>CM037587.1:109986683-111186683 GCA_021018995.1 Chloranthus sessilifolius | reverse complement strand
GTTCGACTCCAATCTTAACCCATCAATCCATGACCATTGTTGGGCTCGAGATTATCCTATTTGGACCGTTTGATCGATTCAATTCAAAAGTCTTAGCGAGGATCTAGCGATTCCACATTAAGTCGCGATCGAACGTCCCAACCTAAAGGATGCTAGAATTCTCTCTCTAGGATCGCAACTTACGCATTTCTAACGGTTCTTGTGCGCCGGATTAGACCCTAAGCCGACCGAGCATGGTCAATTAAGCAGAATTCCACGAAATCCTAAGGTATAACTTTAATTTGGGATTTTAATTGTTCAATTAATTCGTTTAATTTCGGCAATTTCTCATCTCATGATCACTCACGTATTGTAGGGTCGTTGTCCTGCATCAGTAAGCTTTTTGCCTCGAGGCTTACCATGGAAGTGTAATGTTCCTAAGGCGTACTTGAGACGTACTTGAGGCATACTGAGGCGCAGTGAGACGTAGTAAAGCGTATGTGAGACGCGGTGAGGCTTAAGTCTCACGTGAGTCTTTTTTGCTTCACTACTTTATCCTCATAGTTCTTACAAATTTACCTTTTTTTATAAGTTTATCTTTTTCAAAGATTATTAGGGGATGAAATAGAGTAGGATTACCTCTGTTAATATTTAATAACTTAAAATTATTACTTGTTAATGAGAAAGGACCCTATCAATAAGCAATTGAACTTTAATTTGTATTGTAATATTATTTTTTGAGTTGTGAGTTGTGAGTTATGACTTGAGACTTATATAGAACAAACAATTCTAATCCTGCGTATGTTTTGATTTTGAACCCTTCTTTTGTCAAGGGTAAATGATTGTGCACTTATACCTCTCATTGTAATTGTGCCTTGAATATTGATTGGTTTTGAACTCTTTTCATACATGTTTTCTAATTTATTTATCATTGTTTATGAATTTTCTGTATATCTTTTAAATTTATTATATTTTTCAAATTAGAATTTTAAAAAATTGTGAGGCTTACGCCTCCCTCACTGGAGGGCTGAGCACTACACCTTCGCTTTTCGTCTTTAAAAACATTGGAGCATTATATATCATTTCATTATATTAGTTTATCGACATTATATGTTATTTTCTTTTTCCAAAATTCATGTTAATCATTTGTAATGGTACAACAAATCATGTGCTAAACAATTTATAATAAAATCAAGCATTACTTTTTCTTGACGCCTAGGCTCCGACTCAGCCCTACCTAGGCCCTGCTTAGGACCCAAGGGAAACACTACCTCGAACCCACCTAATGCTTTTGACAACATTGAATCGTGACGATCTCTCCAGCATCGGAATGGTTTTTTTTATGGGATAGCCATGATCCCAGGAGTATATTACACAATTCAGAAAACGAAGCAAACCCATATATCAATTGATCTTCAAGCCCTAACCAATCATCGAACAGTGAGGTTCGGAGAAAACCCACAAATCAACAGATCAAGAGTATTTTTATGTGTACTCAGATTAAGAAAATAATAAGTTCACAATATCAAAGATCAATAGAATAACATCAAATCAAACTCAGAAAATGGGGGAGATCTGTAAGCCCCTTCACGGAGACTCGATCGATCATCGAAACTATGATTGATCAATTGAATCATGAGTGATCAACTAAATCAAGGCCCTTTCATGGAAAGAAGATAGAGTAACATTAGAGTTATCAAACCTGAAGGCTCGGGGACGAAGATTTATTTGTGTTGGAGGCGAAGAAGTGAACTTGTGTTTTCTATTCTCAATGCCATAATATCCATTGAGGTATGAAATGGTCAAATTACCGCTCATAATGGCAGCAGATTTGCCAAGTTAGATAATTGGTGGATGGAATTAGAAATGGCCAGAGAATGAAAATGAATTCCTCACGTGGGGCTCACTGGATTTCAATTTCACACCCTTAAAATTCAATCAAACAAAAAACTTGGAATTGTCAAATCAATTCTACCTTAAATTTGCAACTTCTACATTTATCAAACACAATCTTAAGGAGTAGTTTTGTTTTTTCAACCTGAATTATTTTTTTCGTTGGTACAAGGAATCTGTAATCGCTAGTTTCCTATTTGTGCAAGTCTTGTATATTGTAATAGATTGGGTAGAGCGATTCACCTTCTGAACTTTCTCATGAGTGTTGGGAATTGATGTTTTTGGATGCGACTAGTCTATCTCATCATTGAAAAGTGTATTAGCACAATTAAGTTGCTTGGATGATTTTATAAATGAAATTTTAAAGTTAACCAATCTTCCTAATATTTAATATTTTTTAATAGATTAAAAAATACCCTTTTCCAATTCCAAGTTTTTTGTTTGATTGTGAATTTTGAAATTATTTTGTTTGGCTACAAATACCCTATTTAATATTTTTTAATAGATTGTGAATTTTGAAATTATTTTGTTTGGCTACAAATACCCTTTTCCAATTCCACAGGACGTTATTTTTCAAACAGACTAATTAAACAGTAGAACTGCAACTCTACAAGTCTAGGGAAGTCATTTCCCAGACAACATAATCAAACAACAAAAGTATCATTTCCAAAGGAAGACCATTCTCAGAAAATTACCATGGAATTGCAACTTCATTTCAAAGTTTTGAGTTCTGAGTCATCAAACATGGCCTAAGGTTGAATATGAAGCTCAAAATTTAAGGTGGAATTGTTTTGGCAATTCCAAATTTCCTGTTTGATTAAGCTTTAAGGACGTTTAATTAAAATCAAGTGGACCCCATGCATGGAATTCACTTCCACTCTCGGGTCATTTCTAATTCAACCCACCAATTCTCTGAATTGACAAAGCCACTATCTCTATGAGGGGTAATTTGCTCATTTCATATATCAATGTAATTTGGCCATTACATTGAGAACACCAAAAACGCAACTTCACTTCTTCGGCTCGAATGCAAATAAGATTTTGCCTCCAACGCCTCCAGGGTTTCGTCTTAAGCCTCCAACTTCTCTAGGTTTGATAGATATATTTTCACTCTATCTTTTCTCATGAAAGGGCCTCATTGTTGTCAAAAGCGATTGCATATGCGATTATGCGATCGCATATGCAATCCTAAAGGTGGTTTTCGCATATGCCATGATGGCATATGTGATCTGGAAGTTATGCGCTTGCATACAGTGTATGCGATCGCATTCACCTCCAGCGGTCATAAATATGACCGTTGGAGTTTTTTTCTATTTTTTTTTTACATTTTAGACCTCCCCAAAGCCTATAGATAGGAGGTTATTCTTCCTAATCCATACCACATTCATCCAAGGTATGATTTTTGTCTCTTTTTTGAGTTTTTAGTACTCTCTTTCTCTCTCTTTCTTAAATCTTTGTTCATAATTTTTTTGCTCTCTTTTATGGGTTATCTACTTATCTTATATACTTTTATTCCATATTCTAGACACTACAAAATTAATAGAGCACAAAATTAGCACAAAACATATATTATATACTTTTGGAATTTTTGGAGATTTTTTTGGGTTTTTTTGAAAAATAAATTTTTTTATGCCATCTCATAATGGCATATGCGATCCGCAAATGTAAGGGCGCTATGCCATCCCATAGCATCGTATATGCGATTTGACAACAATGAAGGGCCTTGATTCAATTGATCGATCATGAATCAATTGATCGATCGAGCTTAAAGATCTTCTCCATTTTTTGAGTTTGAAGTGTTGTTATTCTCTAGATTCCTTGATATTCTGCACATGTTATTCTCTTGGCCTAAGTACATAAAAATTCTCTTGATTTGTTGATTTGTGGGTTTGCTCCAAACCCTACGGTTTGATGATCAATTAGGGCTTGAAGATCAGTTGACTTATGGGTTTGTTCCATTTTCTGAAATGCTTGATCTCCTCATGCAATCATGGCAACCCCATAAAAAGACTGAGATCGTTACGATTGAAATCGATGAGTCTTTGTTTTCTGATTAAGGAGTTGTTTCGTTTTCCAAATTTGAATTATTATTTTTTTGTTGCTACAGTGAATCTGTAATTGCTCGTTAGCCTAGTTTCCTATTTGTGTGAATCTTGTGTATTGTAGCGAAGTGAGGAGAGCGTATTGTAGCGGATTGAGGAGAGCGTATTTTAGTGGATTGAGGAGAGTGATTCACCTTCTGAACTTTCTCCTGAGTGTCGGGATTTGATGTTTTTGAATGGGACTATTCTATCTCATCATTGGATGGTTAGCACAAATACATTGCTTGGATGATTTTGTAGTTTGCCAAAATTTACTCGTTGGTTAAGTTACTTTTATTCCTTGGTTGTTTTTGTTTCTTTCTACAAAAAAATTCCTCTCTTAAGTGGATATTTGATACCATTATGTCTTAACAAAAATCAAAATGGTTAATTTTTTACTGCTTGATAAATCCTGAATGATATTCTTAGAAATTTTTTGATCGTAGATATCTGTTTTTGGATTACCAAAGTCGCTCTTTTATTTGTGCAAAGTGCAAACTGGAAGAAGCAACAAAGAAAAAGTACATGTGGCAAGATGTATAAAATGTGTGGAGTAACAAAAACAGATAGGATAAAATTACGAATGAGTACGTAAGGAAATTTAGGGGTAGCACAAATAAAAAAAAACAAGGAATGTCGTTTAAGATGGTATGAGTTTGTCCATCAAAGACCTAAAACAATTCCTATATGAAGGATTGCTGCGACATAGGCTGAAGGAAGTCGAAGGGAAAGCTCAATAAATACTTGGAGAGAAGCAGTGAGAAAACATGATTGACTGCAGAGTGACATAGTTTAGCCCTAAACCAAAATGAGTAAAGAAATAGGACTAGCATATGGACCCCAAATAGTGGGGAGAAGGCAACGACAATGATGGTGGTGAAGAACAAGAAAAGGTATTGTCCTACTATAGCCAACAACAATGGTTATGGAGGTTGTACGAAGATGAGCAAGGAATGAAATGTGGGTATTATGGGTTGGCTCACCGACTGATTTCGATTTGTATTATACAAACTTGTATCAATTTCTTCATAAAATTGTATTGTCTCATCTAATATGTGCATTATGAGCTTGCATCTGCATTTCAAAGATTTGATAAATATAGACAGTATGATTCACACTGGACAATAAGTTTATCCTTGAAGATAAAAATAATATTAACTATAACTTATCCTGCAGTGCATCAACAATGTAATTAAATTAGTTGTTGGATAAAACAATGAACCAAACTGGCAATACAAGAAAAATCATTCTCCAAATAATGAAATAGTAGATTCACTAGCCAAGTAGCCATTATGTAAAAGCAGAAAAAGGAACTTCATACTTGAAGATTCTTTAGTAACCTAGAAAGCTTAGCAATTTGTTTATCGATCTCTTGAACCTGACAAAAAACAGAACCACAGAAATCATACAACCATACAAAGTTATGACACAAAAGTCACAAAGATGTTCACATATAGGAAAGAACACAAAGGAAGATGTTACACTTCTCATTGAATAGAAGGGAATTGATACTATAGATAAGCCATAGCTACCTGCTTGAAAAAACTTTCCAACCCCAATTCTGCAGAATTCGGAACTTGTGTTCCTAACTCAATGTCTCCATCCGTTGATGCTTGACCTCTCGGGATCTCAAACGATTCCTTTAAATTTTCAAAACATGTACAATTTTAGAAAAGAAAAACATGAGGCAGAGGTGAAAATTTTCCATATTATGCAAAAAATTAAAAGTGGGTACTGTTCTACTTTTAACCTCTTCAATATACATCATAAAATGCCATAAACTCTAGACCTAATATTCATTTTAACATTTGATTTGAGATGTTAATTATCAAAAAAGAAAATAGAAAAGCAACATGTCATTGTTGCAAACCTTATTAATATAACTAGCAGCTACATCAGGACACGTCGAGGTCGGACCTTGGTGCGATGACAAGTGTTGTCTGCCCAAAACGATGCATCGTGGGATCGAGTCTGGAATCAGCCTCTCCAAAATGAGGGTAAAGCTGCCTACCATCTACCTCTTCCAAACCCCACTAAAACCAGGAACCTTGTGCACTGGAACCTTTTACATCAGGACACATGTAAGCCCCCCGCTCACACTAACTCATTGGTTAGGACTTGAGAACAACATGAGAAGTTTCATGTCCTCAATTTATTGCTTAACCACTCCTGTTATATTAATATTTTCATTCTTTTCTCACATTTCTGATCTTCTGAATTCCCGTATCATTTTTCTTGATTTTTTTCATGATGTTACCAAATTCAGATATATCCACCCCTAACACATCAAATCATCACAGTTCCACTATTTTAAACACTAATCTTGTAAAGACACATACATCATAGAAAGGGTTACATGATGGTTATAGCCATAAGACAATATCACGTCACAAACACTATAATAATAATAATAAATATAAAAAAACTATGCCTAAATTCAAGAACTACTCACCCTTTTTTCTTATAACATGCAGAATTTGTGGCTATTTCTAAATAGATGCGCTTTACAAATGATTTTTAGTAACTAATGATATATAATACACACTGTGGGCATAAAAATTTACCAGAAAACTCTGTAACAGACATGTAATCAGGTAATCTAGTCACAGAATTCAATATACCAGCCGTTCTCACCAGTCAAAATATCAAAATTCAGCAAAAATAAATAAATAAATAATCAACACAGAAGATAGAGATCGTTGCTTAACAAGCTACCAAAATATATGTACTGCAAATAAATTATTACCCAAAAAAAAGAAAAAATCTAATTCAAATAACTTTAAAATCGCAAACTAGTACAAATTCAAAAACAATATAAAAGAGAATTACAAAGCAAGCTTTATTTCGTGAAATCAAACACGATCTGCTAGAACCTCTTCTAATATCGTCACAACAGAAGCGAAATAAACTTAGGAAATTGTGAAATCGAGAATTAATGAGCCGAAAAATTACCGTTAGAAGGTCGTTCATCTTCGACTAAACAATCGAATTCGATGAGAATATCTGCCAAAAAAGGGCTCAAAATTGGAATTGAAGAAGAAATTCGTTAAGGAGTTGAGTTAATTTGCAGAAATTCAGGTTTAGGTTTGAAGACGGATCAATCAAAATGGATAAATACTGAAGTAGGAAAGGGGGGTTTTGGTGCACCAGCAACTAAGCAAGGTGGGAACTGCACTTGGTTTCCATTTTTAAGTCGTTTACTTACAGAAAAGCTAATAGTGGGCAGCTTCGAATGACGATATTAACCCTGATAAAGCTCCTATTTACTAATTTGTCCAACTTTAGTGACGATGTTGCCCCGGTAGACGTGGTAGTTGCAGTCAAAGGAGGCTGCTTGCATACTGAATTCAAATAGTCTGGTCTTACTACCACATAACCACACACCTACGGCTCTCAATGGGCCGGGTTAGGGTAGCCCAAGCCCGTTCCCCTAACGGGCCGGACTGGACTTGGACTTTCTTTCTTTCGGCTCTCAATGGGCCGGGTTAGGGTAGCCCAAGCCCGTTCCCCTAATGGGCCGGTTTTGGCTGTTTGTTTTTTTTGTGAACATATATTTTATAGAGTTTATGGTCTTCTCCGAATCAATTTTACATAATAATTTTTTTAATAAAAGTTAAAGAAGGTGAAACAAATTTAATCAAATATTATATTAATAGTATAGAGGCTCAAGTAGATGCCTTTATTCAAACATTTCATTCTAGTTTGTTGCAATAGAAGGCAAATATAATTATAATTATATATATATATATATATATATATATATATATATATATATATATATATATATATATATATATATATATATATATTTATATCCGGATCGCCCTACAGAACATTTAACCCAAGCCCGCTCGGGTCAATCCATGTGACAACATGCTTAGCCCAGCCCAAGTACCAGGACAGGTTGGCATCATAAAAAATATTGTTATTTCTCGGGCAGGTGTGGGCGAAAATTCAGGTCAGGCTGGCCCATTGAGAGCCCTAGATCCATGGCCTTATGTTACAGCCACATCACTTAGGCAAAATAAAAAATCATTGACTACTTTAAATAAGATGATGGAGATCATTTTCACATCTTGAGATCATGATCCTACTCTATGAGGTCAGATGTTGATCCACATGGAACACATCTCTAAAAGTGAACGTGATCACGTGTACCATTAAGCGTGGTTTACATTCACTTTTTGGGATGTGTACCAGGTGGAATTAACATCTAACCGTCAAATGATAGGCCCATAATTTCAAGATCCACTATGTGTAAGATTAGGACGAAAAAAATTCCCCAACGGAAGATTGGGACGAAAAAGTTCTACATTGACTAATTTAGCAGTCAACAATTTTTGCTTGCTTAAGTGAGGTGGTTATAGCAAATAGTGGCGTGTTAGTAAGTAGGTCTTATAAATAGAGTAACACTTAGGGGTGCAAATTCACTTAACCAAACCGAATTGAAACCGGAATTTTGGTTTTCAATTCGATTTCTATAGTTCCGAGCTCGATTGAATCATTTCGATTTCGGTTAACCAATTTTTTCAGCCCCTTAAACCAAAACCCAACTGAACTGATCCGATTCCAGCTTGGTTCTGTTTTCGATTTTTCTTGGTTTTTTTCATTTTTCGGGTTTTTCGGTTTTCTCATCCTACCTAGCCGGTTTTCGGTTTTTAGGAACCAAAATCGAAACCGAATCGGGCTAAATTAGTTCGGTTTGGTTTTGGTTTTCAATCGGTTTCAAACTGGTTCAGTCCGATGGGTTTCCAGTCGGTTTTCGATACAAATTTGCACCCCCAGTAACACCCATTCGAAAAGGGGACCATTATTTGCACCCAATGAATCTTTGAGGGCACCTATGTTAAAAAGTATTACAGCTTTGAAAATCAAATGATGAAAATCGTTTTTCATCCTAATCTTCCACACAAGAGATCATGGGCATACCATCTAACGACCAATTTTGATTCCCTGTGACACACATGTAAAACAAAGTTATAAAAACATTACGACATAAATCATGCTTAAATGTGATTTTCAGGTCACTTCTTGGGTTGTGTGGGCCACCAAAATGTGACTGTATGATGGCATGCCCACGATCTCAAGATCCATTATGTGGAAGACTGGGGCAAAAAACAATCTCCATCACTTGATTCAAAGCAATCAAAGCTTTTTGGTGTAGATGTCTTAAAAGATTCGATGGGTCAGATATAGGTATCCAACACGTTCAGTTCACAGTAATGCCTTCTTATGTAGGTAAAAAGGTATATTTTTTACTTGTCAAAAGTACACTCTTGTTTAAATGATTCTTTAGTTCAATATTAAATCCACTTTATTTGTTATTTTACTTTACAGTGGATCGATCAAGTTGAATAAAATTTACTTTATGGACTATTTTCACTTAGTTTTTCATTTTGTGATAAATTTATCCTAATCGTTGCACTTTTTACTTGCATGTGTACAATTCTTTTATGTGTATTGAATAATGAAAATATATAATTTTTTTCGATGATGGGGTATCCGAGACTCTTAGAGCACCCAACAAAGTACCTAGGCACGTGTAACACCTGCACAACCAATGTACCAAGTAAGTAGGGATAAATCCCTATGAGAAGCCAACTTGGAAGAAAAAAAGAGTAAATTTTACCAGTAATAATACAAGATTGCATGTAATATTGTCATGTTACGGTGAACTAAATATGCGTGTAGTGAAAAACTTCTTGCCCTTCAACAAAACTTAATAGTTACGAGAGTGCCTCATTAAACGGCCACTCACTAAGATTTCAGACTATTTTAATGGGTAGCTCATTACCCTTGTCGAAAGAGAGCACAAAAGAAAAAAATATTGGAGATTATATAACCAATAAAAAACAACAAAAATATGAAATACTAATTGAGGTGATTTTGACATATTTATTGAAAGTACAGTTTGTACAAATGATTGAGAGGCTACAGGTTCAAGAAATTAGAAGGGTAAAACCAATAAAGACGTGGCCATATTTGACAGCGTAGAAGTTGCAATTCCATGTTTTATGTTTGATTGGAAAATAAGATAGTGGAATTGCAATTCTACGTAGAACCAATAAAAATGGGCTATGTTTGATGGCGTAGAAGTTGCAATTCTATGTTTTCTGATTTGATTGGCCCCGCTCCCTCCTGCGCGCAGAATTCACTTCCATTCACCAATTCTTAAAACTTACATTGTATTAACTATGATTACTCTAACTTGAGAGTGAATGATGAATATTTTGTGTGAATGATTTTGTCAAATGCCACTTTTATAAATATTACCACTACATCGCCTATACCGTACAAATTTTAGTCAATGTTTGACTTTGATAAAAGTTTAAAATTTCAACAAACTTAAAAAGATTTTATATGCTCTTTAAACTTTGATTTTTTGTCAGCATAATCTGAGAGTGAAGAGTAATGGTTTTATGTGAATATGTAATTTGATAGTATATTATCAAATTTTTATTAGTTAAAAGTTTGACTTTTGGTATATATTTTACTTTTGGTAAAAGTTTAACTTTTATTCAAGATTGATTTTTTATTAAATTTTAACTGTTATAACCTGATTATGGACAGTGACTATTGTAATTAATTTTTAACTTGACACTAAATTTTTTATTAGTCAAAAGTTTAACTTTTGATCAAACTTTAACTTTTTGTCCAACTTCAATTAGTGAAACATGATATTGCATAGTGGCTACTACTATGTAGATTTGTAACTTGCCCGTGAAATTTTTGTTGATCAAAGTTTGTATTCAGGGTTAAAGTTTGACTTTTTATTAAAATTTGATGTTCTATCAAATTTGAATAATGATACTTGGAAGTGAATATTGACCACCGTCGTGTTAATTTATAAATTGAGAGCACATTTCTCATTTTTATTAGTCAAAATTTGTCTAAGTTGTGACCTTTTGTAATGACACTAAAAATCTTAAGAACCGTGTAAATCAGATCGCGTGTGTGTGACCTGTGTGTAGTCACACACTTTGGGGTGTATGTGCTTAACACCTAATTAATCGGTTGGTGACTTTGGTATACACCCAAGAGGAGTACATGTATTTTGTACGAGAGCCGACCCTTTTAGTTAGAAAATGGCTAGCTTCCTTGTGAAGCTTTAGCCATGTGAAAGAATTGAGGGTTTTGGGGTTTTGAATTTTTGGAAGAAGAAGGAGAAATCTTGTGAATCCGAATGCGTCGAGTTTAGGTTTTGCGTGAAAAAGTTTTGTGGACTTGTGGAAAGGAAGGATCGTCGTTGGTTTTAACGTGTGCGTCGTTTGGGCAGTTTGTGCCGTTTGGGGGTTTTGAAACCCTTTTCTTTTGAGATAAAATCATGTGATTGGAATCACTATTAGTAGCGGGGGGTTGTGTGAAGTGTGCGTTGGGAGATTGTCGATGTTTTCGAATGCTTGGTCGTGATTGTGGAGCTTGGAAGAAACCGATGTGGGTTTGGAAACCCTTTTTGTGAAACGGAGAAGATGATCCGGTCTATGGGTTAATCAGACCAATTTTAGGTAAGGTTTTGTAGATTTATGTTGTGTATGATGATTTAGCTTAAATTTATTGTGTAAATGATGGATTAAGAGAAAAAATGATGAAATTTTGAAAAAAACCTAAGAATGGGCGAAATCTGTGATTTTCGATCGATCAAAATGGATTCGATCATTCGAATTTGACTTGAGAATTATGAAATTTGGTTTTTAAAGGATTTCGATCGATCGAAATTGATTGAGCGTGTCGATAGTGCTTCAGTATTTAGCTATAGCTTTCTACTCCAAACTCAAAATTATTTTATTCTTGAGGCGTTGAAAAGAGGATAACGAGACCTACAACTTTCATGAATATTAAAATTGATGAATAAAATGTTTTAAAGGTCAAAATTTGGAGGAAAGTTACGTCAAGTTCTAAGTTTGCACGTTTTTACTAAGGTACCGATACAGTCTCGGTATTTTGGCCGTAACTTTTTACTCTAAACTCTAATTGACATGATTCTTGAGGCGTTGGAAAGAGAACAACGAAATTTATAACTCTTTTGAATTGATAAACTTGTGAATTGTTGTGATTTTTTAATTGTAATGTTTTACTCGCAAGTGCACGAATCATATTGTATATAATGGGTGCGGAGTACGAGATCGTTCCCACGAGGACTATTTTTGAAAGATCTAAAAAGACAAGACAGTAATTCAAGAAATCCACTAAGATCTAACAATATTCTAACAGTCTTATGATTTAAGCGGTTTGATGAGATGATAATTACTGACTACAAACTAAAATTTAATTGATAATTCAAAAGTAAATGTAAAGATGAAGATACTAAATCCTCCCATCTTTGGTCTGTTATTCCCATAATAAGAAATCTAAGGATTAAACTATGAGATATAACATTGAAACACATCTTTTATGAAAGATAAATGGTCAAAACCCCGATAGGTTTCACGTTGCATCCCTGCAATCAGGACTTAGATGATTTTCATATATAGATCTGGGATCAAGGGCATGACTCGACACACTTGATCTCAGGTTCAAATAAAAATCATCCCCAAAGTGGGTGAAAATTCCAACAATAATACCACCATAGATCTGAGATCAAAGGCATGGCTCGGCACACTCGATCCCGAATCATAATCATAATTAGATCCACACGATGAAAGTAAAAAGACCATATAACAATGATTGGGATAAAATTACCGTCACAGATCTGAGATCCCGGGCATAGCTCGGCACACGTGATCCCAGTTAGTGGTGGAGATTTCATCCGTTCATGATAGCACAATGACCATAAAATAAGATCTCATATTTTAATCCTTAATTTATATTATTAGAAGTACATCCCTCGGATGGGAATCATTAGATCCCCATCCCTATGAATTTAGCTATACATGCTGTAATTAAATGACATAAATAAATAAGGAAGGGAAAATAACATCAATTTAATGAATTAAAAATACCTCAAACTTCAATAGAAATTATTTGAATCAAAAGTACGATGATCTTCAGAAACCGAATTAATGTAGAAATCAACTGAATAAAAATAATAAACTGAAGGAATGAATACTGAAAAATTAAAGGAACAAAGCTCTCAAAAAGGAAAAGAAATAATAAAAACTCTCTCTATCTCTACCTCTACCAAAAAAACAAAACTCTTCTAAAACTAATTATCTTCCCTTTTCACAACTCGTAGCATACTTTTTATAAGGTCGGCCAAACCCTATCCCTAATACCTCAATCGATTGAGAATTAAATCTCAATCGATTGACTCTTAAGTTGGAAAAAAGTTGTCTTCTCATGTCAATCGATTGAGATTTAATTCTCAATCGATTGAGGTCTAAATGCAATTTCCGTGATCTCCCGCTAAACTTTGCATCAGATACTATCTCGGTATTTTAGCCATAACTTTCTATTCCGAACTCGGATCAAGGCGATTCTTATGGAGTTGGAAAGTTGATGACGAGATCTACAACTTTTGTGTTTTAGTAATTTCCTGAATCTGACGTCTTGAAGGTCCAAATTGAGATGTAAGTAGCACCAAGTTTTCGATGACCCAAAGTTATAGTGTTTTGATATTATTTTCGAGATTCTTGGGCTGTTTTCTGCACTTGGATTATATTTACCTGAAACACTTCAAATCTAATAATTCTCATCAGATAGCCTTTATCGGATAGCTAAATATAGGTATTTAGGGGCGAAATATCATCATATTTCGCTACTCATCATGAATCAACTATTTTAAAGGTAAAATTTTTATAAGAAGTTACATCAAATTTCAGGTTAGCTTGAACTTGTCCGTTTCCATCTTGTTTTGAGAAGTCACTTAAATCTGTCTAAGGTATTAATGAGTAGAGTTAATCCTTGATGAATCTTTGTGTACTTGTAATATAGATTGAGGGCGGAGGTTATCGATAGGACTTTACTTGGCTCAGCGTAACTTTAAGGGTTAAGGTAGGGTAATTAACCATCTAATTATATTTTTGATTTTGTTTATAGATAATGTGATGTAAATGAATGTTTTGTAACTGTTTTAGTAAATATGAAAGCTTTGAAGTATGAATTTATAATTAAATGCATGTGTATGTTCGTTCCATTTATGTATCGGTTTTCGTTCCGTTTATATTTCTGTTTGTGTTTCGTTCCGTATCCGTTTGTGTTTCGTTTTGTTTTCAAATTCGTTTATATTTTCGGTAAGGAAGTTGAATTGAAAACTCTTTGAATCTAAGGAAATGAGTGATGAAGAGGAGTTCAGTCTCCGAAGAGGGGTTGAGTCCTTCGGGTTTTTACTCTATTCCCACTTATGGGATGCTTTGGCCCCTCATTGATTTTGTGACCCAATGTGTTTTGTTCCCTGCATACAGGATGCCTATGTGATTGTGCTTTGGTTACACTTTGTGTGCAAAGAGGGGTTGAGTCCCCGAGGTTTTTACCTTGTTTCCGCTATGGGATGCGTTCACTTTCGATATGTTTGTTCCATTTCTTGATACGTTTCGTTTCTTGTATACTTCGATTTGATGATATGTTGCTCCGTTTTGTTATGTTCTCATCATGATATATCATCGTTTCTAACATGTTCTGTTTTAATTTATTCTGCTTCTATTTGCTTCTGTTTTCAGCTATGTTTTGATAAGTATCTTTATTTTTCAGATATATTTGTTCTCGATATGCTCTATTTTTGTTTCGTTATATTTTGAAAATGAAAATATAATATTTACAACTCGGTTTGATACGAAATGGTTTTGAAATTATATCACCGAATCTATGCACTTTAATGATAAGATGTGTATTGCGTTTGAATTTCTTCTACTGAGCTTAGATGTAGCTCACCCTTCGACTATACGTCACAGGTTTAGCAGTTGGCAAGATACAGGATTTGGGGTTAAGGACTTGAGGAGTGATAAGATTTCCGGATCGTAGATCTGTATTTGAGTTTTGGTAAGTTTAGTTTTGTAATTCTTTTAATACCCTTGTATGTACTTAATTTAATTACTGTTCTTTCACTGTAAAACTGGAGTTTATGTTTTCGCTTTGTTACCAATATTTTTTGTATCAGATTATGATATACGATCTGGCGGTCATATTTTCTCGTTGGATATTTATTTATGTTTGAAAAAAAATATATTGTTGTTTTTTATGGAAACATGAAAGTCAGGCTGTCATAGTTGGTGTCAGAGCTTAGGCATTAGGTCTTCTAGGGAATGAGTGGAGTTAGATTTTGTTAGAACTTAGGAGGGATTCGCAATCCCTGTTCTGAAATCTCTAGATGGCTTTCGATTTTGTGGAGTTTTGTTTCATTGTAAAATATCATCATGACTAGTAGGGGACGACCTAGAGGCGGTTGTGAGAGGAATATGAGGACTAGGGAGGAAATCCCTTCTGATTCAGGGAGAGGTCGGAGGGAAGAGTCAGCGGATAGGATGGCACAGGCCATGGAGGCTGTGGCTGCTGCCATGGCCCAATAAACTCGGCAGACTGCACTATTGACTCATCAGACGATACTTTTGGTTGCAAACAATGTGGGTAATCATCAGCAACCACCACCTCCTCCAGCACTATTGCCCTCATCAGTTGTGGACTTTCGGAAATTGAGACCTCCGAGTTTCTACAAACAGACTGATCCGTTGGAAGCTGAGAAATAGTTAAATCAAATTGAGAAGCTTCTAGAGAGACTCCAGAGCAGTGAGGATGCGAAGGTTGGTTGGGCTTCCTTCCAGCTTGAGGGTGATGCCGATCCGTGGTGGAAGTCAGTACTGAGAAAGAGAGAGGCTGAGGGTCCTCACGGTCTTGGACTTGGGCGGAATTTGTTCGAGCGTTTAACAAGGAATATTTTTCCAAGCAAGTGAGGAATCAGATGAAGAGAGATTTTGCTAATTTGGAACAAGGGAATATGACCGTACGGGAGTATGGTACTGAGTTTACAAGGTTGTCGAGGTTCACACCAGAACTAGTGGACACAGAGGAAATGAAGGCCAGTAAATTTAAGGAAGGCCTGAGGCCAGACGTGCGAGATATGATTGCAATGTTCGAACTAGAGGCCTATGTAGAAGTGATGAGAAAGGCAATTATGGCCGAGAGAGGTATAGAAGGTATGTACATGCGACAAGAGCAATAATGTGGGCGTGTAGCAGGTCAAGGGAGGTTGAGCAATTATGAGCCGACAGACGAGAGGCAGAAATTCTTAATGTTAGAGCCTTCTCAACCTGCTCAAACTATGGATTCAAGGCCACCTACATCTATGCCTATGAAACCTTTCTACCTTTTGGATCCTCTTACGGACGGAGCGTCAAGGACTCAACAAACTATATGCACCCCTTCATCTGCTCGAATTGAAGCTTGCTCAAAATGTGGAAAGCAACATAAGACGGAGGAGTGTAGACTGAACACAGGTGCATGCTTCAAGTGTGGCCAGAAAGGACATCGGCTAAAGGATTGTCACGAGACTAAGAAAGGATAGACGACGTTGGTATCTATTCGAAGGCCTTAGGTTCACTTTGGCAGTTAATGGTTTCAAATTCCTTAGTGGCCATTACATTTTGGATTAATGGCTAGGATATGTACTTCATTGTTCCAATTTTGTGGTTTTGGATGGTTAGAATATTTATTGATATGGGTATTGTAAAACTATTGAATCCTGGTGGATTCACTATGATCTTTGACTCTTGTTGGATGATTGTTTTTATCATGTGAGTATGATTATTGTAAATTTACCTGAGTTATTTTGTGAATGGTTGGATATATATATTATTAATGGTTATTGGTTTTCTAGATTAATGGTTTTAAATTGTGGTTAGCTTGTTTCAATAATTGATTATTGTATGATGATGCAAATGGCAAGTGAGAAATAATTACAGGATCATGGTTGTAACTTGAATTGTACAGAGCTTTTTGCAGGGTAATGCTTTACATAACCTCCATGTTTATGGGATGGTTATCTTGTGGAATGGTTTACTTCCCTATATGGATAATTGTGGTTGTGGTTAGTATCTAACATGGTTATAGATTATGGATGAATGTTTTAATTATCATTTTGATAATCTTAATTATCTGAGATGCCTAAATAGCCTGCAAAGCTTATCAGATACAGGGATAACTTAGTTGCATGGATTAATGTGATAGCTTGACCATTGTGGTGCACCCTTAGTATTAATACTATACCACTAGCAACAATCATACTCTTTAGATTGGTGTTGTGTATTTTGCAGCCAAATGAGTCATGAATTTTCGAGGACAAAAATTCCTTTAGGTGGGGAAATTGTAATAACTTGGTTTAGAGGACATTGAATCTTGGAGAGGATACCTAGAAGGGTAGTGCCGAGAGATAGCAGCGGACCTTGGATTGAGTTTGAGATAATTGAAGAAAACCAAATTGGATATTTCAAATGTTGGATGATCATCATTTTTGGAATAATGGTAGTTTTAGAATAATAACAACTTTGGAAAAAGGGTAACTTTTGGGGGTATATTGTTTTAAACTAACGCGTAAATAGGTCGATGGTTAAAATTTTAAATATGATTAGTCTTAGATAATTCGAAATGATGGAATGTGAAAGACTTTGGGTCATTATAGAATGGAAATTATACTCATTTAAGTAAATTTATGTTGCATTGGTTCTCAACAATGTGAAAATGTATAGATTTTATACATGTATATATGTAGATGTATAGGCTATGAATGTGTGTATGTGTGGATGCGAATATTACTCGTGGAGATGTATATGTGTATTTATGTAGGATGTGAGTATTAGAACTATTGCTTTGAGTGGTTTTCAAATCGAGATATGGACATCTTCCAATTGGTGCATGATTAGGTTTAATCTGCATGTTACTACTTACGGCTATTTTTGAGGACGAAAATGTTATAAGATGGGAAGAATGTAATGACCCTAAAAATCTTGAGAATCGTGTAGATCAGATTGCGTGTGTGTGACTTTTGTGTGGTCACACACTTTGGGGTGATGTGTTTAACACCTTATCGGTTGGTGACTTTGGTATACACCCAAGAGGGGTGTATGTGTTTTATACGAGAGCCGACCCTTTTAGTTAGAAAATGGCTAGCTTCCTTATGATGCTTTAGCCGTGTGAAAGAATTGAGGGTTTTGGAGTTTTGGATTTTTGGAAGAAGAAGAAGGAGAAATCTTGCGGATTCGGATGCGTCGAGTTTAGGTTTTGTGTGAAAAAGGTTTGTAGACTCATGGAAAGGAAGGATCGCCATTGTTTTCAATGTGTGCGTCGTTTGAGCGGTTTGTGCCGTTTGGGGTTTTGAAACCCCTTTCTTTTGAGATAAAATCGTGTGATTGGAATCACTATTTAGCAACGGGGGGTTATGTGAAGTGTGCGTTGGGAGATTGCTGACATTTTCGAGTGCTTGGTCGTGATCATGGAGCTTGGAAGAAACCGATGTGGGTTTGAAAACCTTTTTTGCAAAACGGAGAAGATGATCCGATCTATGGGTTAATCAGACCGATTTTAGGGATATTGTAGATTTATGTTGTGTATGATGATTTAGCTTAGATTTATTGTGTAAATGATGGATTAAGAGAAGAAAAATGATGAAAATTTGAGAAAAATCTAAGAATGGGTGAAATCTATGATTTTCGATCGATCGAAATGGATTCGATCAATCGAATTTGACTTGAGAATTATGAAATTCGATTTTTGAAGGATTTCGATCGATCGAAATTGACTGAGCGTGCCCATAGTGCTTCAATATTTAGCCATAACTTTCTACTCCAAACTCGAAATCATTTTATTCTTAAGGTGTTGGAAAGAGGATAACGAGACTAACAACTTTCATGAATATTAAAATTGATGAATAAAATGTTTTAAAGGTCAAAATTTGGAGGGAAGTTACGTCAAGTTTTAAGTTGGCAAGGTTTAACTGAGGTACCAATATAGTCTCGGTATTTGGACCGTAACGTTTTACTCCGAACTCCGATTGATGTGATTCTTGAGGCGTTGGAAAGAAAAGAACGAAATATATAACTCTTATGAATTGACAAATTTGTGAATCAACTATTTTAAAGGTCAAAATTTTATAAGAAGTTATATCAAATTTCAGGTTAACACGAACTTGTCCATTTCCATCTAGTTTTGAGAAGTCACTTAAATTTGTCTAAGGTATTAGTGAGTAGAGTTAATCCTTGATGAATATTTGTGTCCTTGTAATATAGATTGAGGGCGGAGGCCATTGATAGGACTTTGCTTAGCTCAACGTAACTTCAAGGGTTAAGGTAGGAGAAATTCACCATCTAATTGTATTTTTGATTTTCTTCATAGATAATATGATATAAACAGATGTTTTGTAACTGTTTTAAAAAATATGAAAGCTTTGAAGTATGAATTTGTAATTGAATGCATGTGTATGTTCGTTCCGTTTATGTATTGGTTTTCGTTCCGTTTATTTATCTGTTTGTGTTTCGTTACCGTATCCATTTGAGTTCCGTTCCGTTTTCAAATTCGTTTATGTTTCCGGTAAGGAAGTTGAATTGAGAACTCTTTGAATATGAGGAAACGAGTAGTGAAGAGGAGTTGAGTCTCCGAAGAGGGGTTGAGTCCCCGAGGTTTTTACTCTGTTCTTGCTTATGGGATGCTTTGTTCTCGCTTATGAGATGCTTTGGCCCCTCGTTGATTTTGTGACCCAATATATTTTGTTCCCCGCATACAGGATACCCATGTGATTGTGCTTTGGTTACACTTTGTGTGCAAAGAGGGGTTGAGTCCCCGAGGTTTTTACCTTGTTCCCGCTATGGGATGCTTTGGCTTTCGATATGTTTGTTCCGTTTTTTTATATGTTTCGTTTCTTGTATACTTCGATTTGATGATATGTTGTTCCGTTTTATTATGTTCTCATCATGATATGTCATTGTTTCTAAAATGTTATGTTTTAATTTATTCTGCTTCTATTTGCTTTTGTTTCCAGTTATGTTTTGATAAGTATCTTTATTTTTCATATGTATTTGTTCTCGATATGCTCTGTTTTCACTTCGCTATGTTTTGAAAATGAAAATATAATATTTGCAGCTCGGTTTGATACGAAATGGTTTTGAAATTATATCATCAAATCTATGCACTTTAATGATAAGATGTGAATTGCGTTTGAATTTCTTCTACTGAGCTTAGATGTAGCTCACCCTTCGACTATACGTCACAAGTTTAGCAGTTGGGAAGATACGGGATTTGGGGTTGAGGACTTGAGGAGTAGTAAGATTTCGGGATCGTAAATCTGTATTTGAGTTTTGGTAAGTTTAGTTTTATAATTCTTTTAATACACTTATATGTACTTATTTTAATTATTGTTCTTTCACTGTAGAACTGGAGTTTATGTTTCCGCTTTGTTGTACCAATATTTTCTGTATCAGATTGTGATCTACGATATGGCGGTCCAATTTTTTCATTGGATATTTGTTTATATTTGAAAAAATATATATATATTGTTGGTTTTTATGGAAACGGGAAAGTCGGGCTGTCACACTTTTAATCAAAATTTGAGTCAAACTTTGAATAGTATAACCTGATAATAGATTGTTTATACTACTCTATTAATTTTTAACTTGAAAGTAACAGTGAAAATTTATTATTAATTTAATCAAAGTTTGACTTTTCACTAGAATTTGATTTTTTTATCAAACTCTGACTGGTATGATATTGTAGTGAATGGTGGTTACTATTTGTTTGTTTGTAATTTGGCAGTACATTACCAAATTTTTTATTTTAGTCAAATTTTATTTTTTTGGTTAAAGTTTGGTTTTTTATTAAAAGGTTAATTTTTAATCAAATTTTGATAAGTTTGGTAGATATTGAGTACTACTATATTAATTTTCAACTTGGCGGCACATTTTCTAATTTTTTTTATTTTTCTAAATTTATCTTTTTAATAAAAAATTTACTTTCATTCAAAGTTTGATTAGTGTAACTTGATAGTAAATACTAGCTATTATTGTGGTAGTTTATAACTTACCTCTACAAATTTTTACTAGTCAAAGTTTGACTTTTTATCAAATTGATTTTTTTTAAAACTTTGATTGGTATAGATTGATAATGAATAGTGACTACTGTTGTATTAATTTTGAAATTAGTAAAATATTATCAAATTTTTTATTAGTCAATATGTGACTTCAAAGTTAAATTTTGACTCTTGATCAAATAGTTACAATTCCAAGAAAGTTATTTTTCTTGACAAACTAATCAAACAATGGAATTACAATTTTAGGGATATCATTTCCCTGATAATATAATCAAACAAAAGAAGTGTCATTTCCAAGGGCAAGAAGTTAGCATGAAATTGCTAATGTGCCATGAACTAAATTCAAAATTATCAAGCATAGCCTAGAGGCAAGCATGAGAAGACACAAGGGATGTGTAGAGCATGAAATGGAGTTCCGAGACCACAATGTAAGGTGGTCTTAAGAACAACGATGCCTCTCTCTCTCTCTCTCTCTCTCTCTCTCTCTCTATATATATATATATATATATATATATATATAAGGGCCGAGATGCTACTTGTGAGGAGTGCTACCTATGAGCATGTTCGATACCACTTGGAGCCCAATCCAAAGATCGGATGCGATGGTAACTTAGGAAAGATCGATCAGGTTCCACCCAAAAAAATTGAGTGAACTCCAATGTTTATCCACTGCTTAAAATGTGATCAAAGTTGGAAAAAATCAATGCACTTGGATGGGTGGGTGTTACCCTATCGTTCACCCATGATTTGAAGAGCAAAAAAGTCATAAAAATTAATTTTTTTTATACAAATCCCATGCCCTTTGGATGTATTATCAAAAACAGGATTTTTTGGGGAAATTTTTCCAAAATCACCCTGTTTGAAGTTACTTTTCTAAATCCTCCCCATATTTATGAAAATATCTAATAAACTCTTGTACTTAAAACTTAATTATCTAAATGCCCCCTCAACCATAAATATTCACATTAATATTTACATTTTAAATACAATTTTTACTATTTTTTTAGATTAAAAGTAATTATTATTTTTAGATATTTTTATTATTTTTCTCACTTTTTCCAATTTTTTTATTTTTTGTGTCCAAAAAAATCCAACTTTTTTTTTTTTAGCTGTTCCCATAGGGTTCAGCTGTTCCCCCTATGGTTTTAGAAAAATTTTAAAAAAAAAAGGAATTTTTTACACTTTAAATCACAATTCAAATATCTTGGTTATCCCATCAAACATGATGCATTGAATTTTTTTAACTTTGACCCAATAGTCAACTGTGGAATATCACTCTTTCTAAAAAAAATTTAGATAGTATATGATCGACCCTGGGCAAGTTGCCGTAGTATCGAATCCTCGGATTTAATATCACATGAAGCTCAACTGGCCACGTCGAAAAGTTCAACCCTACGATCCTGTCCTAGGAAATCCGCTTCCATATATTAATAAGTTAATTAGTAAAAGCTATAAATGTTTTCATCATTAACCAAATTCCCACATTTTAGGATAGCTTTCTTTGCATATCCATTAGGGCATCAGTGCATGGTGGTATTTTGTATGAATTTTTTAACTAAGGGCGTACATAATTATCTAATAGGGTCCAAACCATCGCTAATGATCAAACTGGTCGAGACCCTTTGGGTGCGTTTGAATCACTGTATCCCACTAACGTGTTAGTGTGACCATACGTGTAAAGCATGTAATAGCCTTAACACGTTAGTGGTCAAAACAATGGACTTTGGAATAGTTGTTTGAATTAACCTCTCAAAATGTGTATATTGCCGAAACCAGCGAAAGTGAGTGTTTACTTGGTTACTGGTTTATGATTGGTAGATTAGGTGACTCAAGTGAAACTTTGTGATTCGGCTAAATTGAGGGCTGTCATCTTCCATTAACAACGGATCCAATAGATGTGGACCTCTGTAGATGATCGATTAGAAAAATAAAAAAGTAATATTAGTCAATTGCAAATTTGCCCCATATATATATATATATATATATATATATATATATATATATATATATATATATATATATATATATATATATATATATATACCATTGTAGATCAATTAAAAAAAAATTAAAACCGAAAGGATGACCTACTAGAAGACAAGAGAATTTAATTGAATTTTAGGCCTTGTTTGATAACGCGGAAATGAAATTTAGTTTTTAATTGTTTTTATTTGATAGATATATAAGAAGATGGAAATGAAATTTAAGTCGTTCCGCATGGAAATTAAATTTCCATACACCAAATCATTTTAGGAGGAAATCATTTTAAAATTTCATGTGGCTGAAATTGAGTTTCCCACTAACCAAATAATAATTTTTTGTCATTGCAAATCTAAAGTAACTTGTAAAAAATCTAAAAGCAAAAAAAATTATCTTTTGACTATTAAAAAATAACTTCCATTTCTATGACCATCATACCACCACGATTACTATGACCACCACATTATCTATATCATACTCTTTTTAGTTAATATTTGACTTTGGTCAAAGTTTGAATTTTAATCTAACTTTAACTGGATTTAGAAGTTATATAAAATTGACTTTTGATCAAACTTTGACTAATGAAATATGATAATAAGTTGTAAGTTAGTAATATGTTATCAAATTTTTAATAGTCAAATGTTGAGTTTAAGGTCAAACTTTGACTTTTAATTAAAATTTTACTTTTTATTAAGCTTTAACTCCTATAATTTGATGGCGAAAAAAGATATTGCTATGTTGATGTATAATTTGATACTAGATTCTCAATTGTATTAGTCAATAGTTTGGCCTTCAGTCAAACTTTGACTTTTGGCCATACTTTGACTTTTACATAAAATTTATTTTTAGTCAAACTCAAAATCTGCTTATAGATGAAGTCTACTACTACATAAATTTATATCGTATTAGTGTAACTTTTTCTTGGTCAAAGTTTGACTTTTTGTCAAAATTCAATTTTCTATAAAATGTTATTAATTTTAATTAGTGAAATTTTATAATTAAAAATATCTATCATTATTTTAATTTGTAACTTGAAAATACATTGTCTCATTTTTATTGGTCAAAGTTTGACTTTTATTCAAATTTTGACTTTAGTCAAAATTTGAGAAGTGTATCTTGACAATAAATAGTGATTATTACTATTGTTATTTGTATTTTGGTAATGTAAATTTTATCAGTCAAAGTTTGATATTTGGTCAAACTTGGACTTTATAACAATTTGATTTTTTCGAACTTCTATAGCTCTTATGAGTTTATCATTTTTTTAATTTATTACTTTATAGTACATTACCAAATTTTATTTTATTTTTTTTTATATTTGGTTAAAGTTTGACTTTTTAAAAGTTGATATTTGGTCAAATTTTTTACTAGTGTAACCTAGCGATGGATATGAATATTGTTATGTTAATTTGTAGGTTGATGGTAAATTATCGAATTTTTTATTTGGTCAAAGTTAAAAAATTTAGTCAAAGTTTGACTTTTAAAAAAATTTGAATTTGTTTTCAAGTTGAAAATTTTGATTTTCTTTCAACATGAAACTTTATATTACATACTAGCATTTACTATGTAACTTTATACTTTAGTCTTAAAATTTTTTATTAATCAAAGTTTTACGTTTTATCAAAGTTTGACTTTTATTAAAAGTGGATATTTGATCAAATTTTGACTAGTGTGACTTAACGATGTATATAAATACTGTTATGTTAATTTGCAGTTGGACTTTTGCAACTTGTTGGTATATTGCAAAATTTTCTTTTGATCAAAGTTGAAATTTTGGTCAAAGTTTGACTTTTATAAAAATTTAAATTTATTTCAACATGTAAACTTACATTAGATACTAGCATGTATAACTTTGTTATTGAGCTTTATATATTTTTATTGATCAAAATTTTAAATTTGGTCAAAGTTTGACTTTTTATTTTAGTTAGACTATTAAAACTCTGACTTATGTAACTTGATAATAAATAGTGATTACTATGGTATTAACTTTCATAAAAGTAGAAAATATATGATCCAAATTTAAAAACTTAGTTTCAAATTCATTTTCAAAGTTACTAATCAAATAAGAGAAATCAATTTCCAATGAAAATCATTTTTCAAACACACTAATCAAACAATGGAAAATCCATTTCTATAGGTAATCATTTCCCAGGAAATCAACTAAGAAATTGATTTCATTTCCTCTTTGGAGTTTCATTGCTATCAAACAGGGCTTTAGGGTTCTTTGATTTCTTGCTTGACCTAGCCTTGAAAATGGCGAACTTCGTTCAGCCTTATTCCTCTTTACCTCTCTCTCCCCTACCCTATGCATCTAATAACCCTAAATCGTTGTTGCTTCAGTTGCTTTAAGAAGAGGAGTAGAGGACTCTCCACCTTCTTTCTTTGTTTCTAAAAGGGGTCTTGGAAGAAGAAGATACACAAGGTTAGAAGTTAAAGCCTCAATAAAATCAATCGTTGCCCCTTAACATGTCGTCATTGGCGCTGATAAGCCTTTAAGCTGGTAAGCGATTTGGATGATGCGTTGTCCCAAAAAGCAACCTTATGCGTTATGTTAAATGCATATCAAACAACGGTTCTTGGTCAACTCTATGTAAGATGGCCATTTAACACGTAAGATAGCCTTCTTACTGACAATCAAACGTATCCTTTTATCTTTTCTAAAAAAATGCATATGTGCATTTTGCTCATTTTTAATGGGCGAAAATACCATTTAACTAAAAGCACATGTGCATTTGTATTAAAATGAGATTGATCGATCTGGTAAAAGACCGCAATCGATCAGTCTTGTATGAGGCCGCGACTTGTACGAGATCCATTAGTTGCAGTCTTGTACCAAAATGATTGGTCTCATACGAGGGCTCTGTCTTGTACGAGTCCTTTGCAGTCTCATGTGAGACTGATTGGTCAGGATCTCATATAGGATTGATCGATCTTACTTAACAAAAACATGCACGCGCTCTTAGTTAAAGAGTATTTTTGCCATTAAAATTAAACAAACACACGTGATTTTTTAGAAAGGACAAAGGGTCCCGGTCCCTGTTGGGGTCATTAGCGATAATTTAGATCTTGTTAGATAAAAAGCGAAAGTTTTGGACCCTAGTGGATAATTCCCATGTTTTGTATATGCACTAGAATACACAACATGACTCATACATTCGAAGATCTAAATCACCATCATGTAACTTGTGATTGCGAGTTACACCATACCGTTCAGGGTTCACCTAGTCTCTTAAGATTTGTTTTGAATCGTTTTTTTAATCCAAAATTAAGCGATACAAAGTTACCTTTTTTTAATGGACGGATTGCCCAACAAGGTCTAAAACTTTTTCTTTTTACCTGGTGTAGACACCCAAATCTGTCCCAATGCGTGATCTACCTGTCCTTTGATAAAAACGCGCCTCTGAGCTTCCGAAAGCAATCCCTATAACCTAGAGAACCCCTTAGAACTCCCATAACCCATCCCGGACCTTCCTGGGCCCCAAGTGAAAGTTTTTAGTTTTTTTTACCTATGCTTGCATAATATGCATGCATGGCTAAATTTAACCCATGCGGACATATTATGCACGCATGGGCAATCCTTGTGTGCATATTATGCATGCATGAGCAAATTTAACTCATGCGTACATAATATGTACACAAGGCCAAACTCTATCTTCTCCAGAGATGCACTCCCCGCTCGGGCACCAAAACTTCTCAGATTGCATTTGAGGTTTTAAAGACTACAAATCCTGCAAATATGAAATCTTGATTTCCATGGTTGGGGGTTTTACTTGTGGACAATCCCCAACTTCTGGGTTAGATTTCCTCCTACCTTTAGACCCCCATAAGCCATTAGAATCATCCTTTTTCCATTCAAGTGACTACCTCATCATCCACCATTAGAACCCATCTTTATCTTCTCCAAGCCTCTGAAATCCCGGAATCCTTAGATGAACCCATTACCTAATTTTAAGCCATCATTAGAACCATAAACCTAATTAGGAACTCACTAATTTCTCCTTTCTCTATAAATAGAGACCCCCACCCCATCACTTAAGACACTAATTTTGCCAAGGTGAAACCCTACCCAATCCCTTTCATAACTCCATACTTCCAAGCTCTCTATCTCACAACTTTAGCTCAAATTTTAGGATTCTATTACCTACACTTGCAATCAGAAGCTTGCCTAAGTAGTCCTATGCGAAGATCCAACGTTGGTGCTACAAAGGCCCGAGATTTCATCTCCGGGTCTCATCTTCTTCCTCTATTTTTTCTTCTTTTTTTTTTTCCTTTAGGCTTTTCTCTTATCCTTTGATTTAAGCCATTATGCGACTGAAATTCAGATAGCGAGGAGAGCTTAATACAGATCCACGTGCCTTCGGAAAATGGGAAATGCCACCTATTTTCTCTCTTTTTCTATAATATTGGCCATAGTAGAGACCACTTTTAGGTGCCTACCACATTCCTAATCGGTAGTTGAAGTCCTTGCCTAAAGCCTTTTGCGTAGACTGGGGATCGGAGTCAAATCCAACACTTCGGTGTTTATTATATTTGATTTTGGTTTCCTGGAATACCAAAAGTTCCAAGTGACGACTCCATATTTTAACCCATTATTGTGACGGGTCCTCAGGGCTCGTGCTTGCACACTTGGCAAGGTCTAATGTTTTTTTATTGTTGTTAAATAGGTTCGGGTCTTGTAATTCATATTTTTTGACATATGCTTAAATAGGAATTATATTTGTGATATGTTCTTAAATTCAAATTAAGGGGAAAATGAGATAGACAAACATGCCCTTAAGCACCGTATCAGACCGATCAATCGGTCCATATAGGCCAATCGATTGATCTCATACTTGAACGTTGAGTAAACTATACGACTGATTGGTCAGTCTCATATAGGACCGATCGGCATTGATCGTGCCACATATGAGACCGATTTGTCCACTATAAGACTAATTGGGTAAAATACAAGGCCAACCTATCGATCTTATAGTGGATTGATCGGTCTCATATGAGACTGTTCAGTCAGTGTCACGGGTGCTGATTAATTAGTCTAATATGAGACCTAAGGACATTTTCGTCTAACTAAATTTGAATTTAAGCACGTGTGGAAGCTTTTAATTCAAATTTACCGCTATTCACACCCCACGAGACTGCTCTCTCATTCCAGTGTTGAAAAATCCCAGTGAAAAGGACTCTTTTAAAATTTAACCCCCACTTTATTTTTGTTTTATTTTCTTTATTAGGGGTGAGAAAGCAGTCTATGGAGTGTGAATAATGGTACCCTTAATTAAATATCAAAACATGATTACAAACGTGGCAGTCGGAACCTATCAGCTTTTTGGTTAATGATTGTTATATACCATGATGAGTAGAGAAATATGATGATATTTCACCCCTAAAGACCTACATTTAGCCATCCGATGAAAGTTATCTAATGGAATTTGTGAAGTTTTATGAATTTCAGGTAAAATTGGTCGTTAGATGCATTAAGGAGCATAAAAGAATGCAAAGTTGACAAACACTAGAGTAGTGAAGCAAAGAACATACTAGACCCGGACCATTTGGTCATGTCGATCAATCGACCCACTTAGGTCGATGCATCGATATAACAAATAGGATTTAAAATTAAAATTTCAAATTTTAATCTCGTCGATTGATCGACCACTTAAGTCGATCAATCGACTCATTTCAAAATTTGAATTTCAAATTAGGAAGTTATTTAAAGAAAAATCTGAGGATTCGGGGGGGTCTTCTCCGCTTGCATTTTTGCTTTTGCTTTGAGTTTTCAAGGGCATTCAGTCCGAGTTGTTCCAGTTTCTATTATTCATTTTCCTAGGCTTAAAGATTGAGACCAGTTTTCATTTATACAGTTTTGAAGAAGGATTGTATCAAATTTGGATTAAAACTTTTTGTAGATTTTGTTAAAGCTCTGCACGGTATTTTAATGTTTACATTAATTTGCTTTTTAATCATGTTGCCTAATTTCATCATGCGTGGCGAGTTCCATTAAGGATGGGGATCTGATGTACCCCATCCGAGGTAGTCATTTATATTAGTACAAATTTGTGATTGAGATGTTAGATTCTTTTAAGGGCCTTAATGATATTATTGATATGGATATGATTTGATTGCGATCTGAAATCTAGGAGCTAATCATGTCCTATGATCTCAGCATTGTAATGATGATTTTATCATAATTATTACCCATCTCAGGGTTAGGTTCTACTACTATCTGAGGTGTGAGTGTTAATCATACACTCATGAGATGTTAATTATATATACATCTCCGTGATCTTAGATCAGCAGTGTGACTTTACCCTGGGTGTAAATTCTGATTACTACCTTAGGTGTGAGTGTTAATCACACACTCATGAGATGTTAATCATACATCTCCGTGATCTTAGATCAGTAGTGTAGAGTTTACCCTAGAGATTGGGTTCTAAATATTGTCCGAGGTGTGAGTGTTAATCATACACTCATAGGATGTTAATCACACATCTCTGTGATCTCAGATCCGTAAGTTAGAACTCAGGTGTGTTTAGAGCCGGTGCTCCTTCATAAATATCTTTTGAGGATCTCATATCTTAATCTACAGATTTGTATTATGCAAATGATAAACCTACGATGGGAGGATTTAGCATCCCAATCCTTATCTTTTATCATTTGTGTAAATTCTCAGTTTTTGTTAGTACTTATCTCATCCATCAGACTCTTAAATTCTTAAATTAGTAAATACTGTGATAGATCTATGATTATTCTTTTAGTTAGTTGCTATTTCTATTTATAATTTTTTGACTAATCCTCATGGGAATGATCTCGTACTCTGCACCCACTGACTACATCACGATTCGTGTACTTGCGAGTAAAATAAGATAAAAATCACAACAAGTTTTTGGCGCCATTGCCTGAGATTTGGGCGTAAAAAATTCATAATTTTTAGGAAATAGAAAATTAAAATTTAAAATTTCTGTAGATTTAAATTAGTATTTTTGTTAATTTAGACATTAAAAAAAAAATTTATATATTTTTTTTAAAAAATTGAAAAAAAAATTGAGATCGATCAATCGAGCCAACCATTCGATCAATCGACTCCCAAAAATTCACACTCTTTCTCTCTCCTATTTAATCCGAATTTTTAGAATTTCAAATTTCAAAATTTTGAATTTCTAAATTAAAAAAAAAATTTATTTTAATTTGAAATTCTCGATCGATTGAGATAAACCCTCGCACAATCGAAGATTCTTCTCGATCGATCGATCAACCTAGTCCCTCTATCAATCGAACGCAAAAAAAAAAAAAAATTATTATTATTTCGGAATCAGTGCAACTTGTGTATGCACACGAGATCTTCTAGAGAGAACTCTTTAGAACCTTTCAATTCTGAGATTGAGCGAACTTGTCGTTTGAATCGAAAAGAGATCAGAGCAGGGCGAGAAGCTAGAAGTGAAACATTAATTCAATTCGAAATGAATCCAAACGACTTTGAAGATCACCCACCTGAAAATGAGGAACAACCAACTCTGAGAGAGTTGTTTACTCCTATAACTACAAACACCCCTTCTTGCATCATATATCTCGCCACACCTGGTGGCAGATTTGAGATCCGTACAAATGTGATTCAAATCCTTCTAATTTTTCATGGTATGGAAAGAGAAGACCCGCACTAATACATCAAAGACTTCGATCGAAGTCTGTTCTTCAATGTATCAGAACTTCAGTGAAGAATATGTGAGATTACGTCTATTTCCTTTCTCTATAAAGGATAAGGCCAAAGCCTGATTAAATTTATTACCAGCTGGATCTATAACCACCTGGGATCAGTTGGTTAAGAAATTATTGTAAAAGTTTTTCCCCATGGCTAAGACTAATGCCTTAAGACGTAAAATCATTGATTTTACACAAGAAGATGAAGAGAGATTTTATAAAGTTTGAGATAGGTTCATGGATATCTTATTGAAATGTTCACATCATGGATTCTCAAAATGGAGATTGGTCTAATATTTTACAACGGACTGGATCAGGCCAATTGACATCTAATCAAATCAATGAATAGTAGAGGATTTCTTGGACTCAGGGAAAATTAATCCTATCAATTCTTAGAAAAGTTGGTTGAAGATTCACAACAATGGGACTTCTCGAAAACTCAAGATCAACCAAACAAGAATCGAGATCAAGAAGGAAGCTCAACAAAGAAAGGAGGATTGTATATTGTAAAAGAAACACCTGATCTCATGGCAAAGATAGATTTCTTCACTCAACAAGTTGAGGAATTAAAGCTGAAGAAGAACGTGAGTGTTGTGAATGTACAATCAGATCCATGTTCATATTGTACAAGTCCAATGCACACATCTGATGGTTGCCCTTTACTGCAGAATTACTCAGAAGATCCTTGCGAACAATTGAATGCATTGAACACCTACGATCGAAATCAGGGAAATGTCTTCAATGAAAACAACCCAAATAGTTGGAAATATTATCAAAATTTCTCATGGAAGTAAGGAAATCAAAAACTTCAAGCTAGAGGACAAGGGATGAATTTTTATTCAAATCAAAATTTCAACCAAGGACCACAACAACACTTTGGTCAAGGACAATTCCAATAGCATAACTATGGGGGTAGAAACCAATTTCACCAAAATCAAAGTCAAAATGGATAACCCAGGCAATCGAACAACCAGAATTATCAATTCTCACAACCAATGTTGGGATATCAGAATCAACCCACGTAGCAACTCATGAGTCAACATGGTTTTGCATAAAATTTCCCATATTATGGGTTCAATAATCAACAAGGAAACATTGCGTCACATCATCCTCAGAACCAATATCCCCAGAATGAGGATATGTGGAAGTTCATCCAATCACATACTTCTTCGATATTAAGGATAGAAACTCAAATTGGTCAATTGGCAACACTCTTATGTGAAAGAGAAAATGGATCATCTCCTAGTCAACCAATTCCAAATCTAAGAGGACAGATGGTTGTCGAGCAGACCTCGACCTCATCACAGGAAGAAAATCAATAACAGATTAAAGCAATCACAATGTTGAGATCCGAAAAGCAGGTTGGCAACAAAGTGAAATTTTCTGAAAAAGATGAGAAGTCTGAACTTGAGGATAAAATTAAGATGAATGAGAAAGTCAAAGAAGAGGGGGAACAAAAGATAAAGACTGAAGAAGAGAATAAGAGAGGAAGAAGTTTTGTGCCCAAAGCCCCATATCCTTAAAGGCTAATGGGACCAAAGAAATATTGCGATCATGAAGGAATAATTGAAATGTTTAAGCAGTTAAAGATCAATATTCCCTTCTTAAATGTCATTCAGCAAATACTAGCATACGCGAAATTTTTGAAGGACTTGGTTACAATCAAAAGGAAGACTAACGTCTCGAAAAAAGTTTTTTAGCGGAACAGATAAGTTCAGTACTGCAAGCAAGACTTTTGATTAAATACAAGGACCCCGATTATCCTACAATTTTAATCATTATAGAGGAGAATCGCATTGATCAAGCACTTTTAGACCTTGGAGCAAGTGTTAATCTATTGCCGTACTCTGTTTACAAGAAACTCGAGTTGGGCAAACTGAAGCCCACAGCAATGACCCTTCAGCTTTCCAATAGATCAATCAAAATTCCCAGAGGAGTAGTAGAGAATGTCCTTATTAAGATGGACACTTTCTACTTTCCAGTCGACTTTGTTGTCTTGGATACCGAACCCATTCCCAAACTGGAAAATAATGTGTCGATAATCCTAGGAAGACCTTTCTTAGCAACATCGAATGCGTTAATTAATTATCGAAATGAGATAATGAATTTATTATTCAAGAATATGACTGTAAAACTGAATATCTTTCACATTGCGAGGCAACCTGTTGAAGATGAGGAACATACACAAGTATGCATGATTGATAGTATTGTGGAGAATGTATCCTTTGTTTCAAAATATGAGGATCCTCTAGAAGCCTGCCTAGCCCATTTCGGTAAAGACTTCGATGTTGATCATATGATTCACGAAGTTAATGAGATGTTAGATTCAACACCACTCTTGGGAGATAATGAATGACAACTAAAAGGTGAGGTCAAGAAAGAAGAATGTAGAGAACAATCAACAGAAGAGGAGAAATCAAAGCTGGAACTAAAATCTCTCCCTATCGATTTGAAATATGCATACTTGAAAAAAAATAAAACTGATTCGGTGATTATTTCAACAAAATTGAATGAGGATCAAGAGGAATAACTCATTGAAGTACTCCAAGACCACAAAAGTGCAATTAGATGGTTCATTAAGGATATTAAAGGGTATTAGCCCAATAGTGTGTATGCACCGGATTCATTTGGAAAAGAGAGTTAAACTCTCTAGAGAACCACAACGTAGATTGAATCTAATAATGTAGGACGTTGTGAGAAAGGAGGTCATTAAATTGCTAGATGTCGGGATTATATACCCTATTTCTGATAGCAATTGGGTTAGCCCGACACAAGTGGCTCCCAAAAAGTCTAGAGTAATTATGGTGAAGAATGAAGAGAATGAACTGATACCAACAAAAGTTCAGACTAGTTGGAGAGTGTGCATCGACTATAGGAAGTTGAATTCAATGACAAGGAAGGATCACTTTCCTCTTTCGTTTATTGATCAAATGTTCGAAAGGCTGACAAGATATCAATACTATTATTACCTCAATGGCTATTCTGGATATAATCAGATAGTCATAGCACCAGAAGATCAGGAGAAAACAATGTTTACATGTCAATTTGAAACGTTCTCTTATTAGCGAATGCCATTTAGACTCTGCAACACCCCAGCCACCTTTCAAAGATGTATGCTAAGTATATTCTCAGACATGATGGAGAGATTTCTAGAAGTCTTCATGGATGACTTTTCAATTTACGGGGACAGTTTTAATAATTGTCTGTAAAATCTATCCCTAGTTCTTGCACGATGTCAGAAAAAGAATCTTGTTTTGAATTGGAAAAAATATCATTTCATGGTACAAAGTGGCATAGTCCTTGGACACATAATTTCATCCAGAGGCATTGAGGTGGATAAGACGAAGTAAATTTGATTTCAAACCTTCCACCACCCAGAACAGTTAGGGAGATTAGGTTTTTTTTCGAGCATGTTAGTTTTTACCGACAATTTATTAAGGATTTCAGTAAGATTGTAAAGTCTCTGTGCAGCTTACTCGGCAAAGGCGTTCCATTCCTCTTTGATGAGAAATGCTTGAAAGCTTTCGAGATAATCAAAGTTGAACTTGTTCAAGCCCCAATAATCCAATCTCCGGATTGGAATTTACTGTTTGAGATAATGTGTGACGCATCTGATTATGCAGTAGGAGCCATATTGGGACAAAGGGCGGAGAAAATATCACACGTAATTTACTATGCAAGTCGCACACTAAATGATGCACAATTAAATTATTCAACCACAGAAAAGGAACTCCTAGCAATAGTCTTCGCGCTAGATAAATTTTGATCTTATTTATTGAAAGCAAAGGTAGCAGTGTTTACTGATCATGCTTCACTATCTCTTTGCGAAGAAAGATGTCAAAGTTCGTCTGATCAGGTGGATTTTACTTTTGCAAGAGTTCGATTTGGAAATTAAAGATAAAAAGGGATCTGAAAATGTGGTGGCTGACCATTTATCTCGAATTATTATCGAAAAATCTGACGATCTGGCCCCGATTTTGGAAAATTTTCCCGATAAACAATTATTCGCCATTGAACATTTACCATGGTATGCGGATCTGGTTAACTATTTGGTGACAGATCAAATGCCACGGTACTGGAATAAGAATGAGAAAGCTATTTTTTTAGCACGAGCGAAGCACTATTTTTTTGAGGATCTTTACTTGTTCAAATATTGTGCCAATCAAATTATCAGAAGGTGTATTCCAGAATCTAAGCAGTCAAAAATTATTTCATCTGTCATGAGATGTCCTGTGGAGGATATTTCAGCTCAAGAAAGACTGCTACAAAGATCTTCCAATGTGGGTTCTATTGGTCGACGATTTTCAAAGATTGTCACCAACACTGTATGTCATGTAATAACTGTCAAATGTTAGGTAGGATTTCAAAGAGAAATATGATGCCTTTAAACCCAATTCTTGAAGTTGGGGTGTTTGATGTATGGGGAATAGATTCTATTCTCGAATTCCTTTGAAAATCTATACATCCTCGTTGCAGTAGATTATGTTTCAAAATGGGTTGAGGCAGTGGCCTGCAAGACGAACAACCACAAGGTGGCTGTTAAATTTCTTAAGAATGAGGTATTCCTGAGATTTGGTACTCCACGCGCTATCATTAGCGATGGTGAAAAGCATTTTTATAACAAAGTTTTCGATCAGCTAATAAAAAAGTACGGGATCACGCACAAAGTGGCTACACCGTATCACCCTCAAATTAGTGGACAAGTTGAGGTTTCGAATCGGGAAATAAAATACATTTTAGAGAAAACAGTAAAGCCTAACAGGAAAGATTGGTCGTTAAAATTGAACGACGCACTATGGGCTTATCAAACCGCATTCAAGGCTCCCATTGGAATGTCCCCATATAGGATTGTCTTTGGTAAAAGCTGTCACCTACCTGTTGAGTTAGAACACTGGGCTTATTGGGCTATCAAGTCACTAAATTTCGATTTACAAAAGGCTGGTGAGAAAAGAAGCTTAGAGATTGCTGAGTTGGACGAAGTAAGAGCAGATGCATACGATTGTGCAAAATCTTACAAGGATCGCATGAAGCGTGTCCATGATCAGTCCATCCTAAGAAAATCATTTACTGTGGGTCAGAAGGTGTTGTTGTACAACTCAAGGCTTCATTTATTTCCAGGAAAGCTTAAAACCCGATGGAACGGTCCATTCCAGGTAATCGAGTATTTTCAAATGAAGCAATTGAACTCTGTAACCCTCGAAATGGGAGTAAATTTTGAGTCAATAGGCAACGGATGAAACCATTTTTAGAAAATATCATTGATAATTTCGATGAAGTTGCATTGAAAAATCTCGACCAATCGGGATGAAATTGAAAAGTTGGGAATGTCGGGCTAGCGACCCTAAATTTAGCGCTTCTTGGGAGGCAACCCAAGTCTACAAAACATGCATAAAAAAAAATGATTGATCAATCAAGCTTTACACCTCGATCAATCGGCAATGAGACGAATGGTTGATCAATCGACATTCAATTCGTGAAATTTATTGTCACGCCTTTCTAAGCTGATATTTTATTCGGTCGATCAATTGATGCTTTAACTCGATTAATCGATCTTATATGTCGCGCGTTTTCAAGGTAAATTAACTGTCACGTCTTTTCGTACACTACGTGCGCCATCCTCGATCAATCGACCTATATGGTCGATTAATCGACCTTATCAGAAAGTTAATGCACGCCTGTTGTCGTACAGTTCCAACGCCTGGGGAAGCGCTACATGTCAATATTGATTGATCGACACCTTTAGGTCGATGCATTGACATTATTTAAATCGCGTATGGTTCTTAAATGCCTTTATGTCGCGTTTTTTCAATGTCAGGGTCGATCAATCGAGTTATGTGTCTCAATTAATCGAGGGAAGCAATGCGATTGAAGTGAGGAGGTGCCTCTCTGCTTATTTAAGGACAACGTCCTTTCTGTTCTTCATTCGATCAAACATTCCTAAACTTCTTCGAAAATCTCTGACATTCTCTGCGATGACATCATCTTCATCTGCACGACTTCCTCCCCGATTAAAAGGAATCTTTCGAGAATGACCAAAAGGTCGTTTTGCAACCAAGGAAATCTCATCAGAGTATGTTTACGATCTATCGACATTTCACGCGATGCCTGAGTGCACAGTCTCACTTGCGTACATAGCTGCTCTCAATCTCCATTTCTTAATGGCGCCACCAGCAATCAACGTTTCAGAGCGTGTGATTCGTTTGTTCTATCAGAACATGGAGTGGAAAAATGCATCGATTGAGACTAATGACAATGCCCATTTCACCGCCTCCATTGACGGATGGAAAAGGAGGATTTATCCGGATACGATCGCGGATGTTTTTAACATTCTTACCGAGAGTCCACAGAACCACCAACTTGGGGAAGAACTCGACGTCGAACAAAAACCAATGATTGATGATATGTGTAATGGCATATATGCATCAGGAAATGCTACCAAACTATCAGCTCTTCCGCCCGACTTGTTATTTTGGGATATCGTCGTTTCCTCTAGTCTTTGCCTACGAGGTCATGTGCCCGAACGAACTGAATCTCGGGTGAAGGCTTTGTATGGTGGTTATAAAAATTTGCGGGTCAATATTCCGTGATTCTTACATGATTCGATGTGGCAATGCCACGATGAGATTGTCAACCCTCCTCCTGGAGATGCAGGACTTATTTACTTCCCTCATCTGGTGATGCAACTCCTACATCACCTTGGTTTTCCTTTTTATCTTGATGATAATATTGGGGCCCCACCTTCAATTTTATCGCTATGGGATAATAACTTGAAAATGAAGTATGCATCTTTTGGAAAATCCTCGTGGAGCCGGCAATGTCGATGCTCAACCTCCTCCTGGCCAGCCTGCATGCCAACGCCATCATGTGCACCAAGAAGAAGCTGTCGCCGAGCTTGAACAAGCCCGCAATGAGAGAGAATCCCTCGAGGTCATGCAAGCTCAGATCAACTCCTTGATCGACGAGCATCAATGACAGAATAATTAAAATCTTCGTTGCAGTCGCTATGATCGATCCTTTATGCATCAGATGGGACATCGATTGTGGCCTGATGGCTATGACGAAATGAGGGCTCGTGCAAGGCAGACAGAGGAAGAAGAAGATTATTAGAATTAGGATTTATTTTCGCATTATTTATTTCAGTTTTTTAGTTTCTGTTTTTAAGTTTGATTAGGCCTAGGATTTCTATTTTAAAGTTTATGTAGGATTAGAAACTTCTACTGTAATAGAATAAATAAAAAATCAATAAAAATTTGTCCATTTTCAAGTAATTCTGTGAAAAATAGAAAACAGTCGATTAATCGAGCCAATATCTCGATTAATCGACCCTTTTAAAAAAAAGAGGGGTGTCTCTGTTTGGATTAGACCCTCGATTAATTGACCCACATTGTCGATTAATCGAGGTTCTATAAAGTCAACGCATGTTGACTTGAATTTTTGATTGATCGAGCTCATTTTGTTGATCAATCGACTGAGCAGTTTTCGAAAAAATATATAAAAAAATAAAAAATAAAAACTTTTAAATTTAACAGTTTAGTATTTTAGGACTCTTTTTTCTCCTTGGTAAGACTCTTGTAGATATTTTACGACTCTTTCTCTATTTATTTCAAACACTCTTAGGATTCTTCCATTCTTGTCATCATAAATCAATCTTCTCCATGCTATCAAGCATCAATGGCCGACAGAACTTATTGCACTCGTGTAAGCATGAAAAAGATGGAGGAAACTGTAAGAAAGAGGGTAAGGCACAATGGAACACCGGTTCCAATGGATCTCACTATCGTTGATGTGATAGACCTTGATCCCGTGCCTCTTCCAATATGGGAAGAACCAGCGAGAAAGAGAACCAATCGATCAGCCAAGCCTACGACAATTATATCGGATGATATTGAGATGATTGATCTGGACCCACCCTCCCCAATAGCCAAATCACCATCGCACATCACTTCTTCATCATTACCAACACCACCACCACCAATTCGCGACATTAATTTCAAAATCAATCTCGAGAGCGATTATTGATCTCATTCCTGCGGAAACTTGGGCAAAATTGTATTCGGCTATTACACTTCAGGACCTGGCCACCAGTAGCATGGTCAACCCATCAACCCCGCCTCCCCCTGATGTCACTCTCGATTCCTAGAATCCTGGGAGTATCACTGAAGCGATGTGAAATTTTGCTTTTCCTAAACCGAAGCCACGACCGGCAAATGATGCTAATGTTTAAAGAAGAAGTTGAAAATTCTTTAGGATGTTTTTAGGATCTTTAGGATGTGTTAGGTTTTATTTTATGATTTTTATTAGTTTTGAATAATTTTTGTTTTTAAGTACATTTAGATCTTCATATTTCTGTTTTTGAATAAGTTTAAATAGCACATTTTCATTAATAAATTCTAATTTGTTTTCAATGATGCTTTTCACCTCCTCTTTGCCTCTTGGTCTATGTAAATTTTGATGCAGGTTTGGGGGTACACCCCAATTATGGTCCAATGGAGACATTGCACATATTAGGTTTGGGGGTGGTAAATGCGTTATTATTTTTATTAAATAAAAATAAAAATTAAAAAATTAAAAAATTAAAAAAAATTAAAATTAAAATTAAAAAAAGAAGAGAAAAATCCAGATTTAGTCGATCAATCGACTGAGCACTTTGAAGTGGATTTTGAAATTTTCAAAGATTCTTCTAATTGATTTATGGAAATTGTGAGTTGATAAATTATGCAATCTCACGTTAAGAATATTAAGTGCAATATTTGATCATTGCTATTTGGAGAGAAAAAATTCAATGTGGGGTTTGACATGAAAATTTAAAACCACCTTTAAAAGTTATGGTGTTTAATTCAGTTCGAAAATCTTAAAATCAAGAAAATTTATCTAAAATTGTGGATTGAAGGATCTTAGTGGAGATTATACCCGGTGAGCTTTAGGGCCAATTTCATGTCTTTGATGAGTGTTTAAATAAACTTGAAATTATCTTTGAATACTACTTGTCTTTGTATAATCTCATTCTTTTTATTTTGACTTATAATTTTATATGACATTATGATTCATATTAATATGCTAAAACGTATTATATGTCTACTCAAAATAAATAGGCAAGGTCACCATCTTTTGAGGAAATGATTGAGGGCCACTTTCGGCTTGTTTGTACTCAAAATGTCCCACCTCATATAAATTTGTCCTTCTAGTACCCCTTTGAGACTATTAAAAATTTTGCCTTTATACATTCTTTGATAAGCCACGTTAACCTTTAACCCTTCACCATTTCTAAAAATTTTAGCCTTACCCTTCTTACTTATGAGAAATTAGGAACGAGGGATGAGAATAAATAAAAAGAGAGTAAGAGGGGAGATATCGAGTTGTGGTGTTTACTGAGAATATATGACAGAAAAATATTAAAAAAAAAGAAGGGAGAAAAAGAAGATTGTGAAAAATAATGAAAAATATAAAGTGCTTCAAGAAATGAAATCCAAAAGAAGAAAAAAGAGTGGAAAACAAAGAAAAGAAAAGAAAGTTAAGAAAAAGATGAGAAATAGACAAATCAGAAGTTAGTTCATTTTCTAATTTCTCAGAAATTTTGAACCCTAACTTTCCCTTCTTTTTTACCTTTACCTGAGCTCTATTACAACCTTAAAAAACCTTCATAATCCGATCTTGATTTGGTAACTGCTTTGTGGAGAGTGAATACACAATATTTATGGTGCTTGATATGACATGCATAAAAATACAAGTATCTTTCCATGAGATTTTTTTATATTCATTGACCTTTTATATTCATTGACCTTTTTATATTCATCGTGTTTCTCCTGCCATGTGAGACCTTTTATATATTTTGTATCGATCTCTCACATGTGTGTGAAAGTAGCCCATCATCGGAGAACTTTTATTTTGAGAGTACACTTATTGTGAGATTTGAATCAAAACATAAATCTATACGGTTCTCAATTAAGATAAATTTTAAGATAAATAGAATTCGGCCTGATGATCACACTTGACACATCTAAAGGTGGGTGATAAATTCATTTGTAAATTGAAACATTGGACTAACTCAACTAATTATCAATAAGAATGACATGACATGCGTATTGTTTAAGGAGAAATTGCATGATAAAGTCAATTAACAAATTCCACAAGAATCAATTGTAGAAAATATCTTGAAGTTTATGGGTAACTTTACTGAAAATTCTCAGGAGACAAAACTCCTCCACCAGGGATCATCTAGTGGTTTAAAGGCTTGTTACATATGTTAAATGTAATCGTGCTCCCTACGAAAGTAACATTATTTACTTTTCTTAGGTTGTTAGTTTATTTTTTAATTTTGTTTACCTTCTTCTTTGCTTGAGGACTAGCAAAGTGTAGGTTTGAGGATGTGATGAGTTGTGAAATATGATGATATTCACCCCTAAAGACCTACATTTAGTCATCCAATGGGGGCTATTTAATGAGATTTGTGAAGTTTTATGAGTTTCAGATAAAATTAGTCATTGGATGCATTAAGAAGCATAAAAGAATGTAAAGTCGACAAACACCGGACCAGTGAAGCAAATAACATACTAAACCCGGGCCATTTGGTCATGTCAATCAATCGACCCACTTAGGTTGATGCATCGACATAACAAATAGGATTTAAAATTTAAATTTTAAATTTTAATATGGTCGATTGATCAATCACGTAAGTTGATCAATCAACTAATTTCAAATTTTGAATTTCGAATCAGGAAGATATTTAAAGAAAAATCTGAAGATTCGGGGGGATCTTCTTCGCTTGCATTTTTGCTTTTGCTTTGATTTTTCAAGGGCATTCAATTCGGATTGTTCCAGTTTCTATTATTCATTTTCCTAGGCTTAAAGATTGAGATCAGTTTTCATTTATACACTTTTCAAGAAGGATTGTACCAAATTTAGATTAAAACTTTTTGTGGATTTTATTAAAGTTCTGCACGGTATTTTAATGTTTACATAAATTTGCTTTTTAATCATGTTACCTAATTTCATCATGTGTGGCTAGTTTCATTAAGGATGGGGATCTGATGAACCCCATCTGAGGTATTCATTTATATTAATATAAATTTGTGATTGAGATGTTAGATTCTTTTAAGGGCCCTAATGATATTATTGATATATATATGATCTGATTGCGATCTGAAATCTAGGAGATAACTATGCCCTATGATTTCAACATTGCAATGATGATTTTATCCTAATTTTTATCCATCTCAAGGTTAGGTTTTACTACTATCTAAGGTGTGAGTGTTAATCATACATCTCAGTGATCTTAGATTAGCAGTGTGACTTTACCCTGGATGTAAATTCTGATTACTATCTTAGGTGTTAGTATTAATCACACACTCATGAGATGTTAATCAGATATCTCCGTAATCTTAGATCGGTAGTGTAGAGTTTACCCTAGAGATTGGGTTCTAAATGTTGTCCGAGGTGCGAGTATTAATCATATGCTCATAGGATGTTAATCACACATCTCCGTGATTTCAGATCCGCAAGTTAGAATCCAGCTGTGTTTAGAGCCGGTGCTCCTTCATAAATATCTTTTGAGGATCTTATATCTTAATCTACAGATTTTTATTGTGCAAATGATAAACTTACGATGGGAGGATTTAGCATCTCAATCCTTATCTTTTATCATTTGTGTAAATTCTCAGTTTTTGTTAGTACTTATCCATCAAACTCTTAAATTCTTAAATTAGTAAATACTGTGATAGATCTGTGATTATTCTTTTAGTTAGTTGCTATTTCCATTTATAATTTTCTGACTAATCTTCGTGGGAACGAACTCGTACTTTGCACCTACTGACTACATCACAATTCGTGCACTTGCAAGTAAAACAAAATAAAAATCACAACATACCACGTGACAAACGACCTCATTTTAAACTAAGGTAACTCTATACGCACCTACGGAGCGGTTGAAGGGCGCCTACGTTGAAAATCGTTGATTGATTTGGATTGGACAATGGAGATCGTTTTTTGTCTTAATATTCCATGAGAAAATCATGGTCAGTTGACACATATCTCAAAAAGCATCTACAAATCACCTGACGCACATGACGCTCAAACATGATTTTCAGGTCACCTATTGGGATGTGCCCCATGTAGACTCTAAAAGCAAACTCTCTAATGTTACTTGATGGTCTCAAGTTCCATTGTGTGGAAGATTGAGATGCAAAATGATCGCCATCGTCTAATTCAATGTAATTAACGATAGGTGCCTCCGAATAGAGCTATCTTTTGAGTTAGGTCTCCCAGAGCATAGTCACCAAATTCTTTGAATTGTTTGAAAAATTTGCAAATAATCTCGAATTTGACGTTCTGCGGGATTTTTCAAAACTTCGTGTGTTGTGAAAGTTCTCGTACATTTTGCGAATAATTTGCTATTTTTTTAATAAATCATGTTTTTTTTTTAAAATATTTTTTAAATTTTCTTTACACTTTTTAATTTAATTTAATTTAATTTATTACTTTTTTTCTATGATTTTCCCCAAATATTTCTCCCACCTTGCCAAATTTTGCCGAATTTTTATTTCTTTTTGAATGACAACATATTTAAGTCCAGGCCTCTTGGAGCACCTGACTAAGTCATAGGGGAAGCCAAATTTCATTTTGGAGAATTTTTTGGTGAGGGGTCCTTTTGGTACATTTTGGATTAATTTCGATAGCTTAAGAAAAAATTTTGGGAAAGTTTCAGGAATTAAAAATATCAACAAATATTTAATATTAATTTTTTTTTTTAAATATATAAAAAAAATATACCAAAATTTATTGAAAAATACCAAAAAAATACCGAAATTTACTGAAAACCGAAAAAGTCCCAAAATTTTCGTTTGACCCCCATCCCGCGAAATTTTACCGCCGAAATTCGGCTCGTCACTATTTGGAGGTTGTGTGAGAGCAAAGAGAAGCTTCTCTTTGGCTTTCGCAGGGAGCTATAATCTCATTTGGTATCAGCAAAAGACATTTTCATAACGCGACTTATTTTTACTGAAACCACGCGGCTGGATTACCTGTCGGTCTAAAGTCAATCTAATCTCGACACGTATCACTCGATCTAAAGTGGGACCCACGAGCTAGCACACACGGTATTAGTGAACACGCAAAAGAACTTATGACAAAAGATCCTGTATAAAACGCATACAACCTGGATTTTAATCACGTGGCCAGGGACAGCACCCAGTCGTGCCCCAGAAATCGAGGATGAATCAAGAAAGAGATACAAGAACTGTTACAGAATCATTACCAACATGAACCGGAGTTAGAAACGAGAAACCGACCTTTTCAGCTGTTACTTAGAGCCCTGACAAATGTAAAGGTCAAGGAGTCAATGGGATTGGCTATCTTCTGACGTTGGTAGCTAGAGTCGGTGTCGACTTTAAAAGCGGAGACTTTGCAAAGCAAGGAAGAAGAAGAAACAAGTATAAATAGAGAAGAGCTTCGATTGGTGTTCAGAGAAAATTAGGATTTCACTTGAACATTTGTTCGAGATCAAGAAAAAGGTTAGATCTTTATTTATATTGCTCTTAAAAGAGTTCGAGTTGTTGTGTTTAGGGTTCCATCTTGCTACGTTGTGTTGTTAATAACTGGAGTTTTGATCAATCGATCTCATTTTCAATCTAATCTGATCGTCTCTTTTTTACAGTTTTTTTTTTGTTTTTGCAATATATGATCGATTGCATACTTGTACAGATTTAGGTTGAATATTTTATGTAGTTGTTTCTTCGAATTTGATTTGAATTAAATTGCGGAAATATTCTCTGGTTTTTCGTTCTTTGTGAGTAGGAAGAAGCTATGGCGTTCAGATGTTCTTTCCATCAAAACATAGAGAGATGTTAACAATTATATATATATATAACCGGCAATATCTAATGTAGTTTATTCTATTTAATTGTATTTGGCTTCATTAACATTCATAAATAGATTCAAATTTATAATAGAAATCAGTCAAAAGGTTATGTATCCGCTTATTTCCTTTTTGATCTAAGTGGAAAAACCGCATTTCGGAATTTTTTTTTTGCCATAATTGCGTGTTGTAAGCTGAAGCCAGATTTTTTATTTTTTTGTTCTGTTATTATTACTTATTGCCACATTTCATAGGTTTCTAGAACATGTTAAACAGTCTCTTTCAATTTCGTATGGTAAATACGGAACAACTTCGATTGTCTATCCTTTTAGAGCAGTATCTGATCCCAAAGGTTTGCTCAGAGATAGATTTGATTTAGTTTATTTTTCCCTTTATTTTCATTTCTGCAGAATTCTCTTCAGGCCCAACTACTTGTGGGGGATTTAAGATCTAAATCGTTTCTGGGAAAAATTCGGGTTTCTACAGATCCCAAATCCTCAGTGTTTGAGGCACCATCATCCTCCAATGGATGATTCGAATTTAAAATTGTGACTCAAATCATTACAATTCTTATCCCATCTATTTGGGGTTGGAGTTGCCAGTCGTATTCCACTCATTTCTGTTTAAGGCCAAGCTTTTCCTATATCCACAATCCTTCATATCACATCTCGGTGCCTCCCTCCAGGCAGAAATGGGGCTTAAAGAACTTCCATATGTGCCAATTGAGTCCTTTTCTTTTGTAAGTAATGAGTCCCACCAAACTCCCACCACTACATGGAAATTCAATTACTGACTAAATGTAGGGCTGTCACCGGTCAGGTCGGGCACTCAACCTGAGCATTAGGTGCATTGGCATATGCCCAACCCAAAACCGGGTTGGGTCAGGTCGGGCGGATTTTCATCTGACCCAATCTGACCTATGAGTCGACCCAACCTGACCCAAAACCTGACCCAAAGGTCGGGTTGGATGCTTCAAGCCTGACGTGAGCTGACGTGATGTGTCAAGTTCATGTGCCCGGGTCGAATAATTGGCCGACCCGATTCGTTTACAACCCTCATTTAATGGTGTTGATCTATCACTTGGTTACACAACCATTCTCCGCTGTTGCTCATTGATTTTGAGTCTGGAAGAGAAATGTACCATGTAGGCCTTATTAAAGTTCAGATGTTTTCAGTTGGGCTATAAATATAGGAAATGGCATTGTTTGCTTTAATGAAATTGGTTTTGAATGATTATTTTTCATACAAGAATCATTTGAATCCTACGCATATAGTTACTTTCCCAGGAAAAAAGGAAAATGACACAGAAATTGCTCTGATGATGCTTTCCGTCGTATTTTTATATGTAGTTGATGGATGAGTTTGTCGAAAGTTATTGGCATGTGCTTGAAAATTTCAGACAACTCTATCATATCAACACTTTGGGATATTAAAGGGTATCTCAGATTTATTCAAATAAGAAACATTTGATCTTAGTATTGAAAAAAATTAATATATGTACTTGGGCAATTCTGTTAACCTAGTTATGTTAAATAATAATAATAATAAAAATAATAATAATAACAACAACAACAACAACAATAATAATAATAGTAACAACCAGAATAATAATAAGGGGGGTGATCCTCTCATTTGGTGACTTGAGTCATTTACCATTTTCTCTAATAATAATAATAATAAAATGGATTCACTTTCCTTAGTAGTCATTAATGAATAACCTTGTATCTATCAAATCCTTTAAAAGAAGACACACATATTTCTAGGACCCCTGACATTTGGATATCAGCTGCTTTTGACAGGATTGTCGAGGTAAAAGGCTCTTCAGAAACTAAATATTCCATTAATGTCCGCAACACCCTGTATATCCTAATAATAATGCTAAGTCAGATAATTAAAAAGCTTGATCAAGCACTCGAAAACTCCAATAACTGGGCAACTAAGACTTTAAGCTGTAAATTTTATATATACTATTCAGTTGTGTTTCCTGGACGCTGATTAGGTTGGAATCAAGTTTTAAGTTTTTAAAATTTGTCCATACTAACCGTTGGTGGGGTGTATAATACAACCTTTAATGTCCAAGTCATTTTCTAAGTATGGAACTTAAAACCTTTTTACTGTTTCAAGTACATTGGGATGCATATGATTATATCAGCTTTATGTTAGATTGAATAAATTACACTTTAGTTGAGATATCAAACAGTAAGGCATATGAGGTTTGCTTCGTTAATGATTTGGTTTGAACATATTGGTTTTGAACATTGCCGGTTGTTTGGTTTAGCTGCTAAATGGGACCTAATTATATAATTTATGGCTTTTTTCCCCCCTTATGTCCTAAGTGTAATTTTGTGCATTTTTCTTGGTTTTCTAGGATCCTATGTGTAGTCTAATGCATTTTTCTTGGTATTATTGTCCCATATATTACTTATGGATTTGTTTATTTTCCGTACTCCCTTCGACTCTTGTTTCATATCACTAAAAAATCAAGAATATTGAGCATTTGTGCTTTTCTCAATTACACTTGTTATCTTCCCTTCCCAGTTAATAGCCAGTCAAAGACATGATCAGAACAACATATATTTATTTTTAAATGGGATTTATAAGTTTATGCTGTTGGTAATTTTTCAGGCTATCAGAGATCAAACAAGCGAAAAAATTATTCCAACAACCAATCAAGCTGTTTGTAATGGAGGAGAAATCTGAATCCTTTGTTGAAGGACAAGAAAAATTGCACAAGGAGGAGATTAATATCAAAATTAAGAGCAAAGACAAAGAGCCCGAGGTGGGCAATACAGAGATGGAAGTAGAATTGAAGACTAAATCCGTGGAGAAAACAAATGCAAAACATAAGGAAGACAAAGACAGTAAATGCAAGTCAAAGGAAGAGAAGAAGGATAAGAAAAATAAAGATGAGAAGCACGAGGATGGGGAGTCTAAGAAAAAAGAAACACACGGTGAGGAAGGGGAAAAGTCCAAAGGCAAAGACAAGAAGAAGAAGGATGATGAAAATGACGAATGTAAGGAGAAAGAAAAAGAGAAGAAAAAGGATAAAGATGGAGAATTGGAGAAAGAAAGAAATATTGAAGGAGAGCAAAAGGATAAAGAGAAAGAGAAGAAAAAGGACAAAGAAGTGGAGTCAAAGGAAAATGAAAAGAAGAAGAAGAAGAATGATGAGGATGGAGAATCCAAGGAAGTCACAAAGGAGAAGAGCAAAGACAAAGAAACAAAGAAGAAGGCTAAGGAGGGAGAGTCAGAGATAAATGATGAGAAATCTGGAGAGAAAAAGAACAAAAAGAAAGAAAAAAAGAAGGATAAAGATGGAGTGTCAGCGGAAAAAGGAGATGATGGCAAACATGAGGAAAAGAGCAAAGAGAAAAGCAAGAAGAAGGAGAAAGTTGACAAGAAGGATAAGGAGAAAGAAAAGAAGGACAAAGGAGTAGAAGATGGTGGACAAGAGGAGAAGAGCAAAGAGAAAGACAAGAAGAAAGACAAAGATGAAAAGAAGGACAAAGAGAAAAAGAAACACAAAGAAGAGTTGAAGGAAACAAACATTGGCATCGAAGGTGAAGAAAAGAGAGAAGTGAAGGACAAGGATAAAGATGGGGAATCGGAAGAATGCAAGGCTGATGAGAAGAAAGGTAAAGAAGTAAGCTCAAGGGAAATCAAAATTGAAAGAGAGGATGTGAAGGATGAAGAGAAACACACCGAGAAGAATGATAGGGAATTGAAGGAATTGAAAGATGAAGTGCAGAAGACAGATCAGACAGGGAAAGAAAATAAAAAGAAAGACAAAGATAAAGACAAGAAAAAGAAAGATATATGTGATGAATTAAAGGACGGAGAAGTTGAGGAGGGGACAAAGAAAGAGAAAAGTAAGAAGGATGAGAAGAAGAGGAAGCTTGGTGGGAAAGAGAAGAGCAGTGATGTTGGAAAGCTGAATCAGAAGCTGGAGCAAATTGATGTCAAGTTGGAAGCCCTGCTGGCAAAAGAGGCAGACATCGTGAAGTTGATCGAAGAAGTTAGAGAGAATCAAGTGGCTGACAAACCAAAACAGGCAGGCGATGCATGAAAGTCTTGATGCATGGATCTGAGATGTTTCAGGGGTTTCTTTTCTTTGTTTTTTCTCTTCGTGTGGTGCATAGGTAGATGTTGTAAACTCCAAGAGACCTTTCTTTGAATAAATAGGAGTTGTAATGTTTGTATCAATGAGTCCTGCAGTATAGGCAGTTGTTTAAACTGTTCTGTTACTGTCTTGGTATACAAAGTGCAGTAATTTTGGTTTTGTCCTCTCTTTCTCTTTTTAATACTGTACAAATTGCATTTAATGAAAACAGTGTCAGATCTTTACAATGTATTCCTGCTTCCGTGCTGTTAAAAATATATGGGTGTGAAAGAATGGTGGTTTGTGCTAAAATGTTTTCATGTTGTAGTTTCTAAAGTAGCTAGAAAGAAGTCTTGCAGAACTTCATAGGGTATACCCAGCAAAAAAAAAAGAAAGGAATCGTTTAGGGTGGGCTGCGAGTTGCCATAGGTAATGATCTCTGTTTCTAGGTTATACGTGTATCTTTTGTATAGAGTGCTCAATTTTATAGAAGATATAGGATCATTAGAACTTCTGCATCAAAAACAGTTTCCCCTTTGACACAAATCCCTAGAATTATTACAGAACGACAAAAGAGAAGACATACCATTAGGAATAGAAGTCTTCTCATATCCAGTTAGTGGTATATTGATTAGAGCACTGGTTGCTGTCTTCCAAGTTCTAAACAGGGTATAAAATATTTTGTTTTCGACAACTCTGAAATCCAGTTATAGAAAACATTACCCAAATCGATGATCTTATCGTATGCATTTTATAGAATAAACCCTAAATCTGGTTTTGTAAAACATTGCCAAAGTCGATGATCTGCTCATATGATTTTTGTAGAATAGGTAAGTCTCTAATTGATTTGGCTGAGTCAAGCTTAGAAGTTGAATTGTTTTCCCAGTTAACTCGATTTAATCACTATTGATTTGTCTTTCTTATTTGTTCCTCCAAAACCTCTTCAAATCAGTATATATCTTTTATCATATTTTATGTTCGATAAGTAAGAACCCCATTGATCCTAAAAAATAGTAGGTGTTTTACCTAAGAAATATTTTTTCATTACTAAAGTCGCTGTGATGGCTCGATCAATTTGCACCACTTTTTCTGCTAGTGATTCGTTTCATGAGATCTTTAATTTGAACGTTCAATAGCTTTGTAGGGTCTATGTACTTCCCATACACCACTTCTCCTGATGTCACCCAGCAATATAAATATAACAGAAGACCCAACAAAGGGTTTCTTGAGCTTATAATCTTGGTACTGCTGATCTTCAACCTTTCCCAATTTGTCCTCAAGAGATGGGAAAATAGAAAGGTGCATTTGGGCTTTTAGTTACCGACAGGGATTAAACATTGGTATCAGCCACCCAAAACATCATACATGTGAGCTATGATACCAGATGGCATTGCAAACAATACAACATGAACTTTTCGGAAGCAAATAAATAAATAGGAAAAAACAAGTAGGAGAAAATAATCAAAAGACAGATCCAACTTTCTAGAAGAGGTTAGAAAAGTCATGAGGAGAATTGGTTTTGTGATTAATTTTGTAGAAGAAGGTGAGAAAAGCTTGGGGAGAAATCTTGCAAAATTATGCTCTATAGTAACTAAAGGTAGATTTAACTATCTATCATACAAACTGCAAAATTGGAATAAAAAAGGAAGAAAACCCTTAACATGTATGGTTCATATCTCATTGATGCATGCTCTAATATCTTGGTTTTCCGATACATTTCGGCCGATACAGTCATCGGACACAGAGGCTCCACCCCAATTGTCTTCGAAGATTCGGAATGTGTTGATCTCGTCTGAGACGTTTTGTTTCAGGTGAAATTTTAAACCATGTGTTGGGGTAGTGGAATAAATCAATGGAAGACTTAAAAGCAGAGGGAAAAGATTTAATATCAGGATAAGAAGAACAGAACCACGATGTTCCAGTTGCAAGCTAAATGAAAAAGAAGATAAAAATAAAGCTGAAAATATAATAGATAAAATATGCAACTAATAATAACAGAAAAATACGCATTGATCAATTTCAAATTTAGGAGACTAGGCATTATAAAGCTAAACCTAGAAGTAAAAAGCTAAAAAATTATTATTAAAGAAGAGAAAAGATGTTCTTTACATATGTTTTCCTTTTTTATTTTTTACTACTTTTTATTGGACAACTTGAGGAATCTCGTAGATAAAAATTGTGACATAATAAAGTAAAAATAATTAGGAAAAAAGCCAAAAATTCATAGATAAATATCTATGCAGAAAATTTTGAGAAAGTAAAGTAGTATTGGAATATTAGGATATAGAGGCCTAATTATGGGATAGTAATCTAATTTTTGTTTTAAAAACTAATTCTGGAATAAATATGATATAATTTTTTTTTTTCAAAACTAATTCTGTTTCTCTAACTTTCCCGAGAAAAACAAGTAGAAATAATAAGTATAGGAAAAAGCGAGGCTCTGCGACGAAATTGCAGTAAATTTAAAGAAAGAAAAAGCTAACACCTTCAACACTTTTAGAAAAAGCATCAAAAGAAGGATTTGAAACTAGAAGGAAATTTAACTTGGAAGTAACAATTGTATAGCACCTATAAACATACATAGAATATCTAAAACTCGGAACCAAACCAAAAAAAAAAAAGAGAATCAGGTTTTTTAAAAGCGAAAAACGTACAACAATCAACCATATCAGCCAAGAAAAAAGAAGACTTTACAAAAACTCTATAATACAAAAACTAAAAAATAAAAATCGAAGATCGAGCTCTTAAAGATCAATAAACTAAAAAATTGAAAAGGGAACTAAAAGTGGAGATAAACATCTGCATTCAACAACTAGAGCTAAATCATTGAAAGCACAATAATCAATAGTTACAATTATAAAAAGAAGAAACTGAAGTGAATTCACAAACCCTAAGATTCCCTCCTTCAAAATCGTTGTAAGAACGAAGAGTTTTGTAAAGAGAAGACGAGAAACAGAGGAAGTCACTTCATGGAAGGCATTTTAATTTGAACAGGCGTGGTATATATACTGGGAATAGTGGGGTATCACGAGCATCATAAGATTATCAACTTTGGGCATATTTGATTGCCATTCACAATGCATTTGTTGTAGTGTTTTAAATTTTGCAAAGCACCTTTGTTTAATAGTCCCACATTGGTGGGAAACTTGTTTGGGTACCAAGTGTATATAACATAGTTACTTAATTCACCAATTCAAATTTAGGTTTGTGATTCGCTATTTTCAAAAGAATTCAATTGTTGGGGGTTGGATGAGGGTTAAGATTATTTATTAATTACATAAAATGTTAGGTTCCAATCATTTTTTTTATGCCTTTAAAACTTTATTTATTATTTATAAGTAAAATACTCTTCATTAATTCGACAATTTGTTTGTCATGGCAAATTCGATTTGTCGTATTCAATTTGCGATTCGTTGGGTGAATAAGCGAATTAAGTAAGACACATATATACACACCTTTATGCTCAAGGTATGTAGCCTTTTTGCACTAGTCGGGATGAGCTCGAGCCTTCATGCGCACAATGGTAAATTTTTTTACATGAATTTTATTTATTTTTTGTAAGTGCTTACAATAGATGTTTTCCGTCTTCTAAATACTATGCTATTTAAATGTTATGACTGTGTATGGTATAGCTCTCTGTTAGCCCTCTCACAATAGAGTTCAGTGTTGGTTCTCATTCTTTTTTCTAACTCCTTTTAAATGAGGATTTACTTGCTTTAGTAGCAATCTCTCTATTCTCTACTAACTCCCTACTAGTGCAAATAAAATCTTGCTATACAAGAAATTATTAAGGAAAAGGGATACTCGTTATAACAAATAACAGGATATTAGTAAAGATATAAAAACCTGTTAAAGCAAGATGTTAGCAAAAATGAAGGCCTGCCAAAACAAGTGAACTATGCTATAATAGGGCTAGCAGAGAGCCATGACTTTCTGTCCTTTGATACGAAACTATTGACAGGAAAAGGTGTCTTATCATTTCAAAGTCGATAAATAAGAAAGCGACTAAGACGCGTCTTTTCTTTTGTATTAAATCGCTTATTGCTACTGAATATTTGTCGATAAGAAGCGCTGTGGGGGCGGTGTTCAATACGACAAGTTGTTGACCCTTAATTAACTTTGATTGTGACCGTTGTTTCTTCGCTGGGCTCAATTGTTGCCGGCAACATTTCGATAGGGGTTCATTTGGGTTCATTGTGGATAAAGTTAGAGAAAAATTCGAAAAGTTTTAAACAAATTTTGGAGAGTGCAAAAAATATTAAATATAAATTATATTAAAATTTTATAAAATTTTTAACTATTATCTAAAAAGTGATAAAAGTTAGAAAATATTTATTAATTTGGGTGAAATTTTTATAAAATTTTATTAATTTCGTCGAACTTAATAAAATTTCAGCGATTTCGAAGAAATCATCAAAATTTCACCGAAAGTTTCGCCCGGCTCCTGATTCGATAAATTTCGAAAAAAATTTGCAGAATCTATGAGAATTTTGTTACTATGTCCATCACCACATTTATCTGATTTTGTCTATATATATTTTTTTATAATGGTAATAGATTTTGTCTATATTTTATACCTATTTCCAATAACATTTTGGTAGTTATGGTGGTAACGTCGACAAAAAAATGTTGTTTGATTGGTCTTCCACCAAAACGAGATCTAACACTTTGTGTTACATCGACGTAATTTTTCCTTACAAGGTAGTAAGTCTTGTATGCCCGGTGGTTACGCATAATTGTGCATAGCGACCACGACCAAAACGCGTCATGCTTATAGACAATCGGACATGCTCTTTGCAAAGAGCCTTGTGTTCTTATACTTGTGCTCAACAATTTGTAAAAAAAAGGCTCATTTCCACCCGCATCAATGTCCCTGAAAATATGTGAAAATTAACTTTTTCAAACTTTTGAATAACCAAAGTTTGAACAAAGAGGCGCTATTTTGAAAATTTCGGGTATAATTGATATTTTACTAAAAGTTAAATAACCGTTATATTTAATATTTCGCAAATACACTATAAATTATTGATTAATTCTCGAGAAAATTGAAATTATTATTATTATTTTATTTCTTTATAAAGTTAGGGAATTAATTTTAAAACCCAATTTGGGTAAACAGTAAATAGCGGAAGGTTTATTAAATAAAACCCAGGTTTGGTGGCGTTTTTCATAAGGTTAATGATATATGAAGGATAAATTTTATGCAAACAAAGTATAAGTGACTAATTGGGTGCGATCCTATTGGCTGCATGTACAGTGGGACTTAATTAATGTAAGTTAGTGCAATCAATCACGATGCGACACCCCACCCACCTTCACTTCCTCCTAAAAAAAAATCCATCCTCGAATTATAATTTTCTTATTTATAATTGTAACTTATCTTAAAGAGAAAAAGAGAAAAGCCGGTTCATTTTCGTTGAATATAAATTGATGGCTATACTTATTAAATATGGGCATTTGCTTTCTATTATATAGTACTTTTAACTAGGGAGCCTTTACTTGCACACGCTTTTTAAGTGATTGCACCGAATTGCACTAAATTTAAAAATAATATTTATAAGTTTGGCGACCTCTACTATGGGACAATGCAATCCAATTTCCAAAGATTAGAATCAAATATAATTTTTATCATTTGATTAATTGAAGTCAAAGCCTATCATGAATTCAACAATTGACTATAATAGATCATATGGCAAGTATCGTGTTTTGCTCCAATTTTGTGTACTAGAGATCTATTGATCATGAATTTCAAATCAGACGGCCCATATTGCATTTTTACATCTCACATGTCCCTAAAATACTAAGTCTTTCTTTAAATTCGGTGCAATCATTTGAAACACGTGTGCAAGTAATGGCTCCCTTTAGCTAAAGGAGCCATTACTTGCACTCACTTTTTAAGTGATTGCACCAAGGTTAAAAAATGACTGTGTATTTTAGGGACATGTGACATGTGAAAATGCAGTCTGAACCATCTGATTTAAAATTCATGATCTATAAATCCTTAGCGGATAAGATTGACACAAAATATAATCTTTATCATGTGATTAAATGTAGTCAAAGGCTATTATTTGATTCAACGATTGACAATAATAAATCATATGATAAATATCGTGTTTTATTCCAATCTTATCCACTAAGGATCTATAGATCAAACCTTAAATCAGACTACCTAGATTACATTTTAACATGTCACATGTGGCTAAAATATAGTCTTTCTTTAAGCTCGGTGCAATCACTTAAAAAGCGTGTGTAAGTAATGGCACCCTGTAGCTAATTATCTATGCTTTTTTTCACTTCACAGATTTACTAACTTTTTTCCAGATTTGCCGATTTTTTTCGAATATCTCCCTCACGGAATTTTTCTCACTTGATGGTCTATGGGTGGACTGTAATGAACCTGATTTTTTTAAAATAAGTTTGTGGTGTTAGATTTATTTTGCACCATGTACGGTGTTAGAGTCTCACATCAGATCTTCTTATTCTATTTTAAGGGTGTTAGATGTGTTATTGCACTAAACTTGGTGGTAGCGCTCCACACTAGAACCTACCTCATTTGAAAAAGTTTTATTTAAGAATAATGTACGCACAACCCTTTTCATAATTCTTCTTAAAAGAAGACTTAGCCGTCTCTTTCTTTTCTTATTTTAAAAATCCCTAACTGTCACAACTCCTCCATCCACTCCTTTTCTAAAAACCCTTTAATTTCTTGTATAAATTCTTGGTGTTTTCTTTCACAAAGAACACCAGGGGTTATCTACGCCATCAAGATCGAAGAAGAAGGCGAAATCGTGGGCGGGCCATTAGATGAATGTCGATCTCTATCGCCCTAATTGTCATCATTCTACTGATCACACTTTAAGAGGTGGGTACCCACTAATCCATCTGGTTTTTCTCAGATTCCGTCACGTAGGATACGATTCGATACCGTATCGACAGACTACTAAAAAAACACCTAGATTTATTTTATTATAAATTGCTTTAGGATTGATATAATAGTTGATCCTTATTTTAATATAATTTTTATAAAATTTTCGGATTTATTTTGAGTTATTTCTGAATCCAGATCTATTCAGAATTCGCGACAGTCGATCAATCGATTTACACTATCGATTGATCGATTAATTTGAAATCGCGGCCAGAAATTTCGTTAGATTATAAATGCTCTGCTTTATTATATAGTCGATCAATCGACTTATATGCTCAATTAATCGATTTTGAGTTTCAGTAATTAAAAATCTAAATCGCGTTACCTCATTTGACTGATTTTGACACTATAATTTCGATCCATCGATCCTCAAGATCGATCCATCGACCCACCTCGTTTAATCCACTAATCCCTATAATTGCTTGGGGTATAAAGATTGCTTTATAAAATAATTTATTAAAATCATATGAAGTATAATGATTGCTTTATAAAATAATCTATTATAATCATATTAGATAAAGAATGATGATTGCATTTTATTATATTTATATTATAATGTGATTATCAATCAATTGTTAGTTATATTATATTACATTTACAATACAGTTGTTGTAATAGCCCGAAAAATCACGCTAAACTATGACCTCGGGATCCGTGCCCGATCGGTCATAGGTTTGACCAATTAGGAGTTCGACAATTAGCATAGAGTGTGATGAGCGAATGTGATGTGATGGGTTGTGTAGCAATGTGGTGTGTGTTGATAATCTAAACTCACATACACCTATTGAGGTGCATGTGTTCAACATACAAACTAGGAGAGAGACAAAAGAGTTTAATAACCCTAAATGTGTGTTTTTGGGTTGTTGAGAGAGGAGTAAAGAAGAGAGAGAGAGTAAAGAGAGTGATTAATGCAAGGAGTGAATGCTAGTTGAGGAAGGGAGATTCAAGCAATAAACGCCGGATTCGACGCGAGGGATCCGCTAAAAGCAAAGCTGGAACCCTAGCCTTTCCAACCATAGATTTGAAATCAATTTGAGATTGATTCAAGGTAAAATTTTGTGAATAAGATGCATAGATCGTAGAGGCTAAGTTGTAGTTGAAAATAGTTTAAATCATAGGATAATGGTTTACAAAAATAGAGAAAAAAGTGTGGAAAAAGATTGGGAAGACAGCTCGAAAAGGGCTGAATCTGACAATTTCGATTAATCGAAATTGGGTTTCGATTAATCGAAATTGGCCAAGAAGTTAAAAAGTCAGAGGACCCCGATTTCGATTAATCGAATTGAATTTCGATTAATCGACTTTGGATTTCGATTAATCGATTTGGGAACTCTCAAAGGACCCTGTAATGGAGGAAAGGACTTGAGGAAAATCGACTAATTGAAATGGGATTTCGATTAATCGATTTCAATTTTTGATTAATCGATTTGGGATCGATTAATCGATTTTAGAAACTCGATTACTCGAATTGAGAATCGACTTGGCTGAACAGAGAATTTCGATTAATCGAATGAAAATCTCGATTAATCGATTTGAGAATCGATTAATCGATATTGACTTTCGATTAATCGATTTTGGAAATCGATTAATCGAATCAAATTCGATTAATCGATTTTGGAGCTTGATTAATCGACTGAGATAATTTATGTTGACCTTTGAGTTTGACTTTAAGATTCTTGGAGGGTCTTAGACCTTCTTTATTGCATCATTTGTGATGTGTTTCACCTGTTATGTGGTACCATAGGTGGTACGTGTGAACTAGTGCACAAGGAGCCACGTGGGACCTTGATGCATTGATCAAATGAAGACTTGAGGTAGGGAACACCTTGAACATGTACTTTATTTTACAAGAGCATGTATGTAATGATATAGAATTCAATTCAAATGTTTATTGCTTAAGAATTTGTGAAAAGTGTGTGTGTGTGACATCCATAAGAGTAATCATAATGAGTCATCCCCAGGGGATGAAGAAGTAAAGAGATGAGAGCATCAGGTGTGATGCAAGTGAATGGATACATCCCAGGGATGTATCCAAGATTAAATCATGTTTGATAGGGCCTAACTGATATAAGATAGCACACTTACACGGTGAATAACTATATGTAAGGCACCGATATTTTTGTTATTTGAGGTTTAAACGTGGCGGGATATCCACACGACACGGTAATATCCGTGACCGATAATTGTGAAACCGTAGGAGGTCAAAGTGGAGGCTTATCCGTACATAGTAAACACACCCCAGGGGTGTTGAATTGAGACAAGTGAAACCCCGCCACCAATCCCCAGGGGAAAGGGGCTTGGGTACTATATGGTATTCCCAAGGAATACGTTAAAACTTTCTATATAGATGACGATGAAGGGTATCTCGTCGGGACTCGATGCTATATTGCTCGGGGATTACTTAAGTTGAAAGTTTAAGTTTTGCTTTAGGCCTTTTCAGCATCATTCATGAGTAAATGAAAACATAAGTAATCAACAGTAAAATGAAATACTTTTTAACTGTTTTCATCAATAACTGCATAGACACAACATGCATGGCATATCATAGAATATATGTGAGTTATAATTTATATGTTCAACTGTGTTTGTTCCCTATTGAGCTAGGATGTAGCTCACCCTATAGACTATACGTCGCAGGTCCACTACTAGCAGCTGCCGAGGCTTCAGGAGACACTGACCCCGGTGAGTCGGACCTTGCGGCCGGTGATGAGTTGGAGCCACCTCCTGAGGACTTCTTCTAGAGGACTCCGTTGTGCCGCTTTGAGGGCTTTTTAGAGAGATTTTGTACGGCTTGGTATGTCAAGCCTTGATTTTGTTTAAAACCATGTATATAAGGAGTTGGGATATGTTTTTGGGACGAACCATCCGTGATGATTGCTGTCATCGATGGTTCAGATCGGTTCTCCATTCATGCAGAGGCATGAGGGTAGAACTGTCTTTTGGGGAGTTAATTAATATAGATTTAAATTCCAAAATTTCATTTATTATTCCATTACAATGCTTGATATACCAATTCAAGATGATCGATACTTGATGGCACGGGTTTCGGTGTCGAAATTGGTAAATTCATTCAATTGTAGAATAATATATATATTATATACAAGTTTCTGACACTAAGTGATATAATATTATATAAATTTCTTTATCGTATTAAGCTAAGTTCCTTTTGGACAACAGAACGGAGCAGCTTACCTTTGTTACCGATCGATTGACACTTATGTCCGATCGATCGATTCTGTAGATAGTCAAACCACAATTTATTAAATTGCATTAAAATTCAATTGATCGACTTTCAAGACCAATCGTTCGACTCTGACCTAAAGTGAATAAATTATATAACATATAATCGACCGATTGACTCAAAAATTGATCGATCGATTTGTGCTCGAATAGACAACTTTTATTAATATTGCTTTTATCTTGAAACTTCACTTGCACAACCAAAACTCCATGAACTTTAACTATTTGATATTTCAATCGATGGTCGTGATGCACTCCACTTTAATTTGTATCACCTCTTTTTAATTTAAGTATTTAAATATAGTAAATTATATATACTACTTAATCACTTCAACGCGACCACTTTGATAATATGAAGTATTAGAAATTCGATATCTTGTGAAAATCGAACTCTGACCTTCAAGATATCGAAATCACACTTATAATCTTATTCTATAATTATATTGGTATGCTATGTAAATAAATATAAGTATAAACATAATCAAAATCTAAGTATAAATCGTTCTGTATATGTGATACTTTTGTGCTTACATTCTGATCACGTTATACGAGTTAAGGATATGTTAGATCATGGGTACAAGAGTGTATGAGATCATGCCTACGCTTGGATGTGGTGATTCACTGAGATGGTATCGAAGCGAGAAATACACCGTATTCTCATGTCTTATAACTCATGATGGAATGAGACCTATGACGAGTCGGGTGAGTGCGTATTCAGTGTAACCTCATACAAGGTGGCATATACGGTAACCCGATCACCCCGAGTTTAAATATGATAGCATAAGTTATGAGTTAAGTTATGAGGTTTGATCATAGACTTTAGTTGTGGTGAGATCTCTTTTATGATCACGTAAAACTCAAAATGTTTGCGTCCATGTACGGATGCAACCTTCTATGATAGTATGAGCTGTCACATTAAGTACATCCAGATTACAATGGAACATTTTTCTTAGGAAGTGTGATTTAGGAAAGTTATCTCACTATAGTTCGTCTTAGAATTAAGTATAAGAGTATGAGATAAGATAAGTTATGAGTATGATAATAAGGAATCGCTCTGTAGGCCAGTAAAAGGCTAATAACTTAAGGCTCTGTACATGTCGTTTCTTACATAGCTACCGTAAGGGCAATAATGTCTTTCAGCCAAGGTGGATCTCTGGGAGAGATTATGAGTATGAGTTTATGAGTTACATTGGCCATTATGTCTCCCTATTGGCTGGATGGTAGAGTATGAGTATGACACGAGGGCGTTATGATATGGTGGTATGATACTATGGTGACCCTCACATGGTAGCTCGAGCAGCGACTCTGACACATGTCATTTAAGATTTTATAAATATGTTAGTTACGCTCATGCGATATATAGACGTATATGCGAGAATAATGATAAGATATGATATGTTACGAGTTATGGTGAGGTACGCTAAGATATTAGTGTTTAGATCATGGTCATGCATTTATATTTATATCATGATACGAGCTTTATGATATGTACTTAATTTTATCATATTTTTTCTGATTTCATTAAGATATTATGTGTATCACTCACTTGATGTACCCACAATACATCTGAGTAGTATGGGGTAGATTGGTGGTGTATCCACTGAGTTTACGTGACTGAGTAAACTCATCCCACGACAATCTAATAGCTGTAGGTGATTACACTAGTGGAGTAGACGTCGACCATCCAAATCCGGCTGACGTCGATTTCATTGATCCCGCAGGCATTGAGTACCAGTAGCCTTAGGAGGGCGACACAGCTAAGTACCAGGAGGACCTTGGTGTTGACCTTGACTCGAGTGCCGGTTATTGACGTTTGTAAACTCGGTATTGGGTTTTGTTTATATTATTATTGATGACTATATGATTTCACTTTATCATATTTGTCTCATACTTTTATTATTGTTTTATTGGTAGATTATTTGAATTCATTGCTTATTCCGTTATTTATGATTACTTTATATTCCACTTTTAATCGTTGGCTTTCACGAATTTCGTTGAACTAAATTTGTACAAGAAATTTGATTAAGTGTATATCCGCTTAGCATATCCGAGATATGTGTGAGTCATAACTCGAAATTCTAGGCTCTCGGGATGGGATAGAATTTTGGGTTGTGACAGAGTGACATCAGAGCATCAGGCTTTACTTTCTGTGGACTTTGAGATTTAAGTTATTATGAGTTCTAACCCTTTGAAATTTTGAAACAGGATTACGATGACACCGAGAAGGAATGGTGAGAGATCTTCATCCCAGGGAGATAAAAGTGAGATAGCACGTATGATACGTGAATTGACAACAATACAACAGCAACATGTGGCTCAGTTGAACGAGACCCATCAGCAAGAGACTGCCAGAATGATCCAAGGGTTCAATCAGCAACTAAAACAGCAAGCCAAAACTTATCAGGACCTGATTGCCCAGCAAGTGAGCTATCCTGCCAACCGAGGTCCGATTATACCTCCACCAACGCCTCAGTTTGAGAACAACTGTTATAACGGCTATGTGACCTTTTCCAAGGCCCGACCTTCGCACTTCCTCGGACAGTTGGATCCTGATACTACTGATGATTGGATCACACAAATAGAGAAGATTTTTAAAGTCTCTATTCCTGCGAAAAATGAAAAAGTACCTTTAGCAGTGATGTGCCTGCAGGTGATGCACAGAATTGGTGGACGTCAACGAAAAGATTGGTAGACAGGCAAGAAGAACACTGGACTTGGCAGCAGTTTAAAGAAGTATTTTATAACAAGTACTTCATCGATGCCACAAAAACTCATAAAAAGAGCGAGTTCCTGGCATACAGCAAGGAAACCTGCCTGTGACCAAGTATAAGGCGAAGTTCGATCGACTCTCCCGATTTGCTACTATGTTGGTAGCTGATGAAGCTCAGAAGTGTTACTGTTTTCAGAAAGGGCTCAACCCCATCATCAGTAGCAAGATCGCTGTGATAAAACTTAAACCTATGGAGAGCTTGTAGAAAGGGCTCATATTCAGGAGTTAAAAAATGAAGAATTACGCACTCAACATGTAGCTCGCCAACCAGCACAGAGGGATAAACTGACTCAAGAAGGCTCTTCGTCCTTTACTCTGAGAACACCTCCTTCTCGGTCTGCACCGGTACAGAGACACAACGTTTCGCGTCGTACCCTCAGACTCGCCCAGTTTAGAGAGCTGCTCCCGCCTCCGGTTATCAGAGATTTGTACCATAGTCAGGATATATTCATCTAGGGATGACTACCTGCTCAAAGAGGTATTGTATCTACGGCATACCCTAGCTAACACCCAACATAAAGCTTATTTTGTTTCGTACGAACCTTGCACCAAGTCCAGCAAAAAGCATAAATCGGGTGAGTGTTTGTTGTACTCAAGTATGTGTTTCCGATGTAAGAAGCCGAGACACTTCATTCGTGACTGCCTAGAGCGAGCCCTGCCGCAGATATTTATTTGAAAGGTCAGCAGCAGTAACCGTAACAACCTCGAGCATAGGGCCAAGTTTTCGTCATGTCTCAATAGGACGCTTTGGCTATCGATGAGGTCGTTCAAGGTACGAATTTTATCTTGTCTAATTTTCTTTAAACTTTACTTCATTACGATTGCTTTTATGACTTGTTTTGTGTATGAGTTTACTTTATTATTTTCTTGGGAATGCTATAGTGTGTATAACTTAACTTAGACCACGTATGAACCATTGTGTAATTCAGGAATTATGAAAGTTTTTAGACCTATCCATTCGTTCGGTTTTCATGCTTGGGTCTTGATCAACTCTAGATCGACCTACTCTTTGATTACACCGAGTTTTGTTTTTGAATTCGGAGCTAAACCCGTACCACTGGATCGTACGCTTGCGATTTCTACACCGTCAGGAGAAGTGATGGTAGCATTTAAAGTTTGTAAAGCTACGACCTTAGTAGTTGGAACACATGAGTTACTCGCAGATCTTGTGGTGCTCGGATTCCAAGATTTTGATATAATCCTCAACATGGATTGGTTTGCGGCTTATCATGCCTCAGTTGATTGCTTTTCTAAAGTAGTTATCTTTCGACTGATTGAGAGCCCCTTATTCAAATTTTGTGATATTAAAAGGAGAAGAGCAACCCTACTTGCTACACTCGACAGTGAACATGATGAGAAAGCGGATCTCTCAATTATTCCTATCGTTGAAAAATTCTTTGATGTTTTTCTGGAAAATTTGCTTGGACTTCCACCTGATCGAAAAGTAGAGTTCAAAATTGCTCTCGTGCCTGGTACCTTGTCGATTGTGAAAGTTTCGTACCGAATGGCACCAGCAGAACTGAAGGAACTGGAAATTCGGTTGCAAGAGTTATTTGATAAGGGATTTATCCGCTGTAGTGAATTACCGTGGAAAGCGCCAGTCTTATTCGTAAAGAAGAAAGATGGATCGATGAGACTTTGTATTGACTATTGACAACTGAATAATGTTACCATGAAAAATCGATACCTTCTTCCTCGTATCGACGACCTATTTGATCAGCTACAGGGTGCTACCTATTTCTCGAAGATAGATCTTAGGTCCGGATATCATCAGTTGAAAGTCAGAGCAGAAGATATTTCGAAGACTGCTTTTAGGACAAGGCATAGATACTACGAGTTCCTTGTTATGCCTTTAAGACTCACGAATGCACCTACAGTGTTTATGGATATGATGAATCGTGTATTCAGAGAGTTTCTCAGAAAGTTCATCGTCGTATTCATAGACAATGCCCTTATTTATTCTCACACGGAAAAAGCTCACAAGGACCACCTTCGTATTGTGCTTCAGACTCTCCGTGAGTACAGGTTGTACGCAAAATTGAGCAAGTGTGAGTTTTGGCTCGAGAAGGTGACTTTCTTGGGACATGTGATTTTCATAGTAGGGATTTCCGTAGATCCATCAAAAGTTGAAACTATTATGAATTGGCAAACACCAAAGAATGTCATCGAAATGAGAAGTTTTTTTGGCTTAGCCGGTTATTACCGTAAATTTGTGAAAGGATTCTCTCGTTTGACACTCCCGCTCACTATGCTTACCCGCAAGAACAACAAATTTGTGTGGACCGATCACTGTGAGCAGAACTTTAATTTATTGAAACAGAAGCTCACGACAGCTCCAATTCTCATGTTACCTTCTGGACTTAGTGATTATGAAGTTTACACAGATGTTTCACGTCAGGGACTCGGATGTTTGTTGGAGCAACGTAAGAGAGTCATTTCCTACGGCTCGAGACAGTTGAAGCCTCATGAGAAGAATTATCCGATTCATGATCTTGAGTTAGCTGCAGTCATTCTTGCACTTAAGATTTAGCGGGATTATCTATACAGCGAGACTTTCAAGATCTATACGGACCACAAGAGCCCCAAATATTTATTCTCTCAGAAAGATCTGAACTTGAGGCAGCGATGATGGATGGAGTACATGAAGGACTATGATTGTTCGATAAATTACCATTTGGGTAAGGCAAATATGGTTGCTGACGCTCTAAGTCGAAAATCTTTAGGAATGCTAGCACGTCTAAAAGCTTGGAAGTTGCTCAATGAGGTTGCTTAGCTGGATGTGCAACTTGATAAAATTAATGAGGGAGTATACCTAGCCAGTATGATGGTCAACCCTTCATTTATTGGTCGTATTAGAAACGGGCAACCCTTAGATCTCGAAGTTTCAAAGATTAGTTAGCCGAGGGCCTTAAACTAGATTTCTCTATACGCTTTGATGGGGCCCTCCTGTTCCGAGATAGATTGTATGTTCCCGAAGTTGCAATCTTGCAGAATGAAATTTTAGAGGTACACAAGTCTGGATATTCAGTGCACCCAGGAAGCACGAAAATGTACCAAAATATTCGAGACTATTATTGGTTGCCGAATATGAAGAGAGAGATTGCCGAATACATATCCAGGTATTTGATATGCTAGCAGGTGAAAGTTGAGCATCAGAAATGTGACAGCCCGGATTTCGGCACCCCGAAACCCGTGCCATCAGCACGATCATCTTGACCGTGCCCCTTAGCTAAGCACGGAACACTGGTATATCAAGCATCAATTAGAATAATAAACAAAATTGCGGAATTTAAATCTATATTAAGCAATTCCCCAAAAGACAGTTCTACCCTCATGCCTCTGCATGAATGGAGAACCGATCCGAACCATCGATGATAGCAATCATCACGGATGGTTCGTCCCAAAAGAATAATCCCAACTCCTTATATACATGGATTAACAAAATCAAGGCTTGACATACCAAGCCGTACAAAACTCTCTCTAAAAGCCCTCAAAGTGGCACAACGGAGTCCTCTAGAAGAAGTCCTCTGGAGGTGGCTCCAACTCGTCTCCGGCCGCAAGGTCCGACTTACCGGGGTCAGCGTCTCCTGAAGCCTCGGCAGCTGCTAGTAGTGGACCTGCGACGTATAGTCTATAGGGTGAGCTACATCCTAGCTCAATTGGGAACAGAACACAGTTGAACATATAAATTATAACTCTCATATATTCCATGATATGTCATGCATGATGTGTCTATGCAGTTATTGATGAAAATAGTTAAAAAGCATTTCATTTTACTGTTGATTACTTATGTTTTCATTTACTCATGAATGATGCTGAAAAGGCCTAAAGCAAAACTTAAACTTTCAACTTAAGTAATCCCCGAGCAATATAGCATCGAGCCCCGATGAGATACCCTTCATCGTCATCTATATAGACAGTTTTAACGTATTCTCTGGGAATACAATATATAGTACCCAAGCCCCTTTCCCCTGGGGATTGGTGGCTGGGTTTCACTTGTCTCAAATCAACACCCCTGGGGTGTGCTTACTATGTACGGATAAGCCTCCGCACTGGCCTACGGTTTCGCCGCCGTATCGGTCACGGATATCCTGCCGTGTCAGTCGTGGATATCCCGCCACGTCAGTGGGGTAACTTATCAAATCTCAAATAACAAAAATATCGGTGCTTTACATATAGTTATTCACCGTGTAAGTGTGCTATCTTATATCAGTTAGGCCCTATCAAACATGATTCAATCTTGGATACATCCCTGGGATGTATCCATTCACTTGCATCACACCTGATGCTCTCATCTCTTTACTTCTTCATCCCCTGGGGATGGCTCATTATGATTACTCTTATGGATGTCACACACACACACTTTTCACAAATTCTTAAGCAATAAACATTTGAATTGAATTCTATATCATTACATACATGCTCTTGTAAAATAAAATACATGTTCAAGGTGTTCCCTACCTCAAGTCTTCATTTGATCAATGCATCAAGGTCCCACGTGGCTCCTTGTGCACTAGCTCACACGTACCACATAACAGGTGAAACACATCACAAAGGATGCAATAAAGAAGGTCTAAGACCCTCCAAGAATCTTAAAGTCAAACTCAAAGGTCAACACAAATTATCTCAGTCGATTAATCGAACTCTAAAATCGATTAATCGAAAGTCAATATCGATTAATCGATTCTCAAATCGATTAATCGAGATTTTCATTCGATTAATCGAATTCTACTTCGATTAATCGAAATTCTCTGTTCAGCCAAGTCGATTCTCAATTTGAATAATCGAGTTCCTAAAATCGATTAATCGATCCCAAATCGATTAATCAAAAATTGAAATCGATTAATCGAAATCCCATTTCGATTAGTCGATTTTCCCAAGTCATTTCCTCCAGCCCCCTGGGGTCCACTGGAGGTTCCCAGTCGATTAATCGATACCCAAATCGATTAATCGAAATCCAAAGTCGATTAATCGAATTCCAATTCGATTAATCGAAATCGGGTTCCTCTGACTTTTCAACTTCCTGGCCAATTTCGATTAATCGAAACCCAATTTCGATTAATCGAAATTGTCAGATTCAGCCCTTCTCGAGCTGTTCTTTCCAATCTTTTTCCATACTTTTTCCTCTATTTTTCTAAACCAATATCCTATGATTTAAACCATTTTCAACTACAATTTAGCCTCTACGATCTATGCATCTTATTCACAAAATTTTACCTTGAATCAATCTCAAATTGATTTCAAATCTATGGTTGGAAAGGCTAGGGTTCCAGCTTTGCTTTTAGCGGATCCCTCGCGTCGAATCCGACGTTTATTGCTTGAATCTCCCTTCCTCAACTAGCATTCACTCCTTGCATTAATCACTCTCTTTACTCTCTCTCTCTCTTCTTTACTCCTCTCTCAACAACCCAAAAACACACATTTAGGGTGATTAAACCCTTTTATCTCTCTCCTAGTTTGTGTGTTGAACACATGCACCTCAATAGGTGTATGTGAGTTTAGATTATCAACACACACCACATTGCTACACAACCCATCACATCACATTCGCTCATCACACTCTATGCTAATTGTCGAACTCCTAATTGGTCAAACCTGTGACCGATCGGGCACGGATCCCGAGGTCATAGTTTAGCGTGATTTTTCGGGCTATTACATCCTCCCCACCTTGGGAATTTTCGTCCTCGAAAATAACCCAAGGTTTGTCTGGCTGGGTCTCTCTCGCACCCCCCCCCACACTCTCAGGGGAGGTGGTCCAGTTGACTCAGACGTATTTAAGTATGCACAACACAATCATAGAAGTAAATTTAAGGAATTGTCAGATTTAGCCCTTCTCGAGCTGTTCTTTCCAATCTTTTTCCATACTTTTTCCTCTATTTTTCTAAACCAATATCCTATGATTTAAACCATTTTCAACTACAATTTAGCCTCTACGATCTATGCATCTTATTCACAAAATTTTACCTTGAATCAATCTCAAATTGATTTCAAATCTATGGTTGGAAAGGGTAGGGTTCCAGCTTTGCTTTTAGCGGATCCCTCGCGTCGAATCCGGCGTTTATTGCTTGAATCTCCCTTCCTCAACTAGCATTCACTCCTTGCATTAATCACTCTCTTTACTCTCTCTCTTCTTTACTCCTCTCTCAACAACCCAAAAACACACATTTAGGGTTATTAAACCCTTTTATCTCTCTCCTAGTTTGTGTGTTGAACACATGCACCTCAATAGGTGTATGTGAGTTTAGATTATCAACACACACCACATTGCTACACAACCCATCACATCACATTCGCTCATCACACTCTATGCTAATTGTCGAACTCCTAATTGGTCAAACCTGTGACCGATCGGGCACGGATCTCGAGGTCATAGTTTAGCGTGATTTTTCGGGCTATTACATCCTCCCTACCTTGGGAATTTTCGTCCTCGAAAATAACCCAAGGTTTGTCTGGCTGGGTCTCTCTCGCACCCCCCCCCCCACACTCTCAGGGGAGGTGGTCCAGTTGACTCAGACGTATTTAAGTATGCACAACACAATCATAGAAGTAAATTTAAGGAATTGTCAGATTTAGCCCTTCTCGAGCTGTTCTTTCCAATCTTTTTCCATACTTTTTCCTCTATTTTTCTAAACCAATATCCTATGATTTAAACCATTTTCAACTACAATTTAGCCTCTACGATCTATGCATCTTATTCACAAAATTTTACCTTGAATCAATCTCAAATTGATTTCAAATCTATGGTTGGAAAGGCTAGGGTTCCAGCTTTGCTTTTAGCGGATCCCTCGCGTCGAATTCGGCGTTTATTGCTTGAATCTCCCATCCTCAACTAGCATTCACTCCTTGCATTAATCACTCTCTTTACTCTCTCTCTCTTCTTTACTCCTCTCTCAACAACCCAAAAACACACATTTAGGGTTATTAAACCCTTTTATCTCTCTCCTAGTTTGTGTGTTGAACACATGCACCTCAATAGGTGTATGTGACTTTAGATTATCAACACACACCATATTGCTACACAACCCATCACATCACATTCGCTCATCACACTCTATGCTAATTGTCGAACTCCTAATTGGTCAAACCTGTGACCGATCGGGCACGGATCCCGAGGTCATAGTTTAGCGTGATTTTTCGGGCTATTACATCCTCCCCACCTTGAGAATTTTCGTCCTCGAAAATAACCCAAGGTTTGTCTGGCTGGGTCTCTCTCACTTCTCACACTCTCGTGGGAGGTGGTCCAGTTGACTCAGACGTATTTAAGTATGCACAACACAATCATAGAAGTAAATTTAAGGAATTGTCAGATTTAGCCCTTCTCGAACTGTTCTTTCCAATCTTTTTCCATACTTTTTCCTCTATTTTTCTAAACCAATATCCTATGATTTAAACCATTTTCAACTACAATTTAGCCTCTACGATCTATGCATCTTATTCATAAAATTTTACCTTGAATCAATCTCAAATTGATTTCAAATCTATGGTTGGAAAGGCTAGGGTTCCAGCTTTGCTTTTAGCGAATCCCTCGCGTCGAATCCGGCGTTTATTGCTTGAATCTCCCTTCCTCAACTAGCATTCACTCCTTGCATTAATCACTCTCTTTACTCTCTCTCTCTTCTTTACTCCTCTCTCAACAACCCAAAAACACACATTCAGGGTTATTAAACCCTTTTATCTCTCTCCTAGTTTGTGTGTTGAACACATGCACCTCAATAGGTGTATGTGACTTTAGATTATCAACACACACCACATTGCTACACAACCCATCACATCACATTCGCTCATGACACTCTATGCTAATTGTCGAACTCCTAATTGGTCAAACCTGTGACCGATCAGGCACGTATCCCGAGGTCATAGTTTAGCGTGATTTTTCGGGCTATTACATCCTCCCCACCTTGAGAATTTTCGTCCTCGAAAATAACCCAAGGTTTGTCTGGCTGGGTCTCTCTCGCACCCCCCCCACACTCTCAGGGGAGGTGGTCCAGTTGACTCAGACGTATTTAAGTATGCACAACACAATCATAGAAGTAAATTTAAGGAATTGTCAGATTTAGCCCTTCTCGAGCTGTTCTTTCCAATCTTTTTCCATACTTTTTCCTCTATTTTTCTAAACCAATATCCTATGATTTAAACCATTTTCAACTACAATTTAGCCTCTACGATCTATGCATCTTATTCACAAAATTTTACCTTGAATCAATCTCAAATTGATTTCAAATCTATGGTTGGAAAGGGTAGGGTTCCAGCTTTGCTTTTAGCGGATCCCTCGCGTCGAATCCGGCGTTTATTGCTTGAATCTCCCTTCCTCAACTAGCATTCACTCCTTGCATTAATCACTCTTTACTCTCTCTTCTTTACTCCTCTCTCAACAACCCAAAAACACACATTTAGGGTTATTAAACCCTTTTATCTCTCTCCTAGTTTGTGTGTTGAACACATGCACCTCAATAGGTGTATGTGACTTTAGATTATCAACACACACCACATTGCTACACAACCCATCACATCACATTCGCTCATCACACTCTATGCTAATTGTCGAACTCCTAATTGGTCAAACCTGTGACCGATCGGGCACGGATCTCGAGGTCATAGTTTAGCGTGATTTTTCGGGCTATTACATCCTCCCCACCTTGGGAATTTTCGTCCTCGAAAATAACCCAAGGTTTGTCTGGCTGGGTCTCTCTCGCACCCCCTCCCCACACTCTCAGGGGAGGTGGTCCAGTTGACTCAGACGTATTTAAGTATGCACAACACAATCATAGAAGTAAATTTAAGGAATTGTCAGATTTAGCCCTTCTCGAGCTGTTCTTTCCAATCTTTTTCCATACTTTTTCCTCTATTTTTCTAAACCAATATCCTATGATTTAAACCATTTTCAACTACAATTTAGCCTCTACGATCTATGCATCTTATTCACAAAATTTTACCTTGAATCAATCTCAAATTGATTTCAAATCTATGGTTGGAAAGGCTAGGGTTCCAGCTTTGCTTTTAGCGGATCCCTCGCGTCGAATTCGGCGTTTATTGCTTGAATCTCCCTTCCTCAACTAGCATTCACTCCTTGCATTAATCACTCTCTTTACTCTCTCTTCCTCTCTCTCAACAACCCAAAAACACACATTTAGGGTTATTAAACCCTTTTATCTCTCTCCTAGTTTGTGTGTTGAACACATGCACCTCAATAGGTGTATGTGAGTTTAGATTATCAACACACACCACATTGCTACACAACCCATCACATCACATTCGCTCATCACACTCTATGCTAATTGTCGAACTCCTAATTGGTCAAACCTGTGACCGATCGGGCACGGATCCCGAGGTCATAGTTTAGCGTGATTTTTTCTATTACATCCTCCCCACCTTGGGAATTTTCGTCCTCGTAAATAACCCAAGGTTTGTCTGGTCAGTCTCTCTCACACCCCCCACACTCTCGGGGAGGTGGTCCAATGACTGCATTTATTTAAGTATGCACAACACAATCATAGAAGTAAATTTAAGGAATTGTCAGATTTAGCCCTTCTCGAACTGTTCTTTCCAATCTTTTTCCATACTTTTTCCTCTATTTTTCTAAACCAATATCCTATGATTTAAACCATTTTCAACTACAATTTAGCCTCTACGATCTATGCATCTTATTCACAAAATTTTACCTTGAATCAATCTCAAATTGATTTCAAATCTATGGTTGGAAAGGCTAGGGTTCCAAATTTTGCTTTAGCGGATCCCTCGCGTCGAATCCGGCGTTTATTGCTTGAATCTCCCTTCCTCAACTAGCATTCACTCCTTGCATTAATCACTCTCTTTACTCTCTCTCTTTTCTTTACTCCTCTCTCAACAACCCAAAAACACACATTTAGGGTTATTAAACCCTTTTATCTCTCCTAGTTTGTGTGTTGAACACATGCACCTCAATAGGTGTATGTGACTTTAGATTATCAACACACACCACATTGCTACACAACCCATCACATCACATTCGCTCATCACACTCTATGCTAATTGTCGAACTCCTAATTGGTCAAACCTGTGACCGATCGGGCACGGATCCCGAGGTCATAGTTTAGCGTGATTTTTCGGGCTATTACAAGAAATAAGCCAATTTTTTGTAACCTTTACCAATTCCCGATTGAAAGTGGGAGAACATCTCTATGGATTTTATAGTTGGACTCTCGAGAACTTCAAAGTAGCACAACGCCATTTGGATTATTGTAGACCGATTGACTAAGTCGACGCACTTCCTACCTTTCAAGATTATCAATAGTGGGGACAAACTTGCTGAGACATACCTGAAAGAAATAGTCAAGCTTCATGGGGTCCCTGTGAGCATTGTGTAGGATAGAGATACGAAGTTCACTTCTGAGCACTGGAAGAAATTTCAGGAAGCAATAGGTACGAGACTTGATTTCAGTACAGCCTTCTATCTGAAAACTGACGATCAGACTGAAAGAGTTAATCAGATCGTAGAAGACATGCTTTGAGCCAGCATGTTAGATTTTCGAGGAAATTGGGATGATCACCTTCCTTTGATTGAGTTTTCTTATAATAACAACTTTCAGACAAGCATCGGAATGTCATATTTTAAAGCTCTTTATAGCTGGAGTTGTAGGACACCTCTTTGTTGAGATGAAGTTGGCGAAAGAAAGATGCTTGGACCGAAACTTGTCCAAACCACGACTGAAAAGGTTAAGGTTATCCGTCAAAGGTTGAAAGAAGCTCAGGACCGTCAGAAAGCCTACGCCGATAGTAGAAGATGCTTGATAGAATTCGAGATTGGGGATTTGATTTTCATCCGGGTGTCACTGACTAAGGGAATCATGAGTTTTGGAATGAGGGGAAAACTAAGTCCAAGATATGTGGAACCTTTTGTTATCACAGATCGCATCGTCGAGGTGGCCTACCGAATTGCACTTTCGAAACACATCGTTGGAATACATAATGTGTTTCACGTCTCCATGTTGCGAAAATACCTGCCCGATGCATCTCATGTTCTTGATATCGAGCAGATTGAAGTCAAAGATAATCTTACCATCATAAAGAAGTCGATTCATATTGTAGATCAGAAGGAGCAACTCGTCAAGGGTAAATCCATACGCTTCGTCAAGGTACAAGAGCAGCATCACTCACCGAAAGAAGCCACTTGGGAACAAGAAGCCGAGACTTTAGAGAAGTACCTGGAGCTCATCACTATAGGTACATAATTTTCGAAGATGAAAATATTATAAAGGGGGGAGAATATAACGACCTTGACTTTTTTAAAATAAATTTGTGGTATTAGATTTATGTCGCATCATATATGATATTAGCGCCTCACACCGGATCTTCTTATTCTATTTTAAAGGTGTTAGATGTGTAGTTGCACTGAACTTGGTGGTAGTGCTCCACACTGGAACCTACCTCATTTGAGAAAACTTTATTTAAGAATAAGGTATGCGCAACCTTTTTCATAATTCTTCTTAAAAGAAACCTTAGTCGTCTCTTTCTTTTCTCCTTCTCAAAAACCCTAACCGTCACAACTCCACCCACCCCTTTTCTAAAAATCCTTTAATTTCTTTCATAAATCCTTGGTATTTTCTTTCACAAAGAACACCATTTGTTATCTTTGCCATCAAGATCGAGGAAGAAGAAGGTGAAATCGTAAACAGACCATCGGGCGGACGTCGATCTTTATCACCCTAATCGCCATCGTTCTGCCGATCGCGCTTTAAGAAGTGGGTACGCGCTAATCCATCTCGGCCTTCTGAGATCCCGTCACATAGGATACGATTCGATCGCGTATCGACGGACTACTAAAAACACCCTAGATTTGTTTGATTATAAATTGCTTTAGGATTGATATAATAGTTGATCCTTATTTTAATATAATTTTTATAAAATTTTCGGATATATTATGGATTATTTCGAAACCCAGATCTGTTTAGAATTTGTGACAGCCGATCAATCGATTTACACTATCGATTGATCGATTAGTTCGAAACTGCGGCCAGAAATTTCGTTAGATTATAAACACTCTGCTGTATTATATAGTTGATCAATCGACACTCATATGCTCGATTAATCGATTCTGGGTTTAAGTAATTAAAAATCCAAACCGCGTTACCTCATCTGACTGATTCTGACACTGTAATTTTGATCCATCGACCCCCAAGATCGATCCATCGACCCACCTCGTTTAATCCACCGATCCCTGCAATTGTTTGGGGTATAATGACTGCTTTATAAAATAATTTATTAAAATTATATAAAGTATAATGATTGCTTTATAAAATAATCTATTATAATCATATTAAATAAAGTATGATAATTGTATTTTATTATAATTATATTATAATGTGACTATCAATCGATTGTTAGTTATATTATATTATATTTACAATGCAGTTGTAGAATAATATATATATTATATACAAGTTTCTGACACTAAGTGATATAATATTATATAAATTACTTTATAGTATTAAGCTAAGTTCCTTCTGGACAGTAGAACGGAGCAGCTTACCTTTGTTACCAATCGATCGACAATTATTTCCAATCGATCAATTCTGTAGAAAGCCAAATCACAGTTTATTAAATTGCATTAAAATTCGATTGATCGACTTTCAAGACCGATCGTTCGACTCCAACCTAAAGCGAATAAATTATATAACATATAACCGACCGATCGACTAAAAAATCGATCGATCGATTTATGTCCGAACAGACAACTTTTATTCATATTGCTTTTACCTTAAAACTTCACTTGCATGACCAAAACTCCATGAACTTTAACTATTTGATGTTTCAATCGATGATTGTGATGCACTCCACTTTAATTTGTATCACCTCTTTTTAATTTAAGCATTTAAATATAGCAAATTATATATACTACTTAATCACTTCAACGCGACCACTTCGATAATACAAAGTATTAGAAATTCGATACCTTGTGAAAATCGAACTCTAATCTTCAAGATATCGAAATCACACTTATAATCTTATTCTATAATTATATTAATATGTTATGTAAATAAATATAAGTATAAACATAATCAAAATCTAAGTGTAAACCGTTCTGTATATGTGATACTTTTGTACTTGCATCCTGATCAAGTTATACAAGTTAAGGATATGTTAGATCATGGGTATGAGAGTGTATGAGATCATGCCTACGCTTGGGTGTGGTGATTCGGTGAGATAATATCGAAGCGAGAAATACACTATATTCACATGCCTTACAACTCATGGTGGAATGGGACTCGTGACGAGTCGGGTGAGTACGTATTCAGTGTAATCTCGTATACGGTAGCATATACGGTGACCTGATCACTCCGAGTTTAAATATGATAGTATAAATTATGAGTTAAATTATGAGGTTTGATCATAGACTTTAATTATGGTGAGGTCTCTTTTATGGTCACGTGAAACTCAGAATGTTAGCATTCATATACGGATGCAACCCTATATGATAGAATGAGCTGCCACACGAAGTACATCTAGGTTATTACGGAATATTTTTCTTGAGAAGCGTGAGTTAGGAAAGTTACCTTATTATAGCTCATCTTAGAATTAAGTATAAGAGTGTGATAAGATACGAGTATGAGATAAGATAAGTTATGAGTACGATAATAAGACACCACTGTGTAGGCTAGCAAAAGACTAAGAACTTAAGTCTCTGTATGTGTCATTCCTTGCGTAGCCATCGTAAAGGCAACAACGTCTTTTAGCCAAGGCGGATCTTTGGGAGAGCTTATGAGTTATGTTGGCCATTATGTCTCCTTATTGACTGGATGGTGGAGTATGAGTATGATACGAGAGCGTTATGATATGATGGTATGATACTATAGTGACATTCACATGGTAGCTTGAGCAGCGACTCTGACACAGATCGTTTAGAATTTTATGAGTATGTTAGTTACGCTCATGCGATGTACAGACCTATGTGCGAGAATAATGATAATATATGATATGTTATGAGTTATAGTGAGGTACGTTAGGATATGAGTGTTTAAATCATGGTCCTACATTTACATTTATGTCATGATACGAGTTTTACGATATATACTTGATTTTGTTATAATCTTTCTTATTTCATTAAGATATTATGTGTATCACTCACTTGATGTACCCACAATGCATCTGAGTAGTATGAGATGGATTGGTGGTGTATCTACTGAGTTTACGTGACTGAGTAAACTCTTCTCACGATAATTTAACAGCTGCAGGTGATTACGCTAGTAGAGTAGACGCCGGTCATCCAAATCCGGCCGATGTTGATTTCATTAATCCCGCAGGCGTTGAGTACTAAGAGTCTTAGGAGGGCGACGCAGCTGAGTACCAGGAGGACCTTGGTGTTGACCTTGACCCAAGTACTGGAAATTGACGTTTGTAGACTCGGTATTGAGTTTCGTTTATATTATTGTTGATGATTATATGATTTTATTTTTATCGGATTTGTCTCCAAGTTTCATTATTGTTTTATTAGTGGATTATTTGAATTCATTGCTTTTATTTCATTATTTATGACTACTTTATATTCCACTTTTAATTATTGGCTTTCACGGATTTTATGGAATCAGATTTACGCAAGAACTCTGATTAAGTATATGTCTGCTTAGCATATTTGGGATATGTGCGGGTCATTAACTCGAAATTCTACGCCCTCGGAATTGGGTGGAGTTTCGAGTCGTGACATGTACACTCATAATAGACTAACTCATGGATCAAAATTTCATCTGAAATCTTTTAGATTTCAGTTGAAATGATTGAAATTTTGGTCTAAATTTATATGGAGGGAGAAATGTTGACTGAAATTCATATTATTGGCTGAATTTCGGTTCAAATTTTTTATTTCGGTCATGTACAATATCGAAATTGAAACCGATATTTTGATCTGGGACTAACTCATCACCTTTAATCTATCGTGTAAATGATTGGTCCTTTCTTCTCATTTCCTCTTTTACATCATAAACTGCCCCGCAATGGGACGCTGTCTCCAAGACCCCTTGCCCTTATCCATTTGGAATTTCCATTTATTACATGGGAACAATATTTGTAATCCAGGAGTTTGCTTTATTGTATTGAAACGATTTGTAACCCAGGAGTTGGTAACTACAATCAAGGGTTTTGGCATAGTAAAATCATTGACAGTATGGAGTCAGACTATATTGATCTTTATGTTTTGCAGCCAGGATCACCTATCATACGGTCCAATGTTCATTTATGATGAAATAATATCCAAAAATGATTATAATCATGGGCGTACCATTGAAGGATTGTCAAGTTACTTTTAGAGATGTGTGGCACATTAGAATTAACATCTCATCATTTGACACTTGCACCATGATCTAATCAGCTCCTTGACACCTGCACCATGATCTAATCAGTCATTTGGAAGATTAGGTGGAAAAACAATCTCTATCGTCTGATTCAATTTCAATGCAGTCAACAGTTTTAACGTGCAAAAACTTTCGTTGCAGATGTAAAATATTCTAAGGGTACTTCTATTTGAGCCCATCACTTTACTGGTGGGCGCCTACGTTGAAACCTGTTGATTGCCTTAAATCAGACAATTGTAATTGTTTTTCATCTTTGACACAATGGATCTTGAGATCATGAGTGTGTCATCAGATGATAAAATTTTTGATTCCACGCCACACAAATCCCAAAAAGTAACCCTAAAAATTACATGGCATACGTCACACTCAAACATGATTTTTGTGCCACATGGAATCAAAGCCTTGTACCGCCCGATGGCAGGCTCATGATCTCAAGATCCGTTGTATCAAAGATCGAAATAAAAACGATCAGTTGACTGATTTAAGACGATCAACGTGTGTCAACGTATGCGCCCATATGTAAGTGGTGGACCCAAATAGAGGTGCCCTTGAATATTTTACGTCCGCAACGAAGGTTTAGATATTTGTTCTGAGCAAATAAGCGGGAAGCAGTGTGCGGTATGAAATATTTGTTATGTGCTCGTGGAAGGATCAGTGTGTAGCTTCTAGTCACTTGTATAGACCATATCTTACAAAACCTTGGGTGAGTTGGTTACAGTCAGGTCCCTGCTTTTAAATACACTATATCTTAAAAGGGGTAAATGCAAAAATCCCCTATTTATATAGCTTCTAGTGACTTGTTAAGGGAGTAATCTTTGCGCGTGGAAAACTGATTAAATGTTTTGATGCATTAAAGAGGGAGGCTTACTAGTTTATAGCATAAAATCTAATCTTAATAAACTAGTTTATGATATAAGATCTAATCTTAAAAAACTACTTTTACCTCAGGAGTGAAGTCAAAGCTGACTTTAGCATATTTTGGGTACCTGGACGTAGCAATTACAGCTCACTCGGCTGAGATTCTCTATTTATAACAAAGAATTTGCAGGGACCTGAGTGTTATTTATTAACTAAGATTTTGCAGGGACCTGCTTTTAAATACACCATATCTTAAAAAAGAAGAAGCTATTTAATGACTAACTCTATTTGGTTACACAAAAGCAGATTCCTGAGTGTAAATAGGTGAAATACGGGGGGCACGGAGTGGAAATAGGATATATCTTAGGGGTATTAGTAAGAAGTTGGAGAAAACCTTGGGTGAATTGGTTACAACCGCTAAAAGGAAAGTGTTTCTGATAGAGTTGGAGATTGTTGAAGTGAAAGAATAAAAGGAAGAAGACGCGGTTGATCAAATTTTGGCTGAATCGATGGAGACCATGGGCTGATGGGTTTCGGAGGAGCAGTTCCTGCGAAACGATCTTCGATTGAAGCCTTGGAGACGAATAAATTGGGAGATTCGGATGGAACAGAGCAATACGGGCCCGATATGCCGCTTTCAGCTACCGGTTTGATTCAGTGGTATTGTATTACAGACTAGCCATTCTTTCTGAAGTGTTTGAGCGCTTTGGCTAACATGTTGGGAGTTTTTTTTTTTAATGCAATTTTCGATCCACCAAATCTTTACATGATGGAGTCTGTTTTTTTATTCAATCTTCCACCAAATCTTTTTATGAAGTCTTCAAATAAGATGGTACTCTTGAGCACCATGTATTTAAAATCAATTAATCATTCTAATGACCGTTTGGAAGAGGTTGGTTATCCATATGGGATCGAGTGTTGGTGTCTCCCTTCTGCGATGACAGGATGCGCCCTAGGGTGTGTAAATCGTGAATTACTCGTTATACGGTGAGGGTGAGGGTGAGGGTGAGGGTGAGCGCATCCCTTAGAGATTAGTCCAAACGTAAGTTATAAAAAAAAATTATAAAGAGGTTGGTTATCCACTACAAAGTAGCTTCTCATTTATGAACTTTAGAGTATTGGTGGACGTCACTAATAGTTACCATTTACAGAAATTTGGAATCATTTTTTAATGCACTTTTAGGGGTTTATATATTGAAGCGGGGAAATTGCAAATGACAGACAAGTTTTGTGCAGGTAAAGTGCTGGCTGCTGATGTAGCGCGACGCGACGTGAATGCCTGCCCTGACCTGGCATTGCTTGGGAGTCACTGTACTTACAACCAATTACATCACGACATGTCAGCCACCTGAACTTTGCCTATACAAAACCTGCCTGTCATATAACACCATCCTATTGAAGGTTAATGGTTAACTCTAAACAATTGAATCATGACATGCGTGGGGTTCTGTTTGTTTTGCTTTAAAACCCTTAAATGGAAGGAATCTTGACTTTTATGGCTTTCATTTTGATTGATAGATTTATTTAAAAGTACTTTCCATCCAAAGGTTTTAAAATAACTTGAAAATTAAGGTTCAATTAGTTGGACTAAACCATTGCCCTACGATGCATTCTCAACTTTTGGGTCCCTTAGTGCACCAATCATGTGATAAATCCATTACCCACTGTTATTTAGGTGATTATGGGGTACTGGAAGTAATATATAGAGAGAGACTAACCCTCACCTTTTAAAAGCAAAGAAGCTGCTCTTTGAATTCTAACCTGCATTTTCACACTTACTATTGCACGATGCATTCTATGGGATTAGGCTGCCTTTACCCAAAATAAAAAAGAAGAAAAAGGAAAAATAAGAAAAAAGTTTTGTTTTATGTTTTGAAATTAATTGAACCCGAACAGAAAAAAAATACTGACAAAATCCGGTTGGTGTCCGTTTCGGTTTTAGACTTCTAAAATTTCGTTTAACCCGATATTGAAACCCCCTCGGTTTGGTAAAGTTCGGGTAATCGAACTCCTCTTACCCCTTGGAAATACACTTATATCCTCAATTCCATTCGCAATTCCCTCCGAGGTAGATCCATGAGTTCTTGTGCCCTACGGGTTGTATCCTTTGTATCTTTTTTTGTCTTTTTCTTCTTTTAACGGTAAGATGACACAAATCTTGGGCTTTCTGAAATAAATTAATTTTTTTATTGAGGCCCGAGACTATGTGCCCGGGTATAGAAAAATCTCTCCATCCACTATTAGTTGGCCATTTTGTGGCATCCATCACGAGAATCGGGTGCCACAAAAACTTAGGCAAGGTCGATGTTTTTATGACTTATCCACTGTTAAAAATATAGTCAACGTTAGATAAAATTAATACACCAAAATTTTAAGGCATTACCAGGGCCAGCCCTGAGATTTTGGGGGCCTAAGGCGAATTCCTAAAATGGGCCTCCCTTTCATATTAATCTATTAAAAAGAAAATTACCATAATTTTCTTCTTACAAATAAAACAATACTCATTGCTTTTAGATTACAAATATCTCCATATTCCATTTATCGTTTATAATTTAAAAATGCAACTAACAAATTAACGAAAGTCTATATAAAAAAAAAAAAAATACAACAGAGAAAAGCTAAATAGTAGAACGTACTCGATGAATCGAGTAACCCAACCAATAACATTTTAACATTTTTTATTACTTTAACTGTCATTGAATTTTTCACTATCCTTTTTTAGCACTTTTAACAAGAAAAATTTGTATGTGTGTATATATATATATGGCTACCTCTAAATGCGCCCACATCCCAAACCCTTGAAAAACATTGAATCAATCGAAATCATATGATGGAGATTATTTTTCACTCATATATTTCACTCAATAGATCTTGAGATCATGGTGCACTTATCAAACAATCGATTTGTGATTCAATGTGTCATAGATCTCAAAAATATGGTCATAAAATCACATTTGAGTGTGATGTGTGTCATATGATTCAAGGCCATTTTTGAGGATTTGTGACACATGGAATAAAAATTGGCCGTCTGATAGGTGGGTCATGACCTGAAGATCTATTTTGTGAAAGATAGGTTTGATAAGAGATCTCCATCATCTCATTCGAATGAATCAATGGTTTTCAAGAGATCCGGGACATAGGCGCTTTCGGAGTATGCGTGAGCGTCTTTAGAGGTACCCTATATATAAAAGATTTGGTCAAGCAAATCTAGTCCGATAGAAAATTGGACTAGAGAATCTACTAGGTCAATATATATGGCCGGCCTGACCCAGTGAGGCTAGTGACTAGACCAATGATCCACAACTTGTTGGATAAAAAGTAAAACAATATTAGTCACTTAACCAACTAAGCAATGAAATCATTTTAATAGAATTATACGTTGAAAATTATATTAAGCAACATGGTTTTAAAGACTTTCAAAATTTGGGGCCTCTAAATATTTGGGGGCCGAGGCGGCCGCCTCTTGGCCTCTTGGGCCGGCACTGTCCATATCCATTATGTGGAAGATTCAGATGAAAAATGATTTCTATTATCTGATTCAAAGAAGTCAACATGTTTTACTTTGACAAAATGATCTTGTTGTAACATAAAGTGGTGTAGTGGTAGCAATAGCCTTTTACACCATAAATTTTCTTTCATAAAAAATCACAACCGTACGATCATCCAACTTCTTTGATTTTACTTACAATTATCACATATTTTAATTTCAGCCTTCCAAATATAGGATCTATAAATATCTTATCAGACAGTTGATGTGTAACTACAAACTAGATTGCTCGGATTTTTTTTAACGGTCTAGATCTATGTATTTCATCTCCATATTCCATGTATAGTTGTTAACCACCATCATGCATGGTCTTACTATAGATGTTACAAACCCTCTGAGCAGTGCTTTCTCTTCTGCTTCTTCTTCTTCATCTTCTTTTAATTTTTATTTATTTAAAAAAAAAAATTATTTATCTTCCATAATCAATACTAACTATCCAATTGATCTTAATTTATATAAGTTGGCGTATAATTATATAATATATACAAGGGTTCTGATATTCAGTTGTGATAAGAGAGAAGGGCTAGAGAGAGAGAAATGCCGGAGATTGGAGCTTGGAAAAAGGAGAGGCTTTGGAAGACTAGAGGGAGAAAAGATGTGGGCTCCTTGTAAATTTTTTATTTTATTTTTGAAATCTACTTTTTAAAAGGTTTCATTTTTTTTGAGCCCCTAAAAATCGGGGGCCTAAGTAGCCGCTGGGCTCGCCTTGGTCGAGGGCTGGCCTTAGCCATTACTTATCTTTAACTCATCAAATAAATGACAAAAAAGTTAAAAAATTATTTTATAAAAAAAAATCACATATCCCATGCCCCGATGATCTTGCCACGTGGCATGCGATCTAATGAGGTGCACGACTACACGGGCTCACGGGCCATCCCATGCGCCCCGACGCATTCTTTCCTTTGCCTTTGCCTGTTTTTTATTTGTACCGTACCTTTGTGAGCTCTTTTTTCGTTTACGACATCACTCGTTTTTAATTTTAATAAATTTCTGTGCCTTATGACCAAAACCCTCTTCATCATCTTTTTATTCATTAAATAGGCTTAGTAAACATTGAGGGCTTGTTTGGCGACGAGATTAATCCAAATATCTCGGAAAAATAGTGGGATTTTACACAAACGTATAAAAATCGGGTGTTTGATAACCACGAGGGTGTTTAGGCTATCAACAATCTAAAGATCTCTTTTGCAATGCCCACTTCAATCAATTCTAGAATGGGCTAGGGAAGGGTCAGTTAGTTGAGTCGAAGGTATCAAGTATTGAGGATACCGATATGTATACGTATTAACGGTACATGTCAGTTTTTCGGTAAATTGATATCGATAACACCCAACTATTAGTGTCAGCATTGGTATCAGCCGATACTGCCTCGGTATCTGCCGATATTAACTGGCACAACTTTTTTTTTCATTTATTTTTATTTTATATATATATATATATATATATATATATATATATGTTGACGGTGAGACCGATACATATAGGCTGGTACGATACCCGATTTGATACCTTGGTTGAGCCCTGCCCTTACTCTAAGCAAGTCCTAACATGACCAAAATAATATAAAATTTGGGCGAGGCTTTCAACCGGTTGCATTCGGCAAACACTTTGGTTGCCTAAAAAGAAAATGGCATACGTCCAACTGAACTCAAGCGATTTGTTCATCAAATAGGGCAATACCAATATTACAACAATTGAATTACATCATATTTAATCGTCATTTTATAATAATAATTCAGAAAATCAAAAGCGATGGAAATTCTTGAAATTGTGTGGATCGATGTGTCATTAGTGCTCATCTCAATCCGCCTCTCATACGGCCTTTCATTGGATGATAAAAGTTGGATGGTGGAGATTATTCGACGACTTTTAAGGATAATCAAATTTTACAAGTTTAGTAATCAAACGGTTGAATTTCCTTTTTTACAACCTTTGGTTGTTTCTATAAAAATAAACTTCTGATAAGTTAATAGGGCAGTTCGCATTACAACGTTGACTAACTTGAGGGGCGACAGCCACATTAGGCAGGGGAGCTGCTCCTCCTTAACTTTATAAAATTTCAAAGCATATTTATAATTACAACTGAAGATTCTTTTTTCTTAATTTGATCATATGTTTAAATCATCGACTCTTTAAATTAATTAGATGAGAGAAATCGCTTTTTATTCCAATTTCCCACAAATTAGATCTTGATATCATAGGCTTAGCATCATATAGTCAGATTTTAATTTCATGTGGGACACATTCCAAAAAATGAATATTTTCATGAGCATAGCTCCAATGTAGTTTCTTAGATCAATTTTTGGGATGTGTGTTATGTGGAATTAAAATCTGACCCTCTGATGATAAGGCCATAATCTGACGATTTATTTTGTCAAAGATTAAGAAGAAAAATAATCTCTGTCAACATATCAAAAGCAGTCAATTGTTTAAACATGTAAAACTTGTACTGAGAAGAAAGAAGGTACCTATACTAAACCCTTTTTTTTACTAGTCCACTACTAAACTGATGGGGCGAGGCGCTCGGCTTTGGCTCTTGCAGCTCTAACCCTAGCCCTAAGTACCCGATTTCTGTAGTCCAACAGACCTCCAACATCTCCGGCGATATCTGGTCTCTCTGAATCAACTCCGGCCACATATAATTTTTTTAAAGTACTTATTTTTTATTTTATTAATAATGTATTTCTCTTTATTTTTTATTCATTGGAAACTTATAAGGATGCAAGTTTGGGAACCCGAATAGGACCGAAACCGAAATTTTAATTTTTGGTTTGGCATTTTAATTTATCATTGGATGAAACCAAAACCTGAAACTTTTGATTTTTTAGGTTATGTTCGATGTTTTTAGTATTTTTTTTTATATTCTAAGCTACTATTTCTATTTTTTGGATTTTATCGATTTTTCGAATCAATTTTCGGTTTCCGCTACTCAAAATCAAAACTTAACCAAACAATAATCAAATTTTCTTGGTTCGGTCCGAATAAGTTTTCAGGTCAATTCTGACCAATTCAGCTTGCTCGATTTTCGGGTTGACCCCTACCCCTCCTTTAAAAAAATACTGGCTCCGCCCCTGTTGCCTTGCATCAAATGATGGAGATTGTTTTTGTTCCAATTAATATTCATGGCCCACCTATTAGACGGGCAAGGGTTTTCTCCCTCTAAAACCATTGGGTGCCTTGTATCAAAAGATGGAAATCATTTTTCATTCCAATAGTCATGGCCCACCAATCAGATGGGCATATAGGCTGTGTATGACATAGCTCTCTGCTAGCTCACATCCTGTTACCTGCTTTAGCAGATATCCCTTCTCCTTAATAACTCCTTGCATAGCAAGATTTTATGTAAGATTTGCGTGTTCAACAGTTCTACCCTCTTCTCTACTTACTCCTTGTCATAGCTGATTTTATTTACTTTCGATAGGGAGCTAATAGAGAGCAGGGAAGTTGCTGCTAGAGCAGGTAAATCCTCCTTTGCAGGGAGTTAGAAAAGAAAATAAGTATTAACTAAAGCAACTGAACTCTACTGTGGCAGGAGCTAGCAAAGAGCTATGCCATACGCAGCCATAGTGATTCCACGCGGAACACATCCTCAAAAGTGACCTGAGAACCCTTCTCATGGTACGCCTATGATCACGATCATTTTTTAGGATTCGTGCCATGTGAAATCAGCATATGACCGTTTGATATGTGGGACATGATCTCAAACTCTATTGTGTATAATGTTGCGACTAAAAACAATCTCCATCATCTGATTCAAGTTAGTCAAAGGTTTTAATATGCGAAGACCTTGATGCAAATGTAGAATCATCTTATACAAGAAATGCCGGTACCTAAATCATATCTAAGTAAAACCTTTGTTTTAAAATTTAGATAATCTTATCCAAGTGAGGAATTTCGATGGACTTTATTAACAATCAAAACGATCCTAAGGCACTCCTAATCTCATCATAAGTTTGTCTAAAAATATGGTAAAGTCAGCGTTGACTTCTTGCCAGCTAGGTTAATTAGACTTCAAGTAGGAAGTGAACTAGAAGTTAGTTCACCTCAAAAGACGATTGCTTGGTTAACAAGCTTCCTTCAAAGGACGCTATATTAATAGAAAGTAATGGTAAAATAAACATAAATCTACTTCTGTCGCTCTCTGCTAATTGCTACTCTGCTTTTTGTTTTTATTTTAGTCTTCAGCTTCTACATAGACTTAGACGCAACCATGCCCACTATTTCCAGCGCTTGCTCTTGGGTCATCAGCCCGGTTATGACGAATGAACCCCTAGAGAAGTCTGCTAATGGAAATTTTTTAGGGTTCTTGCAGTTTCGAGTGAAACAGAAGCTTCAATGGGTCGAGAGATCGGAGGGAGGAGTTCAAACTGTGGTCGTGGAGAGCGAAGTTCCCGCAGCGGAGGCCGCCTTTTCGGCCGATTTAGTCTACTTGTTTGTGCCGGCTATGTCGGAGCCACTAATCTTAAACATGCTTTCCTCAACCAACATTCTACCGGTGCACCACGAAGCAATCGCTAATGAGGTTTCAGAATTCGCTTCGAAACAAGTTGAGAAAACTTTCCATGATGTGATTACGAGAAGAAGAGCTACGAGGTTGGTGTTTTTGATAGAGGTAGAGATTTTTCTGGTGAAAGAATACCAAGAACGGGACCAACTTTATCGGGTTTTGGCTGAATCTGTAGAGATGACTGATGGGCGGATGGGTTTCGGAGCAGTTCCTGCCAAACGATCTTCTATTGAGGCGTTGGAGATTAAGAATTTGGAAGAGTTGGGTGAGGGGGTCTCATGTATGATTTGTCTAGAGGAGCTATCGATGGGGACTCAAGTTACTTGCATGCCCTGTTCCCATATTTTTCATGGAGACTGCATTGTTGGATGGCTGCAACAGAGTAATAAGTGCCCGATATGCCGCTTCCAGTTGTCGGATTGATTTCCTGTTATTTTTCTACTATTCTTCTATTATTTAGAATAAAGTGTAATTATTTTTTAATAAATGTAGTTGTTCCTGACAAGATTATATTAATTGGGATATATAAATATATAGATGAATATTATAGCAAGTATTTTGAATTTTAAAAATTCGTTGGAAAAATCATTATCAAAATATAGTATTTGTTAGGTCCCGTGAAATCTGAACCGTTGATCAATCGACTACCATCACACAATCGCCGAGAGAAGTACTGTTATGTTGGTGATCTGTCACGACCCAGAATCCTTACCCAATCTCGAGGGCCTAGAATTCCGTATTATGACACCACACACTTGTTAATGCGATAAGCGGACATACACTTAAATCTTAATTTGATTTAGCATATGGATCGAGGCATTTAATAAATAATATTTAAAGATAAATGACTCATGAATTAACAGCGGAAAACGTAGAAGACAAAAGTAATGCGATAAATCCTAATCATGCATCTATGGTAGAAAATAAACTGAGATTTTTCGTAGGGTGAAACGGTCCCAAATATGAACCCATAAGTAGTACTGATAAATAAAAGTAACTAATAGTAAGTCTCTCCTGAAAGCGATAAAAACTATAACTAAAAAATCTTTCAATAGTTACCGTATTGGAATTCATCACCGACATGGATTCCAACTAGTATGATTTCAAATAGATTGCAAATTTACAAACTGAATAGTGATTACATGTAAACTAAATCTATTAATGGTCCTACTTTATTGCCATCTACTGGCACCATATGTTCTAAAATTTTATTTACATAAAATGAAAAAGTAAATAAATAATAATTATTTCTGAATCAATTAAACACATGTATTCACTCTTATATATCCACTCTCAAAGGCTATCAAAATTATCAATTAAGCTCATGCGTGCAACATGCTCCGAAAAGAGCCTGGGAGGTAAGCCTTTAGTGAGAGGGTCAGCCAACATGAGTGTCATACTGATCTTTTCAACAGATATAATTTGATTATGAACTTTCTCTTTTACACCAAGATATTTGATATAAATATATTTGGAACCTCCACTAGTCTTGTTGTTATTGGAGATAGCTATCGCAGCGGAATTATCACATAAAATTCTCAGTGGCCTTGAAATAGTATCAACAACTTGAAGCCCTGAGATAAAAATTTTCAACCATATCGCCTCACATGTTGCCTCAAAACATGCAATAAATTATGCTTCCATAGTAGACGAAGTAGTTAGTGTTTGTTTAACGCTTTTTCAAGATATAGGTTCACCTGTAAATATAAAAATATAACTCGATGTGGACCTAAGAGTGTCTTGACACCGAGCATAGTCGGTATCTGAATAACCAATAACTTCAAGGTTATTCGTCCTTTTGTACGTGAACATGTGTCCTTTAGTCCCTTATAAATAGCGAAAAACCTTCTTGGTTGCTTTCCAATGATCCAAATTAGGATTACATTGATACTTACCAAGTATGCCAACTATATACGCTATGTCTGGACGAGTACAAACTTATACATATATGAGACTCCCAACTGCCGATGCATAGGGAGTTATCTCCATCTGCTTTCTCTCCAGATAGATCCTGGGACTCTGAAGTAGACTAAATTTATCACCCTTAATGACAGAGGCAATAGTAGCGGAACAATTATACATGTTAAACCTTTTAAGAACTTTATCAATATAAGTTCTTTAAGACAATCCTAATATGCCACGGGTTCTATTTCGATGAATCTCAATTTCTATAACGTAGGAAGCTTCACCAAAATCTTTCATATTAAAACTCTTTGATAAAAAATTCTTTGTCTCATGTAACATGCTCAAATTACTACTCGCAATCAATATATCATCAACATACAAAACAAGGATGATAAACTTGCTCCCACTGGTTTTAAGATATATGCATTGATCCACAGTATTTTCTTTAAAATTAAAACTTGAAATGACTTCGTAAAATTTTAAGTACCACTGTTGAGATGTATGCTTTAAACCATATATAGACCTTTGAGTCTACAAACTAAATGACTCTCCCCCTCAACCTGAAAACCTTTAGGTTGTGTCATAAAGACATCTTCATGCAAGTCACCATTCAGAAAAGCAGTTTTAACATCCATTTGATGCAATTCTAAGTTAAAATGAGCTACTAATGTCATGACTATCCGAAAGGATTCCTTTCTAGAGATAGGAAAAAATGTCTCTTTATAGTTTATTCCCTCTTTTTGAGTGAAACCTTTAGCGACTAACCTGGCCTTGTATTTTTCTATATTACCTTTGGAGTCTTGCTTAGTTTTATATATCCATTTATAGCCTACAGGCTTAACTCCTTTAGGTAACTCATAAAGATCTCAGATCGAATTATGTTTCATTGATTCCAACTCATCTTTTATGACTTCGAGCCATTGAGTAGATTTGTCGCTCTTCATGGCTTGGCTAAAGGAAACAGGATTTGATTCTTTTATAAAATCATACTCACTCTCATTGAGGTAAACTATATAGTTATCATAAATGGCTGACTTCTTTGCTCTCTCTGATCTACACAATTATTGATCATTGGTGGTCACCATGGGAGCAAGAGCCTCCTCAATGTGGAGTGTTTCAGTAGGCATAGCCACAGGTGCATCAACATTTATTTGAAGAACTGGTATTGGTGTCACTTTTTCTTGGACAAAGGGATAGAAATTATAACTCGATTTTCCTCAAAAGTGATTTTTCTAGACTCAACACTCTCACTGTTCTCACGATCCTCAAAAAATTTTATATACCTAGTCTCAACAATCCAGGTACTATGAGTGGGACAATAAAATCTGTAGCTTTTTGACCTATCAGGATAACCAATGAAATGACAACTTATAGTTTTAAGATCCAATTTTCTAAATTATGGATTGTACACCTTTGCTTCAGCCAAACAGCCTAAAATGTGTAAATATCCTAAAGTCAGTTTGCTTCCTATCCATAGCTCATAAGAAGTTTTGAGAACAACTTTACTAGAAACTCGATTCAGGATATGCACCGCTGTTTTTAAGGCTTCTCCCCACAAGAACATAGGCAACTTAGAGTTGCATAATATACTTCTCACCATATCCATAAGAGTACGATTTCGTTACTCAGCTACACCGTTTTGTTCAGGTATTCCCGGCATGGTGTATTGAGCAACAATACTATGCTCTTGTAGATACATGGCGAATGGTCCGGGATTGCGACCTATTTCAGAGTATTTACCATAGTACTCTCCGCCTTTATCAAATTTCACAATTTTAATCTTCGAATTGAGTTGTAACTCAACTTCGACTTTATAAATTTTAAACATATTCAGGGCTTCAGATTTCTCGATGAGAAATATATAACCAAAACGAGAATAATCATCAGTAAAGGTAATAAAATACTTTTGACCACCAATGGCAAGAGTTGAAAACGGTCCACAAATATCAGTGTGGACTGTTTCTAGCAAACTCGTGCTCCTGATAGCTCCTGTCTTATTAGAATCAAATATCAATGTGGATTATTTCAACTGATAAAGATTGCCCACTAATGAGCCACCACCCACAATATCAGAATCAAATAATAGGATAAAAATATTATGTCCAAATGTAAATTCAAAACCTAATGAATCCAATTTAAAAATTGAGATAAGGTTTCTAGTGATACTTAGAACGTAAATAGTATCAACTAAATCCAAAATGAAACCACTATCTAAAATAAGGCGGAGAGTTCCAATAGCCTTCACGTATGCTTTTACTCTATTTCCGAGTTTGATGGTTCGTTCACCTTTATTTAGCTTCCTTCTGGATCGAAATCCCTGCATTAAATTACTTATGTGAATAGTTGTACCAGAATCTATCCACCAAGTGTTGCGTGGAGCATTAATATAAAGTGATTCAAAACACACAAAGACTAGGTAATTACCTTTCTTAACTAACCAATCTCTGTATTTCTGACAATTTTTCTTAATGTATCCCTTCTTATTACAGAAGTAACACTTAATGCCAGAAGTAGATCTGCTAGCTTCTCTTTGTTTGGTTTCTGGTAGAGAAGTTTTTACGTTCTTTTCTTTATATGATCCTTTCTTTCGCTTGAAATTTCCTTTCGATAGTTCAAGAGCGGCGTAATGAGCACTTTCAGGTTTTTCAGCCCGAAGTCTTTCTTCTTCTTGGACACAGTGAGCGATTAGCTTGTTCATCTTCCATTTCTCTTTCTGCGTATTATAATTAATCTTAAACAGGCCAAATTATGTAGGAAAAGAAGTCATAATGAAGTGAACAAAATAACCCTTAGAAAAACTCATGCCCATTTCTTTCAATTGAGTCGTCATGCCACTCATTCTCATAATGTGCTCCCATACGTCACTATGATAATTATATTTCATGGTTTCCATTTTAATAATAAGACTATTGGCAAGTGCTTTAGAAGTCCGCTGAAATTATTTCTGAATGGCTTGCATGTATTCCTTTGCATTGTGCGAGTCAGGAATACCTCCTCGGATCGCAGCAGTAATTGAACTCTTTATAATCATAAGGTTCATACGATTTGATCTATCCCATTTTTCCAAATTCATATTATTCACTGTCAGATCCTCAGCTGAGGCATCAGCGGTGAGCACCTGGGGTTTATCAGATCGTATAGTATAGTAAAGATCCATGCAGCCTAGAACAATTGCAACTTGTTCCTTCCATTTCCTATAATTTGAGTCACTCAAAAGTTCAATTTCACCAATCATATTAGTTATAGAAGACAAGTTCAATACTGCACAATAATTAAGAGCTTTATTATATCCACATACAATTGAAGTAACTATCAATTCCACAAGGTTATAATTATAGTATGTGACGCAAGAGTTAAAATATGTCAAGGAATATAATAGAAATTAAACCAATGTGGTTTTATTGAAAGACAATTTGTGTCATTATAAGCCTCCGTTGGGTCGAGTTATAACACACTAGCCGCTTCCTCAATCTACATTAATGACTGTGGTACTAATTGTGTCTTTATGACCCTCCGTTGGGTCGAGTCACAACACGCTAGTAGTACCCACACACAAAAAAAAAAAAAAAGTAAAATACAACTATCACACAACATTAAGTGATTCATCACTATTGGGCAGAAGAATCCCTTAAGTAGTGACGTCAACGTTCACTACATACTTTCACTAAATTTGTAACACTGTCTTTTATAAAAATAAATCTCACTTTGAAAATCATAGCACTAGAAAAGATCATTATCGTTGGACAAAATAATCCTTTCAAGTCATGTTCTCAATTTTGATTTGATAATATTCGAGTCAGGCGTTTGTATGGGTCCATCATGTGGACTGTACGACGGGTCAGGAGAGGGACTCATTAGACCCATCGTGCAAGCGAAGATAACGCACTAAAAGCGACTCTTATTTCAGAAGTCGTCTTCTTTAAGGGAACTAGTAACGATTTGGGTACCTCCTTCAAATTAATTTAAATATTCAAATTCAACTAGGTACATGGCACACATTAAAAAATAATTAATTTGATTATTAAAATCAATTGGGTAAATCGAAGTCCCTTTTAAACGTAGCCGAGTCACAAAACGTCAAAAACATATTAACTTGAGATAGCAAAAAGCCAGATGATTCTCAGAATTGGGGCTTGAAATCTCGTGACTCGTACTCATTTTATCCATAAACGCCCAAAAAATTGTGCGAGTAGCCAATAGGTCTACTCATCTTGATATGTAGTTGAAATAATTTTCTCAATATATACAAGATAAAACTCATGTAATAATATTTTGACCGATTAAACACCAAACCTTGACTCTGATACAATTGATGGATTTTTATGGATATATCGATTCGACCATCCAAAAATATGTCCTAGAATCTAGGCGCATGATCAATAAAAAATAAAAAATAATTAATCCATAAATTAAATATATGTGCACACCTTGAGTATGAGCCATTAATGGTGGATTGTCGGTCTTCAACGATCTTCTCGCTCTCAATATCTCCTAGCACAATGGGGATGCTTTCGCTAATAAGGAGGATTGAATTGTGTCGAACAATCGTTGGGACCAAACACCCTTTATATTTATAGCCAAAGAGTCATTTCTCATAAAGACTTAAATTACTAATTATATTGTGATTAGTAATCACAATCATACCATAACTAAAATACTTACCTATTAGTTGCTTATTCTCTTCAAACTCACTGAATTAGCATTTACTCATCTCAAGATTGATCTTACACCATTCACCGGTCAATGGGTTGACCATAGTGACGACCATCAAAATAGAACTTCTAACAACTTACAGTTATGTATACGTATAATCCTTTGTTTTGCAGGGGAATGGAGGATAAAAAAAGAGGTCGGGTTTGGTTCTCTGTTATAGAGACCGAATAGGGAAGAAGAGAAATCTATATAATCCTCTCTCTAGAATTCTCTTCACAGGTAGGTTCTTTTCCCCTTCTCTCTAAACTTTTTGTTTGGGTTCTGTTGTAGAGTCGTGATTCCAATGCAGAGGAAGCAACAACATAAAAATATATATATATATATATATATATATATATATATATATATATATATATATATATATATATATGTGTGTGTGTGTGTGTGTGTGTGTATCTAGTATAGTATATAAAACAGTAAATGAATCAATTTATAAAATAGTAAGTAAACAAAAACAAAAATCTAGAGACGTGTAAACTTATGGGAATGGAAGAAGGTGAAGGAAATTTTGATTTGGTGGAAACATATATATATACACACACACACACACACATATATATATATATATACTATTAGATCTAGAGCACCTATTTATTATAAATGGATATTTATTTATTTATTTATTTATCATCATCTTCTTTCCTAAAGTGCCATTAATGAAGTTCAAGAGCAATATCTTTTTCTTTTATTTTTCAGAAAATATAAATAAAATATTTTAAGATTGATCGAGGGGCACCCACCTGTTGGAGCGTGAACGTGATTTTTCGAGATGACTTCGATCGATCCGGCGATGTGACAGCCTACTCGCCGATTCAGTGATATGGGCGATGTGAGCAATGCGGCAGGCCACGCTTTGATTCGAAGGTGGGTTGGCGGGTGCTTGATTAGATGCAAGAGGAAGAAGACAATATGACAGTGATTGTGATGTCATCGCGTTCTTGTCGAGAGGAGACGAGAGGAGGAGATGGATGAAGAAGGAAGGAGGCTATGGGTTTTAGGACTTATAGAGAGAAGGTGGTTTATGTTTGGGCAAGGTTTGCTGAGATGGAAAGAGTCCCTAAAGACCTAATTTCTTTCCAAAAATTAGAGGGATACAATCGGGTTCACTTAAAATTATAAAGTTTCTTTATTTTGTGTGTGTGGGTTGGATTAGAGTGTGGAGCACCCGCACGGGATTCGGCACTCCACCGCATCTAACGCCATCAAATAATCTTCTTAGGGTCTGGTTCATAACATGATCGCCTTGATTCATTGTGGATTTCTCACGAGCATCTATTACCTGATCCTTGGTATTAGTGCCCTTGGATCCATTGTATTGCTATCACCACACATTATTTTTCTACTCACAAATGATATGTTAAACCCATATATATAGACTACTCAGATATATTATCAATGTTCAAGGAGAAATGACCATCTTTAATCATGTAACAGTCGGTGATTAATCTCAATTAAATACATAGTTTTAACCGACAAATGTATAATTAGATTCTTAATCTCTATTGATGAGGCCACATGATCACATGTACCAACATCTTTCACTTGGCGATGGAGGTCGAATCAATATTTCATAACGTCTTTGCCATTATAGGATTTTCCATGTTTCATCGGTCATAAGGTTTTACACGCCAAAAACAGATTTATCCATCACAACAAAACATATCACGATCATGAGATTTTGTACGCCAAAGCAGATTTACCGTCATGATAAAATTTATCTCAATCGTGAGGTTTTGCATGCCGAAAGCGAATTTTTTCATCACCAGAAAAATTATCCTAGTCATGAGGTTTTGCAAGTCAAAGTGGACTTACCCATCATGACAAAATTTTCTTATTATGAGATATTATACACTACATTACTATATAGTTTGTGTACCATCGTATCATTTATGTACACTATCTTTCACCATTGTACAAACCTGTACATTAATCATGAATATTTACATGATAAAAGCGGATGTAATCAACAATGATAAAATTTTAAGTACTTTGAAATTAACAAACTGAGACGTCCCCAAGTCAAACAAATTTTACACTTATACCCTTTAACAAATGATCAATAGTTAATAAAAAAAATACGGTATCATCAATTCTACAATCCATCGATCATACTTTAATCATACTATTCGCAAAGTATGCACACAAGCCCGTCGGTTATGTCAACTTCAAATCTTTATGAAGTGTTTTATTTAGACAGCATATATATTTGAATATGAATCATTTCTTTCAAAAGTATCTTCAACCGAGTATTATAGGCTTGGATTTTAGCTTGATTTTATAGTCTCAACTTTTTTTTTAAGCCGCTTATAAATAGATATGTATCTTATTGGACCTTCTCAATTTATAGATGATCTTTGGCCTCACAATGAATTTGTGGGTTATGCATTTAACGGTTCAAATTCGACTTTGAAAATCGAACGGTTGAAATATCGTGAAAGTATATCTGTTATCTCACATACTATAAAAGCATGCAAACGTTTAGAGGCGATTAGTCCTCTAATAAATCTCACAAATAATAACAATTAGCTGTAAAATCTATTTTCTTGCAAGAAATAGATTTCCTATTTCATTCCTAATTGGGTTATTTAGCCTCAATTACGTATGGATGCTTATCCTAATTGCTAATTGGGGTTTTTATCCATAATCAACAATAATATTTAATTCTCAAAGTTTTCATGCAATTTGAAAATTAAATAATTATATATATAAAAATATACTTTAATGAAAAAAGTAAATAATACAATTTTCAAGTCAATGAAAATTAAATCGAATTTACACATGGCATGAGGGTATGTGCATTGTGCTGATTTATCCATCTTCATCATGGATATTCAATCTGAGAGATGTGCGAGGCCCGCGTGACTACATTCACACTTACATCTCTCACTTGGCCAAATGAGCCGATGAACTCGTTTAACTACAGTGAATTGTACCTGACTGGCCCAATAACTCCGATTTGTAAATTAAATTGGACTCAACTAGTCTATTGAAACTAGACCAAGACTTGGATAGGCACATGTCATGCACCACTAAAATTTGCTCGTACACAACTTAAAACCAAGTCATTTTAATCCAGGTTGGACCTAACTTGATCCAATAAGGTTGCCAAAATCTTACCCAAGCCTCACTGGGCACATTAATTTATATTAGAAAATTCATTTAAAGAAATTAGTCTTTCAACCATTTTAATCAATCATAATATCCTACCCATTTAAAAAATTATTTGAAGAAGGCTATCAACTAACCTCATTTGTTTCTCACCCAGCAAGAAAAACGAGTCTTAGTCTGTCATTCATCATCTGCTGGAGCATATTAGCAAACGATTGATTTAACCATTGAATTAACCTATCAAGAAAATATAAACGATTATAACTAGACATAAATATGCAGGCTATGAGACCATTTACCCGTCACATTAACCATATCATATTAAATCTCACATGTCATGAGATTTTGCACGCAAAACGAATTTTTCCGTCATGAACATGTCCAATACACAATTGCGTAAGTCTATTTAGACGGTTCCAAAAATTAAATCAAACACTATATAATAAACCAATCATATAATGTTGGTATACTCTCACTATTCTAGACATTTCATCATATATTTATTATAGAAAAAATTGTGGGATTAAGGTTCAAAAAATATACCGTTCTCGTTAAAGCCGACGGTAAGTCTAATTGAGCAACGCTGATCAAGAGAGATATGTCGGGAACTTTGGATAGATCCAAACCAATAGATCATATGTTGCTTGCTTGTGAGGATTGGCAAATCGACAGTGTGGATCATGCGATGCTTGTGATCCATAATCTGATCGGCGATAATTGAACGATCAAGATACCACCATATATGATCCGATCGATGGTGATGGTATCGACAACGATTGGCAAAGAATGATGTCGATCATGGCACAATAACGATGCAACCTAAGCACGTAACCTAAGCTTTGATACCACTGTTAGGTCTCGTGAAATATGAACCGTTGATCAATCGCCCACTGTCACATAATCGCGGATAGAAGCGCCGCTTGACTGGTGATTGCCTTGATTCATTGTGGATTTCCCACGAGAATCTATTACTCGATCATTAGCTTTAATGGCCTTTGATCCATTGTAATGCTATCACCACACATTATTTTTCTACTCACAAATGAGATGTTAAGCCTATATATACTGCTCAGATATATCATCAACGTTTAAGGAAAAACGACCCTCTTTAATCACATAACGATCCGTGATTAATCACAATTAAATACATAATTATAGCTTACTAATGCATAATAAGATTTTTAATCTCTATTGATGAGGTCATGGTCACGTGGCCACATGTACCACTAGTATTTAGAGTTTCTATAATGTGGGTATAGCTTTGAAGCCCATATTAGGTAATGGACCCATTCGAAATCACTCTGTATGCTACCTAATGTGTAGTTGGAGAGATCTGGTGGGTCAGAAGATTGTATGAATCGCTATCATTTGATGAAAAGCTGCCACGCGTATGCAAATCAATGGTACCAAAGCCTCTTTTATTTCTGAGCTTGTATATGGTTTTAACGGTGATTTAGAATGATTTACTCTTAAGCATGTGGCACTATCATGGGTTTAGATATCGGGCATATCCAATGGATATCGGCAAATATGTAACGGGTTAGGTCAAACCATACGCGATGTTTTATATATATGAATTATGGAAAATGGGGTTTTTAACTAGGTCAGGTCAGTTTTTCGGGTCGGGCCGGATCTTGTTTTTCAGATAGAAGGCATGGGGTACGTTCGTTTCAATGTAAAGGGGGGATATTATATGTAAAGCTTGTAATATTACCCCAGCAGCTTTATTTTTTACATCAAAAGTCGTTTGTTTCATAGTAATTTCTCGTGGATTGTGTCACAAAAATTACTTGTAATTTTTTTGACTTACGAGAGTGATGGCTCGTAATATTGAAATATTACTTGCAAAAGTAAAAAGCAAACCCCAAAGGCTCTATTTTTTACAAAAAGTGAACTTTACACCAAAATTTTACAGTGAAACAAACATGTATTTTACATGAGAAAAAATAAAATTTACATGTAATCCAGTCAGCATCATTTTACAGGTGAAATAATTTTTACAGGGAACCAATTACAATGAACCAAACGTACCCTAAGTTTGCAATATGCATTTTCTCATTGGCGAAGCAAAATTTAGTCCAACCCAACCCGTTAAGAGCTCTAATTGGTGGATGTCATGCAAATTACCACCTATAAAAATGCAAGTAGAGAAATTCAAACTGGTTGGGAATTGTGATTGGAGCTAGCTATTGCCCACAACTCAGTGTTTGGAAACATTTTTTAATGCACTTGTAGGGATTTACATCTCACTGATAATGGTAGGCCCTGTTTGGCAAAATTGAATCCTCAAAGCACTTTTCAATGACAGACGTCCAATGGAGTGGAAGAAATTTGTCTCAAATATGACATATCTATCACAGAAATACGAGTTTGCAGCTTCTCAAATTGGCAGTCTGAGAAGCAGTCCGATGCTGCTTCTCAAATATCATATTATTAAAATGAGGAGATAATATTGCTTCTCAAACATCAAGTCATGTTATTTCTTACCTAACATTTTACCTTTGAAAAGTGTTTTTTGGAAAAGAGTGGTCAAACAGGGCCTTAGTTCTTGTTAATAGAATCAATGTGTGGTTTTAGAGATTTTAAAACCCTTAAATCCAAGAGAATCTTGGCTTTACGGTTTTTATTTTCAAAGGTTAATGTATAAGCACTTTCATATCAAAGTTTTAAAGTTCCAGGGTTCCATTTAAAAGTAGTTGACTACTTAAAGAAGGTTGAACTTCGCCTTATATATATATATATATATATATATATATATATATATATATATATGAGTAGTGATCTTCTCACTCGAGTCATGTGAGATAAAGTCATGACTCGAGCCTCTATTGGTTGCACGTCACAACAGTTGACTTTTCAAAGCCCACTGATGCGACGTGCAGCTAATAGGGGCTCGAGTCATGAGTTTATGTCCCATGACTCGAGTCATATGATCATTTATATATATATATATACTCTTAATATAAAATGAGAAAATAATTCTCGTTGATTTTCGTTGCATGATCCGATTTTCATATTCTTAATAATATCTCTCATATTAATAGTCATATACGATTTTTCTTCTAATTTTGCCCCTCTAAGGTCTTTTAAATGCCAATAGTAGGTATAAATATATTTATTCCGATTTTCATATTCCCAATAATGCCTCTTATATCAATAGTCATATATTTCAATTTTATCCCTCCAAAGTCTTTTAAATGATAACAGTAGGTGTGAATGCATTTATTGCAAGAAAAATTGGCTAGGATGCCTTTATTTTCAAACCAAAATTCTTCATTTTCAATCAAAATTTCCCATGCTTAAACTATAATTACTTTGTATCAGATGATAGGAGATTATTTTTTATCCCAATTTTCTTCATAGCATATTTTGAGATCAATTTTCTATTATCGGACGGCCAAATTTCGAATTCACAAGGAACACCCCAAAAATGTGATCAAAGAATCATTCATCATATATGCCATAATCTTGTTGCTTTTTGGGATGTTTATCCCGTGAAATCAAAATCTATTTGTTTAATGGTATGTCTATCATCTCAAGATCTATCGTGTCAAATTTTGGGACGAAAGATTTCTTCATCGTATGATTCAAAGCAGTCAATGACTTAAAGTGTTGCGCAGAAGCTCACAAACTAACTAGGGATCTCACGATGAACGATCAAATAAGAATGCAAAATAGAATAAAATCAACCACAAACACACAAGAGACAATATTTACGTAGTTTGACAATATGCCTATGTCCACGAGCAGCGATAATCCACTATATTGATGATCACACAAGAATATAAGAATACTCAAGCCTCACCAAAGCTCTCTTCAAAACCCCTAGATAGGTTTTTCCAAAGCTTTACAGATATATCTCTCACAAAAGGCTCTCTAATTCGTCTATGAGTTTTCCCTTATATAAAAGTCAAGAGTCCTACTTCAAACCCAAAATAAACTGCTCAAAACGGAATCTGCACGTAACTTAAACGTCATGGGTCGCTTGAGCGACAACCAAAGTCGCTCGAGCGACTTACACCTGAGAAAAATCCCATTGTACCGTGCCCCAGTCGCTCGAGCGAGAACCAAAACTCACTCGAGCGACTTATACCCGTAGGTTTTGCTCTTGTTGAGTGCCAAACTCGCTCGAGCGGATTTGGACCTTGCTCGAGCAACTTCAAAATAAGTTAGAGTCTAATATAACAATTATCCACCTGGCTCTCAGCTTTATCATGTACTCTTTCTTCCGATCATCGCTATACTCATATCACCGCTGCCACCAGCACCCGAGGGCGCTCAAACCTGCTAAACATTGATCAACTCCAAATAATGTTTAGCCTTGACTATCGGTTCCACCTTTATTATCATATCTGCAGGATTGTTCTTCGTACTCACTTACTTCAAAGATATCTCGCCATCTTCGATTATTTCTCGTACGAAATGATATCGTATATCAATGTGCTTGGTACGAGCATGATAAACGTGATTCCTTACTAAGTAAATAGCACTCTGGCTATCAGAACACATCGACACTCTCATGTGCGATCCTCAAATCACCAACTAAGCCCTGAAGCCACAAGCTTCTTTCACTGCCTCTATTACTGCCATATATTCTGCCTCTGTAGTAAACAAAGCCACTATATCCTATAACGTCGACCTCCAGCTAGTCGGACCACCTGATAGAGTAAACACATATCCCATTGTAGACCAACGCTTATCCAAATCACCCGCGTAATCTGAATCTACCTATCCATATAACTAATGATCTGTACCACTACAAAAAATTAAACCGACATCCTCGGTACCACGTATGTACCTCATAATCCATTTCACCACCTGCCAATGCTCCTTGCCCATATTAGCCATATACCTGCTAACCACGCTAACGGCCTGTGAAATATCTGATCGAGTGCATACCATAGCATACATCAAACTATCAATCGCACTCGTATAGGGAACACGAGTCATAAACTCATGCTCCTCATTTGTAGTAGGAGACATACTAGCCGAAAGACATAAGTGAGCTGAGTGGAGTACTCACTGCAATGGATCAAAATGCCGAAAAATCGATACGTATCTTCTGAGCCCAAAATCGGTACGTATCGGACGATACGTATCGGTATCAGACAGTACCGGACGATACATTGAATGTATCGTTCGGTACTTTACATACTAATGGCTGATACAGTACAGTCAATGTACCGTACTGTTCACGTATCGGCTGATATGTATCGGTATCAGACTATATTTTGATCCATGCTCACTGCCTTTGAGTTCTCCATCACAAATCGTGAGAATATCTTCTCTAGATAACTCTTATGTGTCAGACACAACTGTCATTTCTTTCTATCTTTCTGAATCACCATCTCAAGAATTTTTTCTCGCTGCGTCAAGATCCTTTATCTCAAACTTCATTATAAGTTGAAATTTTAACTTGTGGATCTCCACCATACTCTTTGCAGCTATAAGCATGCCATTAACATACAAGAGAAGGTAAATAAACGAGCCATCCGCTAGCCTCTTGAAGTAAACATAGTAGTCGTATTCACTTCAAATATAATTTTGGTCCACCATGAACGTGCCAAACCTCTTGTACCACTGTCTCGGTGATTGTTTCAACCCATATAAGGACTTCTTCAATTTACACACTAACCTTTCTTCTCCAGGAGACTTGAACCCTTCAGGTTGGTTCAAATAGATCTCTTCCGCCAAATCACCGTGTAGAAATATTATTTTTACATCAAGTTGCTCAAACTCTAAATCTAACTATGCTACAATTGACAACAAAACTCAAATTGAAGTGTGTTTCACAACCGGTGAGAACACCTCATTGTAATCAATGTCTTCCGTTTGCACATAGTTTTTTACTGCCAACCGTGCTTTGTACCCGCGCCACTACTTTTCGAAGAACCTTCTTTCTTCTTATAAACCCACTTGCACCCAATCGCTCTCTTTTCCTTAGGTAACTCTGCAGTTCTATAGTTTGATTCTTGTAAAGAGAATCCATATCTTCACTCATTGCGGTCTTACATTCCCGTGCACATCTACCACTGATTGCATCCTTGAATGAAGACGGCTCATTGCCATCCAACGTCAACGCGTAGGTGACTATATCCTCGTAACCGTAGAAAATTAGTGCTCTAACATTTCTTTTGGGCCTTCCACCTGGTAAAGATTGTTTTGGCTCTTTCGGAACTATTCTTACACTTTCCTCTAATGTAATAACTAATACTCCACCTCGAACTGATCTTCCGCCACCTCTTGTCCAATTTTTATGATCTGTTTGCTAGAAGTTCGCATAATAGATTCATCAAAGATCACGTCTCTGCTGATAACAACCTTATTCTGCTCATGACACCAGAACCTGTATCCTTTCACACCATTTGTATACCCTGATAAAATCGCTTTCTTAGCCCTTGAGTCAATTTTACTATCTCTGAATGATAGTAGGTTGCACAACCAAAAATCTTCAATGTATTGTAATCTACAGGCTTCCCTGCCCACATCTCAATTGGAGTCTTGCACTCTATTGCTGTAGACAGTGATCTGTTTACTAGATAGCACATTATATTCATTGCTTCGGCCCAGAACTCTCTACCCAATCTCGCATTGGATAGCATACATCTTGTCTTTTCAAGTAGAATTTTATTCTGTTACGGTATATTTCTTACTGTAAAATGCCTAACAATACCGTTCTCTTCACAGAACTCTTGGAACTGCCCACTAGTGTACACACTACCGTTATCGGTTCTCAATCGCGTGACCTTTCTTCCAGTCTGGTTCTCAAACAGTATTTTTCACCTCTTGAAGATTTCTAACACCTCATCCTTACTCTTCATCATGTAGGTCCATACATTTCGAGAGTAATCATCAATGAAGGAGACGAGGTACCTAATACCACCTTTAGAAGGAACCTTTGAAGGCGCTCATATATCTGAATGCATATAGTCCAGTGTGCCTTTTGTAGTGAGAGCTATTGTATTGAACTTAACCCTGCACTGTTTCCCGATGATACAATGCTCACAAAAGTTAACTTTTCTAGCCTTTATACCTTTTAACAAGTCATGCTTGCTCAACTCTATCATCCATCTTTTTGACATGTACCCTAGGCGCATATGTTATAATTGTGTAGAGGACAAATTACTATCATCTGACGTAGATATTGCTGCTCCACCTGTCACTGTACTCCCTGATAGAAAGTAAAGGTTCCCAACCTTTTTCGCTTTCATCACAACCAGAGATCCATGTGTCACCTTCAAAACTCCACCTTGAGCTGCAACCTTGAACCCATTGACGTACATCGGTCAATGTTATCACAACTTCATCATACATATTTATTCTGATACTCCCCTTTCCAATTATTTTACAGGCTATATTCTTACCCATTAAAATCGTTCCACCATCCACCTCATTATAAGACGCGAACCAGTCCCTATATGGACACATGTGGTAGGAACACCCTGAATCAAGCATTCATGCATTGTGTGAGTATTTATTTGAAACCATTGATAACATGTTTTTATCATCATCCGGAGCTCATTCGGCTATATCAGCCTCATCAACGACCTCTTTCTACTTCTCATCCTGAGCATCGTCCCTCTTTATTTATAACTGTAGACAATGTCTTTTGATGTAACCTTTTTTGTGACACTTGTAGTATTCTACTGGCCTTCTATTGTTGGATTTAGATTTAAACTTTGATCTACCCCTTCCAGATTTAGGGTCCTATGTTCTCTCCTTAACCACAAGTCATCTGCTTGTGTATCACTATTCGAACTTTTCTTCCTCATATCGATACAAAAGAGTGTCGCTGTAACCGACTCCAGTTCAATAGTATCTTTGCCATAGAGCAACGTAGTAACTAGATGCTCATAGGAATCGGGGAGGGAGGACAAAAGTAATAGTATTTTGTCTTTATCTTTAACCTCTTCTCTAACACTTAATAATTCAAATATTATTCTATTGAATTCATTAAAATATTCAATGAGAGAAGTACATGTCTTCATGTGTAACTTATACAATTGCTTCTTGAGATATAGACGACTCGTTAGAGATTTCGTCATGTATAGACTCAAATTTTACCCACAAAGAGGCCGCCAAGTTCTTAACATTACGTTATACGTAATCTCCTTCGCTAGGCATAGCCGAATCGTACTGCACACTTGAAGTTGGAATTCCTCCCAAAAGTCCTTTCAATGCCTTGTGCAACTTTTGTTGAATCAAGATATCCTAGACTTGTATTTGCCACAAATTGAAATTAATCTTTTTGTTGAATTTCTCAACCTCGAACCTCACGTTCGAAACTTTTACGGTCTTCGTTGTCATCTCAAATCATAGAACAGAAACCTTTCTCTTATACCAATTTGTTACGCGAAAGCTCACAAACTTACCAATGACCTCACGATAAACGATCAAATGAGAATGCAAAATAGGAGAAAATCAATCACAAATAGACAAGAGACAATATTTAAGAGGTTCGACAATATGCATACGTCCACGGGCAGCGATAATCCACTATATTGATGATTACATAAGAATACAAGAACACTCAAGCTTCACCAAAACTCTTCTCAAAACCCGTAGATAGGTTTTCCCAAAGCTTTATAATGATATCTCTCTCACAAAAAGCTCTTTAATTCGTCTATGAGTTTTCCCTTATATAGAAGTCAAGAGTCTTATACTTTTGTCCTACATCTAACCCAAGAGAAACTGCTCAAAACGGAATCTGCACGTAACTTAGACATCACGGGTTGCTCGAGCGACAACCAAAGTCGCTCGAGTAACTTACACCCGAGAAAAATCCCTTTGTATCATGCTCCGGTCGCTCAAGCGAGAACCAAAACTTGCTCGAGCGACTTATACCCGTAGGTTTTGCTCTTGTTGAGTGTCAAACTCGCTCGAGCGGATGTGGACCCTGCTCGAGTGACTTCAAAATAAGTTAGAGCCTAATATAACATAAAGTACGTGAAACTAGAAAAAATCTATAGTTATAAATAAAGATACCCTAATTACCGCATGACCAATCACAATGCAATTATGATAAGGAAATGTTTATTTGCATAACCGAATTAGAAGAATAATCTTTGGTTGTAAATAAAGCCTCCCCCCCCCCCTCCCTCTACTTAACCGAATTAGAAGAATAATCTTTGATTATAAATAAAGCCCCCCCCTCCCCCCTCTACTGAAAATCATTAAATGGGTCACACGCTAGAGTTTTCGTCTTAATTAATCTTCTACTAGCATCAAACTGTCAATTTTTATTCCATGTGATATAAATCCCCAAAAGTGATTTGGCCATCATGTTTGAGCGTGATGTTTATCACATGATTTTTGGATTAATTTTGTAGTACCAATAAATATATTGTCTAATGGTACACCCATGATATTTAAGATCATTTGTATCTAAGATTGGAATAAAAATGATCTCCAGCCTATGATTCAAATCAATCAATAATTTTAAGTGTAGGTGCCCTCCAAGATTTGATAGACACAAAAATAAAGGGTATCCTTAAGACCATAGTGACCAAACCTATGTTTTTTTTCGGAAAAAACGCATTTAAAACGTGCGATTTTTATAAAAGAAAAAAACTCCTAAAAAAATATTTTTCTTTTTTCAAACAATGCCCTTTAAAAAAAAAAAAGCATTTTAAACATAGTGACAATATTCGTTTTCGACAACCTTTCGGTAGGGAGGTCATTTCGAATCATTTCGGAAAAATTTCGGAGAGTACAAAAAATATTAAATATAAATTATATTTAAGCTTCATAAAAAATTTATTTATTATTTAAAAAATAACAAAAATTAGAAAAAATTTATTAATTTCAATGAAATCTCATTAATTTCGCCTAAATTAATGAAATTTCAGCAATTTCGAAAAGTTTTGGAGAAATTTGTCACTACGATTTTAAACCCATTATTTTCGAAAACTACATTTTAAACCCTTTTCTCTCTTTTAAAACCCTTATTTGGTCCAAACATATATATTTTTTGCTTTTTATAATTTTTAGTATATTTTGTATTTTCATAATTTTTCCTCTTTTTCCCAAAATTATCCATATTTATCATTTCTTCGTATATTTTCAAAGCCGTTTTATTCTCGTGACTAGGTCATTACCCTTGTGAAAATCATTGAGAAAAGACGTAGTCTTATTGTTCAATGATAATTCTATTCACAACCCAACAATTTTCCTTTAAGTTTTGTTTGCTTTAACTGTTGGCCACTTTAAATATATCAAATGTTGAATATCTTTTTTCTTTCGAATCTTCTACACAATTGATCTTGAGATCATAAGCCTACGGACAATTATATTTTTATTTTATATGGCACATATCTCAAAAAGTTAACATCAAATGATTCTTAGACCACTTTCTGAGATATGTGTAATATGGAATTAAAATTTAATATGTTACCATACCACCGTGCACTGCCACTAGTGTGTATATATATCATAACCCAAGAATTTTCTATTCACAACCCAAAAATTTTCCTTCTTAAATTTTATTTGCTTTAACTGTTGGCTGCTTTAAATATATCAAATGATGAATATCTCTTTTCTTTCGAATCTTCTACACAATTGATCTTGAGATCATGAGCCTACCGACAATCGGATTTTTTTTTCCATATGGCACATATCTCAAAACGTTAACATCAAATGGTTCTTAGACCACTTTCTGAGATATGTCTAATATGGAATTAAAATTTAATATGTTATCATGCCACCGTGCACTGCCACTAGTGTGTATATATATATATATATATATATATATATATATATGATATGAAGTTCTTAACTTATTCGTGCCTCCCAATGCACCATGTAAATGCCCTTTAAAAGCGAGCATAAGACTATATGCATTTCTAACTTATTCGCGCCTCTCAATGCACCATATAAATGCCCTTTACAAGGGAAGCGAGCATAATACCTTCAAAGAGACAAAATGGCTTCCAAAGCAATAAATTAAAAAGCTGTTGTTACTACCACACTACTTTTATGTTACAGCCACCTCAACAACAAAAAACCAATCTGTTGACTGTTTTAAATCAAACAACGGTGCTTGTTTTTCCTCCAAATCTTCCATCTTGAGATCATAAGCTACCATTGGGCTGCCAGATGTTGATATCACATGGCACAAATCCCAAAATCTGCATGCCATCATAGTGTACCATCAAATATGGTTCACGTTTTAGGATCTTTGCCACATGGAATCAACATCTAACCATCTCTTAGTAGGCGGCCCATGATCGCAAGATCTGTTGTGTGACGAGAGCAAATTAAAAGATGGCTTCAACTAGGAGATGGTGAGGTGCTCATGTATATATCTGAAATAGACATGCATGCCTATTCAAACATACATTTGAGCCCATGTTCTTGATACATCTACGTGCAAAATCAATACTGCCACCAAATGTTCTTGCATGTAATAAACAACTACCACAAATTGCCAAAGTTACGGGTTCCGTCTTATTAAATTAACATGTAATAGCCTTTTAGAGGATATTACATGTCAAAACTGACATTTACTGTTGTCGATCAGTGCCCCGAAAGCTTTCCATGTGGGGTTTTGGTGGTGACTGGTGAGAGAGCTCGCCTTCAATGATGATCCTCTCGGTGGTTGCTTGAACTCTACCTCGTCATCGCTGGCTTCGTAGTGAGCCCATACCCAAACGGGAAGAGTGGGTCATAATGTCGGTCACCAACATTCATCGGGAGCTGATTTACAGACTTAAACCAAGTGTGTGGTAACTTGCCTGAAAACCCATAATCTCCAAAGAGGACGTCCGCAATGCCTTGGCCTTCCGTCCCAGGCAGCCACGCAGCAACAAGTGCGTCCATTGAAGAGAGGTAAGGTTTGATCACAATCGGACGGCCGGAGATTATCACAACGACACATTTGATTGAGTTGCACACATTCTTGATAGTATCCGGTCCAGGGTCTGGCATTGTCAGGTTCAGGCTGTCACCAAACGTTTCAGCATAGGGATGTTCTCCAACCACGACAATGGCATAAGAGAAGTCACTGGACTTTACGAATTCCGAACTGGGGTTCTCGCTGTACACTACTTTTGTGGTGGAGTCTACGGTAGCTTTAACGGCATCGAGGATTGTAGTTCCTTGAGTTACGAAAAATGGGTTGGTCAGTTGATCAATGGATGGAAAGAACACTGTCATTAAATATTTGTACGCATGAAATATATAGTTTTCTTGCGAGTATAAACTACAAAATATGAAGCTTCTGAAGGTAATTGTTTGAACGTGACTGCAAGCCGTGGATTCAAAGTATCTTAGGCCCGTTTAATAACTTGGAAATGCCCAATATTGGTGGAAAAGAAATTCACTTTTCATATTGTTTCTGTTTGATAGAGCATCATAAGGAGATGAAAATGAAAGGAAAAGCAATTCAACCCTTTAGGTTGCTGAAATTAACTCTCACCAACACAGTACGGATTTATTTTTCGTTATTTTAACATTATTTTGGTTAAAAAGCCTTCTTCCAAATAATAGGGTCTATTATTCTACTATTTGGACCAAAAAATCATTTTTGAAATTCTTTTCCAGACAGAATAATCATACAAGAGAAATCAATTTCTGATGGAAATCACTTATTGACAGCCTAATCAAACATCAAAAAATTTCATTTCCACATTTCACAGGAAAATAACCAGGAACTTGATTTCATATTCCTGTTTGGAGTTTCCCTGCTATCAAACAGACCCGTACTGTAAAAATACTTGTATGTTAAACCAGGAGGAATAGTGACACTGAATTTGACCTTTGATTATAAGACATCAGATTTAACGGGGCATTAAGTCATTCTACCCAATCGAACCTGGCCATCTTTAATTTTGCTAATTGGACATGATATGAGCTGCTGTATCATCAATAATTTCAATAATTTGTGTGTAGAACATTGTTTTATTAAGTGGTTTGCACATAGAATTAATTGATGCGTGTTTAGAAATTTCATCAATTAGTGTGCAATAATTAAATGTTGGCATGGAAGTAGCAGTTCTGTGTATTTTTCCTAAAAAGGATAATTAAGGGCAACATACCACTGGTGATGTTATTTCCACTGAGGCCTTGCCATGTGATCGTCCACCCTCCACATTGGTATCCCAAATTGTCAGCATGGACTCCAGCAACGAGGATCTTTGATGCCTCCTTGGAAAGGGGCAGCAACGGCTCATCATCGGATTTTCCATTTTTCAACAGCACGAGCGATTTTCTGACAGCTTCCCTTGCTAATTCTCTGTGCTCCTGTTCAAAACCACGCAATCTAATAAATTCATATAAGTTGAATCAGGCATTTCGAAACATAAAAGGGCACTCCAATTGTCTAAAGATGGCATAAAACGAGATAAAGGTATGGTTTACCAGGATCACGCCTCAAGAAGCAGAGGTCCTGACTTGGACTCCCACACCCCATTGGCCACCTGCAGGGATTTATCCCTAGTTACCGGGCACATGTGACTTGCGGGTGTTGCATTTGCCTGGGGACTTAGTCAGGTGTTCTAAGAGGCCCGGATACCCCGTCATTGAAAAAAAAAAGGTATGGTTTGGTAGGAAGGATGATCAAAGGTAGAAGAACCATCACAATTACTCTTGGGAACGAAGATAATGTAACTGCACATGTTTTTACAAAGCTCAGATTTAATAGAGAATATCTTTACTCTTTAGTAGATAAGTGAGATACACATCTTAGATAGTGTATCGTACCACTTACATAAGATTAAGGATGATTAGGATTTATTAATATTTTAAGAAGTATTTTAAATTACTAAGTGACAAAAATTCAACGGGCCTAACTCAACCTCACAAAACCGGCTTGTAAGGTGAGGAGTGCCCAAATTATATATAACCCATGTGGGATTATTCTAACACGCCCCATACATGTTGGCGGGATTGAGCCAAGCCAAATCACGTAGACAATTAAATTGGGTGGCGTGAAGTGGAGAAATACCTACTCTGATACCATGATAAAATTCAACGGGCCTAACTCAACCTCACAAAACCGGCTTGTTAGGTGAGTGCCCAAATTATATGTAACCCATGTGGGATTATTCTAACATAAAGATCTCTTGAGATCTTAATTGTAGACATGGTATCAGAGCCATGCGTCACGGAGTTACTCTTTGCGACGTAATCTCTCGTGCGGCAACTAGCTTTCTCGAACTAATTCAGCCTATTCACGTTTCAAACCTGCACAGTAGCGGATTAGGTTAGAAACTATGCGGATTCCCAAATGCAATTCATATAGTTATACGCAGTGATCATCCTAGGGGCAGCCCCACTTAGGAGGGATGGTGGTCGGGACCACCGACGATGGCTCAAACACGACGCACGTGATCGCACGCGTTGCCCGTGAGGGGATCACTTAGGCCAGACATGTCACGTGTTGTTAGATCACTTCCCATATATATGGTTTAAACATCAATAGTGGCCAAATGGCGGAGGACCTCAAACCCTTGGTTTGATCATCGCAGCCTGCTAACCTTGCATCACGACTCCAACTGCCACCATGTCGCGTGCCCTCTTGACCCACGACCGAAGCTCTAGGAGTGCCAATGGCAAAGCCCTCATGGCTTAGTGACGGGCCGACGATGCTCCAGCTTCAATCCACTAGTGCCTGGCGCACTAGTGGCCCAAGTGGCCCTACGGCTGACCCGAATGGCCACGCCGCGAGCCCATGTCACATCCTCCCCTACTTAGTTGCGTTGACGTCCCCGTCGACGCGCTTCCAGTACTTCTTTAGAGCGGCTTAGAAGGATGGTTGGGTACTCTCAAGTTCCCAGGTAATTTCAGCCTCTGGTAGGCCCTTCCACTTCAAAAGATATTCCACAAGAAATTCATTATGACTGTCATCTTCCCTATTACTGCGCCTATGTGTAAGGATTTCTTCAACCTGTCTCTTCAACTGTAAATCGGCATCTGGGGCGACACGAGTTGATAAACTTCTCCCTGGATTATTCGGGTCTCTTTTATATGGCTTCAAGCAACTGACGTGAAATACCGGATGCATTCGCAGTCGGGAAGGAAGTTGCACTCGAAATGAGACATCATTGATCTTTTTTGTGATTGGGAATGGCCCATCGTACTTGCGAACTAACCCTGTGTGTTTCCTTCTGAAAAATTTGAGCTGCTTCGGATTAAACTTTACCAAAACTTCATCCCCTACGTGCAACTCGATTGGCCGTCGACCCTGATTGGCCCACTTCTTCATTCACTTAGCGGCTTTTTCTAGATAAGCCCTAACGATCTCTGCGTTTCTCTACCACTCTTTGGCAAGATGGTAGGCTGGCGGACTTGATCCAGTATATCCCATAGTAATTGTATGCGGCGTTAACGGTTGTTGGCCAGTTGTCAATTCAAATGGGCCCTTATTTGAAGCTGAACTCTTCTGCAGATTATAACAAAATTGTGCCACGTTTGGCACTGACAAAATGTCTCAAATATTGTTCCAAAATAGCATTCATCCTTTTTGTCTATCCGCCTGTTTGTGAATGCATGCTGGATGAGAAGTTCAGTTTTGTCTCCAGGAGCTGAAAAACTTCCAACCAAAACTTGCTAGCAAACCGTAGATCCCTATCACTGACAATCACTTGCGGCACTCCCCAATATTTTACAATATTGCTGACAAATAATCGTGCAGCATGCTCTTCATTACAGTTTAATGGTGCCGGAATAAATGTAGCATATTTCAAAAACCGATCTACAACTACCAGGATGGACCCAAGTGTCCCTACCTTAGGCAACACCGATATGAAGTCAAGGGAAACGCTCTCTCATGGTCTGGATGGCACTGGCAACGGCTGCAGGAGTCCAAATGGTTTAGCTTTTTCCACTTTGTCCTGCTGGCATATCAGGCAAGTCCTGACATATTCCTCTACATTCTCTTCCATTTTAGGCCAATAGAAACGCATTTCCAATAAGGTGAGCGTGCGATGAATTTCTGGATGACCAGCCCACAATGTGTCATGACACTCTTTCAGGAGTTCCTTTCTAAGTTCTCCCACTTTCGACACATAGAAATGGCCCCCTTTGGTCACCAACAGTCCAGAACCGTCATGTTTTCCCCTCTAGTAGGGTCCTCGGGAGTGGATCTAATTTCAACCTATCGCGCAATCGATCGGGGATAGTCGAACTAATGCGGCTAGCTGCAGTTTGTTCTGCAATTTTTAACGCTACTAACTGAACTTTTAATGCTGCTAACTCTGCTTTACGGCTTAAAGCGTCTACGATTTGGTTGGTCCTGCCGGGCTTGTATACCAAGTCCATATCGAACTCGGCTAAGAAATCCTGCCAACGGGCCTGTTTCGGCAACAATTTCTTGTATCTAAAAGTAGCTGGTCGCCACATTATCGGTCATCACTAAGAACTTCGACCCAAGTCGGTCGTGCCTCCACGTCCTCAGACAATGTACTACTGTTGTCATCTCCTTTTCTTAAACCGTGTACCGCCGCTCGGTATCGTTCAGCTTTCTGCTCTCAAAGGCCACTGGATGTTCTTCTTGCACTAATACTCCTCCTATCACATAGTCGGAGGCATCCGTGTGTACCTCAAATGGCTTAGAGTGATCAGGTAGCTTCAGCACGGGGTCACTCATGACCACCGCTTTTAGATCCTCAAATGCCCTCTGGCACTTTTCCCACCACTGCCACGGCCGATCCTTCTTCAAAAGGTCAGTCAGTGGAGCTGCACAGTGTGAAAAACCGGGGATGAACCTTCTGTAATAGTTGACAAGACCCAAGACCGCAGCTTGGTCAAGCCTTCTAACACTCTCCAGTCTTGGATTGCACGAACTTTCTCAAGGTCCATGCTGATGTTTCCTCCCCCAATATGGTGTCCTAAAAATATAATCTGCCCTTGTGCAAATGAACACTTTTCCTTTTTGACATAGAGCTGATTTTCTCACAATATCTTGAAGATGATTTAGAGGTGGCTGAGATATTCTTCCAATGTGTTGCTATATACAACGATATCGTCTAAGTACGTCACCACGAACTTGTCGAGGTAGGCATGGAACAACTCATTCATCATGGTGCAGAAGGTGGCTGAGGCATTAGTCAGCACAAAGGGCATCACTAGAAACTCAAAGACTCCGTGCCTGGTCACACGGGTAGTCTTGCTTTCGTCTCCCTCGGCGACTCGCACCTTGTAATAGCCAAATCTCAAGTCCAACTTGGTAAAGTACCTCGCACTGCCCAACTAATCAAACAAATCTGCAATCAATGGCATTGGATTCTTATTCTTAACGATGACCTTATTCAACGCTCTGTAGTCGATGCATAATCGAAGGCTACCGTCATGTTTCTTCTTAAATAGAACTGGGGTGCCAAATGGAGCTTTAGAAGATCGAACAAACCCTGCCCCCAATAACTCATCTAACTGCCGAAGTAACTCGGCTAGCTCCGGAGGAGCCATTCTGTAGGGAACTTTAGCCAGCGGCTTCGCACCTGGTTCTAATTCGATTAGGTGATCCACTGATCTCCTTGGTGGCAACACCTTAGACAATTCTGGCGGCATGATATCTTGGAATTCTTTGAGTATTCTTGACACATTCTGGCACAATCTCTGTCGGCCCTGGTGCTTTCTCTTCTATCAGTGTAGCAAGAAACGTAGGTTCCCCTCTCCTTAGTCCCTTCTTTAACTGAAGCGTCGAGATAAACCCATCACTCTCCCCTTCTTTGTCTTTCTGAATAACGGGAATCACACAAGGGGTCTCTTCACCGAACATGCACACTAATCCGAGGTACGGCATGGGCACCGCTTTAGCATGGTGTAGGAGTTTTAACCCAAGGACAACCTTGAAATCATCCATCTGTACTGCCATAAAATTTGTTGTTCCACTCCACGGCCCTATTTGCACGGGTACCCTCTTTGCTATTCCGGCTATGGGGCGCGTTTCCGAGTTCACGGCCTTAATACGGCTGGAGTCTTGCTCCAATTTCAACCCTAGGCGACGTGCTTCTTTATCAGCAATGAAGTTATGCGTCGCCCCCGTGTCCACCATGGCACGAGTATTTTTCCTGTTGATGCACACCTCTATGTACATCAGCTCCTTGGGTGCGACTGTCTTTCCCTTCTCTACTTGTCCTTTTATGGCATTCAGCAACCTGAGTTCCCCCATTCTTGGTTCATCGACGGCAGGAGGTGGAGCACTAGCAGATCCCTGTAGGGCATTTAAAGATTGTTTCTGCGGACAATCTTTCACTCGATGAGGCCCTCCGCATAGACAGCAAAACGACTTGGGCGCAAAATTAGCTGATTCGGCCGATTTGACACGAGACTCTTTCCCTTGCGACTTCTTTTCATGCGTGTCGTTCTTGCTTTTCTTATTGGCTTTCGTCGGATTCTTCGAACCACTTTTATTCTCGTGTGGCCTCTTCTTATTTTGATCCGATGGCCCATAGTCTGTTAATCGTTCTGCAACAGCCTGCGCAGCTGCTAGATCTGGTAGTGCTCTTCTGTTCAATTCAGTTTGTGCCTGGGGCTTTAGGTCTTCAATGAAGTAGAATAATTTATCCTTTTCGAACATTTCCCTGATGTCCAACATCAAAGCAGAGAACTGCCTCACATATTCTCACTGTACCCGTATGTTGCAGCTTTCGTAATTTACATCGGGCGATAAAGTCAACGTTTTCGGGCAAGAATTGAGCTTTTAATTCTTTCTTCAAGTCCTCTCACGTATCTACCACACGGCGTCCATCTTGAATCTTTGCGTAGCGTGTACGCCACCACAATTTAGCGTCTCCCTCAAGATACATGGTCGCTGTGACAACTTTTATAGCTTCGGTGGCAGCCACCACAGTTTAGCGTCTCCCTCAAGATACATGGTCGCTGTGACCACTTTCATAGCTTCGGTGGCAGGTGGGACGACACAGAACTATTGTTCGATGTCCCATAAGAAATTCTCCAATTCTTTGGCATCGCGAGCTCCCCCATAGCACCGCAGCTTGGGTATCTTAACCTTTCGCTGAGGAGTTTCCGGCTGCAGAGCAGTCCCAGAACCAATCGCCCTCATCAGGACGTTCATCTTTGTGGTTAGGTCATCGATCTGTAAATGAAGGGCTTCGACGGTGCCCCTCGTGTCCTCGGTGAGGATCTCCACGTTCTCCGCTAACGTGGCATGGTTCACTTCCTGCTTATTTACAAGTGCCACCATAGATTCTATCTGTTATGTTCGAGCTTCCAAATCATCCAACCATTCCCTTGTACGCCTTCGCGTAGCACCACTGCTTATCCCAATGTCAGCCATCTTTAGGCTCTGATACCAAATGTCATGGAGTTACTCTTTGCGACGTAATCTCTCGTGCGGCAACTAGCTTTCTCGAACTAATTCAGCCTATTCACGTTTCAAACCTGCACGGTAGCACATTAAGTTAGAAACTATACGGATTCCCGAATGCAATTCATATAGCTATACGCAGCGATCATCCTATGGGCAACCCCACTTAGGGTCTAGGTCTGCACCGTAGATGGTGGTGGTGGACCACCAACACGATGGCTCCAGCGCACGACGCGGCAGGAGCGACCCAACGCCTATGCGAGGCCCGGATGCACGAACTCAAGCCCACAAGGCTATCGTACGCATTCCGTAGGGGATCACTTAGGCCAGCAACACGTCACGTGGCTGTTAGATCACTTCCCCATATATATAGTTTAAATATCAATAGTGGCCAAATGGCGAGAGGACCTCAAACCCCCATGCACAGCATCGCATGCTGCTTGACGGCCACGACTCAATCGCCACCATGTCGCGTGCCCTCTTGGCCCACGACCGAAGCTCTAAGAGTACCAATGGCGAAGCCCTCATGGCTTAGTGACACGCCGACGATGCCCCAGCTTCAATCCACCAGTGCTTGGCACACTAGTGGCCCTGCGGCTGACCCGGATGGCCACGCCGCGAGCCCACGTCACACATGGCCAACCCCGATCTTGCGATCAGGTCGGCCATGGTCCTGCGGCCCACCTTTTAGAGCTTTATCTATCGTTTAGCCTCTACTCATCTCTATTTTCTTAAATCTTTTTTTTTTTAATAAAATCTCTATCTTTTTATCTCTAGAAGGTCCTTTAATCTACACACTCATGCCTCACGATCTCTTGTTCTTTTTTATTTAAGACCCTCTCCAACGAGAGTTTGGATAGTCCTACATTGTAAGCTTCTGGGAGAGATCACGACGGACCTGATCTAGTGAGCCACCGGTTCCGATAGACTCCAAAATGAGCGGGATGCGATAGTGCTAGATTTCATGCACATGCGGTGATTACCATCAAGCACGATCAAAATATTTTCGCCATTCATCAACAATATTTCACGAAGATCGAGGGCTCATTTTTTTTTCTAACCACTCACATGTTCCTTCTTCAAAGGAACATGCGATAGTGGGAGGGTAATAGAATATATCTTTGGTAGATAAGAGAGATACACATCTTAGATCGCGTATCTTATCACTTAAGATTAAGGTTGATTAAGATTTTATTAATATTTTAGGAAATATTTTAAATTACTAAAGATCTCTTGAGATCTTAATTGATTGTATTCACTTCTATTTAAAGAGGCTTCTCCCCATTAATGAAATATAGAAAAACCATTGCATAAATGTAGTATTTTAAGTTTCTACAGGATTGGCTAGTATTGATTCCTCATTGGCATGGATATTCTGGAACAAATTGAAACAGTTATTGAAGAACATCATACTGCATACAAAGAAAGGGCACTCCAATTGTCTAAAAATAATGAGCAACTAAGCTGGATAAAGTTACGTTACAGGGTAAGGGGCATTTTAGGAAGAGCAAAAAAAAGCTAGGGGAAACATCACAATCAACTCTGGGGAACGAAGAAAATGTAACTATACATGTTTTTAGAAGGCTAAGATTGCCTAGTACTGATTCCTCATTGGTAGGGGTATTTTGGAAATAGTTAAAACAGCCATTGGGAACATCATACTGCATACACGAAACGACACTCCAATTATTTGAAAATCAGGGCCAATAAATTGGATAAAGTTATATTTCATGGAAGGGGCATTTTACGAAGAATGATAAAAGCTAGGGTAATCATCACAATAAACGCTAGGGAACAAAGAAAATGCAGCCATACATTCTTTTTAGAAGGCTCGAACTGGCTAGTAATGATTCCTCATTGGTAAGGGTATTTAGCGAGTAATTGAAACATTTATTGATGAACAACATACTGCATACACAGAGAGGCACTCCAATTGACTGAAAATTATGACCAATAAATCTCTACAAAGTTATGTTTTGGGGGATGGGGGCATTTTAGGAAGGATGATAAAATGCTAGAGGAACCATCACAATCAACTTTGGGGAACTAAGAAATTTTAACTAACTATACATGTTTCTAGAAGGCTAGGATTGGCTTGTATTGATTCCTCATTGGTAGGGCATCCTGGGAATAATTGAAACAGAAATTGATGAATATCATACTGCATACGAGCAAGGGGCACTCCAATTGTCTAAAAATTATGACCAATAAAACAGGAGCAAGTTATGGTTAGGGGTAAGGAGGAAGAATGAGAAAAATCTAGGGGAACCATCACAACAACCTCTGCGGAATGAAGAAAGTGTTTTCAGGAGGCTCAGATTGGTAGTATTGATTCCTTATTGATGGGGTTATTTGGGGAATAATTGGAAGAGCTATTGATCAACATCATACTGTTGAAGTTTAGTCCCACATTGGGTAAATTATAGCCTTGTCTCTCCCCTTATAATATCCTGGACCCTTCCACTCATAGCCAATCCTGGGCCCCTCCACTCATAGCCAATTGGTTTTGAGTTGGATGCACAGATTTATCACATACTACATAAAAAATATTTTATGATTCTCCAATTTTAAAATATAATAATTGTTGCCCTGATCACAACTTGTTGGATCTGAGTCAGTTGCAATAGGATGCACAGATTTATCACATACTACATACAAAAGATTTTATGATTCTCCAATATTAAAATAAAATAATTGTTGCCCTGATCACAACTTGTTGGATCTGAGTCAGTTTCAATAGGCTTGAGAACGAGTCCATAACTTAGATCTAGCATGTTCAATTGACTCGGTTGAGTCAAGCTAGAAACCCAAAAACCAGACAGTCATTGAACATTGCAAATTATAGAGGATTGAGTGGATTGCCTAACACACCTGGCTTCCAAGTTGGTCGACGAAGCTGTGATCAGCTAATGGTTTCTCAAAGAGGCCCATTGTGAATTTGACTCTCAAAATCCTTCTCACTGCATCATCGATCCGGCTCATGGGAACTACTTTGTTCTGAACTTTTTCGGTCAGACCATCAATAAAGTTGGTATAGTTAAAAGGAATCATGAACTGCAATACACCAAAAAAAACGATGAGAAGGCAAAAAAATACATGATATAAAATTTGCTTTACAAGTGTCCATTTTTCTGCTGTTTTCATATAAAAATTAGTTTAGTACAATTTTTAAGGTGGCAAATAGTTTCAGATTTCTTCATAAAACCAAGTTACCCGAGGAATCACCCAAGTTCCGAAAGAGTCGCATTTACTTAATTTTTTTAAAAGTGAAACTAAGATTAACTCCAACCCTAAATAGAGTACTATTTTAAAAATAAGTACCCAGATATACCATTTAAAATAAACACTGCATAGGGCATATACCCTCTTTTATAAAAAAATTACTGCAAGGGAAGGCCTACATACCCTATAGTTTTTTTTTCTTAAACGGTGCCGTATATGGTGTTTATTTTTCAAATGATATATCTCTGAGCACTTATTTTTAAAATGGTATCCTATTTGGTAAATTTCCAAATATGCACAATTAATGCATCAAGGCAGGTATATTGAAGAAACACTTACCATATCAATGCCAGCATTCATTCCAGCATCGATGGAGTATGAGTAATTCGCACCTTCTGGGGTAGTAATTCTATCAATACCGGCCCAATCCGAGATGACAAAACCCTGAAAACTCATCAATAAAACAAAAGTAGTATGTCACAGTTGCACTTGATTCAAGTGAAATTGGTGGAACCCACATCACATAAACTCCTAAAATGAAGTTCTAGTCAACTTACCCTGAAACGCAGTTTGTTCTTGAGAAAGTTGGTAACCAGATCACGGTTCGCATGCATTTTCACTCCATTCCAACTCGAATACGACACCATGATCGTTGAAACACCTTTGATGATGGAATTCAAGTAAGCAGGCATGTGGATACTGAGCAAACCATGGGCATCTATGATAGTGTTGTTCTCATTAATGCCCTCGTTTGTGCCGCCATCCCCGACATAGTGCTTAGCACAGGCCGCTACTTTGTTGCTGTAAAGAAAACAAATAAAGTAATGAACGAGAGACTGGCCAACTTCAAAGTTCGCAGAGGGGATTGCGCTTAGGTAGTTAATGGGTAGGAAAGAGACAAAAACAAATGTTAATGGGTGGAAGGCCTTTGGGGAACAAATAAAAAGGCTGATCACCATAAAACATTTGATGAAAATTTCAGTGAGAAGGGCATGTGGGCCATCAGATTCAGTGCCATGTGAATTATCAAAACCTAAAAATGGACTCGTTATCTACCAAACTAGAAAATATTTATGGATTGCATATGAACTAATGGCTTGTTGGAGATATTCTTATGGTAATAAGAAAGTTAATAGAGGCAATGAAAAACGTTGAAGAATTGATAAGTACGAACTTATAAGTAAAGACCTCTAAAATGTGTTAAGAGGCTAGCTTTCTTGAAAAAAGCCTGAGATCTTAGGATATGGGCATGAACCAAGGCCATTAAGATTAAATTGGTCTTAGGCTAGTGTACCTATGCGGTAGCTACAGTAAATTTTTCCATAACTAGGCTCAGACCCAGTCCCTTTATTTTTTCGGAATGATAATCAGACCACAGTTCAAAAATCTAGGTTTCGGTACCAATACCATCCATGGCCAGTACCAGGACTACACCATTTGTACCGGCCTGTATAATCCAAAATACCGGCAGATATAAACGGGAAAAAGCCCTAAAAGTGTCAGTACCAACAGTTTTAACCCATTGGGATTTTTAATGCCTTGGTCAGGTACCGAAATGTACCGCACAGTGCCATCTTGTACCAACCAAGATTTTAAACTATGATCCAGACTCACACTTGGCACTTGGCCTGATGGTTGGTTCAGCCAAAACTTGGCCATCAGCTTGCTAGGCTAGAAACTCTGTTTAGAAGGGCCATAATTTGTGCTTTATTAAAAACACATGGGCCACCCCCAGAACAGAAAGCCAAGAGCTACCATCCAAGAGCAGAAACAAATATGCTATATATAGCATCTCTGACATAAGAAAATTTGTAAAATGACACAAAAAACCAACAAAATAAAAAAAATAATAATATAAAATCTTCAAACACAAAACCTGCACTACAATTCCAAATTCTTAATAGATGAGGTAATTTTGTGAAGGTGACAGTTATTGACTGCTCAAACTCTTACTTTCCCGCAAGGTAAGGGACACCCTTTCTAGAATTTGCAGGGATTTCTCCCTGTAAACCAGGAATGATCTCCGTCATTGCTTGGACAACCTTGGGATCTTCACTGTAGCTCTCATAGCACCGACCCCATCTGGGATCTCTGCAGACCTATATGTAATTTCAAGAAAAAAGATAATAAAAAACAAAACAATTTTTTTTTTTAAGTATTAGCAGAACTCAAATTACATGATTGATGAAAATGATTTGTCGAGTTTACCGCAATGCACGGAGCAAAAACATAAGTAATGCCCGTTGCCCTAACTTCAAGAGCAGTTGCAACACCAATTTTCTTCACGAGCGAAGAATCCCTAGCAGAGTAAAGATGAATCAACACAAAGGTAAGAAAGACGATATATGGAAAGAATAGTTCCAATAGTTTGAAAAGAGAACATCATTTCTCTTCTATTTGTTCTTTCTAAAGTTTTGGATTAAGTTCGTGATAAGGAAGACAAACCATAAGATGCTAGACCCAATAGCATCACTAGTCCCAAGGGACCACCCACTGTTTAGGCTTAGCCATATCACCCGCAAACCAAAAGATCAAGGAGCAGTTAATGAAAAGTTTTGGGCTATTAATACTCTCTTAGGTAAGACCAAGAATCGTATTATACCCTAATAACACAATGTTGACAGATTTCTAGCAACTGTTTTAAGGACATGTTAATTGACTCCAAACATTGGCTAAGTTGATGATAAGCACATATAACTTTATAAAAATGGGAACAATTTTTATTGATCAGGCCAAGTCAGTCTTGAAAATTCATCAAGAATCATAATTCATATGAGAATCCAAGCAAAATGAAAGACCGTGAATAGATATAAGTATATGATAGCAGATGAAGCCCCCAAATATAATTTCTGAATAATTAATAATTAGGACTTGCCTGGTAGCTCCGAGCCCAACATTGTGAGGGAATAATGTTGCTTTGTAGACATTGTTATGTCCATGAACAGCATCAATCCCATAAATCATTGGAATTCCAAGACGGGTAGAGAGACTGCCCTTCTGGAAGTCATTCACCATATCGATCCAGGTCTCGGCAGAGGCCTGTGGAGTCGGCACACTCCCCCCACCACTCAATATACTTCCTGTAAAACCTCTTGTTCAATTTAGTCTTGTTTTTCTCTGTTTTTGTTTTGACTCTTAAACGAGTGAGAAACTCCATTGATCAGAAAGCATATACAAATTGAAGGGAAGCAGATGTTTACCTATGAAGTACTTTTTCATTATTTCAGCTGATGCGACAGTTCGATCAATTTGCACCATTTGACCGATCTTTTCGGCTAGAGTCATTCGGCTCATCAGATCTTTGATTCGAACATTCAATGCCTGCTTGGGGTCTTTGTATTTCATACGTCCGACTTCTGCAGTTGCCTCCCAGCAACATAAGAATAATAGAAGACCCAACAAAGGGATTCTAAAACTTGTCATCTCTGTACTGATCCCCAGCCTTTTCAAATAGTACCCAGTCCTGGGTTCAGAAGCCTGAGAATTAGTATGTGGGTTCCAAGCAACTAAAATTTATGGAAGCTCTTGTGAATCAATTATTATATGATGAGAAAATGAAGAGAAATTTGGTGATCCAGTTGTTAAAAACTAAGAACAGGGAATTAGGGCGTCACTAGCATTGGTCACCTCAAATACTGATACATTTCGCGGACGTGATTCCAGATGTGCATGGATTGATACAGTGTGAATTAAGAAAAATAAAAGAATAAGAAAAACTGGGATCAGAAATAGATAACTAGTATATATATATATATATATGAAACATAATTAAAATGTTTTAAGTATTTGTCCAGTTTTATATGAGCTGCATTAGTGCGAATGTGTGATACAAAAGTGTACAGGTGACATGTATCATGTTAGATGAGATTTGCCTAAGAAGGTGAGCCAGATGAAGAAGGGAGCAAAACAAAAAGAACAAGTCCATAGATCTAGAGCAGGTGAAAAATCAACAGCCAACTGAATTTATGATAAATTGTGGAGAAGTAGTGGTAGAACTAAAAGGTAATGAAAACTATACCAGAGACATTTAAAAACTTTGTTCTACAGAAGTTTTTAGGCATTAAAATAGAATTTTCTTTTTCTTTTTACGTTTAAAAATTAAATCATCTTTCATAGAAACAAACTGCAGATTTAGATCTGCAATTTGTTTCTGTGAAATTAATTAATTTTCGAATTAGAAAAAAAAAGGCTGTGGAATCAGCAAAATGGAAATCAGAGAAGCCATCAACAAATTCAGATACGAAGTAGAACCCACAAAGATCTAGCTACAGGAGAAAAATTAACAATAATAACTATAACTAAGGTAGAGTGGTTTTTACAGCTGCTACGCATGAAACAGACCCATATAAGACAACTTCGGATCAAAAGAGTGTCATTATAAAGTTAAACAGTGAAATAAACAGCTCAAAAGGAACAATATTTGATTAAGTAGCGGCCATTAATATTCTAAACTGTTAAATAAACAGCTCAAAAAGAAATGAAATTGAAAACTAAATAAGAACAGAATAAAATATAAATTATTTGTACAGATAAAAACCATAAAGAACTCGATGAATGAAGGGGCATTCATAGAAGGTAGTCAGGAGCTAAATAGGATCAAAATAAATAGCAAAAATATTAAGGAAAAAAAAAACAGAGAGAAATCGCAATGCTGAAAACCTGAAAAGGCTAGAACTTAAAATAGAAAATCAAGATTCAAAGACCTATTATAAGAAAAATACCAGCAAATAAACAGAGGAATGGCCCTGAAACCTGTAATCAGAAGAACAAAAAAGGGAAAAAAAAACAAATAGAATAAGGTCCGGATATGTTAAAATAAATAAATAAACTCAAGAAATCTAAGAAAAAAAAAAATAAAGAGAAAAAGTGAAAGCTTCAGATCATTTAAAACAGAAAAGCCAAATGAGCTTTGAAAGATCAGATCAAAAGCTCGAACGAAGAAGGAGCATTGAAAAATAAGGATCTCAAAAGCTAAAATCAGAGTAGAACACTAAAATCAAAATATTCAACGATAAAAAGCTACTATGAATCTTCAAGTCCCTGTTAAACTTCAAAAGGTTGAAAAAAAAAAAAGAAAAAAAAAAAAAAAGAAGATAAATCTCAAAAATCAAACTTTTTGGCAAAAGTAGAAAAGGGCATATAAATCAAAATATCCAAATCTTCAATATCTATGCCGACATCAGAAAAAACCTGTAAAATCAAAGATCGAGCTCTGTAAAACATTTGAAGATAAACATCAGCATTCATCAACTACAGATTAATATCATCGAAAACACAATGATAAATTTTTAAAAAATTAAAAAGAAAAAAAAAATTAATGTAAAGTAGAAGAGGAAGAGCAATTCCAAACCTTAGAGCTCCTAGTTAGCTCTGTAATTAGGATTGGGAGCTTAGAATTAAGAAAGAGAATTGGGGTGAGAAAATGAGAGGGGAGAAGATGTATTTGTAGAGGGAGCTCATCATTTCAGCTAGCTGAGCTAGCTGGATTCGAGTGTCTAATTTTTTTTAAAATATATTTTTTAATTTCGAATGAGATTAGAATAGTTGAAATTACTGATTGCGTATCAACTGAAATTACTGTCTAATCAAAACGTTGAAGACTTGTGATTGTGGTTAAATTACTCATGTACCCCAAGATTTTCACGAATATTGCTCGCTTACCCTTCAAAGTTTGGAAATTTTAATTAAACTATGGTTACGTTTGGTTCATTGTAATTGATTCCCGTAAAAATCACTTTACCTGTAAAATAATGTTGACTGGATTACATGTAGATTTTAAGGAAATTTGCACTTTCGGCCTTATAAGTTTGCGTATTTACAAAAACAGTCCTATAATTTTCCTCCTTGCATAACAGGCCAGCTCCAAGCCTAGCCGACTCCACGTCAGATATATATATGCTTCTCTATGCAAGGATTGAAACTACAGTTTCTCTTGCCTTTTTTAACACTTTCTTTCTCTCTTGGATAGCGATTTCGAGATTTGACTACAGTTCGTATAACATAAAGAAAACAACATGTTAGGTAAGATATCGAGTACATTACCTTTTTAAGTTATTGATTTCCCAAATTTTCAAAATATTGTAGGTAGACCAAGGTATGTAAAATATCAATTGATATCTTAGGCTATCGGCCGATATCCTAAGATATCGGACGATATTATAGGCTATCGGCCGATATCTTAAGATATCGATCGATATTATAGGCTATCGGTCGATATCTTAAGATATCAGACGATATTTTAGGATATCAATCGATATTATAGGCTATCGGTCGATATTTTAGGATATCGGTTGATAGCCTATAATATCGATCGGTATCTTAAGATATTGGCCAATATCATATGATAGGGTTTAGGGTTTAGGGTTAAAAGTACATCATAAGATATCGGCCGATATCTTATGATGGACTTTTAACCCTAAAGTTTTCATTTTTTAATATTGTAGCGCTAAGTCAAGTATGACTCTCTATAAACAACCAATTTTCATTTTGTAAATATTGTAGGTTGAAATGGATGTTACCCTTCTTTGTCATTTTAATTTCGTCTGCGTGGGAGATAATACTTATAACGGAGGACATCGGAGGATTGTCACTGTCACGGAAAGCACATCATTTGATGAGTTTATAGAGAAAATGTATAAAGTCAGTCGAACACGACCGGAAGAACATTCTATTACACTAACGGTTTCATTACGCATAGGGAATGAGCTTGTATTTGCTGAATTGTCTGACTCTGATGATCTTACAAACTTATTCAGAGCATATCGTATCGGTGATGGTGTGATAAATATTTATATCAAAAAATCATTAGTCACTACCGTAGCAAAAATTTTACCGTCTTTAGAAACATTTTAACCGTTACAGGAAACAAACGAAGATGATAATGGTGTGGGAACAGAACATTTGATTGAAAATCAAGAAATACGGTATGAAAAGGACAACATCGTTGCACCGATGATAGTCGACGATGATAGAAATATGAATATAGGATTTCGCCCCTACCGTAGGTCTCTGGAGCAACCCTCTTCAGACATTTTAATAAGTGAAGGCAATGAAAATCAAGGATATTGTCATCAAATAAATCTGATGCATGATACATCTCAGTTCAACTTCGACTCAGTAAATCAGTGGGAAGCGTTTTTAGTCGGCCTTAGTCCATATCAATGGCCTTCCGAACAAATAGCTTCGGAGCCAACGATAATCGAACCTTCAACAGAACAGCCTCTCGTACATCAAACATTCCCGCATCGGCCAACATCAATCCAAACAACTGCACATCAACCAGGCGTACATCGACGGGCTCAATCCCAATCACGTAATAACCATCCAGTCGATGACGGTGATAGTGATCCTGAAAATAATGAAGCACCGTCGTCTCCCACTTCGCGTGTTGATACTAATAGGAGAATTGATCAACCTCTGGTGGGCGAAAACTATCAGCTTAATGACTCGGAAGGAGAGTATATGGATTCGGACGATGAGGAACTGTATGAAGGGGGAGCAATTACCATTAGTGAGGCGTTTAGAAATAAGAAATACTTTCATAAAGCTCTTAAAAAATTTGTAATGACAAATAATTTTCATATTAAACCAATAAAAACCAGTCCTCTTCGAGTTACGGCGAGGTGTGTTGAAGTAGGATGTGCTTGGTGAATACATACATCGAAATTAGTAGGCGTAGACACGTTTGCTGTGAAAACTTTCCACCGGAACATACGTGCGGAATGCCAGCTTTCGGAAGCGGACATCGCCAATGTACGAAATCGTGGATAGCTTCATTCGTAAGAGATAAGCTATTAAAGGGCTTTGACGAGACTCCTGCTTCAATAATTTTTTATATTGAAAAAAAATACGGTATAACAGTAAGATACTGAAAAGCATGGAGAGGAAAAGAAATGGCGTTGAATGACATCCGAGGTAGCTGGAAGGAGCAATTTAATATGTTACCATCATATGTTGCCGAATTAAAGTGGGTCGATCCAGATGTACAGACCGAATTGTGTCTCGAGCCTGATAATACATTTCAGAGATTCTTTGTGGCATTCGGACCTTGCATTCGAAGCTTTCATAATACCTTATGAAGAATAATTGCGGTAGATGGAACGCATTTGCGTGGACGGTATAAGGGAGTGCTGTTAATAGTAGCTACGGGGATAGACGGGAATAGACATTTATTCCTTATAGCATTTGACGTTGTACCGAAAGAAAATGAAGATCATTGGACGTGGTTCCTTGATCTATTAGGGAGACGTGTAATCGGTGACTTTGAAGAACAGTTTGTATTGATATCAGACAGACAGAAAGGTTTGATGGAAGCTGTGGAAAAAAAATTTCCTAACACCTTTCACAGCTACTGTATGCGACACCTAGCTCTAAATCTGTTTGATAAATATAAGGATACAATCTCTAGACCGCATTTCTGGGTTGCTGCCCGTGCATTTTCGGAAGCAAAATTTAAAAGAATTATGCGAAAAATAGAAGACGACGCCCCCTCGGAATGTACAACATGGATTAAAGAAATTGGTGATCATTTCTGGGCGCGCGCTTATTTTCAAGGGAGGCGTTATGATATGTTGACAACTAATATAGCTGAAAGTATAAATAGTGTGTTGAAAATAGCTAGGGAGGAACCGATTGTGAGTATGTTAGAAACTATTCGCACAAAGATAGCCAATGGACTTCGCAAAGAGACGACCTTCAAGTTTTGCCTCCCCACAAAATATGTCAAGCCGGCCGTCCGAAGAAAAGGAGAATAAGATCTAAAGGCGAAGTTCGACCACTACGATGTAAAAATTATAACAAGTATGGTCATAACCGTCGCTCGTGTAAATTTGTTAATATTTGAAATTAACTTATATTACTTCGAAGTTTGAGATTGAGATCAGATTTTCAAATACGGTCATAGCCTTTAGATTAATATTAAATCAGCGGCCGCTGACTTAAGCTATTGGCTGATGACTTAAATTTGCATCCACTAATATAAGTCATCGGCCGATATCTTAAGTCATCGGAGATAGGAATAAATTTATTTATTTGACCTTGTTGGTCCGAGCGAACCTTAGACCTAGTGGCGATCGAGCTTCTAAATGATCCCATGATCGAAGAGTATTTTTTTTTCTCTGTTTCTTTCCTTCAACATCAACAGATTGGACCTCAAGAAAAGAGCGATCAGCATCCTTGCCAATATCATCATCTTTAAATTCTGATTCTTAGTTTTCTAATCCACTTTGTAGGGGTGAGAATTTATTAATCGAGTTCGCCGCTAATTGATTAATATTTTCTTTTTTAGGCTAATAATTTCTTTTTGGAATTGTCATTGAGATAGATTACTAGGCTTAATAAATCATTAACTCAAAAATGATTGGAAGTTGCCAAATTCGCCTCTAATCTATTAGTAAATCAACGGAGCCTTCCTCTCTCGAGGCAATCATGTTTTAATCAGGATTAACATTATTTCCAATATTTGACTTCTATTGAGGGCTTGGAGATTGTGAAGTTCAAACCTTTTTTAAGAAAAGTTTAAAATGTTAGGCTGTTTTTGGCATAAAGCCCTACCAAAGAGATCAAGCTTCCAATCGGCTGATATCTTAAGTCAACGGCCGATGACTTAAGTCATCGGCCGATGACTTAAGATATCGGCCGATGGCTTAAGATATCGGTCGATATCTTAAGTCAATGGCTGATATCTCAAGTCATCGGTCGAAAATTTAACTTATCGGCCGAGGACTTAAGATATCGGACGCTAATATAATTTAGCGGTCGCGAACTTAATTCATCGGGCATGGTGAAATCTAAACATTCGCTAAAGAATTGTTTAAAAGGAATTGTTAGACAATTACGATAAATTGATAACAACGAAAATTATACAAGTTGACATAAATTATTTACAATTTTATCAAAAAAAAAAAATATTTACAAAAGTCTAGAAAATTTTACAAAGATATGAAAGTTTTAACTCTTCTTCCCAAACGTGTACGTTAAATGTCCGATTTCGGCTCTAAATTGTTGCATATATTTTTCTTCGAAATCAATAGGCCGCCGTTGGGAGAAGTATTCTATATACTTCAAAACGTATACACCGCAATCCCAACCGTTTCTTTGGATCGGGAGAACAACAGTGTTGAACGCCGATACCTTCCACTGTTGATCGATAGCTGACTTCAAACCGACAGTATAAAGAAGGCGCGGAAGGTGATTCAATAGACATCCTTTATGCTCTTCAAACCTTCTTGAGCACTCTCGATCTGCTGAATCTATTAACTTAATCTCTCGATCAACTAATGAAATTATAGCCAATGCCCAGTGGCTATATTTTTGGCTATGCATCGGAAGATAAATCTGCACATAAACGAAACCGAAATTTTAAATAATAAATTTTATTTAAAAGATGTTAACGTTAAATAGAGCGAAGTATAGTATTAAAAAACGTACCATTCCATAGTCGACTGGGTGAATTCCGCGGTTATTATTTGTAAGTAGTGGTTCCAGCAGCTTTGAATTGTGACGAACCTGCCATTCGTCACAATAGGCCTGCCACTTATCGAAGTTGCTCAGCGCAGCTATACCTTCATTGTCGATAAACTTTTCAAATTTTTTCTCGTTTGTCATAAACAAGGTCTGAAACAAGATAATGTAGCAAGTAAATAAATAAATTAGAAGAAGTGAATTAAGAGTCGTGATTGAAAAGATAAATAAAAGAAACAAATGAAACAATAAATAGTTGAAACCTTACCAGGGCAGACACAGAAGCGAACCAGCTTTTTTCGGCATTGGCCGTAAACATTGAATCATTTATAACTTCAAGGACTCTCGAGTACGCGCCGATGACTTCATTGTCGAGCCACGAGCATCCTTTGAGAACCTTTAAAAGAGCAACTGTGATGTCAACACCATGATAGTATTGACGATCACATTGTCCTCATTCTCCGATCGGTTCTAAAAATTGAGCATATATTTTTGCTCCATTGTTTTTGGCTCATCCTCCTCCTCCACAACCAATTTTGGTTTTTTTATTATTGCTTTATTAGTCGGAGACTTTCTCTTCTTACGAGCACGCAAGTCATATCCTTCGGCTTTATTTTTTGCAGTTGATAGTTTCACTATAATTGATTTTAGTGATGTCGGCTGTGACTCACGAGAAGGCTGCGTAAGAGGAGCACCATCATCACCCACATCCACCAAGGGTTGTTTAGTAGGTTGAGGAGCAGTGGGTTTTGAGGCAGTAGGTTTAGAGGCAGTGGATCGATGGGTAGGTTTAGGAGCAGTGGGTTTTGGGGCAGTGGATTGTTGGCTTGGTTGAGTAGCAATGGGTTTTGGGGCAGTGGATTGATGGCTTGGTTGAGGAGCAGTGGGTTTTGGGACAGTGGATTGTTGGCTTGGTTGAGTAGCAGTGGGTTTTGGGGCAGTGGATTGATGGCTTGGTTGAGGAGTAGTGGATTGAGGGGCATAAGTTTGAGGATGAGTGGCGAAAGGAACGAACGTGTCAAATAGCACAGAGGTTAGAATATTATCCTGCATAATTGCAAAAAAAATGCATCTTTCAAAAACTTAAAACTTTCATTATTTTATAAAAAATAAAAAAATTAACAACCGCATTATCGTTCGATAATTTACATTATCGGCCGATAATGTAAATTATCGGTCGATAACTTACATTATCGGCCGACAAGCTAATCTTGCATAAATATGTAAAAAATTAATTTTTTTTTAAATTAAAAAAAGCTTGGTTTAGTACCTTTGTCAAATGAGAGATAACCGCATCAAGATCCTTCCATATTGCTTCACTTTATTCTATTAAATTTAAAACCTGATCTTGTAGGGTCTTCTTATCTCTCCCGAGTTGTTCAATGGTGAGTGATTGCCCTTTCAGCAATATAAATGCACGTCGGAAGTCTTTTTTCATCTCTTTTACAGCCATGCGGATTGTATTGCATTCTTTTCTAAGCTCCGTTACTTCTTTAGTTAGGTGAAGTTGCCTAACCGGCTGTTCTCTTGTTGGCTGAGGCCTAATATCCGGTTTGCTCTTTGGTTCAATATGTTGACGTACAACGACCTCAAAATTGTCATTTTCGTCGCTGTCATCATCGTCATCCTCATTGTCGTCGTCGTCATCTCGGCTCTTCGGCTCTTTCTTCCGGGCGTGTCTCATAACTTGGAATATCATCATATTCATATACATATTCTTGGGAGTAAGGCTCCTCTCTTTCCTCGGTCTGTTCCTTCTCCCTTTCCATCTCTCTTCGCATCAAAAAGTGTCGAACCGATTTATACTGTAATTCGTACTTTACAGCTTCAAGCTCTAAAATAACTTTAGACTTAAAAAAAATTTCTCGATATAAATTAGGATCACGGCTGAATTTTGGGCCTTCCCATTTCATTAGCCTTGAAAATGGATCTTTGAGCCCAATAGGAGAGGTGGCGACTCCGGGAAAGTACTCAAACGCCCAAATCTGTAAGGCAATAGTGCATCAGTAGATGTTGTATTGCCCCTTTTCTGACCTTTTTGCCATTTTCCTTCTGACGCTCGCTTTTGATTTGCTATCTAATAAATTATTGTAAACTATCAGGCCCCACGGTAACTTGTTGAACTCTTTAATGTTATCTACTAATTCCAAGTACCGTGTATCCACTTCCTGGTATGTGTCCGGAAGTAAAAAAGAACGTAAGAGAAACAATAATGATAGTTTCAAAAAATCATCGTTGGATAAATCAGCACTATCAATAATTTCTTCAATACGAGGTATTTTCGCCGGCTTCCCCCGAAAGAATTTGTATCGAATAGTTTGTTCCTCTGGCACGGCCACCTTCTCAGACTCAGGTTCCGTCAACATGTTGAGGCGTAAAATCAAGGCTATATCGGTCTCTTGCAGAAGTACATTGGTGTTCTTGACCTTGAAAACATTATCTTTAACCCAAAAACTTAAAATAGCGTCAACCAAGTCTCCAACGAATCCTAATTTCTCATTAATCCTAAATAGATGACCCAATATTAAATCATCTAGTATCTTCTTTCTCTCTTCGTTACAGTGCATGTAAAATTTCTTAACACCAACTCCAGAACATTTCTCGATGGGCTTTAGAGTCATGGTCATTTTCAATCAATTAGTAGGAACTGCAATATAAATAAAACACAATTAATTAACAAAATAAGTGATATTGAAAAAACTACCGATAACTTAAGTTATCGATCGCTAACTTAAGTTATCGATCACTAACTTAAATTATCGACCAATAACTTTAATTATCGATCGCTAACTTAAGTTATCGACCGATAACTTTAATTATCGGTCGATAATTTAAGTTAACGATCGATAATTTAAGTTATTGGTAAGTTATCGGTAAATTAGCGGGTTAGGTGAGAAACATTGCGGATGACTAAGTGTGTTTAAATGTGAAAAAATAAATTACCTGGAACTTTGCTGTGACCTTTTTTCCGATTTGTCATCGCTAATCCGCCACTCTCTCGGTTTTTATAGAGAAGTTAAAAGTGAAAGTAAAAGTAAAGAATGAACAGTATAAAAGTTTTACTTATACTTTATGTAAAGGACGGTGCAAAATTTAAGAATTTGGATAAAAGAGGCCCTTGCTGACGTGGAGCCGGCTAGGCTTGGAGCTGGCTTGTTATGCAAGGAGGGAAACTATAGGGCCGTTTCTACAAATACGCAAACTTATAGGGTCGAAAGTGCAAATTTCCCTAGATTTTACTTTTTCTCATGTAAAATACATGTTTGTTTCACCGTAAAATTTTGGTATAAAATTCACTTTTTGTAAAAAATAGAGCATTTGGGGTTTGCTTTTTTACTTTTGCAAGTAATATTTTAATATTACGAGCCATCACCCTCGTAAGTCAAAAAAATTACAGGTAATTTTTGTGGCCCAATCCACGAGAAATTACGATAAAACAAACGACTTTTGGTGTAAAAAATAAAGCTGTTGGGGTGATATTACAAGCTTTACATGTAATATCCCCCCTTTACATTGAAACGAACGTACCCTATATTTTGTACCCCCGTGCCCTTTGAGCACAAAGTTAACTATTAATTATTTAGAGTTGAATCCAATTTGGAGATTATTATTTTTTTGTCACCTAAGTTTTCTGAATTTTTTTATAAATTCATGATTTTTTCAAGAAAAGTCATGAATTTGAAGTTTTGTAAACTAATCTGAATAATTTGCCAATAATTCACGATTTTTTCAATATATTAAAAAGTTAACACTTTTTAAGTTTTATTTTTGTTACTTTATTAGTTCTCTCTATTGTTTTCCTCAATATCTCCTTGAACTTGTTTGTCGGATTTTTTTGAATTTTAACCTTGCCAAATGACCTAGAAGAGCTCTAACTCAGAGCACATTTTTGTTGTCGAGAATAAGCAATTCTCTAAACCACTTTCAACCCCCAAAATGGTCAAATTATCTTCTAAATGTTGCCAAGATAGAGTTTAATTTTGCTAAGTGCCATTAGAGAGAACTAGTAGATGCATATGTCGTACGTGTGAAGAGAAGTATGAGAGGGAGTTTTATAAGAAACTATCTTTATTTTTAAAGCAAGATTTTCCCTTCTCAACTCAAATTTCACGTGCTTATATCATTGACTGCTTTGATTTAAATGATCGAAATCATTTCTCGTCGCAATCGTGGCACATCAAACAATCATAATTCATCAGCCGATCTATTGAACCAATGGGTTCAATAAGCATGGAGAGCATCTCAAAAATTTTCATTTAAGCAAGTCATCTACCCTAAAGAGCAATTTTTTTAAATCCTTTTATACATTCATCTCTGAAAATCACAAAAAATGAATCCCTGGCATTGGTTTTAAAACTGAGGTTGTTTTATTACTATATATAGGTTCGATCCTTTAGATCTAACCACACCATCATCAGACCTTATACCATTTATTTGGGGTTTGCTTTCCTATGTGTTATTTCTTCACTCACTTTCTAATAAGTATTGAGCTCTTTTTAACTTTGCAATCCTTTCATGTCTCTCTGCACTGCTTTCCTACATCTTTTCATATTCTTCCTCTTTTGTCTTTCTCCTTGTAGTGTCTTTTTCAAGAAAATAGTCAAACATTAGGAAATGTAGCCACCCCTTGTTGGCCACCCACTCGGATTTATCCTTATTTATTTAGTACTTGATGTGCGGCTCTTGCACCAGTCCGGGGACTTAGTCGGATGCTCTAAGAGGCCAGATATCTTGCCATGGCAAAACATTAAAAAAAAACATTATGAAATGTATAGTATGACTCATATGAGCAGGGTTCCAATTACTATTTGGTAGTGACAAAGGACCAAGGATGTTGAGGATACTATCTTAATCTTTCTAAAGTGTGGGGCAAAGGGCGGCCTCTACTTCAACTTCTAACTAAAGGACTTTTAACTAAATTTTTTCCCTTTAAGCAGTTAATCCATAGTATGGATCTTGCTATGATCGATAAAGCCTATATATATTGCTAACGATGACTGGTTATGTCAACACCTACAGACAGTTTAATTGGGAAGAATGCAGGAACAGGGCCACCATAGGTTGGCAGCCTGATGCTTAGTTCTATTCCTGCCTTTCCACTTGAAAGAGACAACTAACATACACCGGGGAAAAGAAGGTAGGTAGGGTTGTTATATATATTAGTGTAGTAATATATATATATAAATATATATTTTAGTGTTTCAAAATTAAGTTTATAATTATCATTATATATTGATAATAATTCAATGACAAACTTTGTTAGTTATTTTGTTATAATCATGATAAAACCTAAATGTGCTCCAAAGAAGTGTTAAAATGCCAAGTAGATTCAATGTCCCTGTCGGTTGGACGTACATTCATGAGTGATTCACGAGCATCTGTGTCCTGACGGTTAAGGAAAGTTAGCGTTTCACGGACATCCGTACGTGATTCACAAACGTTTGTGTCCTGATGGTTAACAGGAAGGTTAGTGATTCGGGAAGCAAGGCTTTTGGAGGAAAGATCTTAACGTTTAAAAAATCTCTCAAGTTGTGACGGCCCGGATTTTCCCAACACGATTTTCTTTTTATAAATAAATTTTTTTACCAATTGGGAAGACTCGGACCGCCAGATTGCAGAACACAATATGAATACAGAATTTACTTTATGCATCCACACTTAACCAGAATTCAAAGAAGATAGTTACTTAATAAGCAATATCATCATGTCAAAAGAAATCTCCATTTCTAAACAGAATAGATAAACAAAAGACAAAATGAACTACTGATAATGGCCGACCATCACTTAAATAGTGGTATACAATATGTATGTACTACAACTAATTATATCCTTATGCAAAAATTATTGGACGTACCAAGTCCAAACTCAAAAATAAACTCAAATTATACCAAGTCTAAAGTCCAAGCCTATGGGTAGAAATTCTTAGGCAGCAGATCCTCCTCTACCTCATGTACGCAGTCAAGGTCCGCCTCAAGCTCGGGGTTCTATCCAAAATCTACACATGTGATGTATAGTCGGGGTGAGCTAATAGTCTAAGCTCAATAGGATAAGATCAACGCAAAAATAATATCTTATCGACTTAAAACATCTATTCGATAACTGAATTTAAAAGTAGTTTTCATATCAAATGCATAATTTAAAACAATACTGAGTTCGAAATCATAACTAAAATGTGTCAAATAAGAAGAACGAACGTATCACATTAGAAAGCAGAACCTAGCATGTCAGAAAATAAGCCTGTGTCACGTCAGAGAACAAAGACGTATTGTATCAGAATGCGGAACAAAACAAGAACAAAACAGAAATGAAGCATAGAAGCAAAGAAAGAACAGATTCAAGTCAAAAAGCGAAACAAAACAGAACATTGTACGGAAACCGAGTCATCTCAGAAACAGAACGTATCAGATAACAGAAACAAAAACAAAAATATATCAGAAACATAAACGTATCAGAATTCAAGCATCAGATCAAAACATCGGATCAAAGCATCCCTTTGTGAGAACAGGGTAAAAAACCCAAAGCCTCAACTCCTCTTTGTCACCAATGTTTGACCAAAGCATCATATCAAAACAGCAAAGCGGAATCGAGCACATAACTGATCAAAGCCAATAACAGAAGTAGAAACAGAATCATGTCAGAAAGCATGAACAGAATCATATCAGAAAGCATAATAATCCACACATCAAACCAAAGCATCCCTTAGTGGGAACAGGGTAAAACCCTCGGAGCCTCAACTACTTTTCATCACCGATGTGTGACCAAAGCATCATATCAAAATATCCCTTAGTGGAGAACATAACACATCACATCAATGCATCTATTAGCAGGGAATAGAAACATATCATATCATAAACATGTGATCAAAGCATCCCTTTGTGGGAACAGGGTAAAAACCCCGGAGCCTCAACTCCTCTTTGCCACCATGATTTCAGAGTCAGACAGAACATGTATCAGATTTAAAGTTCAAATTCAAAATAGATTCAGAGTTCAAAGTTTAAGAAAGAGTTCAAGACAGATTCAAAGTTCAGAGTTCAAGAAGGATTCAAAGTTCAATATCAAGAGTTCAGTGTTCAAAATTCATAATAAAATGTTCAAAGTTCAATAATTTCAAAGTTCAGAGTTATTTCAAATAGAATTTTAAACATTTAGATGCAAAATAGATTTCCAAAATATCAAAGTTCTAAAACATAAGATTCAGTGCAAAATTATCATCAAAGTCTATAATTTAAGTCCAAAAATACAACCTTACAATGAACTTTCCCTACCTTAGTTCTGAAGCCGCACGAAAGAGAGCAATGCAAAGGTCTCTATGTATGGCCTCCGATTCTCAATCTGCATCACATATATGATGATGCATTAAGGATTGATTTTAATTACTAACAACTTCGATGTATTTAACTGTTTTCTCAAAACTGAGGTGAAAATAGGCAAGTTCGTGCTAACTTAGAACTTGACCTAAATTTCTACTCTATTTTGACTTTTAAAATATTTGATTCATAAGATTATTATTTCACAAAAGTTATAGAGCTTGTTGTCTTCTTTCCAACGCCATACAAATCACATCAATCCGAGTTCAGAGTAGAAAATTACGACAAAAATACTAAGGCTGTGTTGGCAACTTGGGTAAAGTCGCGTGCGCGAATTCCAACTCGCGCGCACGATTTTGCAAACTCACATAGTGAGGTTTTCCATAACTTTTTTGGCCTATTTTCTAAAGGCATTTCGCCCGTGCAAATTTCAACTTCTGAAGGCATTTCTATCGCGTGAATTTGCGCGATTCTGAGCGATTTTCCCCTTTCTAAAATCCATTTTCTTCCCTAAATTTTACAAAATTCCTCAAAAATCATGCACACATATCTCAAATCATCCACAATTCAAGCTAAACATAATCTTCGTCTTTTAAATCGCGCACACCACATTTATGGTGGCCAGTTCCAGTTCATTCGAAACTATGTTTCCTCTTACTCCTCGATCTCAACTATGTAGGGGTTTGAAGGTTTCCCGTGGTGGGAATCAACAAGAGCGGGTGAAATCCATGGCGATCCTCGCGAAGAAGAGGATGTTTGAGGAGCAATCTCCCGATTAGGATCTCAAAAGGATAAAAAAAGAAATTGAGCTCTTTTCCTCTCACGGCTATTTTTCTCAAAGGGTTTTTTTTTTTATAACCTGGGTATCCAGGCCTCTTAGAGCACCCGCCTAATCCCAGGGGTATATGCGCACCCCAAATTCAGCACATGTCGGGTCAGTACAGGATATAAATCTCTAGGGTGGCCTCAAGGGGGGGAGGGGTTTTGAACTCAGGTCTCTTGCTTTTGGAAGTAGGTACCTGGCCAGCTCACCTAACCTCTTGAGGTTTCTCAAAGGGTTTTGCAAATGGGTTTTGCATTGCTTTGGTTTTCTTTTAACTTATGGGGTCCAATTTGGTGTTAAGCCGGCACACCGTGAGTCGATGCACAGGCTTCTCTTCAAGGGTCAAAAAAACAAGGTCCAGCCTCACTTATGAACCCAATCTTCTACCGTTGGTGCCTTCATGAATCTCGAGTAACTAATTACCCAACTGATCACACACACTTTTCACACAAAATACATTCTTTTAAATTAATTAAATTCAAAAGTTTCAAGGCATATTGCGTTCCTTGCTGAACACGTACACGTAGTCGGGCGTAGCAATGTTAGGAAATCTATGATGTATATTTATACATATAAACTCATATTTGAGTTTGGGTGTCATGTGACAGGTTGGGTTATTGGGCTCGAGTCTACTCTCAGTTCGAGTTGAAATTCGGGTTGAGGCCCAAGTTCAAGCATTGGGCTCGAGTTCGTGTGCAATATTTATAAACACGCATACGCTCTACATAGGGTACAAGTTGAGATTTAATGTGTTTGGCGCGTAACTCCAATTCGAACTAGTGGGGTCTCGAGACCACGTTACATAGGTTAAATGTTTGACTTGAATCAAATCAGTCAAAAGATCGCATTTTCATCAAAGGTCAACGATTCAACATTTTTAAAAATTTCAGGATATTACATTCTTCCCACCTTAAAGAATTTTTGTCTTCGAAAATTTACTACATAAACTTTTGGAGTGTATAACACAGTAGATGTATGGGGCAAAGGTCAAACATATTGATAGAATGTGAATACGTCAATTATTTGAAAATTTGGGACGTTACATTCTCCCCTCTTCAAAGGAATTTTTGCCCTCGAAAATTCACCACGTGACATTTGGGTAGGAAGAAATCAGCTCAAGTATCAAGTCTCATCATGAGAACGCATAGGCGATGCTTTGTCTAAACCGCATCCTTATATAATATAAAGCAATGAAAGCATTGCTACTGTTAGTGGTAGGAATATCAGAGCAAATGAACACATAGAAGACGCAAAGAGATTGAAATTCTCTATAGGAAGAGAACACAATCCTTGAACGGAAAATCTACATCATGTAATTAAAAATCTACGATTGAAAATTTCTGAAATCTATCAATCATCCAACCATGCATTTAGATAAAAAGAATACATTCATCCAACCATTCATGTAGAGAGAGACACATCCACAATAAAGAGAATATATCCACACCGAATTATCCACAACAATCCAATAACAAATTTGGAAAGGTACAGGTACAACTAGTACCAATCATAATTCATGTTACTCATTGTAACAGAATATACAGACCTGCAATAATCAAAAGCATCCACAACTAAAATAGGAAAATTTTGCCACTAAGAATCTAAAATCCACATTTATAATAATTTGAGGCAAAACATTTATCGTTCCCTTTCAATTAACCACAAGTCACCAGTTGATCTATCAACTAAAATTTTACCATCGATCAAGATATACATCCCCGCAACGGAATAATGTCTCATAATATCTACAACTAAACTATCATCACAAACTATTACCATAAATTATCTACAACTAGATAAAAATCACAAGCAAATCATCACCACAATTATCATCAAGAAATATCCACAACTATTTGAAAATACTAATGATCATTTGATAACCAAATGAAAAGTAGCGCCTCCAGGACCCGATAGTTCTCAAGACCAAATCCAACTATTTGAAAATACTAATGATCATTTGATAACCAAATGAAAAGTAGGGCCTCCAGAACCCAATAATTCTCAAGACCAAATCCAAGTTCTCTTCTTGCCATAACAAAGAGAAATAAAAACCAACCATTGACTTGTTATTTGATTCATCACTGACCCTCTTACCTCGCCTCAGGACAATCCCTCATGTTGTGCCCTTGTTGGCCACACCTATAGCATGCACCCGAGGCCCGTCTATACTCCTCTTGTCTTGTGTTGCTTCCCACTTTTTGAGTAAGAATCAATCGATGTGGATGAAGAGGTACGTAAAGCTTTGGGAACCTTGATGCTCCAGGCGTTGTAGGGTGTAAAAGGCAGAAAGGCCTTGTAGGTGTAGATGTAGGTGGCCTTGCATAAGCGGTCGGAGCAGGCTTAGTAAGCACTGACATTAAGAACCTCGACTTCTTGCATGCCGACTCGGAGGCATAAGATTGTACCTGACTCGCTCTACTCTTGTTCTATTGTTCTCTCCTCTTGAGCATTGCTTCAATATCTTGTTCGGCAATGAGGGCTACTCCCATGACCTCAGCATAGGTCCGGGATTTACGGTGATTCTTTCTCGGACATTAGGCCTTAGGCCACATAGAAACTTTTTGGCCTTCATCAATTTCGTGGCCAAGTGCTGAGGGGCAAACCTCGAGAGCTTAGTGAACTCGATTTCATACTCGCGTATGACCATCTGGCCATGTTCTAGTGATATAAATTGAACTTCCCATTGATCTCGGACTGCGTCCGAGAACTATTCCTCATTGAATTTCTCAACAAATTCAGCCCAGATCCAAGGTACATTAAGAGTTTCCTGTCCCCTCGCTCTCAACACAGACTTCCACCAAGGATCGGCCTCTCCATCTAGTTTGAAGGTTGCCCACCTTACTTTCTCATCCTCGGTGCAAGGGAGTACACTGAAGATCTTCTCCATCTCATTCAACCACTTTTCGGCCTCAAGTGGATTAACTTGGCTTAAAAAGCTTAGAGGTTGCATCCTTCTGAACTCCAGGAATGCGGACGGCTAATGTCTAGCCTCGAGTATCTCCGTCTATTGTGCCATTGCGTTGGCCATAGCTTCCATTTGTTGTGCCATCGTGTTGGCCAAAGTCTCCAACACTTGGGCGACTCTTCCACCTTCACCTTCTCCTCCCAACTGAGTTGTGTTTGCCCCGATGGCGATTCGCTCACCACCAGATGTGCTTCTAGTGCGAACGGTTCTTGGTCGACCTATAAGGGCCATATTGATCTGCCACAATGAAAAAAGGTTTCAATCAACAATAATTGTGAAGATCCAGAACATGTTCGAACACAAGATGGTTCTCCTATGTCCCAACAGAGCCTAAGGCCATAGCTTTGGATCCCCATAAGACCTAAAGCCTAAGCTCTAATGATCTGTCATGATCAAACGAAGGTTTCAATCAGAAGTGATCGTGAAAATCTAGAGCCTTCCTCGACTATGGGCTAGATTTCCTATGTTCTGACAGAACCTAATGTCGTATCTCTGATACCAACCGTGACAACTCAGATTTTTCCAACACGGTTTTTTTTTTTAGAGCTAATTTTTATGACCAACTAGGAAGACTCAGACCGTCAGATCGCAAAACACAATCCGAATACAGAATTTACTTGGTACATCCACAGTTAAGCAAAATTCAAAACAGATAGTTACTTAATAAGCAATATCATCATGGCAAAAGAGACTTCCATTTCTAAATAGAATAGATGAACAAAAGACAAAATGAACCACCGGTGATGGCCAACCATCACCTTAACAGTGGTATATAATATGTATATACTATAATTAATTCTATCGTTCTGTAAAACTTACTAGACGTACCAAGTCCAAACTAAAAAGTAATTCACAGGCAACAGATCCTCCTCTACCTCAGGTACGCAGTCAGGGTCCTTCCCAACTCTACACCTGTGATGTATGGTTGGGGTGAGCTAACAGTCTAAGCTCAGTAGGACAAGATCAACGTAAAAAACATATCTTATCAACTCAAAGCATATATTCGATGACTAAATTTAAAAGCAGTTTTATATCAAATGCAAAATTTAAAATAATACTGAGTTCGAAATCATAACTAAAACGTGTCAAATCAGAAGAACGGACATATCACGTCAGAAAGTAAAACCTATCTGTCAGAAAACAAAACTTTGTCACGTCAGAGAATAAAGACGTATCGTATTAAAATGCGGAACAAAACAGGAACAAAACAAAAATAGGGCACAAAAACAAAGCGGAAACAAATTCAAGTCAGAAAGATGAACAAAACGGAACATTGTACAGAAACAGAGTCATCTCAGAAACATAACTTATCAGATAATGAAAATAAAAATAGAAACATATCAGAAGCAGAAATGTATCAGAATCCAAGCATCGGATCAAAACATCGGATCGAAGCATACCTTTGTTGGAACAGGGTAAAAATCATGGATCAAAGCATCCCTTTGTGGGAGCAGGGTAAAAACTCCGGAACCTTAACTCCTTTTTGTCACCGATGTGTGACCAAAGAATCATATCAAAACAGCAAAGCGGAACCGAGCACAAAATGGAACAAATCCGATAACGAAAGTAGAAACAAAATCATGTCAGAAAACATGAACATAATCATATCAGAAGCAGAATGATCCACACATCAGACCAAAGCATCGCTTAATGGGAACAGGGTAAAAACTCTCGGAGCCTCAACTCCTCTTTGTCACTGATGTGTGACCAAAGCATCATATCAAAACATCCCTTAATGGGGAACAGAGCACATCACATCAAGGCATCCCTTAGCGGGGAACAGAAATATATTAGATCATAAACATGTGACCAAAACATCCCTTTGTGGGAACATGATAAAAACTCAAGAGCCTCAATTCCTCTTTGCCACCATGTTTTCAAAGTCATACAGATCACGTATCAGATTAAGAGTTCAAGTTCAAAATAGATTCAGAGTTCAGAGTTCAAGACAGATTTGGAGTTCAGAGTTCGAGATAGATTCAGAGTTTAGAGTTCAAGACAGATTCGGAGTTCAATGTTCAAAGTTCAATAATTTCAAAGTTTAGAGTTTTATCAAAGAGAATTTCAAATATTTAGATGCAAAACACATTTCTAAAAAATCAAAGTTCTAAAACATAAGATTCAGTGTAAAATTATCATCAAAGTCTATGATTTAAGTCCAAAAATATAACCTTACAATGAACTTCCCCTACTTTAGTTCTGAAGTCGCACGAAAGAGAACAATGCAAAGGTCTCTATGTATGGCTTCTGGTTTTCAATCTGTATCATAAATACAATGATGCATTAAGGATTGATCTTAATTACTAACAACTCCGACGTATTTAAGTGTTTTCTCAAAATCGAGGCAGAAATGATAAGTTCGTGTTAACTTAGAACTTGAGCCAACTTTTTACTCAATTTTTACCTTTAAAATATTTGATTCATGAGATTATTATTTAACAAAAGCTATAGAGATTGTTATCCTCTTTCTAATGCCACAAGAATCGCGTCAATTTGAGTTTGGAGCAAAAAGTTATGGTCAAAATACTGAGGCTATGCACGCACCTTGGGCAAAGTCGCGCACGTGATTTTGCAAACTCGCGCGAACGATCGAGCAAGTTTTTCCAAAACTTTTTTGGCCTATTTCCTGAAGGCATTTCACCCGCGCGAATTCCAACTTCTGAAAGCATTTCGCCCGCACGAATTCGAACTTGCGTGCACAAATTTGCGCTATTCTAAGCGATTTCCCCCTTTCTAAAACTATTTTCTTATCCAAATTTCACAAAAATCTCCAAAAATCATGCACACACATCTCCAATCATCCATGACTTAAGCTAAACTTAATATGTACTATTAAATGATGAATCTTACCTTCTTAGTTCACGGATACAGGGTTTGCGATGATCGATACTAAAAAAGGTTTCGGCGACGAGCTCATGGATTCTTGCGTGCCTTATATCAAAATGAAACCCAATTGAATCTCCACACTATCACGTAATGATCTTCTTTTAAATCGCGCACACCACGTTTATGGTGGCCAGTTCAAGCTCGTTCGAAGCTATGCTTCCTCTTGCTCCTCGATCTCAACTATGCAAGAGTTTGAAGGTTCCTCGCAGTCGGAATCAACAAGAGCGGGCGAAATCCATGGCGATCCTCGTGAAGAAGAGGACGTTTGAGGAGCAATCTCCCGTTAGGATCTCAAAAGGGCAAAAAAAGAAATGGAGCTCTCTTCGTCTCATGACTATTTTTCTCAAAGGGTTTTGCATTGCTTTGATTTTCTTTTAACTTATGGGGTCTAATTTGGTGTTAAGTTGACACACCCTGAGTTGATGCACAAATTTCTTATCAAGGGTAAAAAACACAAGGTCCAGCCTTACTTACAAACTCAATCTTCTATCGTTGGTGCCTTCACGGATCTTGAGTAACTAATTACCCAATTGATCTCACACACTTTTCACACAAAATATATTCTTTTAAATCGATTCTATTCAAAAGTTTCAAGGTAGTATTGCTTGCCTTGCCGAATAGGTATGCGTAGTCGGGCGTAGCAATATTCGAAAATCTATGATGTACATTTATACATATAAATCAATATTTGAGTTTGGGTGCCACGCGACAAGTTGGGTTATTGGGCTTGAGTCTATCTACTCTTAGTTCGAGTTGAAATTCGAGTTGAGGCCCAAATTCAAGCATTGGGCCCGGGTTCGTGTGCAACATGCACAAACACGCATACGCTCTATATAGGGCACGAGTTGAGATTTAATGTGTTTGGCGTGTAACTCCAATTATAACTAGTAGAGTTTTGAGACCACACTATATAGGTCAAATGTTTGACTTGAGTCAAATTAGTCAAAAGGTCACATTCTTGTCAAAGGTCAACGATTCAACATTTTAAAAAAATTTAGGTTATTGCACAAGTATTCCCCATTTGTTGGCTCGTGTGAAACGAGTGGACCATCGTGAGAGATGACGGTTAAAGGCGATAACTTTATACTGTGAAGGGAATGATCGTTAGACGCAATCGTTGTTGGTGAGATGAGTGATAGAGCATTTCATTCATAAGCACTGTAAGAAGTTATTTTTCAGAGCGGATTGTTTGCCTTAAATCTGAGATAAATCCCGCAATTTTTACCTGTGATAGAATTTTTCACGTTAAAATCGGTTGTATTCATTTTGTGGTGGTGATTGTATCTTTATATCGGCAACAATATTGTATTGCTTGTGATACCATCATTTACCCCGTAATTTCAAACTTGTAAATATTTTCTCTCTAAAGTGTTTTTTTTTTCAAATTGTGATTTATCTTTTAACCGTTGGTTAAAAAGGCATAGTTCTGACATTTCTTCATCGTCAATCTGAAAAGTCATAAGTGAATCGATTCTCTCTTTACCGTTATCGTATTACCATTATTTAAAAAGACACAAGGTTGGCATCTCGTCACCGTAAATCTAAAAGGACAAAAGACACAACTCTTTGGAAAAACACAATGGTTTGTGATTTTCTCTATAAATAGATATAAGATCCGGGATAAAAAGATCCGAGATAAAAAGACAACATAAATAATAACATCTATTTCTCCTTTTTCTCTTACGTTCTTATTTGTAAGAATCTTTTTGTGTATCAGAAAATCTGTGTGATAAGTTCTTTCTCTAAAAAGTGCAATCTCGAGAAAAACATATAATTTTTGGCAAGGTTGAACTATGTTGCATCATAAAGGCAGATTCGCTAAGAACTCTATTACATCTTCATTTATCCGTTGGAGTGAGGGCGTCTATTATCTTTAAGACAATATAGTAAATTACGTGTCTCGGAGCTATTATCACTATCAATTTTTTTTAGCAATGGTTTCCTTGTAGGACAGGAGAACGGCAAACCCCGGGCGAGCTGCCAAGTTTCACCTACGCTACAGTTTCACATTTTAATTTAATCTTTCGCCTCTCCACTTTGAGGCCACCCTAAGAATTTATGTTCTGTGTTGTCCGCATATGTGCTAACTTGAGATTAAGCTGATGCTTTAAAAGATGTGAAGTTTTGACTTTTTCGCTTGTTCTTTTTTCAAAGAGTAAGCTGTTTGAAACTTTGACCAGCCATTAGGCATCATCTGCATGATCCAAACCAACATTGTTTGGATTAAACAACCCAAAAAGTTCATGGATTTCAACCATTAGAACTGCGTTCAAACACCATCGATTATTGATGTCCATAGATGTCATGTTTGTGATATAGAAGACTCAAATACCCTCATATATGCTTAAGGCTTGACAACGAATACAAAATAGACACCCACCAGCGCAGACACATACGGCCATACTATCTAATCAGAGAATTCCATTATGGCCCCTAGCTATCATTCATGATGTTCTATTTCTTAAACAACTTGGATTATTCAAGGACCTGACCCTCATTTAAACACTAAATTGCATTGGAGTTTAAAATGTGGGCAATTTATGCCATCAAAGTGATAAATCTCATTTATTGTGACTTAGACAATTAAAATTACATAATAGTATATTACACTTTAATTATATAAGATGAAAAGTCTGACATAATAGTATAAAATTTTTTAGTGTTTAAATGTCGGTGGAGCCATTATCCCATTATTCAAAGACATTGCATGTGGCATAAGAAGTCAGCGTATGACCATTTTATCTGTTAGTGTATATATGAAAAGGATACCCTCACCATCACATTAGGCCACATGGTGCCTGCCATATGACACACAATGTACTTTTTGGACAACTCAATTACATAGTTTTGCGCATGAAGGCATGAGCCGGGGATGCTCTCTCTATGTTAACTACAACAATGAGAATTAAAATCATCCAATCTGATAATTCAAATCTCGTGTTTTGGGCTGATAGGCTTGTATATCAGTCTGGCAACTCATACGTTTCAAGAGTCAAAACATCTAACACGTGTTTTAGAGAGTAAGAGAGAGGGCTCTTTTTTTCAAATGTGGTGTCATCCCTCGAATCAGACCCAATTTTTTTTTTTTTTTGTTTTGTTTTGGGATAATAGAGCTCATTTTAAAATATATAAACATCAGTAGGACCGAAAAATAATATATAAAAACCAGACTCTGAAAAGTGCATTTGAACTCAGTTCGCCAAAACACATACTTAGATAAAGGCAAGGATCAAAATGTCGGCATAAATTTTGTAGGCTGACCGAAATATCACTCAAAATTTTGCATTTTGTTATCATTTTGGTGTCGATAGAAACCGATATGATTCAGCCGATAATTTAAATTATCGTCCAAAATTTTGATCCATGATAATAGGTGGCACCTAAGCCCAACTTTAGTGTGTGTGTGTATATATATATATATATATATATATATATATATATATATATATATATATATATATATATATGGTCGGGGATATATGCTCAGGCGTAGAGATATCTCTACACCAATTGATATGGGCACGACACGTAGCACCCTTTCTTATCTTACTCATATTTGTTAACATCAATTTATACCTGAGGTTCACCAAATGACTAAGGTTTGTCTTCCGCCTTTTTCATCGAAAACTCATCTTTGTTGAAAGTAACATCTCTTTCAATTATCACTTTGTGAGATTGTGTATCCCACAAACGATAACCATTGACTCTTTCGCTATAGCCAATCAAGATACACTTTTTGAATTTTTGATCAAACTTGAATTTTTTACTTCCCTGAAGTAATGCATAAGCCACATATCCAAACACCCACAAATGAGAGTAACTCCTGTGTCTTTCATACCAAGCCTCATTTGCAGTTTTTGAGCTCAATGCCCTTGAAGGCGATCGGTTCATCAAGTAGTATTCCGTGTTCACTACCTCTACCTTGAACCCATGATTCAAGTCACAATGATTCAACATACATTGCACTTTTTCTAATAGTGTTATGTTCATCTTCTCAACCATGCCGATTTGTTGAGAATTTTCAAAAACTATTAAGTGTCTAACAATCCCTTGATTTTCACAGTAAGTCTTGAACTCTGATGACAAGTATTCTCCACCATTATTTGATCTGAGAATTTTTACCTTTCTGTCTGTCTATTTTTCGATCATACTCTGCCACTGCTTGAATTTCTGAAACACATTCGACTTATTCTTAATTGGATATACTCAAACTTTCCTAGAGTAGTCATCTATGAATGACACAAAGTAGTTGACTTCACCTATTGAAGTGACTTTAGTCGGTCCCCATATATCTGAGTATATGTAATTAATCAGTCCCTTCAAAGTATGTTTTTCAGTGGAGAAACTGACTTTTTCTGCTTTCCGAAAATACAATATTCACAAAAATTCAGCTTATAAGTTTGAATGTTAGAAATTATATTATTCTTTATGAGCTCTATCAGCCCACGTTCAGTCATGTAACCAAGCCTCTTGTACGACAAATCTGATAGATCCTTGAATTCTTTCGTACCCACAATATTACTATCGCTGATTGTGTTGCATACAATAGTATAAATATTTCTTATCTTTTTACCTTTCATCAAGGTCATAACACAACGTACGACCTTTAGTTTATCAGATTTTAGGATGACTCGACATCCTATCTTATCCAATGCCTCAAACGAGATCAAATTTTTCTTCAAATCAGGCACATGTCTAACCTCTGTAAGAGTGCGAATACAACCATCAAACATATTGATTTTGATATAACTGATACTCACTGCTTCACATATATTGTTATTCCCCATCAAAATTATCCTACCATTGGCTACCTTATACTGGTCAAACCAATCCCTGTACGAAAACATGTAATACAATGCCCTTGAATCTAGGATCCATTTACCATCAAACTGACTGAAGCCTAACAATACACACAATAGGTCTTCACCGAAATCTGACTTAGCAACACTAGCCTGTTGCGAAGTCTCTTCATCACCCTTATCTTTATTCAATCTTTGTTTATAATATTTGCGAATATATCAAGATTGCTTACAAAAATAATAGATAACATCATTTCTATCACCTCTTGATTTGGACCTATTGTTTCTTTTCATTGATTTATTATCTCCTCTGGATTTGTCTCTTTTGCGATCATGATTTCGACCCATTTCGCTCAAAATACTAATCCCTTCGGAATTAGATTCGGATTGCTTTCTTAATTCGTCGGAAAGAAGTGCATCAATCACTTCTTTAACGACAATAGTATCGTTACCATAAATTAATGTGGTAATAAGGTACTCATAAGATGCAGACAATGAGGTAACAAGAGAAGTGCATGATCTTTTTCTTTAAGTTTTACCTCAATGTTTAATAGTTCACTAACTATTTTGTTAAACAAATTCAAATGGTCATGAATAAACGTATCGGCCTTCATACGAAGGGTGTAGAGTTGCTTCTTAACGAAAAGTTTGTTGGACAACGACTTTGTCATGTAGAGAGATTCCATCATTTTTCACAGATCCACAATCGTTTTTTCGTGAAGAACATTGTACAAAATTTTATCGGACAAAAACAATCGGATAGTACTTACTGCTCTCTTATCAATAGAGATCCACTCTTCATCAGACATCTCTACCTTCTTTCTCATCTTCTTTCCAAGTAGAGCATCATCAATGTTTTGTTGGACAAGGAGATCTATGACATTAACTTGTCACAAAGTGAAGTTATTCTTCCCTGAAAACTTTTCCACCTCGAATCGTGCATTCGAGATCTTCATCGCCATTGTAGCGTAAACCTCGCTCTGATACCACTTGTCAGGAATTCTACCCACTCTTCCGAACTTCTGATCGCAATGAATACAAAAAAATAAGATGCAAAGGAACAATCACACACAACACAAAGATTTACGTGATTCACCTAATCGAGGGCTACGTCCACAGAAGTATATGCACTATTTATAAACGTTTACAGCGCACACACTCTTTACTCTCTTCTCTCTAGTGCAAACTCTCAATCAAAATCAAACACTATCTTTCATAGCTAACCCGCTGTGTAAAACAAGGGCGTAGTCCTTTTAATTAGGGTTGTCAACGGGTCAGGCTTCAGCCCGGCCCTATTGAGGCTCGGCCCGAATGGGCCGAGTTCGAGCCCAATTTTTTGAAATTTAATAAATGGGCCCAACCCGACCCGTAAAAGAAACGGGTCCGGATTCGGGCTTCAAAGTTTGAGGCCCGACCCGGCCCATTGACAGCCTTACTTCTAACAACAGAGAAGAGATCTGCCATAATGTAGTAACGATTCCGGCACAATAACGACTTCAATTGGATCTTCAATCCCCAAACAATTCTTCAATACCTTGCTTCTCAAAGTATTTACCACAGTTTTCTCTCTTGAAAACTCTTTCAAAGCAATGTAGGAACCTTAGAAAAAACTTTCTGCTAATAGGCTCCAAATGCATTAAGAAACTTGACTCAGAAAATCTTCTAAAATTGTCAAGTTGTGAAAAACGTGGAAGTGAATCTGCCCAGAATCGATCGATATTTGACTTTCCAATCTCAATCAATCGAGTTCAGCCCATGAGCAATCCAACAATTATGTTCTCAGATTGATCAATCGACTTCCTAAACTCAATCGATCAATTTTAACTTGAAACCACTCCTTAGAGTGCCTCCAATTACGTGATGGGGTCAAACCTAAACCAACAAAATCTATGGACATTAGAAAGTCCCCATGCCTCATGCTGCTCGCCGGAGAACCAGGTAAACTTTCCATCTGTCTTACTCCAAATTCTAATTAGCAAAGGGAACGTGGACTTTCCAATAAGCTAAAATGCAAGTTAATAAGACAAATTTTTTCTTAGATAATGTGGCGTTGGACCCCAAGTTTTGCCATTATAAGAAAAGCAAGGAACATCTCATGAGCTGAAAACGATATCGAAGAAAAAAACAGCAAGTTATCTTCTGACCATTGAATCAAACGAAAGCATGAGACAAAAAAACGGTATTCTATTTCTTAACTATTTTTTTAGTCTAGTGTTACCGTCAAAACGACTTTATGTTAGAGCCCCAAACTTAAACAATGAAAAAAATCTGCTGACTGTTTTAAATTAGATTATAGACATAATTTTTCATCCTAATTTTTTACACAATAAATCTTAAGATCATGATTCTACTATCAAATGGGACGATGTTGATTTCATATGAAACGTGCCCCAAAAAGTGAATATGAATCATGTTTGATAGTACACTGATCATTTTGACATTTTGAGATGTGTGTTATATGAAATTAACATTTGTCTATGCCTATAATCTCAAAAACTATTATATGAAAGATTGGTACGAAAAGTGATTTCGGTCATCTAATTTAAAATAATTATAAAATTTTCTTTTTTCAAAATGACGTGGCTGTACACATAAAGAGCTGGTAGTAACATCATCCTTTAAAAAGACAAAATGCTCTGCATAAATGTCAGAAGTTTCAATTCAAATGTTCAACTTTTAGAGTGAGATAATGGATGTGTGATAGACATTTAGGGACTGTTTGGCATTACTCCCCGTCAGCGCTCAACAGCTCTTTCGCGCGGCACACAGCTGGCGCGTGTTAGGTAAACACTCCCGGAGAGGAAGGCAGCTATGAATCTGTTCGTAGCTGCAGCTTTGCTAAAGCAGTTGAAACTTTAAACCCACTCTAGTGCGGAGCGGGTGGGGAGTGGACAGGGCTTCGCCACACCCTTAATTCTAGATGGTGTTTAAATGACCCTCTTGTTTAAATAATGGTACTTTGTTTAACTGATTCACACCATTCATATATACATTATGAAAGTACAATTTATCGTTAATGTGATATTAATCTTACTGGTTTAAGTGGCAGTACATTATTAAAATATTGAGCTTTGTATCAAAAAAACGGCCTGTCCCTTTTTTTACTGCCAAAAAAATGCATTTCTTTTTTTTTTTCCCCATCAAACGCTCATTTGCACGGTGAACACCCCATCTCCATCAAAATAGAAGCATCTCCTCTTAACATTTTTAATACATCCCATCAAACTCTATTTATTAACCCTCTTTAGAGCCTAGACGATTTCACTATCATCGATTCCGTTGAAGAAATTATCACCACCCAAAAAGTCGTCGTTATAAAACCTAACCAAGAGAACCCATCCAAAACCCTATCTGCTAATAATCGTGATCACCTTCTTCAAACCCAAAAAACCCTAACTTCTATACTTTTCGCCATCATTTCTTCTTTCGAAGCCTCTTATCTCCATCTCCAAACGGCCCATGTGCCGTTCAATGTCGAAAACTTGTTTGCTAGAGTTATTATTCACCCCAAATTTTTCTTAGAATCTTTGTAAAAATGAAGAATGATGAAAATGATTTATTTCTATACTCTTTTCTTATTATCTTCCTCATTGTAAATTTGGATGTGGGAGCTCTGAATGCATATAAAGTGATATTCCCTTAAATAAAAATAAATAAATAAATTATTATTATTATTTTTTTAAATCTAAAACACTTTTTTTTTACCGAATTTTTTGTGAAAGATTGATGACAATGGCAAAATTGTAATTCTATTGAGGAAAAGGCAAAATAGTAATTTTATATGCTCCGTGCGTGCCCGTTTTGAAACTGCATGGGTGTCATTTCGTAATAAAAAAAAATTATTCCCGAAATGGTGATTAAAATAATTTTGGGACACTATTTGATACTTTTCTCTACAATATATATATATATATATATTTGTAAGCAAATGCAAGTCATCCGACCAATAATATTGAAGGTTAGATGGTTTAAATATCTCTAGAATTGTGATTTTGAGGCCTATTTCAATTCAATGTATAGGCTATCACTTTGATGGCTTGAATGAAGGATATCTTACATTAATTGGTGTTTAAATGATCTTACACTATTAAAATGTCATTTTTATCTCAGGCCATTGAAATATGATTTATCAATGTATCATGTGGCATACATACATGATCAATCTAAATTGCCCAAGTGGCAATTCATCGTTGGAACATGTCCAATTAAAGGATCATCCTTCTAAATAGATGTAAACCATCCGATTGATGAGCTTTAACATTAGCCATCAAAATTAAGAACAACCGTTAATATTAGAGGGCACAAATTGAATAATTCAAATCTCTTAAAAAGTGTAATTTTTTTACCCATAGCTCTTCAACTGGTTCCATCATGTCCTTCCAGAGGATCCTCTCTATAATATTTGAACACTTATGCAGCATACATTTTAATTAGCACACCATAAGTCATAGTGTCATCGATTTAGCTAGCTCTTTGAGGGCCATTACCCAACAATTTTACAATTTTCATAATCATAAAAGTCCAATTAGAAGTCCCATTTTTTAAGCCCTGACCAGGCCCAGAGTTGGTTAATAAATTTAACGGTTTAGATTGGAAGGAACATGCTCTTAAATCTGGTAAAGCTCAAAGCGACCACCTCCCAGACGGTGCTCATCCCCACCATATGCCAACTCTTTTTTAAGTACATAGATGAATTTTGATCATTATTTTATTAATAATATTATATTGTTGTGATATTTGAATTTTAAGATTAAAGAGTGATAGTTTTTACTCGTTTCTCGAATGTAAAAAAATTTGTGCATCTAATATAAATAATGTTTCTGATATAAAATATTACTCGATTCATGTAAAATATAATTTTAATTATTCTTTTTGAGACGTTAGAAGATGTGAAATTATTATTTTATAGAAATGTTTTAAATGGAAGATAAGAAAAATATAAATATATAACCATGATGCACCTGCAGAATTTTATAAATGACTGTTCACCTGGCTCTATACCTCCTCCATTTTCATCTAAAATTTTGCAATAGAATAAGAAAGGGTCAGTATCCCTCCCTAGTGACCCCAGATGGCGCCACATGGCACCATGCTACATTCTATCGCCTTTATTATAGTATATTCGAAAAAATAAAATAAAATTCTTATAGCTTCGATCTAACCATTCAAAAATGATCGTTGAAATGGATGAAACATGTCATATTTTATTTTAAAACCTATTGACCACTATTGATTTGACAGTAGTTAATATTCATTTGTTCATAATAGAGAATATTTAGGACCGAAGTAAAGACACGCATATGAATATATAGAAGGAGGTTTATAGATATAAAAAGAAAATATATGAATTTATTTTAAAAAAATTAAGAAAATTGAGAACTGAGTAGAAAACACACTATCCAAAACCATTGCCAGCCCAAATGCAAGATCAGAACCAGCCATGACTCTAATACCATAATGAAACTATAAGACTATATTTTTGCAATGAATATTTTGTATTTCAATAATAGAGAAAAGCCTCTTTAAATGGAGGTAAAAATAATCAATTAAGATATCCATAAATATTTAAAATTCAACACACTTTCCAAAATATTTATCTAAATATTTATTAGGGTACCTCTATTAGCGTCCACACAATTTCTGAAAGCACTCACGTGTGCAACCCCTTCAAAGTCATTGATTGTTTCAGATCATATGATGGAGATCGTTTTCACCCCCAATCTTTTACAAAATAGATCTTCAGATCATGTCGCACATATTAGACAACCAATTTTTCATTTCACATGTCATAGATCTCCAAAAAATGTCCCTTGAAGGTTGTGCTTGGGTCGGCTTACCAGGAAGTTAATTGAAATTTTCAGCCTACTCAAATTTTAATTTCGGCTTACGTCGATCTCTAAGGCTGTGCTTGGGTTAGCTCTTATAAGAGGAGTAGCTCACCCCGCCAAAGAGCAAAAGAGTTGCTATTTGTCCCAGAAGAGCTAACCCAAAAGCAGTCCCGTGTCATGACCGTCCCCCAAACGCATGTGATTCACGTTTTCTATTAATATATTTTAAACAAAAAGTGTGTCAATTAGAAGGTTCAATTGATGCGCTTAAAAATTTGAGTTAGTCTACAATGGTAGTCCACTCATTATGTGCATTAAAGTAATCCATCAAAATAGCAGCTTCATTTTTTGGTTTCGAGCATAACCAAAATCAAAAATTTGAACCGAAATAACAGTTTCATTTTCAGTTTCGAGCATAACCAAAACCGAAAATTTGAACCGAAATTTTCCCTCTATACTTTGTTTGACCGAAATTTCGATTAAAAATTTTATTTCAGTGGCGACCGAAACCGAAACATTTGGGCCGATAATTTGATTTATAAATTTTGAACCATAATGCAGTCACACAGACATGTGGACTGCCATGTAGACCTCTGATGGATGAACACTCATTGTAGACTAACTCTAAAAATTTTGCCCATAAAAAGAAGATCCACCATCGATTTTAGAGTGCATAGACCAGATCATGTAGATTCTACCAACGAATGTAATTGTTGGGCTTATTAGTTCACCAAATAAACTATCATCTTCAAGGAATGGCTTGAGTAAAAATATCTGGAAAATTTTTACAATATCCCCCTTTGAAAGATGCTTTTCTAAATCCTCCCCTATTTTTATAAATATGTAATAAATCTTTGTACTTGAAAGTTAAGACTAAGTTATTTAAATGCCTCCTCAACCATAAATATCCACCTTTTAAAAAAAAAAAAAATTAGCATAAAAAAATATAATTTTTTTCTTTTTCTATATAACTGTTACTAGCCTATTGGCCAGCAGATAAACCCATTTTCTAGAATAAGGGTAATTTTGATATTAAAATAGATCTTTATAATTGAGGGGTACTTAGATAAAAGAGTTTATTAGATATTTATAAAAATATGAAGAGATTTTAGAAAAGTAATCGTAACAGGGGAGATTTTAGAAATTTTTCTAAAAGTATATGCCACCTGCCATAATAAGTAATAAATCAGAGTATAATTTATAAAGAAGTGGTCATTTGCCATTATTAGCTCCCAACTTATGATGCTTCAGTCCATAAATAAAATAAAATAAAATAAAATAAAATAAAATCATTATTAAACAGTCATACTTTTGAAGTTACTTGTGGGAACAAGCGGATCTTCTCTCTATGAATCATATCATTTTATCCATCATCGCATCATCATAGATCTCTAAACCTTACATTTATGGATATGGTGGTGGTTGGGTATTCTCTCCAGCGACTCCTCTTTTTCTATAATAAGATGTCTTCGGGCCTCTTTGAAAGCTAAGTTTGGACATACCGGGTCAATAAGAGATTTAAATATCTAGGCGACCTGGGCTAATGAAATTAGCATTATATTTTCATACATATGATTAAAATCAATGCGAAGTGTGGAGATCATGTTTTCTTTGCAATGTAGCTTGTTGACTATATAGGTTTTGAGACCAACCAAATCCACATATTAGTTAATATTGGGTAAACATGCCATGCACCACTTATTGGTGGACTTGTCATCAATGCTCTATCAATATGACTGGCACACATCATTAATAAAGTTTCTCTTCCTTTTTCGGACATGCCATCATCATTTTGTATGTAACTTTATTACCCCTAAAAAATTACACTTTTGCATATCGATGGTTCAAATTAAAGGAACAAAATTTCTCTTATCAATGATTGTGATGGGTGGGCTGAGACCCTTTTGATGGGCATGCTTTGTTGGTTAGCAGTATTCAATTCTTCATACAATTATTACTCGAAATTTATGCCATAGTTGAAGCTCCTATTAACACATGACAAGGCAACTAAACTTAAAGTAGAACTAATTGTTTTTTAACATTCGATCAAGAAACTACCTTCATATTAAATACAAAATTCCCTTTTAGTTGTCTATTAAAATTCTATAAAGGCATTTTTTTGTTGTTTTTTATCTAAGTAACTGTTACTCATAAGACTATAGTTGTTTGGGTTTGCACATGCAAAATTGTTGACTACTTCAAATCAGACGAAAGAGATCATTTTTCATTCCAATCTTCCACAAAAATAGATCTTGAGATCATAGGCTCACCATCAAACGGTCAAATTTTGACTCCACGTGAAATACATCCCTAAAACTTGAACATAATCATGGTGCATCATCAAATGTAGACTAGGTATGTGGTACGGTAAGGTAAGCTTGACTCATAAGTGGACTAGCCCAAATTGGCCTAATTAGTAATCCGGCCAGGCATGGGCCAGCTTCAAGAAACCTGATTAAGATCAGACCGTTTAAGGCTCGACTTGAACTTGGCTAGGCTCCTAACAGCTAACGGTTGCATCTCTCTCTCTCTCTCTACCCCAGCCCGGCCCTACCCGAATCAGGTTCCCAATTTTTTTAGCCCGGCCATAACCCAGGCTGCAATGTACTCAGCCCAAGCCCGGCCCATAGCGGGCCAAGCTTGGGCTTTTTTCCAGGTATATTTTGAGCAATTTTTTTTAAATAAAATTTGGTAATAAAAATTTCAAGTCAATTTTCTACAAGAGAGGTTTGAGGCACAAGATACTTGCTAGCCTAGAGTTGGGACTTGAGATGGTAGAGATTGCCATAAAATAAAAACCCTATTTTTCTATTTGTAAAGTTAGTACTCATTGGAATTGCAAGTGCATTTTCATTTAAATGTTCTGAATTTTAAACCGTTCAACGGTTTAATCTAGGGGCATTTAATTAAAATGTTCTTAATATATATATATATATATATATATATATATATATATATATATATATATATATATATATATATATATATATATTATATTCGGGTCGGGTGTTGGAACCTTCAACCCAAGCCCGGCCTGGTTCAATCAGGGTCATGACATACTTAGCCCGACCTGGGTACCGGGTCGGGTTGGTTTCATAAAATATACCGCTTTTTCCGAGCAAGGTGCGGGCCAGAATTCTGGCTGGCCTAGCCCATTGAGAGCTCTACTCTTTAGGGCTTCTAGTTCAATGTTTCTATTGAATGGCCATGGACCAAGTAAAAATATTCAAGGAACTTATACTCCCCTTGGTAGTAAGAACTGGTTATCGCATCTTCTTGTTGGTGCAGCCTACTAAGAGAATTGATATCACCTTTCATTGTCATCTTCTTCGTCCTTGAGCTCATGGTTCCTAGGGTTCCTAAGATATGATTTTGAAGCTACTCACTTCACCAAAGAAGAAATTCCCACACTTTCCAAAGCACCAAAAGCAGAGACAGAAGCCTAATGCCCTGTCTTGGAACGAGGCAGAAAAAATCTGGCTTCCCTCAACAGCAAAATCCAGAGGCGCGTTTTTGCTGCTTGTGGATGATGCTCTTTTGAAGGGCTGGAAGCAAATGAGAAGCGGATACTATGCCAAAAGGCGGAAGTCTTTTCACCAAACTGGCTTCCTTATGGTGTTTCACTGCCAGAAGCGAATTGCCGAACAGCGCCTAAGCTTTACAAAAGCGACCCCATAGACTTGTGCTTCGCGTTCTTTTGCAGAAGTCATGGAAATATCTTGGTGATTCGATTATCAGTTACTCATAAAGTACGATTATCTATAAACAGAAATAACTGCCAAGAGTAACACCAGCCTTCTAGTGATCAAATCTGCCAAAAGGTAAATTACAGATGCCAGAACCCTAAAATTCTGTGAAAAGTTCACTTTTCATAAGAATTGGCGAGCTGAAAGTGTGATATAAGACTTCTACATGTAATTTATGTTCATTCGTATTCACATTTTTTCAACATATTATTGTTTTTTTTTTTTGCAAAGTATTTATGATATAGTAAATGTAGAGAGTCTGAAGAAGTGTTCTATTGATGAGCAAGCAACCTTTCTAAGTACCTTTCAACGTTGTCCAGCCCACAGAGCTCTTTGACCACGGGCATGGTTGCAGGGATCTCTAGATGAAATGTTGAAGAGGACTCATCAAGGCCACAGCAAGAGAGATACTCTTTTCTGGCATCTTTAATGGCTTCTCTTGTTGCGCAGTAAATTGAGATTGCAAGTAGTAATGGTGGCTCTCCCGACGCTGCACGAGACAACCAATTCACTACCTAACCATATAATTCAAATAATGGCCATAGATCTCTATTTAATCCCTGAAAAAATATTGGAAGGTGAACCTGTCCATGACAAATGGGCAGGTACACATTAGGGGTACTTTGGTCATTTACCTTAGACAAGATGAGACAACTGAAATTAGTTGTTTCTCATGACTAAGTTCTCATCTTCTATATTCAAGTTAGATACTAGTTTAATCCGACAGGTCCTTGCCTTCAGATAAAATTGGATAATTTAGCAGTTATCGAGAAGAGTTAGTACAAGGCATCCAACCTGAGTGCCAGTGGCAGCACATCGGTGTATCTCAAACCAACAACCTCAGTAAATGCATTCATAATTTTGAGCGCCAAATCAGACTTTTACTGATTTGGCGCTCATAAATAGCAATGCCGCTCCCAAGGCTTGGCCATGTGGCCAAAAAGATATTCACCGGAGTGGCACTGCTGGCACTCGGGTTGGGTACCTGATACCAGCTTGAGAAGACAACGATCAATGGTTGACCATTTAGAGAAATGAGGACAACGATTCCCAACTAAAATACTAACTAATTTGATAATACCCCTTTGAACATGCAATGAATTGAAAGATAAAGTTTAACATATTGGGAAGCTGATACCTTTGGAGGAGAGGACACGCTTTTGGTGATGGCCGCTGTTGAGTAACTTGACGTTGAATTGTTTGGGGATGGTGTCGACAGTTGGGACCTTATAGGTCCACGTACTGTCGGAAACCACCAACCCATCCGAGTTCGTTAGGTACTCTTCAAGCATGAAGAATCCGATTCCTTGAACAAAAGCACCTTCTATCTGTAACAAGTAAACGTGTCTTAGCAACATATTTGTGTCAGCTGATGGCCAGATACATGCTATACTTGAAAACCGAGGCTCCGGGCCACTATTTCTGTAATGCAAAGGCATGGTACATATCAAGCTCGTCAACACGAATATTTCCAAGGCACATAAATGAGACTCTTTTTATTGGTTTTGTGTCAAGAAAATATGCTGATGTATTTAAGAAAACTTGCTGATTCACCTATCATTAATTCAATATTACTTCCAAGTGCACTTGCATGCATGTATGTGAGATGCACACACACGAGCGGATAGCAATGAAAACTGGAAATAAATCCTAGGCACACAGACATACGAGGGCTTGTCAATTGATGCCTAGGTCTCGAATTGTTTGTTTTTCTAACATAACGAAATGAGCTGGTAGAGGGTAACCCACCTGTTCCCTATCTAGATTGGAATGGTTCATTGATTGGGTACATGTGGCACTATTTTTCATCGATGTGTGCCACTTGATCCGACGGGACCCGATGTAAAGATCTGATGGGACAAAGATTAAATTGAAAAAACATCATCTTGAGATTCAAAGAGGTCAAAAGCCTTTAAATGAACAGCTACCATAAAAATCTCAAACCTATCTTAGCAATCATTTTAAAGGGCATTTGACTGCTTTGAATCACATGGAGATTGGAGATGTTTTCTCGATGCAATCTTCGACCTATGAGATCTTTATATCAGGTCCCTTGCATCAAGTTGCACACTTTGATGAAAAATCGTGACACATGCATGGGTCAAAATATCGTCCGATACCGATACGTATCGGTTTTGGACATGGGCGATACGATAAAATGGGTTTTTATCGTATCCCCCCTAAAACATAGTATTTATCGTTCAATACGGGCAATTTATCGCCCGTATTGGACCATAAATTGAAATTATCAGACGATAATTTCAAGTTATCGTCCGATAATTTCGTGTTTTTTGGAATATCTTTAAAACCACCAAATTATTGTCTGATATGGACGATAATTTGACCGTATCGTCCGTATCCGACGATAATTTCCTGTTTTCTCAGGTGGGTCCCCCCTTTGGGTTTGATGCACGAAAAGGGCTTTAAAACCCTCTTTCTTCGGGTTTTTTCTCCAGCAGCCCCTTTGTTTCTGTGGTTCCACCGGAGAACACATAGATGCCGTTTTGACACCGAATCGGCGCCCGAAAAGTGCGGGATCACCGCTAAATCACTGAAGAACATAGAGAAGGTATGTGTTCTATGATTTTTGGTCATTTTCCCCTCATTTTCTTACATTTCAGGGGTTAAAATTTCAAGATCTACCCCTAAATTATTTATAAAAATTAATTTAAAATAGGAAATGGGACATGTGTGAGTATATATATATATATATATATATATATATATATATATATATATATTGAGTTATTAATACATGTGTGACGTATATCATGGGGTATGTGACACATCAATTACACACCTGTCACATGTGTCGTGACACATGTAATTGATGTGTCACATGTGACACATACCCCATGACACATCAGTTACACATGTGTCGCATGTGGCATGAGGTATGTGACGCATCAATTACATGTGTCGAGACACATGTAATTCATGTGTCACACATCAATTACATGTGATTGACACATGTGACACAGTAATTTCAAATAAATATGATTTTGAAATAAATATGATTTTCAAATATTTTAAAAATTAGAATAATAAGATTTTTTAATATTTTTAAAATTAGAATAATATCAACTAAATACTATTTTCAAGTGTAATCTAAAATTTTTAAAAATTAGAATAATATGAAATAAATATGATAAAATATAATCTAATATTTTAAAAATAAGAATAATATCAAATAAAATTTCAAAAATTAGAATAATATCAAATAAATATGGTAAAATATAATCTAATATTTTAAAAATAAGGATAATATCAAATAAATTTTTAAAAATTAGAATAATATCAAATAAATTTGATAAAATATAATCTAATATTAAAAAAATAAGAATAATATCAAATAAATTTGATTTTCAAGTGTAATCTAAATATTTTAATTTAATCCAATCGCTTGCTCATTCATGCAGGTGAAATAAATAAATATGGTACGATTGTCAGATTCAACCTGGCAATATGGCACAACAATAGATGGTAATAGACTCCGAATAGAATGCAAGCTTTGTGAGAAAAAATTGCTGAGAGGAGGTATCACGCGGGTGAATGAGCATTTGGCTCACATTAAGAGAGAGACAAAAGGGTGTCCCAATGTACCCAGAGAGGTGAGAGAAGTTGTTAGAGCCAGTTTACAGGTGGCTAAGAGAAAGAAAAAAATAGAAGTCGACTAAGATAGAGAAATGTATGAGAATAAGGAGAGGAGATTAAAAGTTTCCTGCACCTGAACCTAAGGATGATGAGGATGAGGATGAGCGGAAAGCGAGAGTCATGAGGGAGAGTGTTAGAGAAGCACGACAATGATAAGATCAGAAAGAAGCCGATTATTGGTTTTGGTCCAGGTTGAGGGGCTCATCCATACTTGCTGGTGGTGGTGGATCTAGTCATAGGCCACATGTTGTTAATGATGATGAGATTTTCATGAGACTATTGGGTTACGTAGGTCAGGATTAGTGAGGGAGACCAGACCGTCTACTCCAGGCCGTACTACAAGTCCCATGGATTCGTTCATGTATCGGACAGAAAGCTCCACGCAAACTAAATTGAGTGCAATTTCACTGAAAAAATGGGGGAAGAGGCTTGAAAAATCGATTGCAAAGTTCGTGATATACAATCACATTCCGAGTCAAGTTGTGGAGTCGACGTACTTTAAAAGTATGATTGATATAACTGCAGGAACTGGTTCAGGAGTTAAAAAGTCTTCTACATACGAGGTATTTGGTCCCTTATTAGATGATGAGTACAAGGAGATAGGAGCTTATGTGGACAGCTTCCACGAAGTATGGGACGAGAAAGGTTGTACAATTATGTGCGATGGATAGACCGGTCCCATAAGAAAGATTTTGATCTACTTTTTGGTCTACAGCGATGCCGGGACAGTATTTCTAAAATCAGTTAATGCTTCTAAACACCCGAAGACGGTGATCGGTGCCGAAATGTGACTGTATTTCGCACCTTAATTCCTACATTTAGCCAGCCGATGAAAGCATCTGATAGTTGTTATATAGTTTCAATGTTTACAGGTGTTTCTAACCGTTGGAGAGTTAAAGAGCGTAAAAGAGGACAATTAAAGGTTACGCAAGAACTGTGGACTAAAAAGGTCAAAAGAAGCATCGAAATCTGTGAAGTAGCTCAACATCCACCCGGAGAATGGAGACTCTATCCATATATGTCAATCAATTGAGAAACATATGTCAATCGATTGATAAGAGAGATAATTTTGCCTTCCTTATTTCGAATTTGAGGTCAATCGATTGAGAAAGAATTCTCAATCGATTGAGGTTACTAGGGAAATGTTTTGCTCGCCCCTATATAAAGAAAGCTACGACTTTGTTTTAGGGATCTTTTCTCTCACTCTTGGGCTCACATTCTCTCTTTTCTTTTAGGGTTTTCTTTGGGTAGATTGTACGTAGGCTTTTACATTTTCTTTTCTTTTACAGTTTGTAGAATCATAGATTATATTTAGGGAAAGCATTGTAAAAATATCTTTGGATAAATAAAAAGTGCATATTTAAGAGAATGATTTTGAGTTTATAACGAGATTACACACCAAGGATGAGTGACTAAATCATTTGTTCAAGGAGGATGCGATCTCCAGATAAGTAACATTTTTATGATTAACTCCACAGTCTCTTAATTTCATCATGGAATCATTCTACTAAAAAGTATGCTTAAATTGAATATCTTTTGAATACTTTATTATGACCGTTGATCTATGTTATCAACTATCATAATCGCCAGATCTGTACCTGCAGGCCGATCTAGGCTGCAGAGTGATTTTATGTTCATGGTCGTGATTTAAGAATCTTGAGATATACTATACTTTTTACATGATTCATACCGCAATGATAGGTTGAGTCATCGTTTTTAGATAGGGTATGCCGGATCGATGATCATGTTTTCTTACGATTCATTTTTCTAGATAAATGATGGTGATTGATGTGTTATAGAATTGTGCATTTAATGGTAGAAAGGTTATAAATCTGGGGTAGCAAATTCCTTTATCATTCCTAAAATTGTCATTTTATTTATCATAAATTGTTCTTGCTTAGATTAGTTATTTTTCTTGCATCTAGAATAGTGTGGTAATTGTTTAGCAAATTGAACTTTCTCCCTTGGTACTTCCTCGGGCATTTTAAATATCTTTAAAGATTAATTAAATTTCACGTTTCCTTGTGGGTTCGACACCCTTGATTTTACCGTGCTACAACTGATCTTGTGCACTTGCAAAGATACAACTTAAAACTGATCAGACGGCTGATTACCTCTTCCAACTAATAGATAAGGTAGTTAAGATGTTAGAGAGAAGTGGGTTGTGCAGGTGGTAACAGACAATGCCGCCAATTACAAAGTCGCAAACAAACAGTTAATGTTGAAAAGACCTCACTTGTACTGGACTCTGTGTACCGCTCATTACGTGGACCTCATTCTTGAGGATTTGGAAAAGAGAAGCAAGACACAGGCAACTCTTCATAAGCGAAAAATGATTACTTTCTACTTGTACAACAGTGACAAGTTGGTGAATCTAATGAGAGACTTCACTAAGAACGAGCTGCTCCGGCCTGCGATTACATGATTTGCGACACAATTTCTAACCCTACAGGGCTTAGTTAGATATAGTCGTGAGTTGAAAAGCATGGTCAACTTCGAAGAATGGAGAAAATATGAGTTAGAGCTCCCACGATCAAAGAGACCTGCTTTGAATGAAGTTGGTGACCTGATCTACAGCCCCCAATTTTGGGCAGGTGTTGACCACCTGATCGTCGTCACTACCTCGTTGGTGCAAGTGCTGAGGCTGATAGATGGTGATGAGAAACCAACAATGGGTTTGTTTACGAGTCAATGGATAAAGCAAAATTGGCTATTAAAACTAAATGCCCTACAAAATATGAACGATATTGGGCTATTATCGACAAGAGGTGGGATGCACAATTCCATCAGTACTTGCATGTCGCAAGTATAACATGTTAAACTGCTTATGTAGTGTTATTTATTTATTTATTATTTTTCATACTATTCACTGTTTCCATATTCTGATGAAATTGCTCATATTTGATGTATAACACACTACTTGAATCCGACCTTCCAGTATACGCGACGCTTCGAGTTGAGTGAGGCTGATGAGTGTACAGTGGTTTGCTCAATGTGATCCAACGAATGCTCCCTGAGTTGGCCGACCAAGGACAAGCCATCAGAGATGTGAGTAATCATATCTTATAATTAATAAGTCAAATGCCATATGAACATTATATTGATGTGGATTATTGCATTCCATCTTTGTAGATTGACATGCTCCGTAAGAGACATGGGTCATTTGGGACCCGTTGGCGCAATCCCAAATCAAGCATGATAAACCCGCTGATTGGTGGGTGCACAATGAAAGTGATGGTCCGATATTTTATCGCAAACATGTTCCTTGTCTAACTGTGAGGGAATTGGAGCACATTCTCATTCACACTAAGACAAGGAATAGGCTAACTATGGAACGATTGAAAAAGTTAATCTACTGCCACTACAACATGCGATTAAGAGTCAGGAATATGCAGAGGATCAACCATGGTAAGCAATTATATGAAGTCTTAGTTCATACAATTTTTATTAGATGTAATTGATGAGGCATACACTAATTCATCTATCATATTCTACCTTACAGATAGTGAGTATTTTGATCTCATCCAGTTGGATTATATATTCACAGAGGATGACCCTTTGAATCAGTGGATCGAAGAGAGAGAAGAGCCAGTGTTGGATACTAAGAGCATTGCATAGCTAGACAATGCTGAAAGAATAGCAGAGGAGCAGACTTCCCAACAACCGAGGCGGAAAAGAAGATTGAATTATCGTTCAGTGGTTGAATCTGATGACGAAACGCAATCCGGTAGTGATAAGGAAGATGATGGGAGTGCTGGGGGTGATGGTGGAGGTGGTGAAACCCACGTTAGCACTAGTGGTGGAGGAGATGATGTTGATCCCTCTTATTCTTATGGAGGTATTGCCTCATGGGATGATGAGCCGGTAACAATATATGACACTCCTACATTTAGAGGTGGAGGAGTTGAAGGAAGAGGAGTGTCAGAATCTTACCAAACACCACCACCACAAGGTCCACAAGATGATGTGGGTTATATGACTTCTAGCTTCGGGGATTTCGTTTGCAAAATACCGAAGATTCAGCAACCAGTAACCCATACTACCAGCCTCAACCAACCTACCCTAGGCCATATGACTTCGTTGGTCAAATTTTTGAAGGATCGACCTTTACTTATTACACTGAGCCATATTTATCGTTAATGCCTCAGTTTTAAGGGAGCATATATGATCATGGGTATCAATATGACCAATATTACAGGAAAAGCTCACGCACCAATGACAATGATCATGAGGGAGAAGAACCACTATGAAATTCAATATGGCTTTAAGGTAAGTTTTTCATGTATAATATACTATTATACCTTTTAATTTTGATAATGAGTCATGTACAATGTAATTTTCGTTCTGCGTTGATAAAATTATGAAATATTCATCAAATAAACCTAAAATAAAATTTAAAAAAGTTGAAATAAATAAACAATCATTAAATTAAATTTTTCTGATTTTTTTAGTATTTTTCGGAATTTTTTGAAAAAAAATAAAAATTCAATGTATCAAACCGATACATTGAACGTATCGCCGATACATTGAATGTATTGGACGATACCCGATACGTATCGTCCTGGAGGTCAGGACGATATATACTGGCTTTCCGGTATTTGACCCATGGCCACATGTATACCCGATCAGTATAACATTACAATCTAGATGGGAACGGGTCATCACCCTATACCAGCTCTAACCAAATAGCCCCACCATCAAGAACTACAACCAAAAACAAAAGTCAGCATTTTTTTTTTTCGGTATAAAGTCTCTGAATTTAAGGGCTGCCGAATAAATCAACGAATAATAGCAACGAATTCGGCAGGTTGCCAATTAATCAATGCTTTTCACTAGTTTTACTGCAGTTTATCAATTATTGTGAATTCTTTCGTATTTAAGTGAGATGAATCATGCATTTGCATTGATATGGTTACATGAAACAAAATAGCAATAACCACAAGAAGCAACAATCGGGGATGGACCCCAAACGTCAAAGTGCACAATGTGAAAAGGACAAATACTCCAATTACCACTAGAAGGGTAAGACTGTGAAAAGGAGTAGTCCGATTACCACTAAAAGGGTAAGACGCTCTACAATGTTTTGCCATTTGACATAATTCACATTGAAAGTTGAAAAAATCATAATGAAACTTTTGACGGAATAGAAGATGTAAACGCTGCAAGGGAAGATGACCTCCTCAGTGTGCAAAGAGACAGCAGCAGCCAAGGTATCAGTATCGGTATCAGGAATCGGTCCATCTTGGACCGATATGTTTGGCCGATATAGATACCACATCGCCGATACCAAATCAGTCAAAAAAAGTATATAGAAAAAATTAAAAAAATGTGTATCGATCGATATTGAGTCAGTATCTGCCGATACTGACCCATATGATCCCGATAACGACACTAATACCGATTCTATCCTAATACCTGTATCAAGGTGGTATCAGTATTTGTTTCGACAAAATCGATACATATCGGTATAGGCTGATTTCTTTACCATGGCAGCAGCTATCAGGCTCCGGATTCTCCAATCCTCAAACAAATATAATCCTCTCTACCCACAACTACAGTCAAGCACCTTTCCTGTTGACAAGTCCTCGAAAACACAATGTGAGGGAAAAGAGGTTACATTACAATTGAGATGATTTGTAATACGACTAAGAGAAAGAAGATTAATTGGCATTTATGAAAGGTAGAGTCTAGGGGCAACTGACCAACATAAGTAGTCCCTTTACCAACAACAGGAACTTGAGATCCATCAGCCACATGGACACTACACGGTATAGTCATAGGAGATAGAGATCGAAACAATGAAGATATACCTGTCATGTGATCGGTTACACTGGAGTTAATGATCCATGCGGACCAACATCACTCGTCTCAGCTACATAAGAGTGAGAAGCACACAAGACATCTTCACAGTCAGTGTACGAAAGCGATACACATTCTTTTTAACTGTAGCCATATGGGATTTACTACTAATCATCACCTTGGGTTCATCCATAGTTGAGATACCTCAACTACCCAGAGTCGCACTGCAAAAGAGACTTCAAAAGTAACGGGATACCCAGTCACCACACTTCCACATACAATAAACAGCACAAATACCAATCACAAGGCCAGCCGGCCTCTCAACCAAAGTTCAACCACCCGCTGTCTACACAGCACCACAACAGAAACAATATTGTACCCCAGCAGCTACACAGCAACAAGACTGCAGCTTAATGACTATCAAAGCATCTTGTCACGAGCAAACACTATACCTGTCTCCACAATCATTGAAGAACAACCAACCCACAGGTCTTAGCACTACTACTGATTTAGGCCCCAACAATTCAGCATTAATGCTGATCACAACTACAACAACCTTTAACAACATGTACAGCAGCAACACCAATTTATTTCAGCAAATATACTACAAGTTGGGCATGCAAACTCCATGAAACTCTTCATAACTCCTTCAATACTTGTCCAAACAATATGAGACTACGCTCAAACGAAAGGTACATCAAATGCGATCCAACCCCAGTAGAATAAAGGAGCAGATCAATCTCACCGAAATTAGAAAATCCAGAAAACCGTGTCACAGGCAGTTTTTTACGTTTTCATTAAACACGATATATTTCATTACATTGGCTGTAATCGAAAGATCTGACCTGATAGGAAGGCTCCTTGGAAGATTCCAGTACAGAAAAGTACCTCAGATGTTGATCATATAGTCCACAGAAAATGTCATGCACAAAAAACCGTGAAACAATAATAAACAAAATCCCTTTGAATCTCCTTCAAGAAGTCATCCATTCATATGGATGCCTTTATTAAAGTTGCTCTCCATGAAAAAAAAGTGTCCTTGTTTTTCAATTTTGAGGTCAAACTTTGGCCTGTGCTGGCTTCTGCATGACGTCAACGATGATTCAATCGCAAGAGAAGTATTGCTCTAATAGCAAGTTAAGATTTAGATGTTGAGTTAGGGTTAGGGTCATTAGCATTCATAATATTTACAAAATATTGACACACCTACTAACCTTAATACACCTAGACTTACATATAAAGAACCTAACACATTAACACACAGACACAAACACACCAAATTAATGATAGATCTATAGACACACCAACAAATATAGAGCTATGTCCCAAGGTGCTTGTAAGGGGATGTGCCTTAAGTTTATCTTGACAGATCTAGGAGTAGATGTCAAACTACCTATGATCTTGTACAGAGACAATGAAGCGACAATTCACATTGCGGCAAATTCGGGATACTATGAAAGGACAAAGCATATTGAAGTTGACATTTATCAGCACAGAGTTCGAATGGCATCAAAACTAAAGTCCCTTCGAAACTCAACACAGGCAGCTCAAGCCTTAAAGTCCCTCCATAGGTGTACTCCTTGTGGTCATCCGAGATCAACGATTTTCCCTTGCTGACGTTAGCATGACATCATGCTTGACATCACTAGGGCAAGAGTGACATCAGCAGCTGATCGGGTCTGAGGCAATGTCTTTGATACCAACTTAACTCTAGGGGTGAGATTTAGGGTTAGATTCTTAAGAGTTATGGTTGGATTGGAAGGAGAAGAAGAGGAGAGAAACATGACTTAGTCAGGGTTTTAGTCCCCGACAGGTCTTTATATTAATGCTCAAAGACTAAAATACATTTACAATAATATGTATCTCGGCATACAGCGTAACTCATATATATATATATCTATATACAATAATGATGGGGACATCCGATTCAAGCAACCGCCCATAACATATCGAAGGCGAAAGAAGAACATTAAAGTAATCAGAAAGAAGAAAAGTAACTTATCGAAAGAAGAGTAACTTTTAATCACATCACTTTTATGTTTGGCCTATTTTGAAGTATCAAACAAAGTCGGATTGATGCGAAATTGGTCATATTTGAAAGCTTATCGAAGCAGCTTTCCAACGAGCCAAAAATTGAGCAATTCCGACAAGTATTGAAGAAGTTATGGTCAGTTTTCGGAAGCTGCACATAAAGTGACAAATTTCAAGAATTCTAATTGAATTAGGATTAGTCTCTTTTATTATTTTATTTTAGAAATTAAGAGTTGTTTCTTTTATTAGAAATATAATTAGTTTCCTTATTGTTTTAGGACTTTATTGTTTTAGAAGATTTAGGATATTTCTTTTATTAGGAATTAGAGTTATACTAGGATTTCTAATTTTATGCATTGGTTAGCCTATTTAAAGGCTCGTAAACACTTTTATTATTAGTTTTAGCCAATGAAAATTGCTTATGCAAAATTAAGAGTTCTAAACTTTCGTGAGGGTGTGATTCTTTCAAAACAGAGAGCGATTTTTCGATTTCCGCTTGCGATTTGATACGAGGCCAACTCTTCTTCCATCTCTATCTTCTTTAGATTTAGATTCCCGCTTATTGTTTTAGAAGATTTTTCGATTCCTGCTTGCGTAAATAGCGTAGTCCTAATTATTTTATTTATTTCATAAAAACCCAAAATTAACCTTTTGTTCATCATTAACTTTATTAGCCTTTTATTTTCGTTTGGTATTGAGAGAACCCGCTTGCGAGTTCGTTCGACGCCCTAAAACTATCGGAGATCTAGCCGTTCATAAGAACCCTAGTCTTTTAGATCCGCGATAAGGAACGTATACGAAATTAAATCATTTAATTGAATTTCTAAAAATTTTTGTGACAATTTGTTATGAGAAATTGTTATTTTTAATTGATTAAATTAATTTTAATCCTAATCTCAGCCCTAACATTGCATTTAGTAAGTTCCCGCATCAAATTGGTATAAGAGCTTCAATTTATTTTTAGGGTTTATATAAATAATAATAATAATAATAATAATAATAATAAGCAATATTTCATATTTGTCTAGCTTTTGTCTGAAAATTTTCGTCTGGCTTCCGTCTGAAATTTGCTGTTTGGCTTACGTCTGAAAATATCTATCTAGGTTTTGTCTGGCTTTTATCTATTTTTTTTCCTGCTTTTGTCTGGTTCTTGTCTGGTTTTTGGTCTGCCTTTTATCTTTTTTGTCTGGTTTTTTCGTTTGGGTTGTCTGAATTTTCTTCTAGCTTGTTGACTGAATTTTTTTTTGCCTAAAATTTTGTCTAGCCTTTGTCTAATTTTGTCTTGCATCATCATGGATCCCAACAAGGTAGAAGCCCTGATTAGAGACCTTAGTCTAAGTTGAACGCCCGAATGGATGAACACCACAATCAGGTGCAACAACAGTTGCAAGATCTACAAACCCGACATGAAACTTTAGAAACCTGCATGGGAGAAATCAATGAGCTCATCACCGAAAACCCCAATAGAGCCCACACCATGAATGGAGGGAAGTTCCTCATCGTCGCGAAATCCACACCAAACAGAACGATAAAATCATGAAATCTGCAAAAATAGACGTCTACTTTTGACGGGAAAGACAATCCACAGTCTTTCTAGAGTGGGTCACCGGTATGAAAAACTACTTCGAGTGGTACGCCATGCCCAAAGAGCGAAAGGTCTGCTTTGCAAAGGTCAAACTTACAGGCCAAGCTCGACTTTATTGGATGGGTCTAGAACGTCGAAGACAGTCCAACAGTCTTACTCCCATTTCCACTTGGGAAGAGATGGACCAGTTGAGTGATAAATATGTTCCTCTATCCTACGAGGAACGCATTCTTGATCAGTGGCATTCATTGCTTCAAGGAAATTCATCGGTCACTGAATACATCGATAAATTCGAAGAACTAAAGACCCAGGCCGATATGACTGAACCGGAAAAGGTTACCCTATCCCAATTTCGAATGGGCCTTCGCCCAGAACTGCAAAGGGAACTTATTCCGCACCCTATTGATAATCTAGACGAATGTTTCTCTAGAGTCGAAGAGCTAGAGCGATACCTCAAAACTAGTACTCCATCTAGTTATAAGTCTAATTATCGGTTCAATACGCCCCAGTCAAAGCCCAACATTAGTGCCTTGTCTGCTAGGTCCAACCCCGTTACTACACCAGTAACTCGAGTTGATAAGGGTAAGAGTCCAATGCTCGAAGGCCTCAAGAGTGGTGGTCAAAATAAATGTTATAAGTGTCATGGCATCGGGCATTTTGCAGAACAATGCCCATCCCGAAATTTGTTCATAGCTGAGGACACCGAAAATGAGCATGATGAAGGTACTGTTGAAGTTTACGAGCCTGAGTCGTTCTCTAGTAATGAAGAAGATTGTGTAGGGGAACGAACAATGGCGTGTCTTAGGGATGTCTCCTATCCCGTTGGGGAGGATAATACCTCACGGGTTCTTGTGGTTAGATGTGCTCTAACCCAATCAAAGGAGAGTGATGATTGGCGACGAGATAACGTCTTTTATACCATAGCCACGTGTGGGATGAAAGCCTGTCGAGTCCTTGTTGATAGTGGAAGTTGTACCAATGCGATTTCTGAAAGTACAGTTTCTCGTTTGGGGATCACGTCCGTAGCTCACCCACGATCCTATAATTCATCATCCATCCCTGTTTCACAAAGGTGTTAGGTTCCTATACAATTCGGATCGTATAAGGACACCTTGTGGTGTGATGTTGTGCCCATGGATGTGGGGCATATCATCCTCGGGAGGCCTTGGTTGTATGACATGGATGTTACACTATTTGATCGATCGAACGTGTGTTCCTTCACTCACAAAGGTCAGAAAATACAACTTAATCCGCTACCTCCCAAGGCACCCACAATGAAGTTGACAAAGTCAAGTGATAAAGGCCTAGTAGAGAGAGAGAAGACATCTAAGGCCGTTCACATCGTTAACCCTCTTGAGTTTGAACGAGGCGCTAAGACAGAGAACATCATCTATGTCCTTGTCACAGTTGAAAAGTCCTAAGAATCAGGCGTTGAGGTTCCCAAAGAGGTCAAACCAATCATGAATGAGTTTGCGGATGTCTTTCCCGAAGACCTCCCAAATGAATTACCACCTCTACGGGACATCCAACACGCCATCGATCTGGTCCCTAGAGCTACCTTACCCAACTTGCCCCACTATCGTATGAATCTATCCGAGCACTCGGAGTTAAAAAGGCAAGTTGATGAGCTTCTCCAAAATGGGTTCATAAAGGAAAGCTTGAATCCCAGTGTCGTGCCAACACTGCTCACGCCTAAGAAAGATGGAACTTGGAGGATGTGTGTGGATAGTCACGCGATTAACAAGATCACGGTCAAGTATCGGTTCCCGATACCAAGATTGGACGATATGATAGACATGATGGTAGCTGCCACAATTTTTTCGAAGATTGATTTGAAGAGTGGGTACCATCAAATCCGAGTTCGTCCCGGGGACGAATGGAAAACTGCCTTCAAAACCAAAGATGGTTTGCACGAATGGTTTGTCATGCCTTTTGGGATTTCGAACGCCCCGAGTACATTTATGTGTATCATGACACAAGTGTTACGGCCTTTCATCGGCAAGTTCCTTGTGGTTTATTTTGACGACATCCTCATCTACAGCCACAACAAGGAACAACACTTGGACCATTTAAGGCAAGTTTGTGTGACTCTCCGAGGAGAGAAGTTGTAAGCGAACCTGAATAAGTGCACGTTCATGTCACATCGCGTTGTCTTCTTAAGGTTCGTCGTGACCTCTGATGGAATGACTGCAGACCCCGAAAAGGTCAAAGCTATTGTTGACTGGACCGAACCTCGAAACATTCATGAAGTCCGTAGCTTCCATGGGTTAGCCACGTTCTACAGGCCGTTCATCCGTAAATTCAGTACGGTAATTTCTCCTATTACCGATTGCATCAGAAAGGGGGAGTTTAAATGGACACCTGCTTTCTGCTAAGGCTTCCAAGGAGATTAAGTCTCGAATGACGGAAGCTCCTGTCATGCGCCTTCTCGACTTCTCTAAGGTCTTCAAAGTTGCGTGTGACGCGTCAGGCGTAGGTATCGAAGGAGTATTGAGCCAAGATGGCCATCCGATAGCTTATTTCAGTGAAAAGCTAAATGAGGCCAGGCAGAAGTACTCGATCTACGACAAAGAATTCTACGCGGTAGTCCAATCCCTTAAATATTGGAAACACTATCTACTACCACATGAATTCGTTTTGTTCTCGGATCACGAAGCCCTGTGATTTTTGAATTCTCAAAAGAAGTTAAACCCACAACATGTGAAATGGGTTGAACAACTTCAAGGGTTTACCTTCGTACTAAAACATAGGGCCGGTGTGGAGAATCGAGTAGCTGACACGCTTAGCCGTAGAATGGTGACGCTGCACTCATTAAGTGTTGAGGTAACCGGATTCGAACGCCTCGTGGAGGATTACCCCACATGTCCGGATTTTGGCGAAGAGTATGCCTCACTTGTGAGTGGACAACTTGTCAGAGGGAGTAAATATACCATACAGGATGGGTATTTGTTCTTGAAACACCGATTGTGTATTCCCCGCACTTTTTTACGAGACTTTCTCGTTTGGGAATTACACGCTGGAGGGGTTGTTGGCCATTTTGGTCGCAATAAAACTGTCGCATTGGTTGAAGACCGATACTATTGGCCCAATCTCACCAGAGATGTCAAAATTATCAGCCAGTGTCGTACTGGCAAAGCAAAAGAGGCAGAACACGGGATTGTATACACCTTTACCGGTGCCACACACCCCGTGGCAAGACCTATCAATGAACTTCGTGTTAAGCCTCCCCTCCGAAAGCACGACTCGTTGTTCGTTGTTATGGACCGTTTCTCTAAGATGGTCCACTTCATTGCTTGTGCGAAGACCTCCGATGCTAGTCACATTGCTACCTTGTTCTTTAACAAGGTCGTTCGTCTACACGGTTTGCCTAAGACGATAGTGTCTGACCGTGACGTTAAATTTGCCAGTTATTTTTGGAAGACATTATGGCACAAAATGAGGACCCGACTATAATTTTCATCTGCTTATCATCCCCAAACTGATGGGCAAACCGAGGTTGTCAATAAGAGTTTAGGAAATCTGTTAAGGTGTCTAGTGGGCGAGCACATCAGGAGTTGAGATTCCATCTTACCTATCGCTGAGTTTGCATATAACAATTCGGTTAATAGAGCCACAGGCATGAGTCTGTTCCAAATTGTGCATGGGTATTAACTTAGGACATCAGTAGATCTCATTCCAATGTCCATTCATCATAGGTCATCAGAGTCTGCATCCACATTTGCGCATCGCATTCATGAGTTGCATGCTGAGATTGAGAAAAGAATTAATTTAAAGAATGAAAAATACAAGTTCTCTGCAGATTCTCATAGACGGTTCAAAGAATTCTAAAAGGGTGATTTTGTGATGGTTCAGAATAGACTTGAGCGATTCCTGCAAGGAGTTGTAAAGAAGTTACAAACTCGTGGTGCTGGACCCTATCAGATCTTGAAGCATGCCGGATCTAATGCTTACATCTTAGATCTTCCATCGGAATTAGGGATTAACACGACTTTCAATGTGGAGGACCTCGTTCAATTCCATGGCCCTTCAACCATCCCTGCCAACCCCTTTGAGCTTTTTTTCTTAATCTAATGACCCAATTACTCTCCTTCCCACACCGTTACCCCCACCTACTCGGCAAATCTGTGAGATCATCGAAGATGTGTTGGAAGATCAGATTATGTCCACCAACCAAGGAGGACTTCAAAAGTATTTGGTCAAGTGGAAGAACAAGAGCGATTCAGAGAACACTTGGACTACACAGGAAGAATTTCAGCAGCTTAATCCGGATCTTTTGGACCTCTACCACAACCAGCATTCATCGGGGATGCATCCTTCTAACCTAGGGAGAGTTGATGGGGACATCCGATTCAAGCAACCGCCCATAACATATCGGAGGCGAGAGAAGAACATCAAAGTGATCAGAAAGAAGAAAAGTAACTTATCGAAAGAAGAGTAACTTTTAATCTTGTCACTTTTATGTTTGGCCTATTTTAAAGTGTCAAACGAAGTCGAATTGATGCGAAATTGGTCATATTTGAAAGCTTATCGAAGTAGCTTTCCAACCATGGATCAAAATATCGTCCGATACCGATACGTATCGGTATCGGATGTGAACGATACGGTACATTAACTGTACCGTATCGCTCATTTGTATTGCAAATACCGGACAATACATTCAATGTATTGTCCGGTACACTACTGTTCCGGTACGTATCGTCCTGTACGTACCTATTTTTTGACCAGACGATACGTACCGATTTTCCGGCATTTTAACCCATGTTTCCAACGAGCCAAAAATTGAACAATTCCGACAAGTATTGAAGAAGTTATGGTCAGTTTTCGGAAGCTGCACATAAAGTGACGAATTTCAATAATCCTAATTGAATTAGGATTAGTCTCTTTTATTATTTTATTTTAGAAAGTAAGAGTTGTTTCTTTTATTAGAAATAGGATTAGTTTCCTTATTGTTTTAGGATTTTATTTTATAAGAATTAAGATATTTCTTTTATTAGGAATTAGAGTTATACTAGGATTTCTAATTTTATGCATTGGTTAGCCTATTTAAAGGCTTGTAAATACTTTTATTATTAGTTTTGGTTAATGAAAATTGCTTATGCAAAATTGAGAGTTCTAAACTTTCGTGAGGATATGATTCTCTCAAAACGGAGAGCGATTCTTCGATTCCCGCTTGCGGTTTGGTGCGAGACCAACTCTTCTTCCATCTCTATCTTCTTTAGATCTACGGTTTGCGTAAGTATCATAGTCCTAATTATTTTATTTATTTCATTAAAATCCAAAATTAACATTTTGTTCATCATTAACTTTATTAGCCTTTTATTTTTGTTTGGTATCGAGAGAACCCGCTTGCGAGTTCGTTCGACGCCCTAAAACTATCGGAGATCTAGCCGTTCATAAGAACCCTAATCTTTTAGATCCGCGATAGAGAACATCAAGAAAGCAACGCTATTTTGGGTCAAAATTAAATCACCTAATTGAATTTCTAAAATTTTCCGTGATAATTTGTTATGAGAAATTGTTATTTTTAATTGATTAAATTAATTTTAATCCTAATCTCAGCCCTAACATTGCATTTAGTAAGTTCCCGCATCAAATAAATTGTTGTAAGTTTTGGAAAAAAAGAAACGCTCAATGTTGCTATCCAGATGGTTCAATGACAGAACAGGACCTGGTGTTTGTATTCAGAAGGCCTTTAAAAGCATGGGAAAAAAAGAAGAGATATACAGGTTCAAACTTATACCCAATACAATAATAACATTTGTCTCCCCATCAAATCAAATGATTCAAATCTTAAGTAGTAACATCCTCCCCAGAATCATTAAATTTCTTCAGAGAAGGATTCAATGTAAGATATGAATAGCAGGGGGAGGATTCAACTCGAACTGTAACTCATGAGATTTTCACAACAATGCAAGTGAGGCCATTCTCATTGATGCATTGACATGGAAACATGGAAAAGTCAAATGCCAAAAACGTTGACTACAGAACTACAAATGGGCATGCATGCATAGATGGAGAGGGAAACATGCACACAAGTTACTATATGGACTATGCAGAACCTCAAAATCAAGGACATCTTTCCAAGTTAGTGGCTAGAAGATGTAGCCCAAGAAAAGAAAAAAGGAAAGCACAGACCAGAGCAGTACAAATAGTCACACTAGAGCCAACCTGTCCCAAGTCCACAGCTGGGTTTAGGCTTTGTCCACAGTCATAGGTAATATCTGTTCGCAGCATTCTGGTAGCTCCTGTAAGAAGATCTATTTCCACCTGCTATGCCAAAACTTAGTCTTAGAATTGAAGATGGATATATGGATGTCATAAGCCAATCAGTTTTGTAAAATGCAACAACCAATGTTTAGAAACTCAATATTAATTAGGAAACAGGAATGTTGATTTTTAAGTTTTAACTCTCCCAAAATTTTCAGGAATAAGGGGCTGACCAAATGAATATACAGTGCAACCACCGTAAAAAAAAAAAAATCATAAAAAAAACATCAACAAGAAAAAAAATATATAGGTCCTCTATTGCTCAAATAAAGTGCTGAAATTTTGATGTGGAGTAAATCAATACTTGTGAGGTGGGTTATGGTTAGGTTTATGGAGTAGAGCTGAGAATGAAGGGGAGGAATGATAACTTTGGCATTTTCAATAGATAAGGTTTGGGCATTGAAGAGGCGTTTGAAACTATGAAAATACCAAGGCTGCCCACTGAGAGAAAAATGAAAAGATCGGGTACAAAAAAGCCTGTGTTTCAGCTTTCATAAACTCAACTGAGTTGGTCGAGTTTATGAACAGAAAAAGGCCACTTTTAAAGTCATGGTGCAGAGACCCTGGCCAAACTGGTTGATTCAGTCATATAACACTTCATAAGCATCAGATAAGATGGGTCAGAAGATCACCTCACTTACAGCAGCACCATAATTTAGATACCGCATAGAGCTAATGTCAGGAACCGAGTAAACACTTGCTGATAAGTTCACTGCTTGGAGATTTGCCTGCATAATAGAAAGGATGAGAGCAGTGAGTGATACTGAGCGGCAGTGCCTCAAGCTGCTCCATCTTATATAATCTAAAAGAAGGGAGTTGTAGGGTTGCAAATTTCGGGATTATACATTTAAGACTCTGAACAACATGAGTGTACAACATGATTTTAAGTCCAATAAATAAGTGATAAATCTGGTTGACTCGACTCCCCTTTAAATTAATTAAATTAATCATCTAATTAATTTAATTTTTTTTAATTAAATTGTTTTGGCTTGCTTAGCTAACCAAAAAATTAATAAACTATAAATAAATGCCATAGATAAATTACCCCTGCCTCATGCATTCTAACTCCACTCTCAACAAGTATACAATGTACCACTTTATGGGATGCACATGAATAACAACACTTTAAGAGATAGACTCATCTATTGTACCATATTTTCTTTCATTTTTTTTATAACCTGAGTATCTGGGCGTCTTAGAGCACCCGACTAATCCCAGGGCATGTGCGCGCCCCATGTTAGCACGTGTCGGGTTAGCACGGGATAAATCCCTAGGGTCCTAAGGGGGGAGACTGAACTCAGGTCTCCCGCTTCCTGAGGCAGGTAACATGCCAACGCGCCAAACCCCTTGAGTTTTGTACCATATTTTCTTTCATTTGATAAAATTGTTACTCATAATAATAAAATAACTCCACTCTGAACAAAATATAAAAAACAACTTTATAAGATATTGGGATCCACATGCATACCAACACTTGCAGAGATATTTTAAATAGGATAATAGTAAATTAAAGACATCAATAGGTGATTTCAAAGATGAGAAGGCATACAACTCAATTCTAAGTGATCCAACAATAACATTTAATTTCAATTTGTCAAATCCTTACCTGGAGGATTAGAGTATCCCATGTAACTGTCTCTTTCTCCTGCAAACTTTCCTTAAGCGGTGTTAATCTTTCAACCAACACATTACAGGCAAGCCTAACTGCTTCACAACTCGACTCCGACGTGGTGCTCCCCGCAGTGAATCCCCCTTGCACCATACTCAACGTATCAGCCTGAATAACCCGTACTCTCTCCAAAAGGTTTAGATTTCCATCACTCCATAGTTGCCCAAGAGCAAATGCTGTCATCTGCTTCACTTTCGTCCACAAACCCTGGCCTAACTCGATCCCTCCAACTTCAACGGCAACCGAACCATCATTGAGAATGCTCACTTTCCCGGGAGTTGGCCTCATGATCACTTCATGAATGATGGGTATGCAGGAGATTCCCCGTTTTCTCCATTTGCTACAACTGTTGAATTGTCTGATTACATCAACCCTGTGGTTAAAACTAGAAGATATGGCCAACTCATCCAACACTGATGGTAAAGTGTACTCGAGAAGTTCTCCGGCACCGTCTCCGTAAAACAACTGGAGGCTCTTGAAAGTGTGCAAATTCTTCTTCCGTATGGAATCAGTCTCGACCGAAAGATACGAAGCAACGTGCTCAATTATGGCTTCAGCAATCGAAGAACCCTGCACCTCTCCTGGGGCCCGCATGGCCGATTTACTAGAAAGATTCGTCTTGCATACCTTTGTTTTTATTATAATTAGCAATAAAAATTAATATGTACATATATGAGAAATGGGAAATGCGCCAGGACGCAGCCCTGGAGGGCTGCACCCGGACGCTAGATCACATGCCATGTGGCATGATCAACCCAAAACAACACCCGTTTGGGTTGATCAGCCATCGGACATGTGGTTTAAAAAGAAAAATTCTCTTTCTTTTTCAACTTTTTTGGCCTTCGTTGGTCAAAGATAAGGTAAACCAACTTGGTGCATTGAGTTTTGGCATCTTTGACCACATTTTTTACGGTCGATATGCATCGGATCAGGCCCAAATTTTTTTAGTGATACCTGATTGATCTTATCTAAGTTACCGTGGCACCTAATCCTCGTAATGGATCCCACTTGGTGCTCAAATGGTCTGGACGCACCCCTAAGGGCTGCATCTGGACGCATAGTCCCGGGCCTATATATATATATATATATATATATATATATATATATATATATATATATATATATATATAAACAAGAAAGGAAAATCAGAAGAGCCATACTCTTACAAACCTTGAAGTCGATAGAAAGAGCCCCCCAATCATACTTCTTCAACGCTCCTACAATGTTATGTGGCATGATTGGGCTAACATCTTCAGATATACCTGCATTGATTAACAAATCAACATGCAAAGCTGTAATCTTTCCATTAGCTTTGAAGCCCACACTGTAGTTTATTTTCATGGGATGGCGTCCTCCTGCCATTATCATATCAGTCCTCCGATCAAGGTAGATTCGAATGGGACGGCGTAACTTGTACGCTGCAAGGGCACATGCCGTGGCGACCTAAACATCACATAAGTCCTATGATTGTGAGATCATGATGGATGCACCAATTTATTCATAAATGAAATAACATGAGATACAAGTTCTGTTCGGATTCTACCAGTTGCCTGCCCATATACTTTGCACTCAGTCAAAAAGTTATTTCAACAAAATCAGGGATCTTATTTTGGTATAAAACTTGGTATACAGGAAATATTAAAACAGTTTTTCATTTTGCACTGGACAAGAAGAGCCATCATCAATGGTGATATGATTCAGAGTAATCAATTAGTTCATTTTAGTGCAAGAATATGAGGATAGTTTTTCATTTGTTAATTCAAAGATCATATAGTAATTTGACATAGAATTCCAAATTTATCCAAGTATTAGACTTGTTGATTTCATTTTTAGAAGTAAGAGATAATGGTATTAAGGTTTAGATGAGGTAAGAAGAAGATAAGAGAAAGAGTTGGAAAATTAGGGTTACGAGAAATTAATCCCACACTCACATTGTATTTGTGTGTGTCTGTGTATTATAGTACACATTTACAAGTATCGCATGGGAAGGAAACGGCTAAAACTGATTATAGCTGCTAAATAACATAATTGCCCACCGTGACAATTATGTCAGTTAGATGTCAATCATGCCCAACTTGGATATCAATTCATATAACCTCGTTTTTCCCACGGCCATCGACAAGTTGTTATTGTGGATTAACAAGAGGGGTTAATGATTTAGAAGCCACATTTTTCCTTATAAAGTAGGGGCCATTGCTTGGTGCAATGGTAAAGGGCTTGGCTGTCAAGCGCAAAAATGCAAGTTCGAGTCCTGAGAACAGCTACTTTGTCTCCAAAGAAACAAAGGTTAGGTCAGTATCCCGTCCACCCCTCCCAGCACCCCCTACGTACGGGACCAGCACTGGGTAATGACTTTTTTTTATTTTTCTTTATGAAGTGACAATCAACCTCAATGTGCTTGTTTCTCATTATATATAGGATTAGGGGAAATGTGGATAATTTAGACTCCACATTTTTCCTTATAAAGTGACAATCAACCTCAATTGGTGCGTAGATGTCAATCATGCTGAACTTGGATATAAAACTCATGTAGCCCCGTTTATCCACAGCCTTGGTGAGGACATCAGCAAGTTGTTCTTGACATGAGAGGTACAAAATTATTTAAAGATCACATTTTCTTTATAAAGTGATAATTAACCTCATGTGCTTGATTTTTTCGTAATATACATGACTGGAGGCAATGTGGATAGTGACCTGATCGTGTCCGTTCAGCTTTGTAAGCATCTTAATTTTGACTCCTAAATCGGCAAGAATAAATTTTACCCACATTCCTTCACAAGCACCATGGGGCAACGGCCTTATATTTGATTTGGATACTCTATTGAGCTACAACATTCTATTTTTTGCTCTTCCAGGATACCAAATTTCCTCCAACAGATGTGCAGTATCCAACAAAGGACCTTCTATCACTGAGATCCATCCTAGCCTGCATCAATATATATCTCCACATCACAATTCTAATGCTCACTATATAACATACACTTACATGCAGAGTGCATATATTGGCTAACCACACGCATGACATATGAAATGTTAGGACGGGTGACAGTGAGATATATAAAATTTCCAACAAGTCAATAGAGTCACACATCTTCAAGTGGTTCACCCTCGTTAGCATTCATTTGATGATTAAGTACCATAGCTGAGTCAACAGGTCTTGCTCCTAAGTTGTGTTGCTTTAGAAGATTCATAGTATACTTTCTCTGTTAGAAGAATATTCCCTTCTTAGGCCTGCCCACCTCTATCCCAAGAAGTACTTAAATAGCTCTAAGTCCTCTAAGTCTAACACCATGCGTAGGCATCTTTTAATGTTGTGATCTGCTCAATATCATCACCCATGCTAACGATGTCATTGACAAATACAATGAATGTCGTTATGCAATTGTGGAACCTGATTTGGGGTTGTGTAACCCAAGTTTGTGACCAAAATCTGTTTTTGCAGCTGTGTTGTGGCAGTTATTAGATCAAAATCTCAGAAATCCTAGACGTATCGTCTAGGTCTCTGGACGATAAGTACCGGTGTATCAGCCGATACATTGAATGTATCGGCCTGGTACAGTATACACACACACACACACGCACACACACACACACACACACATATAGATATATATATATATATATATATATATATATATATATATAAATCCCAAAAAATACCCTAAATTTCTGGAAAAATATATTAATGGTTTTCAAATTTTTTCATATTTTTTGAAAATTATTTAAGGCTTCTTAGAGGCATCTTTGGGAATGTTATCGCCTTAGAAGTATAAAGCCTCTCAACTTAACATTGTATATGAATAAAACATTAAAGTCACCATAATAGACTATTGATCGTAGCACATTGTACATGAAAAACTCACATTAAAGCCACATTGAATTCCTTGGTGGTTCTTCGTCGTCGCCATCATCATCAGTGCGCCAGCTTTGCCTATAGTGTTAGCCATATTGATACCCATGATCATATATCCCCCCTTCAAACTGAGGCATTAGCATAGGGTATGGGTGATGCGGGAACTTACTAAATGCAATGCTAGGGCTGAGATTAGGATTAAAATTAATTTAATCAATTAAAAATAATAATTTCTCATAACAAATTACCACGGAAAATTCTAAAAATTCAATTAGGTGATTTAATTTCGGCCCAAAATAGCGTTACTTTCGTGTACGTTCTCTATCGCGGATCTAGAAGACTAGGGTTCTTATGAACGGCTAGATCTCCGATAGTTTTAGGGCGTCGAACGAACTCGCAAGCGGATTCTCTCGATTCCAAACGAAAATAAAAGGCTAATAAAATTAATGATGAACAAAATATTGACTTAGGACTTTTATGAGATCAATAAAATAATTAGGATTACGCTACTTACGCAAACCGTAGATCTAAAGAAGATAGAGATGGAAGAAGAGTTGGTCTCGCACCAAACCGCAAGCGAGAATCGAAGAATTGCTCTCCGTTTTGAGAGAATCATACCCTCACGAAAATTTAGAACTCTCAATTTTTAAATAAGCAATTTTCATTAACCAAAAACTATAATAAAAGTATTTACAAGCCTTTAACTAGGCTAACCAATGCATAAAATTAGAAATCCTAGTATAACTCTAATTCCTAATAAAAGAAATATCCTAATTCTTCTAAAACAATAAAGTCCTAAAACAATAAGGAAACTAATCTTATTTCTAATAAAAGAAACAACTCTTACATTCTAAAATAAAATAATAAAAGAGACTAATCTTAATTCAATTAGGATATTTGAAATTCGTCACTTTATGTTCAACCTTCGAAAACTGACCATAACTTCTGCAATACTTGTCGGAATTGCTCAAATTTTGGCTCATTGGAAAGCTACTTCGATAAGCTTCAATATGACCAATTTCGCATCAATCCGACTTTGTTTGATACTTCAAAATAGGCCAAACATAAAAGTGACGGGATTGAAAGTTGAAGACCCTAATAAATTTTGGATTTTCTTCTTTCTGATCAAACGGGTCTTTAACATGCCTTTTTTTAAAACCCATTCGTGGGTCCACCTTCTCTTTTGACATCTTCTCTTTATCCGACCACGATTCGAACAGGTAGATCTAAAATACACATCAATCCCCTCTACTTTGAAAAAGTTCGACCTCGAACTTTGGTTGGCATGGATTTTCACGGTCGCGATCACACACAATATATAGGGAACCTCGATCGGAAGCGGCTTGAATCGGACGTCCCCATAAACTCTCCCCGGGTTAGAAGGATGCATTCCCGATGAATACTGGTTGTGATAGAGCTCCAAGAGATCCGGGTCAATCTGCTGAATTCTTGTGTAATCCACGTGTTCTCTGAATCACTCTTGTTCTTCCACTTGACCAAATACTTTTGAAGTCCCCCGTGGTTGCTGGACACAATCTGACCTTCCAACACATCTTCGATGATCTCACGAATTTTCCGAGTAGGTGGGACTAAATGTGTGAGAAGAGAAATTATTGGGTCATCGGATGTAGAAAGCTCAAAGGGGTTGGCAGGGATGGTTGAAGGGCTATGAAATGGAACAAGGTCCTCCACATTGAAAGTTGTGCTAATCCCCAATTCCAACGGAAGATCTAAGATGTAAGCATTAGAACCGACACGCTTCAGGATCTGATAGGGTCCAGTATTACGAGCTTGTAACTTCTTTGCAACTCCTTGTGAAAATTGCTCGTTTCTATTCCGAACCATCACAAAATCACTCTCTTGAAATTCTTTGAACCGTCTGTGAAAATCTGCAAAGAACTTGTATTTCTCATTCTTTAAATTAATTATTTTCTTAATCTCAACATGCAACTCATGAATGCGATATGCAAAAGTGGATGCAGACTCTGATGACCTTTGATGAATGGACATTGGGAGAAAATCTGTGTTCTAGTATTCGACTTATCCTTCCACTGGATGAGGTATGCCTAATGTTTCTCAGATTGCATTATCCTTGCAGTCCAAGTGTTGTCAATTTTCGGTTTACCTTTCCACTTAAGAAGATACTCTCGATATGCTTGCTGTGTCTTTACTGTAATAACAAAATATAGATCTCCAAAAACTTTTCCATCTAACCTCTTCACATATTGTTCAGGCGGGTATTTGGAAATCAATGAGTAGATAGAATTGAGCTCAGGTGGATGGGCCTCAAGGAATGGATCTAAAGGTTTTGTTGTTGGGCCTAAAAAAAGGTGTACATGCATCTACACTCGACTCGATTAACTCGTGTGTACTCGTTTCAACCAAAACCAAAGACTCTGGGGTACTCGATTCAATGGACCCTAATAGTTCTTGTGTACCCAGTTCGTTGGGCTCACGTGTACTCGATTCAAGGGGCATCAACAAGTCGTGCGTACCCAACTCTACGGATACTAATGACTCATAGGCAAGTGACTCGATAGGTTCATGTGTGGGTGACTCAACATCACTACTCACAAGGGAAATAGAAGTCTTTTTAACACAAACTAGACTTTCTTCAGCTTCCTCTATCTCCTCTTCACTCATCACGGTTTTTTCCACGTTCACATTTCCCGACTCCTTAGGATTCTCTCTTTAATCAATAAATTTTGAGCGAAAAATTTTATGGGGCATTGATAAGCAAAGTGTTCAAATTTGTGATAGTTATAACATTTGTTGCAACCACTAGTTTTTGAGCACTCAATAATCGTTCTTTTCCCGTTATCAATTTGGAGCCTTGTACGAGTACTCGTGGGTTTCAATGGTGGAACCCCAAAATTAGAGCTCTCTTTAGTGTAGTTGCTCATTGACCCCAGTTGGGTGTGTTTATGACACTTATCCACCTTAGCTTCCAAACACCGTAGAAGGTGGAGGTACGTGAAAAGAACATATTGGTTGATGAGTCGTTCCTTCATGTCTGCCCATCGTGTGATGGGCTTAGTTCGAGTTAATTTGCGTCGAAACTTTCACACTATCCAAATATCTCTTTGCATGACGCACCAATCTCGTTTTTGCGGGCCTAACCTTACACTCTTCCGACATGTCATACGAGTCAAAATATTCCTCTATACTAGACAACGATCCCATGAAGGTCTTAGGATTCGTCATACCCTCAAAAGCTGGGACTTCAATTTGAATAGACCTTAGGGATTCACTATCAAGATCATATTTGAGCTCACAATGACGGGAGTATCCCTTAACTCTAATCTCATCGCGACTTTCCGGACTTTGCCAAGAATTTAGAGTGTAGCGGTTTCCTCATTCGGCTAGTACTCTTTCATGACGAGTAAGGAATTCACGGTGACGTGTAAGTGACTCATACATGATGCTTGACACAAACACAACTCAGACACAATACTAGAAAAGACACTATAAACCAACAATGGATGATGACTTTTGTCAAACACTAGACGTGCACACTAATAAAATAAAATGCAAGAAGATTGAAATGACATGCAATTATGAAACTAAGTTATGCAAGACAAAATTAGACAAAGACTAGACGAAAATTTAAAAAAAAAACTCAGACAAAAATTCTAGCAAAAAAATATTTCAGACTAAAGCTAGACAAAATCTAGATAGAAAATTTCAGATAAAAAGCTAGAAAAAAATTCTAGACAAAAAATTTCAGGCAAAAGCCAAATAGAAAATTCAGACAAAAGCCAGATGAAAATTTTCAGACAAAAGTTAGACAAATCTGAAATAATGATTTATTTTTTTTAAATAAACCCTAAAACCCTAAAACTAAATTGATACTCTGATACCAATTTGATGCGGGAACTTACTAAATGCAATGTTAGGGCTGAGATTAAGATTAAAATTAATTTAATCAATTAAAAATAATAATTTCTCATAACAAATTACCACGGAAAATTCTAAAAATTCAATTAGGTGATTTAATTTCGGTCCAAAATAGCGTTACTTTCGTGTATGTTCCCTATCGCGGATCTAGCAAATTAGAATTCTTATGAACGGTTAGATCTCCGATAGTTTTAGGGCGTCGAACGAACTCGCAAGCAGGTTCTCTCGATTCCAAACGAAAATAAAAGGCTAATAAAATTAATGATGAACAAAATATTGATTTAGAACTTTTATGAGATTAATAAAATAATTAGGATTAAGCTTCTTATGCAAACCGTAGATCTAACGAAGATAAAGATGGAAGAAGAGGCACCATCGAAGAATCAAGAATGCTCCGTTTTGAGAGAATCACACCCTCACGAAAGTTTGGAACTCTCAATTTGCAGAAGCAATTTTCATTAACCAAAAACTATAATACAAGTGTTTACAAGCCTTTAAATAGGCTAACCAATGCATAAAATTAGAAATCTTAATATAACTCTAGTTCCTACTAAAAGAAATATCTTAATTCTTCTAAAACAATAAAGTCCTAAAACAATAAGGAAACTAATTTTATTCCTAATAAAAGAAACAACTCTTACTTTCTAAAATAAAATAATAAGAGACTAATCCTAATTCAATTAGGATTTTTGATATTCGTCACTTTATGTGCAACCTCCGAAAACTGACTATAACTTCTTCAATACTTGTCGGAATTGCTCAAATTTTGGCTCGTTAGAAAGCTACTTCGATAAACTTTCAAATATGACCAATTTCGCATCAATCCGACTTCGTTTGATACTTCAAAATAGGCCAAACATAAAAGTGACGAGATTGAAAGTTGAAGACCCTAATAAATTTTGGATTTTCTTATTTCTGATCAAACGGGTCTTTAACGGGCCTTTTTTTAAAACTCATTCATGGGTCCACTTTCTCTTTTGACATCTTCTCTTTATCCGACCACGATTTAAATAGGCGGATAAAAAATACACATCAATGGGTTAGTGTAATATGGAAATGTCGGTCCTCCAAAAATTTGGCCAAAGAAGTCTTCATGTTGGGGGTAGGTTGGTTGAGGGATTGGGTACGGTCTCCAGCGAGTCGGCAGCGATCCCAATCGATTCCGGGTGGTGGAAGATGAAGAGGAGGCCTCTCCGTGCTTAGAAGGGAAGAGAAAGAAAAAGAAGAAAAAAAAAGGAAAATAAAAGGGGTTTCCCGAGCTACCAAGTAGCTAAGCTCCATAAACTAAAATTTCAAATTATCGACCGATAATTTAAAAATTATCAGGCGATAATTTCAATGTATCGGCAAGACGGGTGAGACGAGAGATAATTTGCCCGTATCGCCCAATAATTTGGTTTTTTTTGGAGTGCTCGAGAAAAGGCCTTATTATCCTATCAGGCACCCCTGAAACCGATACGTATCAGTTTCGTCTGATATTTTGATCCATGATTATAGTATCTCAACTATAGAAGATTCCGAAGTGGGGATAGAGGGTAGATGCTCCATGATAGAGTTAAAAAACAGATACAATGTTCTTGTGGTAGAAATAGATATCTCTCTAGCGGCTCATGCCTCTATTTCTCCATCCATGATTTGGATCGTTGACTATGGAGCCACAAATCATACAACAGGGATGTCATTATTCCACTCTCTGTTTCTGATGCCAGACCCATGTCATATACGTGTGTTGACTCGAAAATTATGGAATTGAGAACTCTTTTTTTTCTTCCACTTAGCCTTAAAAATTAGATAGAATAAATTAATAGAAGGAATTCGGGAAAGAGACTATTTATAGTTTTTTTTAACAAATTCTAATCTAAATAGGATTTAAAGCCCTAAGCTATGCTTAGTCACTAGAAAAATATACGTAGCCACCTAGGTGGCTAGGAAAATATATTTAGTCATCTAGCTTGCTAGAAAAATACTTATCCACCCTAGGTGGATAGAAAAAAATACTTATCCACCCTAGGTGGATAGAAATATACTTATCCACCTTAGGTGGATAGAAATATACGTAGTCACCTAGGTCGCTAGAAAAAATACTTATCCACCTAGGTGGCTAGAAAATATACGTAGTCACCTAGATGGCTAGAAATATACTTATCCACCTTAGGTGGATAGAAAAAATACTTATCCACCCTAGGTGGATAGGAAAATACTTATCCACCTAGGTGGATAGGAAATATACGTAGTCGCCTAGGTGGCTAGAAATATACTTATCCACCCTAGGTGGATAGAAAAAATACTTATTCACCCTAGGTGGATAGAGAAATATACTTATCCACCCTAAGTGGATAGAAATATACTTATCCACCCTAGGTGGATAGAAAAATACTTATCCAGCCTAGATGGCTAGAAAATATACGTAGTCACCTAGGTGGCTAGAAAAATACTTATCCACCTAGGTAGATAGAAAATATACTTATCCACCTAGGCAGCTATGAGAAAAGAATGACGTACGTAAGAAGAATCTTCTCAATCCGCGTAAAGACGAAAACTTACGCAGCTCTCTCAACCGTTCATTTCATGAAAAAACCTTACGGAACCGTAAGATCGTAACTTCTATAACCGCTACCACAAATCTATAAATAGCAGACTCGTCCTCATTGCAAGAGATCCGAAAATTCTGACACAAGAGCTATGCCGAAAATATCTCCGACTCTTCTAAAAAAGACTTTAGGGTGATCTCCGAGATTCTGACTATTCTTTTCTTCTTTTTTTTTTATTTTCTTTTAAAGTGGACAAGGAGTAGGTTAGGATTAAGACTTTTAGGATAAGGGCTACAACCCTTACCTAAAGGAGATACGCTTAGGATAAGAGCTACGGCTCCTCCTAAGTGGGATTTATGGTTACAATTTGGGATTATTCGTTACGACTCGTACCTAATCTCTTGCGTACTTAGAAATAGTTAAGCCACATGGGTACGACCCTGGGCATAACTCCTAGTACACTCGGATTGCAACCACAAATTCAATGCTCATACGGATTGCAATCACGAACCCGAAGAATAATTTCGAACTATAATACCCAAAATATCCACCTATGATAATTAGAGTTTCCCTCGCGGTTCGGATCATCACTCCCTCAAATGAGGGTTTGGACCTTAACCTCGAGATCGGAAATTCTCTCACAGTGGACTCGTTGACTTTTAGTCAAACGATCATAATGTGAGATCGTAATGAGATCCAACGGTGGATTTATTGCATTTTGACTAGATCTTATTAATTTGGTCAAATCCAACGATAGAATTATTGACTTTTAGTCAAATGATCATAATGAGAGATCATAATGAGATCGAACGATAGATTTATTGTATATTGACCAGATCTTGTGATTATGGTCAAATCCAATGGTGGAATCATTGACTTCTAGTCAAACGATCATAATGTGAGATCGTAATGAGATCCAATGGTGTATTTATTGTATATTGACCAGATCTTGTGATTATGGTCAAATCCAACGGCGGAATCATTGACTTCTAGTCAAACGATCATAATGTGAGATCGTAATGAGATCCAATGGTGAATTTATTACATATTGATCAGATCTTGTGATTATGGTCAAATCCAACAGTGGATTCATTGACTTTTAGTCAAACGATCATAATGTGAGATCGTAATGAGATCCAACGGTGGATTTATTACATATTGATCAGATCTTGTGATTTTGATCAAATCCAATGGTGGATTCATTGACTTTTAGTCAAATGATCATAATGTGAGATCGTAACGAGATCCAACGGTGGATTTACTATGCATTGACCAAATCTTAAGATATTGATCAAATCCAACGATAAAATCATTATAAAATCATCTATGATCATCAAATTTTAAGGAATTTGACGATATCTAACCCATGATTAGACACTATCACTGAAAGTGATAATTCTTCTGATAATCAGTTGCCCGAAAAATGGATTTGGTATTCGAAGTCATCTTTGAGACCGGAGAACAAGAATTCGTTTTAAGACTCCTCCACGAGTTTCTTGCTCCAATAATGACTCGTGCTTTTCGATCAAATGGACCCGGCTTTTGGAGGGGTTCTCCCATCCGTCGTCCCCTATTTCATATTTCTTAAATCTCTGATGAAGATAGTCTGCTATCCATCTATCTCATGACGGATTGAAGATATCGATGAAGACTTAAAATTAGAATCTTAGTTTTGTTTATTTCAGAGATGTAATTACATTATTTTTTTTATTTAGTAGCTTTTAATCAGAGGTATTCAATTTTGATGTAATTAACGGGAAATCGACTGCGATACCCGGAAGTGTAAGGTCCGCCATTTTAATAAAACCCTCTCCTAGCGAGGGGAAATTTGTTATGATTAATTTGTGTTAGATTTATATCCTACGCAAATTTGTTGTTTACAAATTTCTGGCACGCCCGGTGGGACCCACTTCTCATCTCATCTTTAAGCTACTTAATAAAAAAAATTCTCTAAAATAAAATGTGGGTATAATAAACTATAAAGCTTTGGTTATTCCATGATTTTTCATTTTAATAGCTCGTTCTTCCATGCAGATATTCACCGAATTTACTACATCAAACATTTCAATGGCATTTGGAAAGAATGTTGCTCACTCCTCTTCATCAGGAGTTCGTCGTGTGATGCGGGCTCGACCTCAGACTGAGGAAGCCATACTCCGCAGATCAACCCGTCTTATAGCGCGAGCCAATCTGGAGGAGAAATACGCTCAACAGGAAGAACTGGATTCTCCCAAGTCCTTCACCAGCACTGACAACCCACTTTATGGGGATTCAGACTCTATCTTTTCCGAAGATGAATTCCCGGAGGTCCGATCGCAATCAGTGTCGGTGAGTCCACCAGGAACTCCGAGGTCTAATCAATCATATCCGATGAATTCCCCGCAATCACCTGAGATAGCCAACCTGACTAAATCACATGTCCGGATTATTTCTTCATCACCCATCACCCCTCATTCCTCGAGCTCCCTTCAATTCAATCTCAACGGATCATCCGTCGGATTAGTGACTTCAGACATCCCTACGGTACTTCCAGTGATGGTTTTGACAACAAAAGAAAGTGCCAACATCCTTGAACAGCTAGAACAGATGCGTCAAACAATCGCAGCTCGTGATGCACAGATAGCTGTGCTGATTGAGAGAGAATAATCGAAAAGAGACTGAAGAAAATATATCCCTCAACAAAGTACAGAGCCTAATTTCCGAGAATCTTAAAGGCTATCAGAAAGTGTCGGATAGTTCCCAGACATATCGCAAGCCATATCCGCCAGAAATTGATGAAGTCTCGTTTCCACCTGAGTATAGACAACCAAAGTTCTCCCAGTATAGCGGCAGAGGTGCCCCACTTGAGCATTTGGCCCACTTCCTCTAAGCTTGTGGTGACACTTCAAAATGCGACGCTTTGCTTTTGTGACAATTTGTGCACTCTTAAGGGAGCTGCATTCACATGGGACACAAAGCTTCCACCCGAGTCAATATCGACCTGGAAAGAGATGGAAGAGGCATTCCTGAAGAGATTCTTTAGTACTCAGAGATTCGTAGGGGTCGCCGAGTTATCACAATTGAAACAACGACCAAATGAAAGGGTCGTCGATTACATTACGCGGTGGAGAAACCTTAGCATCCATTGCAAGCACAAGTTTGAAGAAGAAGCAGTACAAACGTGTCTGGCTGGTATGAGACAAGAATTAGCAGTCCCTTACTATGGACATTCCATGAGTTTCGAAGATCTCGCTACACGAACTTCAGAACTAGAAAGTTTCATTGGCTTAAACTCAAGGGGAAACCGAAAGGATTCTCCCAGAGGAACAGAACGAAGGACAGAAACGTCTACATCTTATCCGGCGACAATAGCAATCGGCACCAGAGATCGTAACCAATTCACTATAACCAAGCGAATAGAAGAATCCGGAAACAATCGATCAAACAAAGCAGGTGGAGTCAACAGTAATTTTGCACCCCCTCAGAGATCAAGCTGGTCTAAGGGCCAATCTCTGAAAGAAAGGAAAGATAAAAAGTATTCATTTAAAAATGAAGACGTCGAGGGCATCTTCAATGACGTCATTGACGGTGGGATTATACAGCTACCAAAATCCCGCAGACCTAAAGAGCAACTATACTGTAAATATCATCGTGTCTTACGACACACGTTGAAAGATTGTTTTATATTTAAAGATAAGGTCCAGAGTCTTCTTGATTCTGGAGACTTTGCTTTTACTCCAGAATCTCCTAAACAAGACAATGATAGCATTGCCACGACAAATATGATCACCTTCGGGGATTTTCCACCAGTTCCTATCCTTGAAAAAAATCCGAACTCTGCACTTCAGGAACTTCATGAGTTCATTCCATCCTGCAAGGACTCTGATTCGTCGTTCTCCGAGGATGAAATAGGCCCTGTCCACTATATTACCCGGCTCAGGAAGAGAGAATGGAGACAGAGGGATACTGCCCGAAATAAGAAAGTACTGATAGAAAGTGAAGCAACTTGTTTCTTGAAAGAACTGATGCAGAAGAATGGCTTACCCAATTATCAACATCTCGTTACTGGAGGCACATCAGGATGGATTGACGATGATACCCGAGAATGGAGGAAAACACCACCACCACCTCGTCCGTTAGGTTCAGTTCGTTTACAAGATGCACCGACACCTCGTTCGTCAGGTATAATTCCTTTGCAAGATGATCCATGGGAAAAGGCGCTAGCATACAATAGGCGGCAAGCACAGATACAACAAGCAAGAATCAAAGACTTATGGAAAAAGAAAATTTCTCTCCCAGAATGGAGCTGGGGTTGTGATACCAAGTCCTTTATAGAAGAAGCTCAAGGTAAGCGACGCAAGTTTAATTGGCAAGAGTCATATATGACAAAATCGCCTGATTCTGAGGAAGGGAGTTGGCATGTGATTCCCAAGAAGAAGAGAACGCCCAAAGTCGAAGTTCCATTAGAAACGTCTGCAAATTTAAAGAAATCTGTGGAGAAGGTAAAAAGAGAAATAAAAAAGATTCCTTCGAATTATACTACACTCCAAATGCTGAAGGATCGTAGAGAACGGGAGAAAGGAAAGAAGATTCAACCGGAACCTATGAAATCGTCGGAGAAAGTACAGAAGATGAAACTTGAACCGATGATAATTTCCTTTTCATCGTCATCATCCGAAGTGGAAATGGAAGAATTACAGTCGCTCACGTTGGGAGATTACATACCTCTCGAATATTCTAAAACGTTCAGGAACCAACAAAAACCAGATGTTGTTGATAGCGATGACAAAGCCCAACATAAAGAATCAAAATCTCATATCGATGTTGACAAGAGTCAGATTAAAGATTTTTGCATGAAGGATGTCATTAACTGCTCATCTTCACCGGATGCTTCTGAAGGCAACTTGTCTGATAATGAGGTTGGCATAAAGTGGTTATTCCACGAAAAAAAGAGTCAGTTGAATCTAATAATGTTGCTCCGTCCAACATGACTCAGATTGAAGAGGTAGATGCTATAGAGCAACGTACCGATCGTCCAGTTATACCTTATCAACGTAAGCCAAAGAATCATGTTTCGTCTACAGAAACTGTATCACCACCCAAGGGTGCAGAAGGTGCCGATAAGACAACTAAGCAAGGAGAAACGTTGTTATTCGACAAAAACTCCAAGAATACCGATAGAGGCAAAGAAAAAGAAAATCCTGATGTAAAATTATGATGTACTCTCATTTAAAGAAAGTGCCTGCTTTGCTTTCGGTGTATGATGCGCTTTGTTTATCTAGTAGTTTAAGAAAAACGCTGATAAAAACTCTCTAACCTGGACAAGTCCATCGAGGAAGTTTGTCGGGTAGAGACTAGCTTGGAAGACTTAGTCTGTACGATCACATTTTCTGATGATGATCTCGAAACCAAAATTAAGTCACACAATAGACCCCTCTTTATATCGGGTTTACTTGAAGACGTTCGCCTTGCGAGACTTATGATAGATGGGGGGTCTGCTGTAAATTTATTACCACTACATGTGTTACATAAAGTGGGACGAACAGTTAAAGACCTCTCACCCAGTACCCTCATGATTCAAGGTTTCAATCAAAATAAACAAGGAACCTTAGGATCTATTCACTTACGATTAGATATCGAAAAGCTTTCCTCTAAGATCCAGTTTCATGTGATCGATGCTAATACATCATATAATGCGTTGTTAAGAAGACCCTGGTTACATCAATGTGGAGTTGTTCCATCCACACTCCATCAATGTTTTAAATATTTTCATAATGGCGAGCAAAAACGGGTTGCAGCTGATCCACAACCCTTCCACCCAGATGAAGCTTATTTTGTTGATGCAAAATTATATGAAATATCTACTTCATCTACACACACTAGTGACTTCGAGTTATTAGATGAGTACTCACCATTATCAGAGTCCTCGCCACCTAGACAAAACTCACAGGAGGCAAGTTCTAAAACTCCTGTTAAGGAAACTATCCCTTTTAAAAGAAATCGATCTAAAAATAAGTTTGTTTCCTTTAAAACCCCAAAAGAAACCTATATACCCTTCATCTCAGCTCCTTATTCCCAACCTCGGAGAAGAATCATTCTTAATAAGAAAACAATCCCTCCGAAAGCCAACTCTCGTATCAAGATTGTTAAAAACTTATCTCAAAACCTGAAACCTAGTTCCCTCTACTGAACTCTTTCACCAAACCACTCACCCAAGTTGATTCAGTACCCATTCAGTCAGATTACAAGGATTCGAAAGAACCTCTTCAATTTACACGATACAGCAAAAAGGCAGCGAATATGATGAAAAAGATGGGATATGATCTCTCGAAAGGAGGAGGTTTAAAAGATGGAATAGGGATGGTCGCACCTTTCGATGCGATACCATCTCGCGTAAACGGCAGCCTATATAACGATGGATATTTGCATCCATTAAAAGGAGGTCTCTGCACAGGGCCTATAGTGATTCCCACAAAATATCTCGGATCCTATGTGATCTCTATCCCAGCCTTGGAAGAGCCTATTCCCGCACCTCATCAGTTTGAAGAAGGAATACAAACCACCGTTGACGACCTACAAGAGGTCAACTTGGGAACTCTTGAAGATCGTCAGATTACTTATGTGAGTGTCGCACTCTCTGCAGAGGAATTAACAACTTATACCAATTTTTTAAAGAAGAATCGAGATGTGTTTGCATGGACATATCATGAAATGCCAGGATTAGATGTCAAAATTGCCGCTCACAAATTAGTCAATCGACATCAAACCCGTTAAACAAGCTCAAAGGCGACTTCATCCAGATATAACCGTAAAGGTAGAAGCAGAAATCGACAAGTTAGTCAATGCCGGCTTTATCCGTGAAGTCAAATATCCGACATGGGTTGCTAACGTAGTCCCGGTCAAGAAGAAGAATGGTCAAATTAGGGTATGTGTTGATTTGAGAGATCTCAATGCATGTCCCAAAGATGAATTCCCTTGCCTATTTCGAACTTTTGATTGATTCCATTGTTTGCCAGAAGCCATGCCCTTCATGGATGGATACTCCGGATACAACCAAATACGAATGGCACCTGGAGATGAAGAATTAACAGCTTTCCGAACCCCAAGGGGAATCTTTTGCTATAAAGTCATGCCATTTGAATTAAAAAATGCTGGAGCTACTTATCAACGTGCAATGACGAAGATATTTAAGGAATTGCTACACGAAACAGTCGAATGCTACGTAGATGACCTCGTTGTAAAATCAAAGAATAGAGGTGATCATTTGACCCACCTATATCAAGTATTTTGTAAACTCCGAAAGTACAACTTGAAAATGAATCCGCTAAATGCGCTTTCGGAGTCACTTTGGGGAAGTTTCTCGAATTTGTTGTTCAACATGGAGGTATACAAGTTGATCCAGCGAAAACCAAGGCCATCATAGAAATGCCACCTTCAAAGAACATTCGTGAATTAAAAGGACTACAGGGAAGACTCGCGTACATCCGACGCTTCATATCAAATCTTTTAGGACGATGTCAACCATTCTCTCGTCTAATGAAGAAAGGAATCTCATTCGAATGGAATGAAGATTGTCAAAGGGCTTTTGATAGTTTGAAAGAATATTTATTGCATCCGCCAGTCTTGACTGCTCCAATTAAAGGGAAACATTTAATCCTATATATAGGAGTCATGGATAACTCGCTTGGGGCTTTGTTAGCTCAGGAGAACGAAGGCAGCAAGGAAAACGCCCTATATTACCTCAGTCGAACACTCGTAGGGGCCGAAGGAAATTACTCATTTATCGAAAAGAATTGCTTAGCTCTTGTCTTTGCCTCGCAAAAGCTACGACATTATTTGCTAGATCATCCAATTCGCTTGATAAGTAGAGCGGATCCGTTAAAATTTCTCATGACAAAACCAGTTTTGTCAGGGAGACTTGCTAAATGGTCTTTACTCTTGTCAGAGTTTGACATAGCTGTTGTACATCAGAAAGCTGTAAAAGGGCAAGCCCTAGCCGATTTTCTAGCCGCTCATCCGATTCCGGAGAATTTACCATTATCCGAAGACCTACCAGATGAAGAAGTATATTATGCTAAAATAACACAAAGATGGAAATTATATTTTGATGGAGCTTCTCAAGCGGCAGGAGCAGGCAGTGGAATTGTATTTGTTACATCAAGTAATGGGTTGCTTCCGTATTCCTTCACATTAACAGAATCCCTATCTAATAATGCTGCCGAATATGAGGCATTAGTCATTGGTTTAGAATTAGCCTTAGACATGGCCATTTACTCCCTTGATGTATTTGGGGATTCTCAGCTTGTCATAAGACAGAAGGATTTTACGCAGTTAGAAAAACATAATTAATACCATATCATCAGAAGATCTAAGAACTCCTTCCACAGTTCGAGAATATACGGATTATGCATATCCCACGAAGTCAAAATAATCAAGCTGATGCTCTCGCAAAACTTGCAGCATCTCTGGCTTGTAAAAATGATGAAGTTGTCGAAATAAGAGTCGCAGGGAAAAGGGTCTTACCTTCCATTATGAGGAGATGCCAAATCGAACAGGCAAATTCGGTCAATATTATATCCGCTTTTGAAGTTGAGAAACTAGATTGGAGGCAAGAACTTATAGAATATCTTCAACATGGAAGACTGCCTTACGAGGCACGCTACAAAGCTGAAATTCGTCGAAGGGCGAGTCGATTTGTATATTTCAATGATACTCTATATGAGAGATCGTTCGATAATATCCTATTAAGATGTCTTTCAACTGAAGAAGCTCAACAAGCCATGCAAGAGGTACGTGCCGGTATTTGTGGAGCACATCAATCAGGCCCTAAGCTACATACCCGATTGAAACATTTAGGCTACTATTGGTCGACTATGGTGAATGAATGTATAGATTTTGCTAAAAGATGTCAGGTTTGCCAGATCCACACTGATTTCATTCACCGTCCACCAGAACCCTTACACCCTACGGTCACGTCATGGCCTTTTGAAGAATGGGGTATGGACATCATAGGTCCAATACACCCCCCATCATCTGCTGGACATAAGTTTATATTAGTCAGAATCGATTATTTTTCAAATGGGCGTATGTAGCACTCAAAGAGGTTAAAAGCCAACACAGTTGCGGACTTCATACGTACACATATCATTTACCGGTACGGGATTCCTTCTCGTATTGTTAATGATAACGGCACACCATTCAAGAATAAAGTGATAAACAAGTTTTGCGCTAAGTATCAAATAAAACAATGTTGCTCTACGATATACAACCCATCTGCAAATGGCTTGGCGGAAGCTTTTAACAAGACATTGGTCAAATTATTGAAAAAGGCGATTCTAAAAAATAAACGTGACTGGCATGAAAGATTACAGGAAGCCTTATGGGCTTACAGAACGACTCATCGTACTCCTACACAGGCCACTCCATATGCATTAGTATTTGCAGGTGAAGCATTGTTACCCTTAGAGGTCCAGATTCCTTCTTTAAGAGTAGCATTAAGTCACAATCTCACCAAAGAGCAAAATGTCGACTTTTCGAGTTCTCAGAACTTGAAGCCTTGGATGAGCGTAGGCTCAAAGCCCAGCAAAGCTTGGAGGCATATCATGCTCGCATGTCAAATTCATTTGAAAAAAAGGTGAAGCAACGATCCTTTAAGAAAGGGGACCTGGTCCTTACTGTTCGTCGCCCTATGATTGTTACCCGGAAAACTCCAAGGAAATTTGAGCCTAAATGGGAAAGACCTTTTGTAATAGAAACTGTCTATTCAAATGGCGCTTATATATTGGTTGATGCAGAAAGAAATGAATCTCCTCCTATTAATGGTCGCTTTCTAAAGCGATACTACCCATAGGTGTGTTTATATGTTATCTCCTACTAGCATGAGGATAAACTGCGTAGGGTTTGTACTTAGGTACATTATTAATGTAAACAACATAGGTATGTTTATATGTTATCTCCTACTCGCATGAGGATAAACTGCGTAAGGTTTGTACTTAGGTACATTGTTAATGTAAACAGCATAGGTATGTTTATATGTTATCTCCTACTCGTATGAGGATAAACTGCGTAAGGCTTGTACTTAGGTACATTGGTAATGTAAACAACATAGGTATGTTTATATGTTATCTCCTACTCGCATGAGAATAAACTGCGTAAGGAATGAAGCAATAAAAGTTGACTTCTTCAAAATTTGAGTGTATATATATATATATATATATATATATATATATATATATATATATATATGTATGTATTAATTATTCAGAGAATGAGAAAAGGTATAACAAATATGAAATTCAACCAATCAAAAGAGTTTGTGAAATAAACATGAATCTTATTTGTCAGATCTGCCCGAGTAGCCAAAATAGATCTTTCAGATTTAATTTCGACCACCCGATTTGCATTGGGATCGATGGTCAATATAAAATCAACCTTATAATTTTCGTTGATTTTTAGAAAATATTTTTAAGGACGTTTTGAGCTCTGTAAACGTCCCAAAATCAGTCAGATCTGCCCGGATAGCCAAAATAGATCTTTCAAATTTAATTTCGACCACCCGATCTGCATTGGGATCGATGGTCAATATAAAATCAACCTTATAATTTTCGTTGATTTTTAGAAAATATTTTTAAGGACGTTTTGATCTCTGTAAACATCCTAAAATCAGTCAGATCTGTCCGGGTAGTCAAAGTAGATCCTTCGGATTTAATTTCGACCACCCGATCTGCATTGGGATCGATGGTCAATATAAAATTAACCTTATAATTTTCGTTGATTTTTAGAAAATATTTTTAAGGACGTTTTGATCTCTGTAAACGTCCCAAAATCAGTCAGATATGTCCGGGTAACCAAAGTAGATCCTTCGGATTTAATTTCGACCACCCGATCTGCATTGGGATCGATGGTCAATATAAAATTAACCTTATAATTTTCGTTGATTTTTAAAAAATATTTTTAAGGACGTTTTGAGCTCTGTAAACGGCCCAAAATCAGTCAGATCTGCCCGGATAGCCAAAATAGATCTTTTAGATTTAATTTCGACCACTCGATCTGCATTGGGATCGATGGTCAATATAAAATCAACCTTATAATTTTCGTTGATTTTTAGAAAATATTTTTAAGAACGTTTTGATCTCTATAAACGTCCCAAAATCAGTCAGATCTGCCCGGGTAGCCAAAGTAGATCCTTGGTTTAATTTCGTGATACGCATTGGATCGATGGTCGATATAAAATCAACCTTATAATTTTCGTTGATTTTAGAAAATATTTTTAAGGACGTTTTGATCTCAGTAACGTCCCCAAAATCGTCGAATCCGTCCGGTAACCAAAGTTGATCCTTCGGATTTAATTTCGACCACCCGAGCTGCATTGGGATCGATGGTCAATATAAAATTAACCTTATAATTTTCGTTGATTTTTAGAAAATATTTTTAAGGACGTTTTGATCTCTGTAAACGTCCGAAAATCAGTCAGATCTGCCCGGATAGCCAAAATAGATCTTTCAGATTTAATTTCGACCACCCGATTTGCATCAAGATCAATGATCAATAGAGAATCAATTTCATAATTGTTGTTATCGATTTATTAAGGTTCATAAATTTTAATCAGATCGTCTAAGAGATTTAGGAGATTCATCTTAGTAGTTGGAGAGCGTTCTCGTAAGAATCACAAATCCAATCTAGGAGATTCATCTTGTTAATCGGAGAGCGTTCTCGTAAGAATCGCAAATCCTATAACCATAAATCAGTATACAGTATTCCCGTAGGAATTACAGTCCGATTAATCTCGAAATAAAAAAAATGCATCTCCTGAAATCTCTTAGGTTGAAATAAGATTATTGGATAGATCCAAATTTCAATGATCAAATCTCCGTAGAGAATAGGATCACTAGTTAGATTTCTATGAATCGAGTCTCCATAGAGAATACGATCATTAATCAATAATAAAATTCTCATAAAAAATAAAATTTATATCGATTTTTATCAATTTTTTTTATGATTTTCGTTTTTTTTCTCTTAAAAAAAAAATATAATAATAATAATAAATCGAGGAGGCACCTGTTGACTCGAAAATTTTGGAATTGAGAACTCTTTTTTTTCTTCTACTTAGCCTTAAAAATCAGATAGAATAAATTAATAGAATGAATTAGGGAAAGAGACTATTTATAGTTTTTTTTAATAAATCCTAATCTAAATAGGATTTAAAGTCCTAAGCTATGCTTAGCCACTAGAAAAATATACGTAGCCACCTAGGTGGCTAGGAAAATATATTTAGTCACCTACCTTGCTAGAAAAATACTTATCCACCCTAGGTGGATAGAAAAAAATACTTATCCACCCTAGGTGGATAGAAATATACTTATCCACCTTAGGTAGATAGAAATATACGTAGTCACCTAGGTGGATAGAAATATACTTATCCACCCTAGGTGGATAGAAAAAATACTTATCCACCCCAGGTGGATAGAAATATACTCATCCACTCTAGGTGGATAGAAAAATACTTATCCACCTTATCCACCTAGGTAGCTAGAAAATATACGTAGTCACCTAGGTGACTAGAAAAATACTTATCCACCCTAGGTGGATAGAAATATTCTTATCCATCCTAGGTGGATAGAAAAAAATACTTATCTACCCTAGGTGGATAGAAATATACTCATCCACCCTAGGTGGATAGAAATATACTTATCTACCTAGGTGGATAGAACAATACTTATCCACCCTAGGTGGATAGAAAAATACTTAGTCACCTAGGTGGCTAGAAATATACTTATCCACCCTAGGTGGATAGAAATAATACTTATCCACCATAGGTGGATAGAAATATACTCATTCACCCTAGGTGGATAGAAAAATACTTATCCACCTAGGTGGCTAGAAAATATACGTAGTCAGCTAGGTGACTAGAAAAATACTTATCCACCCTAGGTAGATAGAAAAATATTTATCCACCTAAGAGGCTAGAAAATATACGTAGTCACCTATGTGGCTAGAAAAAATACCTATTCACCCTAAGTGGATAGAAAAATACCTATCCACCTAGGTGGCTAGAAAATATACGTAGTCACCTAGGTGGCTAGAAATATACTTATCCACCCTAGGTGGATAGGAAAATACTTATCCACCTAGGTGGCTAGAAAATATACGTAGTCACCTAGGTGGCTAGAAATATACTTATCCACCCTAGGTAGATAGAGAAATATACTTATCCACCCTAGGTGGATAGAGAAATATACTTATCAACCCTAAGTGGATAGAAATATACTCATCCATCCTAGGTGGATAGAAAAATACTTATCCACCCTAGGTGGCTAGAAAATATACGTAATCACCTAGGTGGCTAGAAAAATACTTATCCACCTAGGTGGATAGAAAAATATTTATCCACCCTAGGTGGATAGAAATATACTTATCCACCTAGGTGGATAGAAAATATACTTATCCACCTAGGCAGTTATGAGAAAAGAATGACGTACGTGAAAAGAATCTTCTCAATCCGCATGAAGACGAAAACTTACGCAGCTCTCTCAACCGTTCATTTTATGAAAAAACCTTACGGAACCGTAAGATCGTAACTTCTATAACCGCTACCACAAATCTATAAATAGCAGACCCGTCCTCATTGCAAGAGATCAAAAAATTCTGACATGAGAGCTCTGTCGAAAATATCTCCGACTCTTCTAAAAAAGACTTTAGGGTGATCTCCGAGATTCTGGCTATTCTTTTCTTCTTCTTTTTATTTTCTTTTAAAGTGGACAAGGAGTAAGTTAGGATTAAGACTTTTAGGATAAGGGCTACGGCCCTTACCTAAAGGAGATACACTTAGGATAAGATCTACGGCTCCTCCTAAGTGAGATTTATGATTACAATTTGGGATTATGCGTTACGACTCGCACCCAATCTCTTGCGTACTTAGAAATAGTTAAGCCACGTGGGTATGACCCTGAGCATAACTCCTAGTACACTCGGATTGCAACCACAAATTCAATGCTCATACAGGTTGCAATCACGAACCCGAAGAATGATTTCGAACTATTATACCCAAAATATCCACCTATGATAATTAGAGTTTCCCTCGCGATTCGGATCATCACTCCCTCAAATGAGGGTTTGGACCTTAACCTCGAGATTGGAAATTCTTTCACAGTGAACTTGTTGACTTTTAGTCAAACGATCATAATGTGAGATCGTAATGAGATCCAATGGTGGATTTATTGCATTTTGACTAGATCTTATTAATTTGGTCAAATCCAACGATAGAATTATTGACTTTTAGTCAAATGATCATAATGAGATCCAACGGTAGATATATTGTATATTAACCAGACCTCGTGATTATGGTCAAATCCAACGGTGGAATCATTGACTTCTAGTCAAACGATCATAATGTGAGATCGTAATGAGATCCAACGGTGGATTTATTGTATATTGACCAGATCTTGTGATTATGGTCAAATCCAACGGTGGAATCATTGACTTCTAGTCAAACGATCATAATGTGAGATCGTAATGAGATCTAACGATGGATTTATTACATATTGATCAGATCTTGTGATTATGGTCAAATCCAACAGTGGATTCGTTGACTTTTAGTCAAACGATCATAATGTGAGATCGTAATGAGATCCAACGGTAGATTTATTACATATTGATCAGATCTTGTGATTTTGATCAAATCCAATGATGGATTCATTAACTTTTAGTCAAATGATCATAATGTGAGATCGTAATGAGATCCAACAGGGGATTTACTATGCATTGACCAAATCTTAAGATATTGATCAAATCCAACGATAAAATCATTATAAAATCATCAATGATCATCAAATTTTAAGGAATTTGACGATATATAACCCATGATTAGACATTCTATCACTGAAAGTGATAATTCTTCTGATAATCAATTGCTCGAAAAATGGATTTGGTATTCAAAGTCATCTTTGAGACCAGAGAACAAGAATTCATTTTAAGACTCGTCCACGAGTTTCTTGCTCCAGTAATGACTCGTGCTTTTCGATCAAATGGACCCGGCTTTTGGAGGAGGGGTTCTCCCATCCGTCGTCCCCTATTTCATATTTCTCAAATCTCCGATGAAGATAGTCTGCTATCCATCTATCTCATGACGGATTGAAGATGTCGATGAAGACTTAGAATTAGAATCTTAGTTTTATTTATTTCAGAGGTGTAATTACATTATTTTTTTTATTTAGTAGCTTTTAATCAGAGGTATTCAATTTTGATGTAATTAACGGGGAATCGACTGCGATACCCGGAAGTGTAAGGTCCGCCATTTTAATAAAACCCTCTCCTAGCGAGGGGAAATTTGTTATGATTGATTTGTGTTAGATTTATATCCTACGCAAATTTGTTGTTTACAACGTGTTGTAGATGGATCCCTTGTTCTGGCTATGGGGAAAGAAACAGTCAAAGATGATTTTCTCTCCTTATTTTCCACGTTACCTTCGTCCGTTCTTACCGTGTCTTTTAGGATTTGTCAACTGGAAAGGAGCTTGGCCGTGGTCGACAGGATAGGGAACATATATTAGAAGATCATCGTGCTCATGCGAGTAAGAAGATGTCAAAGTCTTTTGTTGTTGCCACTGCATCAGTTGATGAGATGCACTTATGGCATGCCAATTGTGGCCATGTGTCATTGCAAAAGTTAAAGATTCTACAATAAGAGAAATTTAATTTTGTGGATAGCTCCTTTATGAGATGTGAAGTGTGTGAGCTCTCAAAGTTTACAGGGGTTCCTTATCTTCCCAGTGGTAACCTAAGTAATGACCCTTTTGAAATCATTCATTCTGATTTCGCCTACTATTTTTGTGAATGTTCATAGTTATTTTGTCACCTTTATTGATGATTGCACCCGCTACACCATGTTATTCTTAATGAAGTCAAAAAATGGAGTTGTCACTTTGTTTCATAACTTTCATAAGTTGGTTCACACTGAATTTCATGCAAATGTGAAGGTTCTACAATCGGATAATGGTCGAGAATACTCTTCCCATCAACTCCAGTCGTACCTTTGCACTCATGTGATTGAGTGGCAATCCACATGCCCCAACCCCCCCCCCCAACACACACACACACACACACCAAAAACAAAATGGGGTGTCCGAAAGAAAAAAATTGTCTTTTTTTGGAGGGGCACGTACTCTTTTGACAGGAATGAATGTTCCTAAGTTTCTATGGGGGGGATGTCATCCTTACTGCTGCGTACTTGATAAATCGTATGCCTACCCCTGTCTTAGGGGGTAAGTCTCCCTTCCTATTATTGTGTCCTACCAAGTGTCTCTTTCTTGGCCACCTCATGTTTTGTTCATATTCCTGCCATTCATCGTGACAAATTGGAACGCAAAGGGACGAGGTGTTTGTTCATTGGGTACTTGCCACTCAAAAAGGGTACAAGTGTTTCGATCCAGTGAGTTGACGTATGAATGTCTTCATGGATGTTACTTTCTTTGAGGATGCACCTTTCACCAAACTTCGGCGACAACCCTCAATGCCCTCTTCGGAGGGGTAAAAGTGGTAATGGAGAGAGCCCTGGTGTGCTTCTCATCCTAGATGAAGAACTAGGAAACCATGAAAAAGGGAAAGAGGGGGATGTTGTGGAGCAAACACAATTTCATAGACATGGGAAAGAACAAGTCTATGCGAGGAAAAGATTTAAGAAGAAGACTAAAATTAAAAAGAGTCTTCCTCTCAGGCTGCAAATGAGCATCGAGAAGAACCTCCATCTCAGGTGATGGGAGCATCAAATCAAGGCATCATCTAATGTGAATCAAAGGCACAAGAAGAAGCCCAAGGCACTTCGTACAAAGCAACTTGGTCACTTTAAGGAAGAACCGTAAGAGAAAAGCAAAGGAAAGGAAGAAAGTAAAGCAAAAAATAATAATAATAAAGGTGTTCTAGAAATTGAGGCATGGAAATCCGTGACCAAGGACATCCGTAATTTAGGCCTCGTTCTGTTTTGTGCACGTCGTCGAGGACGGACATTCGTAGTCATATGATAGACGTCCGTCAAAGTCGTCCGCGTATTGGCGGCTATACGAATTTTAGGCAAAAACTTGTCATTTAGATTTTAGAGTTTTAATTGTTTTAGGAATTTCTTATTTTCGAACTATATGTTTAGTTAAGGTTTTCCTAGCCTATATAAAGGCATATAAGGACTTTATTTTAGATAGTTGATTAAGAAAATTGAGAGTTGCTTTGTGCAAACATTAGAGAACTCGTGAAGAGTTTTCCCCCGAAAAAGCGAATCTTTCAAAACTTAAGCGAATCTTCATTTTATCATGCGTTTGGTGCAAAGCCGACGTACATCCTTGGTGTGAAGTCTTGGAACCCTATCTTTCTATTTTGTCTTCTTAATCATTGTCAAGTAATTATTTTCCTTATTTCTTTTGACATTTTTTAAAAAATCCCTAGTTAATTAGTTGCTAGAATTTTGTTCACACCTTATTAATTGATATATTCTTATTTTCCCCTTTGATTGAATTAACCCTTCAAGCCTTTAATTTCTTCAAATCCTAGAGGAGTCAAGAGACGATACCGTAATTGTCGCTTGGTGCCCTACACTAGATTGATACTCGAGTTTCCTTATAGGAGCCATTTTTCTATATCAAAAAATTTCAATGCATGTGAGCACTAGAATTGATTTAACATAATTGTTTTAATTAAATTTGTTAAACTATTTATGTGGTTGGGTAGTTTTGAATATTTTCGCTATTCAATTTAATCTGAAATTATTCCCAAATTCGCATAATTAGGTTTTTAGCATTTATCCTGCATCATCTGGCCACTGATCATGATCCTTCTTTAGAGACATTCTCCTTCTGAACTTGATCTTCTCATTTCCCAACGGAAAGGTATTAGACATCCTATCCAAAAATTTGTTTCCTATAGAGGTTTATCAGCTTTCCATTGTTCTTTTATCTCATCTCTTGATCTACTACTACTTTTACTACTGTTTCGAATAATTTGTCTCAGCCGCAGTAGAAATAGCATAACCAGACATGGGATGTTGACTTGCCATAAGGCAAGCAAATGTTGGCAGCAAATGAGTGTACACTGTAAATTATAGACCAGATGCATTGTAGAGAGATATAAGACAAGGTTGGTTGCAAAGTGGTTTACCCAAACTCAAGGGGTGGATTATCAGGAGACACTTTCCATTGTGGAAAAGTCTAATCCTATCCTTGGCTGCTTATAAAGGATGGGCTTTGACTCAGTTGGATATGAAGAATGCCTTACTCCATTGTGATCTGAAACAGGAAGTCTATATGGCTCCTCCACCTGGGTTTATCAAACAGGGGGAGAATGGAAAAGTGTGCAAGCTAAAAAAGGTCATCTATGGGCTAAAAAAATCTTCACATGCCTAGTTTCAGAAATTCAGTGAAGCTATAATGGAGTATGGTTATCAGAGAAGCCACTATGATCACACTTTTTTGTGAAGGGTGGATACTACGGATCTTGGTCTGCAAGGATGATATTATTATCACAGGAGATGACAGTGAGGAAATATTACGTTTAAAAGACCATCTTCGCAGGGCCTTTGGCATCAAGGATTTGGACCCCCTAAAATACTTTCTTGGTATTGAGGTGGAAGATCGAAGAAGGGAATTGCATTGTCGGAAAGAAGTATACACTTGATCTCCTTCATGAGATAGGCATGTTAGGGTGCAAGCTTGCAATGAATCCCATTGAGCAAAATCATAGATTAAATAGAGAAGAGGGTAAATTTCTCAAAGACCCCGAGCTTATCGATTAATTAGTAAACTAATCCAACTTACCATGACACGTCGAGATATAGCTTATGTTGTGAGCGTGGTGAGCCAGTATATGCACTCACCAAGGAATACCCATCTTGATGCAGTCTATTGGATCCTTAGATATTTGAAAGGGAGTCGTGGGAGAGGACTATTGTACAGAAACGATTGCATATAAATATTGAGATATTCACAGATTCAGATTGGGCTGGATCTCTGGATGATAGAAGATCCACTAGAGGATATTGTACTTTCCTAGGAGGAAATCTAGTTACATGGAAACCAAAGAAACATCATGTAGTCTCAAACTATGGTGCAGAGGGAGAGTATAGAGCCATGTCTCAAGGGGTTCGTATATCATATCAGATCTGGGAGTCTATGTCACCTTGCCCGTGACCCTTTATGGTGATAATGAAGTGGCTCATCACATTGCAAAGAATCATGTCTATCATGAGAGAACGAAACATATAGAGGTTGATTGTCATTTCATCTGAGAAAGAGTTAAATCCAAGGAAATTTCCATTCCTAAGTTCGATCCGAATACCAGTTGGTCGATATTCGTACTAAAGGCGCTGGAGGAAGAGATTACACGACATCACCTCCAAGTTGGGCATGATTGACATCTATGCTTGAACTTGAGGGAGAGTGTTGATGTGTCTATGAAAACTATCACTAAGTTGGTGTGTATGCATGTAAATGGGAGTGTGTTTAGTATTTTGTAAGTGAGTAATATATTATATATTAATAAGAAAAGGGTTTGAGGGAATAACAACTCTACCCTACTTTTTCTCCTCTCTTCTCCTTCTCCTCTCCTAACCCTAATTTCATCACCCTAAAAATTGACTCCAAATAATCCTACTTCATGAGCTGATACCTTCAGAATCAGCATAAATCACAAAAACATCAATTGAACTCCGAATAAGGTCTCGACCAATATACAATCTGAGGGCTAACATGGTGGTCTATTGCAACATGATGACGTCAGCACGGATGGTGCTGACCTCAACTTAGAAAAACATGAAGCAAAAGAAAAACTTCAACTCTTACTTGTTGTCCTCTCCCTTTTTGGCTCTAATACCCAGATAGATTAAAGATTTTAAGATAATATGGGGTTTCGATAACAATAATAGGATTTATGTGAGTTACGAACAAGCTAAGGGAGAGTTGAAAACAAGATAACAGTAATAGGATTTATGTAATAAAATGTCCACATTTTATTAGTGTATATACTACATATTTACACGTATACCTTACATAGTAAAGAAATGACCAAAATAGACTATAACTGCAAATAAAAAAATTGCCCACAATTGCACCATATGAGTACCATCAATAGTAACAAGGTTATTCACTTAGAGTACCTTTAAATCCACCCACTGAATCTTTGAGTTCACCCACACAGCAACACATTGACTGCGTTGAATTAGACGATGGAGATCATCCTTCCAATCTTTCACACAATGGATCTTGAGATCATGGGTGTACCATCAGACAGTCAGTGCTTTATTTCACGTGGCACAAATCTCAGAAAAGTGACCTTAACATCACGTCCACGTTCAAAATTGATTTTAAGGTCACTTTTTTGGGTGTGTACCACATGAAATAAAAAACCGACCGTCTGATGGTGCACCCATGATCTCAGATCCATTGTGTGAAAGATTGGGACAATAAACAATCTCCATCTTCTGATTCAATGCAGTCAATGTGTTTCAGCGTGGGTGAACTCAAAGATTTAGTGGGTGGATTTAAAGGTACTCATTCACTTATTTTGAGCAATAAAGGAAGGATTGGGAGCTTGGGTTCATTTCAAGTGACTTGGAATAATAGTGACACGGGATGGTAACCCTAAAATGCATGAATATGATTTTGATGCGGATTTGCCGAAATTAAATAGATTAAAACAAACTTAATCTCAAAATTAACTCGATACCTTCGGGTTCGTAGAATTCCGGTAGATAAATCACGCGAGATCCGAATAGGGTATCCAATCCAATGCGCAAGTCCCGTTAGATTTGAGGCGGGATCGGGCCTAGAGATAGAACTCTAGCTTTTCTAGGCTTGGTCGTTCGTCTTCAATCCGATGTGGATTCACGAGTTCGAACTAGGGTTGTAAGATTGGGTAGGTTTGATGGCTCGGATGAAAACTAGGGTTTTGATGGAAATAGGTTTTGGGTTTGGGTTAGGGATTCAATATGGGTAATGGATTATAAGAGAAAATATATTGCAAAGATAATAGAAGATCAAAGAGAATAGATGGGAATCACTCCCTTGGTCTCATACCAAACCCATCTCGGGTTGAAGAACATTCAAGCATAAAGCATTCAAAATATTCAATAACTAAAATAAAAAGTGTTTACAAGTCTCTTTATATAGGCCACTAATAATTAATTCGAAATAAAAAGAGTCCTAAAACAATAAAAGACTAAAAAATGTAAGTTTTTCCGTAAAAAGAAAATTCCCGTCGCTGGAAGTCGTCGTTGACAGCACGTTGCAGCGCTGTGGCAACGCGCTGCGGCTGCTATGACAGCGCGCTGCTGTCACAGCATGCTGCAGCTGCTGTCACAGCGCGCTGCAACGCTATTCTCCTGGTGGTTTCAGTCTCCTTTTCTTCCTTGAAGCTACGGTACTTGGGCTTCCTCTACGCTTCTTCCGACGCCGGTAAAACTGATGTGGTCCGAATCCGATGTCCATGTATGTGACGTCCCCGTCAAATAGTCTCCGAATAAAATCAGGTCCTCGCCCCCACTGAGATGGCTCGTCATTTAAAAACACTAACATCTAATTGCATGGCTGTGCTTATTTGTAGAAAATTTCGAATGCTGAGCGCATAATTGGAATGCTGAATGCAGATTTTTCGCTTAAAGGAAAAGAGGAAGATTTTGCCTAGAAAATTTCCACACCAGAGAACTCCATGATTAATTCAAAACAATACAAATGGATACTCACAGGCAAAGATTTCAAGGCCTTTCCACCAAATCCTCCTCCAACCCTTCTCGTAATCACCCGGACATTATGATTTGGAATGCCGAGGCATTTCGCAATTATGTCTTGTGCAAGCTCAGGACATTGACTCGAACTGTAAACCACCATACAATTATCTTCATCCGGTATAGCAAGTGCTGTTTGCGTCTCCATATAGAAATAATATTGAGACCCAAGTTTTATCTGAGAACAATCACTGAAAGTTAGTTTGCCTTGGTAACACATTTTTCAACCTTTACAGAAAAAAATTTAGAAATATAAAACCCCCTCAATTACAATTAGGGCTGCAAACGGATCGGTTTGGTCCCATACCCGACCTGACCAGATATTTTACCCGGTCGAGTACATAAACATGACCTGTCAGTTCGGGTCGGGCATGAGACATCGGATCCGACCTCCGGATCGGGTCAGGTTGACCCCACCCGCTATTTTATATATGTAAAATGTACAAAATTTGGGGTTTTTTACCAGGCCGGGTATGGTTTTCGGGTCAGGTCAGGTCAGGTCAGCTTTAGCGCACCATCAGGTCGGGTGGGGCATTTGCGGTTTTTTATTGGGCAGCCAGAATTTTGACCCGACCTGCTGACAACCCTAATTACAATAGGCAAACAGCTCAACCAAGTACATATAGAATTTGCAGAGTTGAGTCAATTCAACTGAGATAAGGTGGACTGAATGAGGAAATTCAGTTTCTATAAAACCAGGAAAAAAGAAAACTCAATCAAGCACTCAGAAATCCCAAAACCTCGAGTTCTCAAAAAGCATAATTGACTTGGACTCAATCCCTCATGCAGTCCGTCATATTCAACTTTCTAAACCCATGGAAACAAAGAGAAACAATCTCTCTACGAGAAGCACCTTGGCTGCGACAATCTTATGATCGGCTTCTGAAATTCCTTTTGAGAAATCTCCAACCTGTGTCGGCACAAGAAACGTAGGTACCTTGAAAAAGCTGGATCTTTCAACAGCCTCTTCCACTGATAAAATAGGCTTTCCTACATTTTCTGTGTCGTAATCAACTTTCGCACTATTAGCAGCCATGTTGGCATGTTTCTGGGTTTCTGCAATCTAAATCAGCCATTTATTAACAAAACTCGCAGAAAACACTACAATTCAATCAAGAAAACATATCCGAGGTCACCAAACTGAAAAAATAAAAGCTGATAAAAGAAGATTGAATTACCACGAAACTAAGAGGTTGACCTGCGTACTGAGCAAGATCATCAGCAAATAGCGGTTCACTGCCAAATATGGACGCAGAACCAATGTTCTTACCTCCTTGAGGAATGTCATTAACAGAAATAACTGCAACAATTCTTTGAGTCTCTGACATAGAGTTAAATTCAATACCCTTTACACGTGCCAAAGGCATAGTGCTATAAATGAACGCTCCATACAGGCAATCCTTGGGAGAGGGAATATCATCCACATATATGGCTTCACCTACATAATTTGATCATAAAATGTGCAAAATATGAGAGATATCTAGACCTCGGCAAAATGCCAATGCTGACAAATCTGGACAGTTTACTGATAAATGAAACATAGGGAAGATACAAGACTCATATGATTTTACATATATGTCCAAATTTACCAATATAATTTGAAATTGCTGAAAATCAGATCTTTTCAAACATATATAAATGAAAACCCCACCTAAGCAACTTTCCTTCATTTTCTCTCTCAAACTTGCCCTGTTTTTTATTAAAGATCCCAAAGTGGTTCCTGAGCATTTGAGTGCTTACTATTTCAAACCCAGACAGGTTGTGATAATTGTTAGAGCGAATGTCATATGTGGTGGCCACCATCACCATCTAGGGTGGTGGGCCTTGTAGCTGATTGGTTCCAAGGTATGGTACCACATGTGACAAGAATTTGATAAAAGGGTTTAAGGACAATTTCATGAGCTTGCTAAAATATTATGAGTATTTTTCTGAATGAGAAAAGAGACCATTGCCCAGTGCTGGTCCCATGCACGCGGTGCTGGGAGAGGTTGACGGGATACAAACCTAACCTCTACCTTTTACCATCGCACTAAGCAATGGCCCCTATTTTTTGGAAAAGAAAATCAACCGAAATTATTAAAACTTTAAAGATATTTACAAGCACCTACCAGAAATTGCAATAGATCTGGTAGATTTTGGCAAATATGTCTAATACAATGTATCTTTTTTTGTAATGTTCCCTAATACACACACACACACACACACACACAGATATATATATATATATATATATATATATATATATATATATATATATATATATTAACAGGCAATTTAGCAAAATAAAAAAGGCTTAAAAGGTACGAGTGCAACATTATAAGAGAAACAAAGGAAATAGTGTCTACCTATCATAAAAAAAGGTCGCAGGTTCTAGCCCACTTACCTATCCAAAAAAAAAATGGAGGACACCATCATTCAGGAACCTGCCCCAAAGAGTGCTAACAAGCGTGAAGACACGGGTTCGAGTCCGGAGAGGAGCCACTATGTGTTTAAAAAACCAAAGGATCGGTCTGTATCCCGTCCACCCCTTCCAGAACATCATACTTACCGGACCAGCACTGGGTGACCTTTTTTTCCATGGAGGAGGGGAGTGTCTGAGCCATTGGATTGTGGTCATGGATTCTCTCTCAATCCATATAACTTACACCATATGATCCAATTTATATTATTATTAGATAAACATATAATAGACATGCATTCAATTAATTGAAGTCAGGGCTTAAAGACTCAGCAGGTCTTTACAACCAAGGTTCGAAAACTCGGTATCGGTGGCTATATGGGTCACTCTTCAGACCAATATGGTATCATCCAATACCGATATGTATTGGCCAAAATTGGTCAATACAGATTCTTCTTTCTTTTCTTTTTTTGTTTTTCTGATAATGAAAAAAAAAAAAACGAAAAAGGCTGAGATAAATGATTCTCATCGGTATCGACCAGGCCAGATACTGATACATACTTGTGTAGACAATCCTTGCTTATAACTCAGTAGAGTTGAGTCACACAAGTGCTTACGTATTCGTTCGGCCCTGCATCGATTTGACCACGTCCTGAGCATATCGGCTGGGGGTTCGTGCCAGACTCTGTTGATTCCACCCGAGTCACTGAACCGAGGCCACTGACTCTTAATTGAATAAATGTGCATCGATTCGGTGGCAAGGTTTAAAATCTCCATATTGGGCCCATACCATCCGGTTTTGATATCGAGACAATATGCATCTGTATCCTTCTAATACACATGGTGAGTCATCCGATACACCATGATATAAGTTCTAATCATTATGCTCTAATACCAAGAAATATCAAACAATATATCACAGTATCATTGCAGATTTCAATCCCTGCATGGTGGAGTTGTATCAGACTTGGCTCGGTTTCAGTGATGGGGGAGTTTCAATCATAAAATGGATTCTCAAACCTGGACAGAGGCACATTTCATTTATTATTTATATAGGTTCCATAGAAATGATAGCCGAAGACCAGATATAAAGATAAGTCGGAATGGGATAAATCGGGATGCTTGTCATATATATGCAATAATTCTCTTTCATAAGAGAACAGACTTCAAAGCTTTATGCAAGTGCATGTTGTTCTCTTCATAATATATGATTACCCATATGCACTTATGTATTATGTTATGGGTACCTCTATTCTAGTCTACCAGTTTACTGGTGGGCGCCTATGCTGAGAACCATTGATTGTGTTGAATCAGACAACAGATATCGTTTTTCACCACAATCTTCCACAGAATGGATCTCGACACCATGAGCGGACCATCAGAAGTTCGCTTTTGCTTCCACCGTTCCACATGGCACAGATCCCTAAAATGTGGCCCTAAAGCCATGTTTGAGCGTGATGAGTGCCTTGTGATTTTAGGGCCACTTTTTAGGGATCTGTCCCACATGTAAACGAAAGCTGTCCGTCTGATGGTGCGCCCATGGTGTCAAGATCCATTCTGTGGAAGATTGTGATGAATAACGATATCCATCGTCTGATTCAATGCAATCAATGGTTCTCAGTGTAGGCGCCCACCAGTAATCTGGTAGGCGCAAATAGAGGTACCCTTATGTTATAAGTACAATGATATGGCTATAGTATGTTCATACCAGAAGCTTGTATTTCAGCGCCAACTTTTTTCGTAAGCTCACCAACAGGATAATACTCCCTGCTAAGTTCCACCACCTGCTTTGCAGATAACAGCGAAGTTGGTCTCTCTAAATGATCGAACGGGTCTACATGATCAGTTCCGGAAGCCTTATTGGCAGGAGCATTAATATGACCCTTTAGACCAGTTTTGGGAATTTTTGAAAGAGCAACATCAGATATATTTATAGACAAATCTTTTAGAGGTTCTGCCAAGCATTTAACAAAAGGAAAAAGAAAATAATAAAGAAAGCCCACAGCCAAACTTGATCTGTAAGCAGGGTGTGAAGTGCCATCTTCTGGTACAACAGTCACTTTTAGCAGTCTAATTGCTTCTAGCAAAACAGCTACTGTAACAGATTTCCCTGACAAAAATTCCTCAACCTTCCTTGCCCTTATGGCATGTTTATTTCCAAAAGCGCCAAACGAAAACTGAGGATTCTTTAAAACAAAATTATCTGACATCTTACAAGTACAAATCTTGGTTAAGAAAGCAGCATTGAGATAAGCCACTGCATTTCCAAGGGGGCGTGGTGCGGCTCGATAGGTCTCAAAGAGCAATCTGGTTTCTTCTACTGGTGTGCTGCCCATAGAATCTGTAGTCTCAGAAGTAGATGTTCTTACTGAATCCCAGCTTGGGATTCGGACACTTAATAGAATGGTTTTAGAATCGCAAGGAGGCTGCTCCAAGAACTCCTCCAGTGTAATAACTAGTCTTTCCAAACCTGTGTGGATATTTACCAATGAACCAGCGGCGAGAAGAACAGTAGCAATATCTGAGGGAAATGCATTCCTCTGTGCCATGATCAAATTCCCTCCCAAACTCGCTGTATTTCGTATAAACTGCGATGCAATCTTATCCATATGATCAGCAATTTTTGTGAACACTAATCTCGTGTTCGACTGATAGAGACCCTTTTCTTCTTTCAAAGCTATAACAGTATTAGAAATTGTCACGGCAGCTCCAATTACAATCCCCATGCTATCCCTTTTGATCACTGAAAGCTCAGGGATATTTCTCAGATCAATGTACTTGTCGTAACAGTATGGCTCCTTGTAAACTCCAGCACCCGTATTACCAACAACCAATTTCACCTGATTTCCACACTCAGTAGCACCTTTAGAATTCAATAAATGGCCGTGGACCTCTTCAACACTAATGGGACTAAACCAATTGCACCCTGTCAAATTCTTATCTTCATTGTTACAAATGACATCCAAATGGGAAACCTTATCCAAATTCTTACCTAGAGAGTTGGAAAAGCAGTTTGAGGATGATTTGATTTCTTTCTTCAGAAACTCGGGGAACGTGCAGATGCCATCACGACTATAAAAAGGTAAGCTACTTCCATTTACATCAAAGTCACCCCACTTTCTCTGAAAGGAATTGAGACCCAGATCTTCCATATCAACATCTGCTGCAAAACTTCTGCAAGCATCGACGATGGGTCGATAACCTGTGCATCGACAGATATTGCCTGAAATAGCCTTCTCGGCTTCTGACATTGTGAGCTTGGAAAAGCCAGCAGGCGGGTTCGGCCTTTCTGTTTTATCGGCATTAACAAGAGCTGAAAAAAGAGACATACACATGCCTGGAGTACAGAAACCGCATTGAGAAGCATGGAAACCTGAAAATCTCAGGTGAATCGAATGGAACCCATCTCGGCTGTTTCCGAGGCCTTCAGTTGTTGTAATTGAACAAAAATTTATACTACAAAGAAGTGTTAGGCACGAATTTACTGCATATTCTTCAACTAGTTCGTGTATAGGATCATAAGTTGATTTAAGAACAACACAAGCTCCGCAACCACCTGCAGCACATATCCAATGAAAAATCAAGTCATAAAGTATAGTCCAATACATATCAGTTTTTTTCAGATGGTGATACAAACTTGTACCTTTGTTATTAGTTGAAATGCATGCATTCTGTTTATGCCTTTTATTCACATTGTATTGCCCAATACAAATATGGTCGATGGGACAAGTAAGCAACGATAATTGTTAAGGACATTTGGGTCCCAAGGGCTTTTGGAACGTTGATAACCTCTCAATGAAGGATGTCGGGTTAGCATATATATATATATGAAAAAGGGCATATGGGTTGGAATGCATGGATTCATCCATGCATTCTAATCCCAGATCACGTGCCATGTGGCAGGGAATCCCAAAACAACAGCCGTTTTTCGATCATTTGTCATCTTGCATGCGATCTAGAAAAAAAAATTCAAAAAAAAAGTTTTTTTAGTGGTCAAAACTGTGGTCAAAGGTTGGGTACTGCCCCACATATTTTGGCGCATTGAAATTTTTACCCTTTGACCACATTTTGGACGGTGGATATGCATCAGATCATACCCAAATTTTTTGAGTGATCTCTGATCATATATGAACAAGTTTCCGTCTCACCCGATCCCCTTGATAGTTTCCACATGGACCCCACCTGATTGGAATTCGTGGATCCACCATGCATTCCAACCCATATCCCCGGGCCCCATATATATATATATATGTGTGTGTGTGTGTGTGTGTGTGTGTGTGTGTGGAAATTGGCATATGACTAAAGGCACTTGTGACTCAAGTAATATGACCATATGCGCCGTGTGTTGACCGCAAGAAATATGGCTTATTCATTCGCTTATGAAATTTCTGTGCCAGTATTCTTGGAAAAGAGGAAAACCCACCTCTCAGAACTGTTTTCTCTCTTCTTGCTAGTTGGTAACGTATTTTTAAGGATAAATCTTGTGATTAACAGTAGTCAAACGTCAATAAAACAAACAGTTATACACCGGTCAGTTATTTTATACCAGCTCTTTGTTTTCTACATGGGTCTAGTAGTATTAGCATTGCAAAGAGTTGTAAAGTTGTCAGATTTAAGCATGCACATTCCAACGACAGATGGATAGAGCACTGCATAGCACATGTGCTTTACTTATGTGTATGTATTTATATTGAGAGAGAGAGAGAGAGAGAGAGAGACCATGCACCACTTCCCATCCAAGAATGTTGTGGAAGAGGCTTACAATGAATGGCACCATAAATTTTGGCTTGGTGCCAAATAGAGCAAGGGGTTATCATATAGACTTATCAAAAAAAAATAATGAAATAACAATCTCTTTTGTGTGCTTAAAGACCCGAAAAGCAAAAAAAATGAACAGTGACACCCATCCTATTTTAGCAGTCCATTTTCTCATGTTTTCTAGGTCCCTTGCTCACCAAAAACATTTTATGGTGCCACATGAACAGAAGTCCCCTTCCCAAGGAACCTGCACCCCAGCCAAGAATGCTGGTTACGGGATTTATATCTATGTGGCACCATAAGAAAAAGTTTTAGTGTCACGTGGAGCAACGGGCCTTCATTTAGATCAGTTTCATATAACAATCTCTACAGTGGGATTAAAGACCTGAAAAGCATAAGAAAATGATAGCTAAAACAAGTTTGGTATCGCCATTCATTTTCTGCTTCTTTTAGGCTCTTCAATCACACGGTAGAGATCATTTTTTGTTTTTTTTTTTATTTGATTTATAGGATCATCCCTTTGCTCCACATGGTACAAAACCCATTAAGCCTCAGATTAGTTAACCTCTAAAATTTGATTACATTATGCAAACAAAATGAACTGAATTCTCAAAATCCATATATGATTTACCAATTGAAAATTTAAAAAGTAATAACTACGACATACCAGTGTTTGAAACAATATCATTAGAGACATATTACATAAAATAAATAAATCCCTCTATACAAAGGAGAATTGGACCAAATAAAAACCCAATTTTATGTTAACGACAACCCGCCTTCTAGCACATGAAAGAACTCAAAATAAAACCAACTTTTCTCTTAAATATAAAAAAATAAAACCTAATTCACGAAAACACCAAGATATACAAATCTTACTCCTCCAATCACAACATTCTAATCAAATCAAACCAAAAATATTAAAATAAAACTTAACAGAAAAAAAAATTCATATATGAGTTGAGCTGTGAATTGACCGGATCAACCAAATATTAATAATAAAAGATCTTTAAAAAATAAGGGAAATTATTTAGCAAAACAGGATTTTGTTTTGAAAAAAATTAGTCAGTATATCAAAAATGAATATTTAGCTCACAAGGAACGGTTTTGAAAAAAAATAGCAAACAGGGGTTTAATTCTGGTATAATGAGCTAACTTTTTTCGAAATAAATCCTGTTTTGCTAAATTTCCGCAGAAAATAATCCTTCTTACTAGCCAACAAGGATTCATTTGGTATAATGAGCTAACTTTTTTCAATCAATCTGTTCTACTAATATAAAAAATAATCCTTGTTTGATAAATATACTTGTGCCCTGAAAAGTTTTGAAAAAGAATGATAAATTCCGTAATTGCAATACACCAACCATGATGGCCATGATTTACATGGAATATTTATTCTTTTACTATTTTAATAATCATCTCTAGAGATCCTTTCTTTGATTGTTTCTTTTAAGTTAATGAAGATACAATAGCATAGTTTCTCTTCGATTCTAAATCTGAATTTCAAATGTTTAAGTTTGAATTGTATGAGAAATATATAAATAGCTTGAACATGTAATCAAATTACTAAGGAATGAAATATTTTTCTAGATATTGATTCACTCTGCAAATCTCAGGGAGGTTCACCACCCTCAAAGTGGTTTTTCTTATCTATTTCTATCATTTATTTAATTATTTTTCATAAAATAAGAAATACAATTGGGAATCGTATCAAAGAATTAGCAAGTAAGGATTCATTTTTGGTATAATTAAATACTTTGTTTCATAGTTACTTAGTTCACTGATTAGCTTGATTCGAATTCGCAATTCTCTAGGGTAGGATGAGTTTTACTATTATTTATTAATTACATAAGATTGTAGGTTCAAATCATCTTTTTATGCTTTCAAAACTTTATTATAACTAAAATACTCAGCATGAATTCGGCAATTCACTTGTTATGCCAAATTCGGTTCGCGATTTGTTAGGTGAACGAGTGAATTAAGTAACATAGCTTTGTTTCAAAACCAATCATGTTTTGCTAAATTTCCACAGAAAATAATCCTTGTTTGGTAAATGTTTAACCACAGTACTGATCGCTGTAAGCTAAATATTTTATTTCTGCTGTAATGATTTAAGTTTCTTTCAAACCCAATTCCTTAATTTCCCCATTCTTTTTTTTCAAAAAAACACCTGCAAAAATTAAAGCAACCCATCTAAGAAACTATAGAATCATCAAGGCAAAAAAAAAAACCACCAAATGGACAAACCCCAACATTAAAAATTAGAATAATAATAATAAAGAACAGTCAAACTATCAAACCATAAAGAGAAAGAAATACTAATAAAATAAAAAATTCTGACCCTCTCCACAACCAAGCTTGACTCCTCTGTAACGGGTTTTATAGCGTAAGAATTCAAGCAAAGTAGTCGAAGGGTCAACGGTAGAGAGCTCGAATCTCTCTCCATTAACAGCAAATACAAGCTTCTTCTTCTCCATTGCTGCTCTAATGCTACTTCTCGACCCCCTTTATTATATACTACAGAGAGACTTGCTTGCTTCATGTAGGCAAAAGCGTCCCAGCTTCCAAAACAAAACGACAAGAAACAAACTAATAAACAAAGAGGTCGGGGACTAGGGGCCCGGGTGTAGACAAATCTCTACACCTACCATCAGTTGGCCACCTTTAGCCACCTTTACGTGGCGTTAGGCGAGGTGATCAGATCCCATTCAATAAAAAAAATCAAATACACCAAAATATTGGGGCGCCTGAGGCTAATCAAAATTTTGAGTTGATCATACCATGTGGTATGTGGCCACTGCCCCCCAAACGTATGCTACCCAATGCCATAAAGAAGAGGCCCCGGCTTATGCACTCGGGTGGTAGAGAAATCTCTACACTCATCATCAGTTGACCACTATGTAGCGTTTATCACGAGGATTAGGCTCCATTAATTTAGTATTTATTATATAATGTGTCCCATCACCATGGATGATTATACTGTTCCCATTACCCACAATTGGTAACTAAAATACTATTTTGGGCATGTTACACTTCAATCTATGGTCTATTATTTTAATAGTATAGATCACCTATTTCTTAAACCATTGACGGTATAAGATTATTTAAACACCATATTGGTGTTTAAATGACGGTCAGGAGAGTCGGGTGCTTGGTAAATTATTGAATCCGACTCTCTCATAGTCATTTAAACACCAAAATGATGTTCAAATGATCTTATCCAATCAATGATTTAAGATGTGGGTAACAGTAGCATCAAAGTGATAGATCATAAATTGAAGTACAACAAGCTCCCAAATGGTGTTGTAGAGAGATTTGAGTCATTCAATCAATAGACTATAATATCAATCATTGTTTTTAATTTTAATGGTTGATAATAATGTTCATCAATTGGATGGTTCACATCCACTTATAGGCATGTTTTCCCGGGCTGAAACATGTTCCAGTGATAGATTGTCATTTGGGCAATTTAGATTGATCAAAAATGTGTGTTAGATGACATAATGATAAATTACATTCTCATAATATGAGATAAAAAGTCTAATTTTAATGGTGTAAGTCATTTAAACACTATTTTGATATTTAAATGTCGGCTAGAACCTTTTTTTAAAATGAAAGGTCATAACCTTTCTCCTTAAATTATGTTGTCAACCTATATTCTTAAATCAATTGGAATCATTTTATATAAACAGTTCTACTGGTAAATGATAGCAACTGATAGAGACGATGAAAAGCATCAATTTTTAACTTAACCCAAAAATCATGCACAGTGACACGGAGCCACGTTATGACTTGGGTGATCAATTGATCACCCAAACTTTCTAAAAATTTGTTACTAAGCTTTAGGTGTCATAATTTATATTAGTGGATTCTCATCCATCCAAAATTATATTGACCATCTAAAATTATCTAAAATTTTCAAACAAACTTTTTTATAGTATTTATTTTCATAACAACTATTTCTTCTTTGATTTTTTTAACTAAATCCTATAATTTTAGCCTATTTTTAGGCTCCCCTCCATCTATTTAGGTGCTCCACGAAGGATATTTAATTAAAAAAATTAAGAAATTTATTATATATAACAAGGTTTGAACCTAGAACCTAACATTCACAAAATATTAAGTTTACCACTAGAGCAATTCACTAAGATATGTAAAGAGCAAAAAAAACTTAATACATATATAATTTTATAAAGGCATCAAAATTATTAAATAAAAAAATGTTGGGTCTTCTTATTCATTATCGGGATACGTTCAACAGCTTCGATGGTCTCACAGGCTCCCTGCAACGTACTGCCACATCAACCTACTCTTTGGAGGATGATGACGAGGATGATACTACCTCGTAGTCATTCTTCGAGGAAATTTTGAATTAAGTCAATTTTGTTGAAACGACCTAATCGATATGTATATGATTTTCTTTTATTTCGTATCTAGTTTCATTTGTAGATATTTTTTTCTTAGCATTTGCTTAGACAAAAAATTATATAATTTTTCAACATTAATTGATTAGATGACCACCCTATAAAATTTTTTTGGCTCCGCCGCTGATCATGCATTTCTTTACATTACTCTCACCTCACTTAAGCAAAGTAAAAATATGTGAGGTTGTTTTGAATCGATTCACTACAAAAAATAAGATTGTTAGCTTCCGTTTTTTTAACAAAAAACTGCCGCTATTAGTCTACAAAAAAATTGTCGTTATTAGTCATGCCGTTACCAAAAACTGCCTTAACAGCAAGTGTCGCTAAAACAACTAATTTTTGTAGTGATTGATAAAGATCTTTTTTTTGTCCCAATCTTCCATATAATAGATCTTCAGATCATGAGCCTACCATTAGATGTTCAGATGTTGATTCCACGTGGCACACATCACAAAAGTAAACATTATCACGGCGTACCATTAAACGTATAGTAGTTCATGTTTACCTTTTGAGATGTGTACCACATAAAATCAACTTCCGACTAATAGTACGTCTATGATCTCAAGATCTATATTGTCACGACTCGGAATCCTAACCGATCTCGGGGGCCTAGAATTCCGCGTTATGACACCACATGCTTGTTAAGGCGATAAGCGAGCATACATGTGTTATTAAATCTTACTTAAAATTGGGCTTCCAAAAATCATGAACCATATCTTCTTCTCATATCAAAATTTTCATCATTTAACTTACATTGAATTTGAAGTCCACAACACTAAATGACCGAAAATAAAAGTATGATCACTACCAGAAAGTCTGTCCAAATATTTAATATATACCTGATGTCGTCTAACTGGTCATCCACGTCATCACACTCATAAACCGCATAGTCTATCAGCGCATCAAGTCCATCGGGCAGTGTAGTCCATATCTTCACCTACAACTGTTAGCTTTAGGGAGTGGGGTGAGTTTACTCAGTCACGTAAACTCAGTGGGTTGCACAACCGATCCACCACAATCTACCCGGGTGATCGTGGGTGCAACCTTATGAGTGGAAGTGAATCCATTATAATTCTATCTGATCAACATAATAAAAGTACTCATACATATGTCATAATAATAAAGCTGAAAGGATGTAATATATTTTAATGCATATGATGCTCCTAATGTTTATCACTTTTCTTACTTGTCTTGTCAACTTAACTTACGTGACATATCAAAAGTCTTATTATTACTCCATATGCTTACACAACATACTTCGTATTTTACTTATCTTGTTTAAACGATCTGTGCCAGGATCGTTGCTCGAGCCTATCACGCGAGGTTCACATGTAGATAATTACCTAATCTCCATATCATAACATAAACTACCATCCAGTCTGATGAGGTTGCAGGCATAGTTACCACAATGTCTTCTTAGATCGAGACAAAGCTATCATAATGTCCTTAAGACCCGTCTTAGTTGCAGACGTTGAATATTGCGGTGGCATGCAAGACATGACACGTGTAGAAACTTAATTCATGTTTAACTGGCCTTCACAGCGTATCTTAACATATCATAACATTATTCGATTTTGGACTTAGGTCTCCACCCCGACTTCATATTTGCGTAGACTTAAGTCCCTACTTTCTTAACACCTTGTAGCTTAACATATTCATATTCCATCTTTTCTTAAACTTAATTAGAATGGGTCACAATGCGATAGGCTTCACAAACCATGCTTTCCAAGGGACGAATTTCGTAATAATCTGGATGTACTTCGTATGACATCTCATACTACCATGGAGAGGTTGCATCTGTACATGGACGCCAATATTTTAAGTTCCACATGACCGTGAAAGAAACTTCATCATGACGAAGGCTTATAAGTCATGTGTTATATCTTATTCATTTTTAACCTATCATATATATGCCCTAATATATCATCTAAGTGATGAATGTCACACAATGCAGATGAAGCCTATAATGAGAAAACAACTAATTATAAAAGAACTAATATTATTCGTAACATTTCGGACTATGATGTCAAGGCACAAATCAATCATAAAAAGATATTAAAAATACTGATATCAAATCGGTATTTATAAAAGAGAGTGAGTTAGACGCTAACTTTCAGTTATTATATTAAACTTTAAGACCTTATAGGGTTAAAGTGTGGTCTAAGAATAATTAAAGGTTTCTCGCTCATCTTTAAGAGAGAAAACATGACTTACAATGAAGGTACATGAGTTCTAAAATACGTAACTCAAAGAGATGTTCCACTGATCTCATTAGATAGATCTTGCCGATCTGATGAAAACGGACTGGTTGTTTGTGAAATTTAGCTAAGGATTGACTCTCATATGAGTCAAACCAGTTTCGACCGTCGGATCCTTGTTATACGATTTTTGGGATGCGTACACCTTCATAACGTGGATAGAAGATGCATCTAAATAGTTTTCCTAAGCTTAGAAGGTTAGTTAGTCTCATTCAAAAGGTTTGAGTCCACGATTTTACAAAACGTGCGTTTGACTACTTTGGGTATACGAGCCCATTAAGGGTCCATAGACTAGACGGACCCATTAGGCCCATGGACCTTTCTGATGTTTGGGGTTCTTGACTGATTCAATTTTCATCAAGGCTTATACGGTATTAAGGTGCATCTTAAGGATTACAAATCGGTTATGGGAAGTGACCATTTTTCTAGATTCTTAAGGGCATTGATTTTTAGTGAATATTGAACAGTCCCTGAATCTAGATAGAAATCATTTCATACAATTTCCTCCGTTGAATGAGAAGAGGGCCGAAAATTAAGGGGTGTTCATCTTGATGGACTTTGGGTAAATTTGACCCTAAACCCGAGATCTATTGGGGTCAATTTACATCCTTGACTTAGGTGTCACATGGAAGTGCAATATTTTTAAGTGTGCAAGTGCACCTCTTTAGGTGACACAAAAACTGCAATATGTTCACTGTGATGAAAATCTGATCACCGATTTGATAGATGGTCAAATGGCCATTAATTTGATTTATGGGTGTCGGCCCATGAGTCCAAAGTTTATTTAATACACAGGGTCAAAATGGACCATTTAATTTATGTATATATAGATTTATATAAAAATCTGACACAACTTATTCTAAGTGTTGAGAGCAGTATATAAATTTATATATATTTTCTATTTTTATAGCCTATAATGAATGATTTAATAAACTATTTATTAGAATCTAAACCGTCGGATTGGAAGTCGGTCAGAATGTATGTGGGGTCTACTCTTTGACCAAAAATTGATAAGGTCAGGATCTCTAGATTTATGTGGTCAAAGAGCCTTGCTTTATCACATGTAGGTAGTTAACAAATAACAAGAATAAAATTTCTGTTAAGTGTTAGAAATTTTCACAGATTTTGGGGGCTCTGAAAATAATATATTAAGAGTGATAAAAGGTGATCTGAACCGTTAGATGGGTAGTACATCAGAGAGTATGAATGGTCTCCTTACTGATATTTTACCAATTAGGTCCATGTGTCTAAGATCGATAAGATCAAACCATGACCTTTACCCTAGTCCAAATCATGCGTGTTGTTGCATGTGTGCAGTATTGTGCACTGCTGCGGCTGGGGGTCTTTGACCCCAGTTTCGAGGTCCATAACGGCTTTTTCGTCAAATCACTTTGAAACGAAAAATGAAGGGTACTAGGTACCCTACATCGGGGTCAGAGGGTTTGACTATTGGGTCAGCCCTTTGACTTTTATGGCCTCTTGAAGTGTGCCTAAAACCCATAAAAACGTGATTTTTAAGGTTTTTGTCAATCAAACGGGGTCGATTAACATTATAGGGGCCACAAAATAGATTTGAGTGGAATCGGAAAGAAACCCACCTGTTGAAGCGTGATCGCGAAGATTTTATGAAGATTCGATTGATTCGGATGGTCTTGGGTCGACATAGATCGGATTCGACGCATTGATTTGAGTTGAAGTGGACGGTGATCAATTTTAAAATGTATCATTGCAAGTACACAAGATCTATCATAGCACGGTGAAATTAATGGTATCATACCCACAGGGAAGCGTGTAATTTAAATCATTGTTAAAGAGAAAAGACGCCCAAGGAAGTACTAAGGGAGAGAAAATTAATTTGCCAAATAATTACCACACAACTCTAGATGCAATAAAAGAAAAGTAATCTAAGCCAGAACAAATTATAATAAGGAAAATGACAGTTTAAGAAATGATCAAGGAGTGTGCTACCCTAGATTATAACTTTCTTACCATTAAACTCATAATTTCAAAACGCATCAATCACACCATCATTTATTTAGAAGAGAAATAAATCGTAAGAAAACGTGATTATTGATCCGGTATACCCTATCTAAAAACTATGACTCAGCCTATCATTGCAGTATGAATAATATAAAAAGTATAGCATATCTCAAAATTCTAAATCACGACCGTGAGAAAATAATCACTTTGCAGCCTAGATCAGCCTGCATGTACAAATCTAGATGGAATGACCCGTTTATGATCGTTGATAACTTAGGTCAACGACCATAATTGAGCATTCAAAGATATTCAATTAAACACACTTTGTTAGCAGAATGATCCCATGATAAAGCTAAGAAATTGTGGAGTTAATAATAAAAGAGCTACTTATCTGGGGATCGCATTCTCCTTGAACAAGTGATTTTAGCCGCCCATCTTTGGTGTATGATCTTGTTGTAAACTCGAAGTCATTCTCTTAATCATGCACTTTCATTTATCACAAAAAATCTTTTTATAATGCTTTTGTTCCTAGGTACAAACTAAACTTCAAAGTTGTAAAGAAATGAATTATAAAAACGTAAGTACAATCTATCAAGAGAAGAAGAACCTAAAGGAAAAGAGAGGGCAAGTGGCAAAAGCCCCAAACCCTAAGTCGTAGCTTTGTTTTTATAGGAGTCGGTAATGACAATTTCCATAATAGGCTCAATCGATTGAGTCTAAGTTGACCAAATTCGAATTCGAAGTAGAGGAAAAAAGTTGACTTCTTGGTCAATCAATTGAGAGTTGGTCATTAATTGATTGACACATAGGGGTAAGATCTTTCTTTTTCTGATGGATAGTAGGTCAATCACTTGTTTTCACGGATTTTGATGCTTCTGTTGATTTCTTGATCCATTGTTCTTGTGTAACCTTTAATTATTCTCTTTTATTCTCTTTGAAGATCCAATGGTCAGAAACACCTGTAATAATTAAAACTATATAATAGTCATCAGATGCTTTCATCGGATGGCTAAATATAAGAATTAAGGTGTGAAATATAGTCACATTTCGACACTGATCAGGCGGCTCGACCGTTGACGACTCCATCAAGATTACCTTTGATTTCTTCTTAAACTCAATACACAAAAAGTGGTTGGGCTGTGTGGGCTAATGGTGAAAGAGAGAGGGGGAGAGAGAGAGAGGGGAAATCTCAAAAGAAAATATGTAGAGAGAGAGAGAGGCCTTGAGAGATGGGTGATGGGTCACCGTGAGAGAGAGAGAGAGAGAGAGAGAGAGAGAGATCTTGATTTTCTTAATATAGGGATAAGGGAGAGGGGATGCCAAACTTGGCATGTCTTCCCAAAAAGAATAAATAAAAAAAAAGCAAGAGTTCAAAGAGACTAGTGATTTGCAATTGATGGTGGTCTTGCCAAAAAAAGAAATAAATCCCTTAATAGATGAGATTTTATTGGGCCTAATTATCTAAAAGGAGGAAGAGTCTAAAAAGAGTTCTTTCTCTCTCTAAAATTTGGTTGCCAAAAATGACATGCAAATCTAGAATTCTGGTGCCAAAACTCAACTCAATCTTTCTTTCTTTTTAAGTAGTGATAAGGTGTGGAGCACTCATACAGAATTTGGTGCTCCTCCTCATCTAAGACCATATAATATGATTTTAAATTCCGAGTCATAACATATATTTTGTGTGGAGTATTGAGACGAAAAAAGATCTCCATTGTAGATTCAAAGTAGTCAGCGAATTTTTTGATTTGCATAAGTGAGGTAGTTATAACATAAGGTGGCTAACACTTGCCTAAAATTCTATACCTAGAATGATTTTAATATAGACTATTGTTTATGCCAAAGTTGAGAGTATTGTAACAAATAAAATTCAACTAGTTAAAAATTTGGCAAATTTTTTCAAATAATAAGTATACCAAACTTTTTGTTGATTATTTGGTTCTCCAATTTTTACTCAAATTCTTTTCATTTTGAATGTTTCTAGAATTTTTATACTAGTCGGAAACCCGTGAAGGAGAAACAAACAAAGTTGAGAGAAAAAAAGAGAGTAAGAAGAGAAAGATAATATAAATTTTATATTTAGTATTTTTTTTTATAGAATATTTGGTATGGAATTTGTGGCAAAAAATTTCAAATAGGTAATATACCAAACTTTTTGAAATTTTTATAATTGTAATACCTGTTTTATATCTTATTCTAAATTGTAAATTATTAATGTATGGCGACCATATAATGGACATATTTTATTTTAAAAATGCTTCATTTTTAACTTTAAATATGTTAAAATATATTTTTATATATGGTAATTAAGTATTTATTTTTATAACCGTCAATTTGTTCTTCAATCTTTCCCGTATCTATCTGAAACTAACCTCTACCCTGAACTTAGTTACTATAATTGAGAGTAGTGCAACAATCGGTCATTCATATGAAACCCTTCATTAAAAATATGAGTACCTTTAAGTTGACCTATCAAATTTTTGAGTTCACTTATGTAGAAACACATTGATTGCATTGAATCAAACGGTGGAAATTATTAATCATTCTAATCTTTCACATGATAGATCTTGAGATTATGGGCATACCATCAAACGGTCATTTTCCTATTTCACATGGTGCACACCCAAAAGAGTGAGCTTGAAATCAATTTTGAGCTTCGCCATGATGTTAAGGTCACTTTTTTTAGATGTGTGTCATGTGAAATAAACATTGATCGTCTGATGGTACACCCATCATCTCAAGATCCATCGTGTATAAGATTGTGAGGATAAACAATCTCCATCGTCTGATTTAACGTAATCAATGTATTTCAGTATGGGTGAACTCAAAGATTTGGTGTGTAGATTTAAAGGTACTCTAAAAATATATGTCATGTGGCCTAAATGGGTGTTTCTTATGCAGTATTCATGGAAGGTGATTATAAGTACAAATTTTGCCCAAGAGGGTTTCAAACTTTTATAATTTGAGTCTCTATTTTTTCTAAACCATATAAATGTAAATTTTATTCACTTTTAATGAGCGAAAGTACTTTTTAATTAAAAACACGTGTGTATTTTAATTAATTTATTAAGTTGGACCGATTGATCCCGAATGAGACCATGATCGATTAGTCATGTATGAGACTGCGATCAACCGGTCGGTCTTATAGGAGACTGATTGGTCACGATCTAGCTTGTACAAGATTTTGCGGTCTCATATAAGATCTTATTGACTCATAAAAAGTTGGCCCATCGCGGTCTTATATGAAAGCGATTGGTCGAGGCCTCATATAGGATTTATCGATCTCACTTAAAAAAATGGGCACGTGTTGTTAGGTAAATGACATTTTTACAGCATTAAAAGTGAATAAAACTAAGTGCAAATTTTTCTAAAAAAAAAGTAGAGGGCCCCAAACCCTCTCAAGTAATAAAAGATAGATTGAATCTTATTAGGTAAAAAGGAAAATTTTTGGACCTTGTCGTGTAATTCACCCTTATTTGAAGGGAGCATCATATTTAGGTTACTTTGGTGAATAAAAGTTGAACTCAAACTCTCATGACTGATCTTACACCACTAATAATTAAAGATGTGGGTGATTTGTATTGTCAAAGTGAAAGATCATAGCTCAAAGTGCACGTGGTCAAAAATGGTGTTTTAGGAAGATTTAAACCATATGATCTATAGACTAATGTTACTTGATTTGCTCGGTTTGAATTGGGGTTCGAAATTTGCGGTTTGCTTGAGCCGGACAAACCTGGTTCTCTAGGGGTATGATGAGTTTTATTAAGAGTACTACGTATATATTTATTATATTTATATATTTTAAAATTAGATTGTATTCCAAAAAAAAATAGTAGAGCCGTTGGTTTAACTAGTATGTACGTTTGCACAGTTTCACCTACTACTGTGAACCGGACCGAACTGAACCCCAAATTGGTTCGGTCAAACCGGTTCGCCATTCAATACCCCTTATTGTGAATTGGGTAATCCTGCTATTGACTATAATATTGACATTGTTTTTAGTTTTAATGGTGGTTCACATCAACTAATAGAGTAATAGGCATATTTCTTTGAGTTGAGATATTCAAATGATATATTACCACATGGACAATTTAGATTAATCACATATGTGCCATATGATATAATGCCAAACACATCAATAATGGTATGAGATAAGATCTAATTTTAATAGTGTAAGATCAGTTATATACCATTTTAGTAATAAATATCACTCATGAGCTAATTTCGTGTAATAATGAGAAGCGAGTACGACATAGTGACGCTAAAATAATATTTAAATAATTTTACACTATTATTTAAGACTTTTGATGTTATATCAATAAAGGTTATATACTATTATGTCATGTTGCGCTCATATGTGATAAATCTAAGTTGTCTAAGTGGTAATTCATATTGACAAATATTTTAGTCAGGCTAAAAATCAAGTCTATAAGTAGATGTCAACCATCCATTTGGTTGGTGAAGTTTAATATCAATTATTAGAAAAAAAAGAAAATAAGTTGAATTAGATTATACAGATGGGATTAGTTAAAATCTCCCAATAAATATGATTTTTAGGGACGCCGCTTTGTATAGTGTGCCACGTCAGATCGTGGGAGGCAAAAGGAATTCCTTTTGGCAAAGCTAACGTGACCTCTACGGCTAGAACAATTCGACTGAATGATGCAATGTGACGTGGCAGACCATATAAAGTAGGCCACGTGGAAGAATTCTGTCCAACGAAAGAAAGTAACATCAGTAGGGCATTTTGCAAGATCCCCATCCACTGTTTCTAAAATTACGATTTACTTCTTAAGGTTTTTAAATTCAAAATATCTTTGCTTCAAGTATAAAAATCTATTTTAACTATCTCTTTTAATATAAATTTTTTTGTAATAGCTCTCAAGGCCAGCCCCAAGAATGTGTGCCACCTCTGATAGGTGCACTATGATCTCAAGATCTGTTGTATGAAAGATTCGGACAAAAGCTGATCTCCATCATCTAATTCAAGGTAGTCAATAATTTTTCTTTTACGGTAGCAATGTCCACATTCTTTGACAAGATAAGTGGGTGCAAATAATGCACCATTTCTTGAATTCCTGACATTATTTTAATTTTCAAAAATTATATATAAGTGGTTTGTGACACATAAGTTTGACGTTCAAACTTTCATTTGTATAAGATTTTCCTTTTAATTAATTTTACTAGTGTTTATGCACTCTACTTGAGTTTGTTTAAACACACCATTAAAATTGTCGGTGGAGATCATTTTTTGTCCTAACCTTCACTACAATAGATCTTCAAATTATGGTGCACTTATAATACGGTATGTTCATATTGTTTTATTGGTAATGTATATCCTGTAGAATAGGGGCCTTTGTCCCCATCCTGCCGGTGGCCTAAGCGGACCGGGGGCTGGTGTCCGCCGCCTCGCTTGACACACCCTAGGCCCGGCCCTGCTCATATTCTCAAGAATCATTGTTTAGAAGATTGGAGTGAAAAAACAATCTCTGTCATCTGATTTTGTGTTTCAAGGGATTTCGGACGCGGACACTTTCAGTAATCTTGCAGCCCGTCATTACTTTGAAGATAATGACGAATACCATGTTGGGCCATTTAGTGGGGTCAAAGCTTGTGTATTAAGACCAAATTTATTATGAAGTAAATCCAAATAGAGCAATCATTGAACTACCTGAAGTTACACCTTGTAACTTGGGCATAAATTAAGAGTTGCACCTATTAACTTTGACCCTAAAATTTTGAACTTCTGAAACACTTGCACCCCATTTGGGTAGTGAATTGACAGCTAGCCACCGACAATCTTGAATTTAGTTGTAGCAACTCATCCAGTGGCAGATTTTTATCTAGCTAGGATGTAAGATGAATTAAATTAAATTTTTTTTTTATAAATTATAGAACTATAAAATAATTTATATTATTTGTTTATAGGACATAACTCTCATCAAAATTATATAAAAAAAGTAATTTCTATTAGCAAAATATTAACAATTTATATATCATTCTTCTACAAAAAATTCAATCTCTAAAATTATTGACAACTTCCTTTAAACAAAAAAATCATTGACAATTGTAATAAATTTTTTTTAAGGCAATTATCCTCTGAGTTTTTCAAGTAATTAACGATCGGTTCATTATCGACCATTGTCGGCTTTGAAATCAGTTTATGGAGGATATTTTTCGTCCCAATCTTCAACACGACGAATCTTAAGGTCATAAGAGTACCATTACATGATCCAATTTTGATTCCATGTGGCACAATCTCACAAAATGAAATTGATCATGGCGTATCAAACTTGGTTCTCATATCACATTTTAATATGCGCCACACGCAATCAAAATCCGATCATTCATGGTAGGACTATGATCTTGAGATCTATTTTTTTCGAAGATTGGGACGATAAACGATCTCCATCACCTTAGCCAAAGTTTAAGCACTTGAAAACTGGGTTGGTGCATTGGTTTCACAGGTCCGAGTTTGAGTCTCACAGATTCTATACAGGTTTGCTCCACCGATGCACCATGGAGATGCACGGGTCAATTCCCTTCTGCCAACCTCTTGATATCACAAATATCTTCTTAATTAAATTAATTAAAGATCAAAAGCCTAGTTTCACAGATTTGTATGCTTATAAATATGGGTAGTGTCACTAACACCCACAGAATTTTGGTGGGCCAAAAATCATGGATTGCTTTGAATGAGACATGGATATCTTTATTCGCCCCAATCTCCCACACAAGGGTTTGAAAGATCATAATTGTACCATCATACGGTCAATCTTTTATTTCACGTGGCCTAGATCCTAAAAAGTGGCCCCTAAAAATTATATGGTATGTATTCACGCTCAAACATGATTTTAGACCATTTTTTTTTAGATCTGTATCCCAATGAATCAAAAAGTGACATTTTAGTGGTATATTATGGTCTCAAGATCCTCGTGTGGAAGATTAGGGTGAAAAATGATATCCATCATCTGATTCAAATCAATCAACAACTTTTAGTGTCGGTGCCCACCCAATCTAATATGAACCATTTTGATGCAGAGTGACCCATGCACTACTTTTGATGCACAGGTCATCTACCTAATGCCAACTTTCTTCTTATAACTTATTTCTGTCCTGTACCATGTGGCTTAAGAGCTTCAGGTCAGGACCCAATTCCCTGGGCTGTGAGAGGCTTGCCAACAGGTTGGGTCTACAAATATAAAGGCCTGAAAATCTGTGTTTTATCTTTTCACAAGGTTATGGATGCTATCAGTATGATCTTATCCAACTTGAGAGTCGATTTTGGTAGGTGCAAATAGAGGTACCCAACCAGACCGGTCGTGTGGTAAAAATTATTTTAGTGAGGGCGATCGCCCTCACTCACCCAACAGTAGGTCCGCCACTGATGTCATCACCGACATATAGCGGTAACTTGATTTATTATGATGGGGTTGTTACATATACATGTTGGGGTTGAGCCACTAACAACTCTCGGTTGCTTGCTATCAACTCTTAGCTATGTTTTATCTAGTTACATTGCAACCCTTATTTTTGTAGTTCCTTTATATAGGATGAATTTACTTTCAAAATAACTTTTGACTGCTTTGAATTAGTTTATGGAGATTATTTTTCTCCTTGGTCTTTGATCTTGAGACCCATGATTTTTAAGATGCTCATCAAAGAATCAATATTGAGAAGATGATTGTCTTTGTATATATTTTTAACTCTAAAGAAATCATCCTAATTATTTGTAGTATAATTAGCAACATGCATATGTTTATCTTTTCCGAGTGTCCACTTGTCTTTATGCTTTTGAAATAACTAAATAAATACAAATAAAATAGAAAATATTGTTTATCATAATAATTTGCTAATCAGAATTATTGAAATAGTTTAATTTCTTTATTGCACGAAGGCTATCTTTGTATTATGAAAAAAAAACTGATATGATAAGCTAATGGAGAATTGGGATTGAGCCTGTAGCCTAATAAAAGGTTGACAATATTGTAAACCTTCAGGTCCCAAGTTACATTTAAAAAAAATAAATGCAGATTTAATATTTAACAGGCAAAAGAATCCCTGACATTTGGTAGATCTAAAATTCCATCGAAAAAATATTTTTATTATGTGACTTCAAGCGATTAAACTTTTTAAAAAGACTCCAATTTAGCAAAGGCATTTGAGTTCTTTCACTCACATGAGAAAGATATTTCCTTTCTCATCAAACGAACAAAGACTTTACCTATTCAGCCTGATTAGTGATTAGTGAATGAGCTTCCGGATTGAACAGTTTCAGTTTTAAGTTTTAACAAAAATTATATTTATTTATTGGGACCATCTCTCATGACTGTCATTTAAACACTAAGATAATGTTTAAATGATCATACACATCAATGGTTTATAATGTGGGCCAAACTGATAGATCATAAGTAAAAGGGCAATGAGCTCAAATATCACATTTTTTTTGGAGGTTTGAATTATCTGATCTAGAGACTCATATTAATGGCTATTCTTAGTTTTAATGACTGATATTAAAGTTCAATGATTGGATGGTTCACGTTCACTTAGGGGCATGATTTTTGGGATAAAACATGTTCTAATGATGATTGTCACTTACAAAATTTAAATTGAGCAAATATGTGTTGCCACATGGCATGCTTTTTTTTTTTTTTTTTTATAACTTGGGTACCCTCAAGGGGGGGAGGGGATTTAAACTCAGGTCTCCTACTTTTGGAAGCAGGTGTATCTGGCTAGCTCACATGGCATACTTATAAACCACACTTCAACGGTGTAATATGAAAGACTCTAATTTAGTGGTGTAAGATCATTTAAACACAAGTTTGGTGTTTAAATGTTAGTTAGGAGCCATAATCCCTTATTTATTTAGAGTTATGTATTTTGTTTGGGTTTTTTGCAAATACCTCCTATGTTATATTAAAATTGCATAAAACCTTCTAAGTTATGTCTATTTACAATGCACCCCCTACTTTTATGTTTCCTTTACAAATACCCCATGCCTTTAAATGACCGTTAACTAGGCGTCATTTCTTCAATTAAATGATGCATTTGCCCTTAATATTATATACAAAATGGCCATTATATTTTTTTCAACTTTGATCGCATTTTAAATGGTGGATAAGCATTGGATCTTGTCCAAAATTTTTGGGTGGAACATGATTAATCTCTTCTAAGTTGTCGTGTTACCCGACTTTCGATTTGGGTGTCCATGATACTTAGTTCGTAACAATTGTAGGGTCGGGATGATACCAACGGGAGTAGCGTTTTAGAGCTACCTACTAGTCAAGTGAGTGTCATGGACACAAATCAAAAATCGGATAACACGACAATTTATAGGAAATCAATAATGTTCCACCCAAAAAATTGGACAGAGTCCAATGTTTATCCATCGTTTAAAATGCAATCAAAGTTGAAAAAAATACAATAATCATTTTGTATATAATATTAAGGGCAAATGCATAATTTAATTGAAGAAATAACGTTTAATTATCTGTTATTTAATGACAGGGGTATTAGTAAAAAAACCCTTCTTTTTTTTTCACCAAAGAGGAATTTAGAGTTATGTTTATGGCCGGTAATCTTACTTCTTAAATGTACCATAATAAACTAAGCTTCCTAATACATTACATTATCAAATTACAACAAACACACTAGTGTAAACGGGTCAGCACGTGTGTTGTTGAAGAAAGAGAGCATGTGTAGTTCGGCACGCACATGCACACGTGCACTAGATGATGCGATCCGAGCGCGAAGGCAGCCGTCGGAAAAAGTTGAGCGCTTGCGGCGGCATGCGGTCTCTGAACATCGGGTGTCTCAAGTAATAAAACCCGATTGCTATTGCCACCATTTTCGACGGTACCAGATACAACACTAGCGACGCAACGAAACACATCCCAACGAAAATCCCGGTCGCACGTGGGTCGCTCCACGTTACTAGAGCCTGCACACGCTCCAACTGTGTGGCAACGTCCCCTAACACTGTTTGCACCCTAGCCCCAATCGTGCGAAGCTTATCGTACCGCGCCCGCACCATCTCAGCCGATTTGGCACTCGGCATCAAATCAAACTCCTCATCAAGCTCGTCCAAATCAACGGTATCCGCTTGCGATAGCTTCACACATAGGTGGGCCAGTAGTGCCCGCCTTCGGAACCGGTAGTTCCGGGCTCCAATTGCGAACACGTAAAACGAGAGCGTCGGTACGATAAGGTCGGGGTACCACACGATCATTACTAACAATGCGTGCATCAGCAATGTGGTTGTGGGGTTCCTCCAACCACGTGCCTCGTTCAACCATTTAGCCAAGTGGACACCCTCAGATACCACACTCATGATCCTGTACCAATTCGCCCGCACCTTCCGCATGCTAAACCCGTACGAATCCGCATCAAGCATGTAGAGCACAACCTCCTGGCGCATCGGCGGCTCTGATCGCGACAAATGTGCGGCAATGATCTTTGCTGCAGTGTTACGTAATGCATCCTGTTGGACCACCCTTATGGGCTTGAGGTAATGCATAAGGGGTAACAATGGCTGCGTGTACACGTGCAAAAAATCAATGGATGAAGTCGCACGTGCGAATCGTACGGCCAGATCAAGCTCCCCCGTTTTCTTCACACCAGTAGGCAACATCAAAAGCAACGGATACGTATTCCTGTACACCCTATTGCACTCCAACGTAGATAGACGTATACGTACTTTTCCTATACGGAAATCCGGCCTCGTTGACTCTTTTGACTCCTCCACGTCATACATATCCCAAGTATCGAACACGCCAATTGTCAGAACCGTACACGGGTCATAAACTTGCCACGTGTACTGCTCGTTCCACTTCGGATCCAAGCTGTCAGATACGGTACGTGTCCTCACCCACTTTTCTCCGTACTTCGCGACGGAGTACGCATCTGTGGAGCCTTTTCCGGCGAAAGATTTCATCGGAAGGAGATTCCGGCAGCCGACGATTCCGAGTTCGACGGTGCCGATCGGCGGTTTCCAGAGCTGTCTCGCCGTAGGGCGGTAATCGCTGCTCACGTGTGCAGATTCGTCCATCACGTGATAGCCACCGTCGAAACAGACGCGTACGTGGATACGGCCCTGGTAGCTCTTCTTTTCGCCGGACGAATCTTCTACATTGAGCCATCGCGAAGCAACCTTGCGCTCGTCCACGCGTCGCTCGATCGCTGAGAGCGCTATTCTGGAGACTCCCAAAACCGCCGTATCCTTGCCGTGTCGACTTTCGAGTGAGAAAACGAGGAGCTGGTCTCCGAACGGCTCGGCTGCGACGAAAATGACGTCTTCGTTCCATAACGGCGAGACGCCGTTACGGCTGACGGAGACTCTGGTTTTCAGGACCTGAGACCCTAACTGAGCTTTTATTTGAAACCCCGTTTCTCGTGACGCCGTTAACGGTGACAGATCTTGGGCTTCTAAAATTGTTGCTCTTAGATACCACAGTTTCGGCGAGAGGTAGACTTTTGATCGGGCGCTAACGTTTCCAGCTGTATCGGTTTTCCACGCGTCCGAGAATGCCTCGTCGGCTTGGGTTCCAATCCACGTGGCAAGCATTAGGTCTCCGTGGTGGGCCTCACCTCCTTCTAATCTGTACCATTGTGGGGCTAATGGGCTATCAGGTGGGTCTCGTGTCGTGATCTCCGACACGTCAAAGCACACACCGCCGAGGAAATTCTCATCGGTGGAATCTGATTCCGGCGTACCCGACGACGGGTGGGCCCACACGGAGATTTCCAACGTGGAGGCCAACTCAGGAGCGTCCCTTGCGAAGGCAAAACTCTGGTCCCACTCGTAGAAGGCGGTTTTCCGGGCGGTTTTGGACCTGACGTAGCTTCCGGAAACTGCTATTTTGACGAACGGCTTCGCGTCGCCGGGTAGAGAACGAGCTTTGACGATTTTGACGAAAAGATAGTGCATTTTCTCGACTAGATCGTATGCCGTCCGATCGATTGTGCCGTTTATTCTCTCCGACGGCTCGTAGATGCCAGAAATGATTTGCCGGTGACTTCGCCGTTCAAAATTGTCTCTTGAGAGTTTGGGTTGTGGGTCCCACGCTGGCCGAGGTTCTGGCGCCGGTGGCGGAATTGGTGGAGGTGGGTCCTCAGCAGTCTGCTCCTGCTTTGGTGGGTCAGATTCCGGTGGTTTCACTGCATCAGGGATTGGTTCCGGTGGCGCTACCAATGGCTCTGATGGAGCTGGCAAATTAGATTCCGGCGGCGACATACCCGGTGCAACTGGCGGCTCAACTGGTGCAACGGGCTGCTCAACCGGTGCAACCGGGGCATCAGATTTTCCACCGTCCGTATTCAACTCCGTGGCTGGGGTCGAATTGGCTTCCGGCGGTTGTTCCACTGGTGCATCAGATTTTACAGCATCCGGTGGTGGTGCAGGTGGCAATTCCGCGGGCGGTGGATCAGACGGTCCAGGATCCTCTGCAGGTGGAGTAATTGGTTCGTCTACATAGTAAACTTTTAACCCAATATCGCCTTGAATCCAACTAAAGAAGCTCTTCTTCTCCAATGGGTAGTACATGTGGGCCTCCTCTCCCTTCCGTACGAACTGGTCGTAATTCAACCGGACGCGGCCGAGAAAGTTGTTCCGGCGGGTGGGCCCGACTCGTCGGTCGTGTAAAACGTCGACCTCGAGTGTCTCTAGTTTGAGGTGGGCGGGGCTCATAACTTTGAACTCCAACACCTCGTTCCATGTTGGGTTTAAGTCCCTGCGGGCCGTCTGTGTGCGTCGCCGTTGACCATCGAAGTCAGCAACCACGTATGGGCTCGACGTACCGTGGCCGTCTTTGGGGAGGAGGTTTCGGGCGTCGACGACTTCCACCATTAGTTTCCTCTCGGTGGCCATTGATTGAGAGAGAGAGAGAGAGAGAGAGAGCGTGTGTCTTGCAGAATTGTGTTTAAGAGAGCGAGAGGCACTCGTAGGCTTGTGTTCACAGAGAGAGAGAGAGAGAGAGAGAGAGAGAGAGAGAGAGAGTGTGTTGAGATTTCTGACATCAAATATAGGAATTATATGAAGCAAGATGTCTTATGCTAGTTTAGACTCCAGAACTCCTGCTACACATACATCTTACACCATCAATTGATTCAAGTCAATCATCAGTACAATAGTATTAACATTGACAAATCTTTTCAAGTGATTATCGATGGTATTAGATTTATAGGTTAATGGAATATGATCACCATCAAATTTAATCTTCAAAATCTCATTGATTGGAGGCTCGGAGGGTTAATTTGCATCACCCGATCTACGCACTCTAACCTGAATTGTTTTAACCGCATATTTACTCATTGATATTATTAATATTTTAATGATCCATAAAAAAAAAAAGATATTAATATTTTTATGTTGATCGAATGGTTCTAATTCTGTGATGGGGATGATTTTTAGTTGAGAAATGACAATGATGATGTATAAGGTGGACTGAGTGGATTGATGAAAACATGGTCACCATGTAACCTATAATTGTGCAGTCATGACCTTTATAATCTGTGTAACTAGAGTCACCTGAGCAGATCTCCTGGTTTAAATGAATAGTTATAGGCATATAGCAATAGAGCCAGGGGTGCAAGTTTTGCACCGAAACCAGCATTGAATCTGACCAAGCTGATCTAAAACCGAAAACATTAAACCGATTTCCCATCGGGTTTGGGTGACCGAAACTGAAAATCGGTTGAGTAGGTTTAGCAAACTGACCCAAAATTGAAAAAAAAAATCAAAATAACAAATAACCCGAAAAAACTTCATAAAAATAGAAACCGAAACCAAAACTAAAGCAAAACAGAATCATTTCGGTTTAGGCTGAACCAAAATTTCAGTTTCAGTTCAAATCAATTAACTGACTCAAAACCCTGCTCGCCAATAGAGAGGCGATGGTTACCGTCATTAGGTAATTTTAATAATGGATTAGCTAAACGACGGTCTAGATTGAAAGGCAAATCACCTTTCACGGTGGTAAGCACTACCATGAAAAGAAGATAGAAAGTAGTTTGGATGGTAACTTGACGTGCAAGCAGCCCTAGCAATGTTGTGTTCCACTTTTTTATTATTATTTATTTTTGGTTAATGAAACTTTAACTTTGATTGAAGATTCCAGTGTATACTTTATATCTCTGGTCTGAATAAAGAGTGGCTCATCTCCTAAAAAGCCATTAGAGAAAGCCATAGATAAATATTTTTGGTGTAGATATCAACCTTTTTGTCACCGACCACAATGGTTGTTTTCAAACTCTTTATGCAAAGACTTGGTATAGGGCAACCGACCTCTCCATGGATTGGTTGTTGATTCTGTACACTTGGCATTGCCTTTTCATCTAGTGGTGCCATGAAGTCAATGTCTACATTAGAACCACCTCTATCCTATGATTAAGAGCTGCAAAGTTAAAACAGATTTTAGAAATTACATTGTAATTATTTTTGTTAATTGATTAATTTTATTATTGTTTGCACTTACAAGCTCTTAATAACATGGTTGAGAGTTTTTTAGGTACCATTATTTATACTTGTGAAACTGTAACCTCACCATTGATTTCTTTGAATCCAAAGATCAATTTTCATCCTACTCTTCCATACAACGGATCTTGGGATCATGAGAGTATCATGAGACGGTCGGTTTTTCCTTCAACATGACATTTCTCCCCAAAATGAAAGACCCTAAAATGATGTGATATGGTGTCACATGATTTTAGACTTTTAGGTCACCTTTTTGCGACATGTGTGCAATATAGATTGAAAAATTGACCGTTTATTGGTACATCCCCTGATCTCAAGACCCATTGGGTGGAAGATTGGAATGAAGAATCATCCCAATCATTTGGCTCAAAGCAATCAATCATGAGATCACCTTTTTGAGGGAGGTGAGATTAGAGTTTTACATGGTGCAAATGATGGCACCCAAGTTTTCTCATACAATCTTTAGGCTGAATCCGATCTAGACATTAACTTCATGGGAGCCATTACCTACACACGCTTTTCAAGTGATTGCACAGGATTGCACCGAATTTAAAAGAAAGACTTACAAGTTTGGCGACTTCTACCATGTGAAAATACATCTAAGTCGTTTGATTTGAAGGCTATGATTTAAAGATATCAATTGCAAAAGATTAGAACAAAATATAATTTTCATCATTTGATTGAATGAAATCAAAGGCTATTATATAATTCAACAACTGACTACAATAGATCATATGACAAGTATGGTGTTTTGCTCCAGTTTATGTACCAAAGATCTATAGATTATGAACTTCAAATCAGACGGCCCATATTGCATTTTTACATATGACATGTCCCTAAAATACCAAACCTTTCTTTAAATTCGGTGCAATAACTTGAAAAATGTGTGCAAGTAATGGCTCCCTGACTTCATCAACCACATAAAATTGTGTCCCGTATATAGGATTGATGACCCGTTCACGATTGAATTGTGGTCAGGTAGGTTACCCTATCAACTCCTACACAAATAAGGAAAGTGGCAAGCCTCACTTTAGCCACGCCCCTCTTGCACGGATACACGTGCCAAACACTCATCATATTAGGTTAGGTTAGTATTATTTTATTGTAAATTGCATTTTGCTTTTGTATATATATACATCATCAAATTATTATGTACACTAACTTCACAAAATTCATCAATTGAGATGTCCAATGTGGCAGAATAATATGTAGATGGGACATCCAGAGCTCATGCTCATCTAAGGTTAATTTATAGCCATATGATTAACGTTTATGTCTCTCCATGTAAAAGTGTGCCATGATGGATCATTGCCTATATATTGGCATGCTTAATTCTTAGCATCATGATAGTGAACTTTTATGTGGGCGTGATGCTTTCTCACATTTTTATTGATTTGATGACAATGCCATTTGGGTAGAGTCCAACTCTAAGTGCAAGTAAATAAGGGGTACGTTATCATATTTGATGCTTGCTAAGCAATGTAATATAATAGCTGAGGTTAATTTAAGTATGATGTAATTTGATGAGAGTAACTTTACCTAAGAGAGCCCTTCATGAAAAAAAAAAAAAAAAAAAACTTAAACTAAGAGAAGAAAAGGATTCTCTTAAAAAAGTTTTGAAGTGTTATTAACGCATGTGTTAAAGGAAGCACTACTTCCTTTTAAAAGAAGAAAAGCCCCTGCCTACCTCATGGGCGTGTCGAAAAGTGTCACTAAATAAGGAATTCAAAGGACAGTGTTCCGCAGAGGGCAGATTTTAGGCAGACAAAGTACAAGCTGCTTATGTGGCAAGAAGCAATTTTGGTTCAAGTTATTGTTTGGGTGGGGACCGAAACCGAAATGATTCCGTCGCCCGCAATTTTGAACCATGACACTGACCTCACCAGATCCCTCAGGCAAAGGGTAGATGCCTGGCCCCAAAATATGGTTCAGGTGGACCTGGGTCAAAATCTGCCCAACCCAAAGGTCAGGCTGAATGCGTCCAACCCAATGGTTCAAGTTTATATTCCCAACCCTGTATAAAAACTGGGTTGGGCAGGTCTGTTGATGGTTGACTCGACCCGTTGACACCCACACCGACAGGCCTACACATGGAGTGTGGTTTGGTGCACCTGACATATATCTTACACCTTATATTGGACCACAGTTAAATCCATAACCAATCTGAGCCGCCGCCCTTTATTAGTGCAATCGAAGTTCAATAGTGGGAAGAAACGGTTTGGGAAATTTACCAGACCAGCCTTGTCAGATCCGCCTTTTACGTCAGAAGCCCTGTAATTTCACTTTTACCCAAACCGACCAACTCCAAGCCTAGCCGACCCTTAGGTTAACAAAATGCCCAAATTACCTCATTTCTTTAATGCACAAAAATATCATCTTCTTCCTCATTTTAATCTGGTACAGTTTTTAAAAGTCAGAGGTGGCGAAAGTGACAGCGTCTTCTCCTCAATCCAAACTATTCCGATTTGCTATTTGGATCGACCCAAATACACCTTTTTCGTCAGAGATTGTAGCATATTAGAATGAGGAAGAAGAGAATACACCTATATAATTTAAAATTTTAAATATTTGCATTTTTCGATGTTTACGCGATGTGAAACGAGATCTATGCCGTCTGATTTGAAGGCTACAATATAAAATCGATAGTTTCAAAGATAGATATGAGAAAAAGGCGATATCGACTCTGTACACAGTCAATATCGACTTTGTACATAATCGGTACCGATCATTTTAAGAGTCGTCATCGACTTTGTACAAAGTCGTCATCGACTTTGTACAAAGTCGTCATCGACTTTGTACAAAGTCGTCATCGACTCGGTACAGAGTCGTCATCGATTACAGAGTCATCGATGACGACTCTGCACTGAGTCGTCATCGATTACATAATTTTTTTTTTCTTTTTATATATATAATCGATGGCGACTCGGTAAATTCGATGACAACTTTATGCATGAGTCGATGACTTCTTAAAATCGATCTTTGGAACTATCGATTTTATATTGTAGCTCAGAATAGTTTGGATCGGAATAGATCTCATTTCACATCGCGTAAATATAGAAAAACGCAAATCGAAAAAGGTGTATCTGGGTCGATCCAAATAGCAGATCGAAATAGTTTAGATTGAGGAGAAGACGCCGTCACCTTCGCCACCTCTGACTTTTAAAAACTGTACCAGATTAAAATGAGGAAGAAAATGATGTTTTTGTGCGTTAAAGAAAGGGGGTAATTTGGACTTTTTGCTATCCTTAGGGTCGGCTAGGCTCCCAACCGGTCAATTTGGGTAAAGGTGAAAATATAGGGCCTCTGACGTAAAAGCTGTATCTGCTAGGGCCGGTCAGGTAAATTTCCCAAACAGTTTAGCAGTTTGTTCCCTTGCGTGGCAGCATGTGTGTGTGTGTGTGTTGATCATAAGTTCATAACTAAAAATCAAACAGATATTCCTTCAATAAGACAATCGGAAGAGTTACACATACTCTTCTGAAGCCAATTTATAATTGTATCCTATGGCATTACGACAAAACTCCAATGAGTTTTCTAGCGTCAATGTAATTAACTTCTGGGTCTTGAACCCCCATCAAACACCTCACGTAAACACACTAAAAATAGAAGCAAAGCTCACTTTAGTAGCATAATCTATACCCACTTAAGTTCCCTGATCTTTTTCCAATAAAACCTCTCTAGCCGTCCACTCTCAAATCCAACCCATCACCAAATCTGCTTTTCTGATTCAGAAAAATAAGAAAATAAAAGATAAAAACTGCTCATCAGAAACCAAAAGAACAATCCAAAGGAAGTAGCATATAACCTACAATGCCTATCAGTGACCTCAAAACACATGCACTCACACATACATCTCTACTTTTATGATGAGCGTAGGCACAATCGCACGATAAAAACATAGAATACTTAGAGTTGGTATTAGGTACTGAACCTGAACACAACTGGTGGTGCTGAGGTCAATCCTCTCTAATCTTATTCTTGGATATTTTTGGGCACCAAATCAGTGAAAGGTAAAAACGTACTTCACTGATTTACGTGCTCATAAATAGCTGTGCACCTCCGGCCTCCCCAGGATTGACCATTTAGGCAAAAGGGGAATTACCAGAGCACCCACAGTGATCCTCGGGTCAGTTACCTAAAGACCAACTGCTCTCCAAATATCTCTCTCCAAGCCACCCTCTTCAATAGACTGGGTATTCAGTACCTAATCCGAGCACCTCCGGTCAATTTCCCTCCACCACCCTTGGGAGATGCTCGGATATTTTGGAGTACCAAATTAGTGAAAGGTCAAAAGCGCACTTTCAGTGATGCTCATACCTAATTGTGCATCCCCAGGGACCTCACAATTTGGCAGGAGATTGACGGGAGTTATGCTGGGTCGAATACCCTCTCTCCACTCACGTGCATCGCATGTGTTCTACTAATATATATAATATAAAACTGTATATATAAAAGAGGAACTGCAAACCTTAATGGTTTAGAAGTTCATTCGTGCAAGCACTACTGGATCACCTCGCGGCACAGCTGGCAAAGCCGATGCAGGCTTCCCCCGACCAGCACGGGGTAACAATTGATTGACCGCTATTCAGAATCACCGTATTCTTCCCCATTGTCAGAGAGATCGTCAAACGACCTCATATCAAGCAGATAACGGAGTATACCACCGATTCCACCAAACCCTCTGCAGAACTGAGAGCCTTCCTGAGATTTGTTTGTAACAAACTCGAGAGTGCAGCCAAAATTCTTGTACTCATTTGCAAACCACTCCAAAAGGGAGGTCTTCTCTTGAACTTCCAATTCAGCATTGGAAGATGGGTCCCGGAAGTTGCTCACGTCAGATTCTTGATCTTTATTCAAATGTTTTATAACAATCTCTCCGGTAGTGGCATTCTTCAGCAAATACCTGTTGATATCCAGATTTTCCCACACGATAAGGATCTCGACGGCACCCATCTCAAGAGCCTTCAGAGTATCATCCACCCCGAAGACGTACTTTCCAGTGTCTTGGCTTATTTCCTCAAAATATTTCCCTATCAATTTCTTTTCTTGTATGAACTTCACATTAGATAAAATCTCTGCGGACAACTCAATGGCCTGGTTAAAACCATTCTCCCCTCCGTAAGAGACATCGACCACATTGAGTATCTTTGCCTGGAGTCGAGGATCAAACATGTCCGATTGGCTCAGCTCGGTTTTGAAATCAGCAGAACCAGCAAGAATTAGTCCTGATACATTCGGCTGACTTGTAGCAGGATTAATGAAGAACTGGGTGGCCAGCTCGGCTGTTTTCCTTACATAATTGTGACGTTTCTCCATTCGAAGCCGAGCAAATCGCAAAGCCGACTGCCCTCCTCTCCCATGTTTCTTTGGGAGATCAACTGTGAACTTATGAAGGACTTCACGTGTATTGCCGCTTAGAGTACCAAAGAGAGTTCCATTCCCATCCATAACAATGAAACCAAATTTATCGTCAGATTCTAATAGTTCATTTAAGGCCTCAGTGTGGAATTTGTTATCACAAAGGTAAAGTGATGCATTAATGGGCTTGAATGGCTCAAAGTCAATCGTGACCTTCTTTTCTTTTCCATCGTCGGTTACGATGGTACCAGTGTACAGAACCAACCCATTGGGAGGAACCTTGTTGTATAGTTTCAGCCTCTGCTGAGCTGAGGTGATGGCGCCCAACACAGACTGGCGGTTGACTCTACTCTTGATATTTGAAGCGGTTCCAAATTCGTCGCCCAACATCTTAGTGACCCGAGAGACTTGATCGCGTGGTGGCATGATCAGAGAGATCATGCTGGTCCCATTGCCTCTCGCAGATTCTAGTGCCTTGATCAGTTTCTTGATCTTCCATATCTCAATGTTCTTATCAGTTTCATGACCATCTGCCATTGTGCGAAGGAGAGAACAAACAACAATGAAAATAATAATCTGCCTGCACACCAAAAGCAAACATGCATACTAAGAAGTGGTAAACATAAACATGGGTTCTAACGGTAACTCATAAACAATGATGACAAATTACATGGAAAAGAGGTTTTAAGTTAGGTAATGCTGTAAATGCTTAATCGACTATGAAAGATAGAGCTATAGTTATAGGGTCAACTTGTACACAATTTTACAAAATAACTGTATTACTTTATGAGAGCAACAAGTTCACATGTCGGCCAAAAGAGGGTGGCAAGAGAGCAACTAAAAGTAACCATAGGTCATCGCAGTAAATGCTTAATTGACTTATGAAAGATAGAGCTATAGTTAAAGGGCAATCTTGTACACAATTTTATAAAACTGTACTACTTTATGAGAGCAACAAGTTCACATGTTGGTCAAAAGAGGGTGGCAAGAGAGCAACTAAAAGTAAGCATGACTGATCGATTGACAAAGTTAAAATACTCCAGTCACTATAGGTTTTATTCTAGTAAGGAGACAACTGGCCCCTGGACTAGGGTAATTAAATTTTTATTCAAAAAATAAAAAACTACGCTTTAGCATAATCTCTATCAATTTATCAATGTAAAGCTTGTTCTTACAACTCTTATCAATTTATCAATGGAAAGCTTCTTCTTAGAAATATAGAATCGTACAAATTTAAGCCCGCTCATCAAACTCTCTGAATTTTTTATTATTTATTCCTTGACTCACTCCCAAAAGTGTTGATAAAATGCTATTGTGAAACTGTCCGGTCATGGAGCTGTATCTCCACTTCATGACTTGGAAAAAAAGTATTTCTTTACGTCCTCTTTGAACCTTTTTTCCCAATACCCACAAGGGTAAATATCCAGAGGCCAAAGCTATTTTGCAATTTTTTCCCAATCTCAAGATCCTTCCATCAATGATACTCATATACAAATACAGATGCATACAAGGACACGAAGATCGAGATGGGAATACGACTCAACATTTCCAGAAATCCAAGAGATGATATGAATGCGGGCATTTATATTATATTCATTATATACAATAAAACACAAGGAAAATCCCAAAACACAGTTCTAATCTAACACTATGTAATCCTAAAAAAGCTTTTAAACTCTTTCCCCAAAAAAGGATCTTGACCACCACGACATTTATTTAAGACGTAGTCTTAGGAAACCAAATTTCATGTCTTAACTGAAACTGACAAAATAGCCTTAATCATAGGATTAACAGGGTGTCAAAGGCATCAAAATTTACAAAATGCCATTCAGCCACTGAACCTATCAAAACTGACTATCAAAATTGTAAGAGGCCTGGAAATTTATGTACCGCAATGTTTTATCAGCCTCATGGATAAAAGGTGCTTCATACGAGTCTAATGTCACTCCCTAGTTGCACTAACATGTCTCCTCTAAACAAAAAAAAGTGGGCTGGATTTTTTGGGGGGCTAAAATCCATGCCTAGGCCCAGCGTATTGTTTGTTTTGGCCTACAGATTGGGCCTGAACTTGGCCCATTTTTTGTAAAATGGGTTGGGCCAAGAGGGTTTGGGGCAGGCTTGAATGACAAATTAGCACCAAAGCCCAGCCCATACATTATTGAGGCTTGGATTTCAGCCATGCCTGGGTCCAGCCTATTGTTTGTTTGGGCCGACAGATTGGGCCTGAACTTGGTCCTTTTTTGTAAATGGGTTGGGCCAAAGAGGGCTTGGGCCAGGCTTGAATGAGAAATTAGCACCAAAGCCCAGCCCATACATTATTCAGGCTTGGATTTCAGATCTGGATCTTGGCTGTCTGGACGAACTTCTAGCAAAGACTCCACACATGGTGGGTCAGGTGACAGGACAATGGCCAATCCCTAATTATAACCCAATTAAAAGAGCAAAGACTTGTGGGTTCACCAAACCAACATGATAAGGGTTATTCTATGCTCAAAACAATACTATAGTACGATGGAAATACACTACTTAACTATTAAACGTAGATCTCATCAAGGGATGGATGCATGAAGGATTGTCTATAACTTGGCATTAGAGGGGAATTTTCTGGTTGATCAAATCGTTCAACAAGCTAGAGAACAAGATAAATGCTCGAAGAAAGAAAAAAGAACACCAATATTCCTTTTTATAGAAATAGAGTGGATATCTAAAAACTGTGCCAACTATTGAGGTAATAAACTTACAAGTAATTCTATAAAAAATATAGGAGAAGGAATCGGGATAACTTCTAGACAAGAATGGTAGTATTCTCAAGTACGAATTTATGCCAAGAAAATCAACAACTGATGTCTTTTCTTGCTGAAACAACTCATGGAGAAGTTTACATATGGGTGAAGGAAAAGTGTACATATGGGTTTTCTCGATTTGGAGGTGGCCTCTGATAGGGTGCAAGGATTGGTAATCTAGTGAACACTAACGAGGAAATGCATTCCAAATGAAACTATTGAGAGTATTCAAGACATGTACAGAGCAATAGTGAGTATAAGAACTATGAGCGAAGAGATAGGTAATCTAGTGACTGCTACTGTCTGTTTTGAGTCTTTATTTTTTTGCATTGATTATAGATGAATTGATAGGGGAAATACAGGATGAATACCATGTTGTTCATTGTTGGCAGATGACGATGTTGTGCTAATTGGCCAAACAATGAGACCGGAAAAATCAAGCTAGAACTTTGGATAAAGACCTTAGAAGTAAGAGGTTAAAAAATTACAAGAATAAAGATGGAATACATAGAGTGCAAGTTTGGCAAAGATAAAGAGTCTGAAGGATAACTTGATCAAAATAGAAGACCATTTAATGCCACAATGTCCATAGATTTCAGTATTTGAGCTCCTACCATTCGACCAGATGGTGGGTTTGAGGAGGACGTCTCAAATAGGATCAATGCAACAATGTTTCTACAAATTGACAGTACGACCTGCATTACTATATGTATAAAGTGTTGGGTTACAAAGAAGTGGCAAGAAGACAAAGTTCAAGTGGCTAAGATGCTTATGCCAAAGGTGGATACATGGAGTTACATGAAAGGAAAAAATTAGGGACGAGCACATAAGAGGAAGTTTAAGCATGCCTCAATAAAAGAGAAAATTAAGAATAACACCAACCAACCCAATGGCATTGAGATGTGCCTAAACCCATTTTTTACCATGACAGATGGCCTTCACCAATATCACATAACACCGTCAGATTATTTCTTTTTGTAATGTTACTGTTGTTGGCCCCAGATGTTACAACCAAGGGAAGTAGTAGAAGAGCAAGACCAGTGAAGACCTATAGTACAGCAGTGAGTAGGGACATGGAAGATTGTGTAATGATGAAGATCTTAGTGTTGATAAAAAAACAATTAGAGAAATAGAACTCACAAAGCTGAGCCCAAATAGATGACATAAGGCTACGATGACGACGGTGAGATTGTTGGGCCTTGATTCTCAATAATTGACCATTATTGAGCGACTATAGTGATGCTGCCTGCCGAACCCCAAACATTGAGAATTGAGATATGCTTAAAGCCTTTTTCTACCGATGGATAAGCTGGGATTGAGCCTAAGACCTCAATCCATTTTTTACCACTAAACAATTCTTACAGATGTCCCATCACCACGTCAGATTATTTTCTTGTAACCATACTATTACTGGGTTTTGACTCTTAATTAGGGATCTCAATGGGCCGAGCCAATTATAATCGGGCCTCTTGGAGAATCTGACCCAATTACTTATCGTATCAGGTCAGCCCATTTATGGATCAGGCCAGGCCACGGGTCCGCTAGCTTGATTGAGTTGGATCAGGCTTAAACAGGCCAATTCTAATCGGGCTTTGGGAGCTAGCCCATACCTGCCCCGGCTTACTAATCGGATTGGGCCGAGCCAATCCATTTATATATCGGGCCTACATACCTTAGCCCATGCCCGGCCCATTGCAGGCTGGGTCGGGTCGGGCTAGGCACAAGCCTGGCTCGATGAGACCCCTATTCTTAATACCTTAAGGGCCTGTTTGATTGCTCGCACTAGGGCTGGAAGATGCATTTGAGAGGGTCTTTACGTGAGTCAACCGAGGTTTTAGTGTTTGATGGGTGGTTTGCCCTTACACGTAACGTACGGTTTTGGCTACGCGTTGCGAAAACTGGATACATGGCCACCCCTTCGTTATCGATATTGGCTACACGTTCCCCAACCATCGGGTCTTTAACTTCTCAAAAGAAGCCACATACATCATACGCTACTTTATCTTCTGTTTCTTTTTCTTCTTCTCTTCTCCTTCACCAACAGCAGGTATTACCTGCCAAACTATCCTTTTCATTACTTCTCAAATTCTCCCATACTTATCAAAAACAAAACAAAAAATCCACATCAAATGCATAGAAATGGGGTATAATGAGAAAACCAAATACGATACCTGCCCTAATTCCAAAAGCGCCGACTTTCTTCAAGCCCTTCTTCTTGACGATGAAGCTTGCGCTGATGAAGAAGCTCAACGACAACGCCAAAACCAAACCCTCTGTCATCCCAGAAACCCTAATTCTCTCTCGATCAACACATCCACGCCATCCATTTCACCAGACCCATGGCTCCCCCAATTCATCAGTTTCCAGTTTCCTCCCACTGTTCCATAGGGAATCAACAGTGGAGATCCAAAGTTTTTTTTTTTTAAGATCTAATGGTGGTTACATAGATCAATAAAATGGAAACACGTTTTCAGATTTGTAGATGCGCAGGAAGGACGAGAGCACAACTTTATGAATTATTCTGTTTTTATTTTTATTTTTATTTTGGTTTTAACTAGTATAACTAACCTTGTATAACTAATAAATTGTATCATTATATCTAACACTGTTCATTTCATGTGATGGATACTTTTCGATGTTGCAAGCAGCCCAACTTACATCTTAAACTGTTCAATCTCTAAAATAACTAGTGATAGATCTGAGAATAAAACTTAGTACTTTGGGCCATTGTCAAATTGTATGGTTCAACAGCCAATGATGAGAAATCTAATCATCTATCATTTATCAAGAGATGAAACTATTTGTTTAGGGGTTATTTGTGAGGTACTTAATCCATTGGACGGTCCAGATTGACGAGTATGCTTGTAGAGGTTGATGAAGTATATAACTTATAATTTAAGTGATACGTTACAAGCCCATGCTAACAAACAACGTTTAAACGCGTTTCAGGCCAATACGCATTTCACTGTATACGCTATCAAACAATAGGCTGATGCGCGTGGTACCATTACAGGTGAAACATGTATTAGCCTCGAAACGCGCTTCGCCATTACATGCAATCAAACACACCCTAAAATTATCCTTGAAAATTAGAGTATTTATTTGAGTTCTTGAACTAGAGTGCTATTTTACTCACAAATTTTCAACATGATCTTAGAGTAGCTGACAGTTCAAAGCAAATTAGCTAGAACGGAGCATTTAGCATCCTAGCCCAAGACATCAAATAGATTCTTTAATTTCTATGGCCCATTTTAGCTAATATGTTTTGAATCGTGAGCTACTCTAAGATCGTGTTAGAAATTAGTGATTAACATACCACACCAGCCTAGGACGACCTCAAATAAATTCTTTAATTTATATGGATAATGGTTAAGCTATTAAGAATCAGAAAAAGAAGAACCCCCCCCACCATTTTAGGATCACATGCCACATGGCAAGTGATCTAAATGGGACTTTTTTCCCTTCAAAAAGCTGGTCAAAGTTTGCCTACTGCTTGCCTAACCTAGTGCATTGAAATTTTGCACCTTTGACCACATTTTGGACGGTGGATAAATACCCTTTTTAATTAATTTTTTAGATAGGCCTGATCTTTCTTGGCTAAGTTGTTGTGCCACCCGATCCTTTGGATGGGTGCCACGTGGACCCCACCTGGTTTGAACACATGGGTCCTCCCATGCTTTCGAACACACATCCCTGGCCCTGATATATATATAGGAATGCTAACCTCACAATGAAGACGGTGAAATTAGCATTCCCCAAACATATATATGCACCATGTAGCTGAACCCTTTCCCAGCAAAGAACACTAGAAGGGCCAGATCTTTCGGAGAAGAAATCACAAGAGAAAAAAATGAATTTCGGAAGTTGAATTAACTCACCTTCATTTCAGCATTTTAACTAACAATGCACAAGAACACTACCATAAATTAGGGTATCTTCACCCAAGAAGAACCCACGTCCACCCCAAAAGAACCAAATTTTTTTTGTCGTGAGTAAATAAAATGTAGTTCTTTTGGGGTGGACGTGGGTTCTTCTTGGAACAAGAAACCCTAGTTTATGGTGTTCTTCTCTCTCCAATCTCCATTTAGTTAAAGAGCTGAAATCAAGGAGAGTTTATTTAGTTTCTAAAGATTTTTTTTTTGGGGGATTTCTTCTTGGTACTGCATCACATCCCGAATGGAAGTTTGGGTGCCACGTGGACTTAGGTAGGGTCAACCCAATAAAATCTAGAAGGAAAATAAAATTGAATAATGTGAGGTCAACGGTGGTCAATGTTTTAAAAATGAACGGTTAAACAAAAGATTGTTTTACTATTCATTTTCTCACCATAACATCACAGTCCATATATATGTCTTCATTTTTTATTTTCTAAAACACCTAGGAATGGGAGGAATGGGCGCCACATGAGCATTTGGATGTCACATGACACCTAAATAGGATTCCTTCCGGAGTTCTTGGCTGGGCAGGGGAATGATTTTCCAAAGAGGCGACCGAGAAGACCTGCAGTCATTAGCTTTAGAGAAGACTAGCCACCAGCTGCTTTTGGACTCGTAGCTATATGTTCCCTAGCCAAGAGAAGTTCTATTTGGGTGCAGCTGTTGTGGCACCCATTCCACCCTAGGATTTACCCCCTCCCTAGAGGGGTTTAGAAAAAATAATAATATTAAAAATTAATCAGGCAGTGATCCTATTGTGAGAAAATGAATAGTGAATGATTTTTCGTCTCACCATTCATTTTTAAACCATTGACCACCATTGATCTCACGGTGGTCAATTTTTCTCTCTAAATATTAGTTGATTGACCATACCAACATTCACGTGGCACCCAAACTTGTGTTTGGGGTACGACATTGACAGATTTAAACCTTCCCTAATATTCAATGCTGGGGAAAAGTCCAGCTACCCAGTGTGTGTGTATATATATATATATATATATATATATATATAGAGAGAGAGAGAGAGAGAGAGAGAGAGCCTTGCACTTCTACCCATCGTACAAACTATCGGATGATACTGAGACATATAGTGCAATATGTCTTGATATTGAAGCCTCCTGAGACATGTATAATTCCAAGTATCAATACATATACTTTATAGCATACGCATCACCTGATACCCGAGACGATACATCTCGGTATTTGCACAGGCGGACACTGAGACCGATGCTGATACCGATATTTTAATCCTTGCTTCTTCCGCAGCAAAGAATGTTGGGGAAGACATGCAAAACGGTGACACATGACACCAAAACTAAGGGTTTAGTGCCATGTGTGGTAAGGGCCCATCATAAAAATCACATTACAACAAAAACAATATAAAAAAATGATCTCTACTGGAGATTAAAGACCATTTTAGCATCAGGAAATCAACAAGGACACCAAACCTGTTTTATCCTTCTAATTTCTGATGCTTTTAGGCTTTTAATCAGTCACAAAAATTGACGAATTTTTCAAAAAGTCGGTAAAAGTCGGCGATTTGGTGACTCCTTGAACACGTCGGCGATTAATCAGCCAGTGCCCTCTCAGCCAATTAATTGCCGACATTTGTTATGGTTATTTTTTTAACCTGTTAAAAAACCTATCACCCTCTCTCTCGACACCGACGGGCTTCCTCCTCTTCCTCCTTTATGCAGGAATTTATGTTTATGCATAATCTCGTTTTAGTTCTATGTTTAAGTTTATGTATAATTTCTTCTTCCAGCTCATCAGAAATTTATTCTATTTCTAGGAATAAGTTCACTGTTTATGGATGAATGGTTGATGAACTGTAACTATTTCAGTATTTGGGCCCATCTTGTACTACTCTGTTCTATTTCTAACTTGAAATATCTTATGACATTTTTTTTGAAAAAAATACATTCCCCCGGTTTTTCCTATTTTGACCAAATTTGACCGAATTTTCCCGACTTAGACCCTTGCCGATTTATTGCCGACTCCCGACTTCGTGACGACACTCTTAATCAGATGGTGGAGCTTTTTTTTTCAAATATGATCCAGATGTTGGTCCCCTTGCTTTACATGGCACCAAACCCATGATCTATGGAAGGGGGTGTAAGTTCCTAGTGCTTATTTATATAAGGGTATTGAACTATCATAACTCTCATCCTATGACAGTTGATCCATGATCGCATAAACATCAACCATTTTACAGTTTGCAGAACATTCCTCAACCTACTTTCCAACCCTTATACTTACAAGACTACAACTCTGCACCTAGCACAGCAGAGTAACTCTATCTCACCTGAGATTTTAAACAAAAAATTAACCCTAATTCCCAACCCCCAATCAACTATTCTGGAACCACAAACCACCGTCTGATTATCCTAATCACCGAATAACAAAGAAACCATATAAATCAAAAGGTTCATCCGAATCTCTACACCAAATCATCTTTTACAAACTAAAATTATAACAAACCATTCCACATAAATACTATAATCTAACATGTCCATTTTCAAAGCAAACAGCTACAAATTTCAATAAGCAAGTTAAAATCCTGGCAATAAAACAAATAGAAACGATAATAAACCGGGAAACACGAGACATCAACAAAACCCTAATACGAAAGACAAGAAATTAGATGCTCAATTTGAATTCCTACAATTCAAACATAACTTCACTGTCAAAAGATACAAATCAGATCGTGAACAATTAATAAAACAAATAAATAATTAAGGATACCGAGAAATTAGATCTGAAAATAATAATCGAGATGCGCGGCTTGAGAGATTTTTACCTGGGAGAAAAAAGGGCTTTTTTCGCTTCCTTGGAAGAAACCCTAGAGACGGCGAACCAAAAGACTCACGTCTATCTATACTGTTATGGGAGGTGTTCAGGTACAACCGGGTGAACTCTTTATCTGGTTCACCTAATTTTAAAGCCCTTCGATATAAGAGACTTTAATTTAAACGGTAATAGATTCACTCATATGAAGGTATATAATTTTTCCTTTTTGCTGTATTATCACTCTAAGTGGAAAAAATAAGGTATAGTGTCGAGTACCATTTAGTAATTGTATCATCAGGTCTCTAAAAGGTTAATTAAGTGCCCTTCAAATGATTTCAACCTTTAGATCAAAATCTGACATCTTGGATTGGAAGTAAAAGAAAGTTCCACCAATTGTTATAAAGGAATTTCAAGTGGCCAATTTAATGCCCAACTTTGGATGGTTGCCAAAATTAAGAGAAATGGGGAATAAAGGGTACCTCTTTCTGAAATTGCCAACATCCGAGAGCCCTTGAAAGCCGTTGATTGCTTCGGATCAGATGATGGAGATCATTTTTCTCCTCGATCTTCCACACAATGGATCTTGAGATCATGGCCCACTTATCAGACAGTAAGTTTGTGGTTAAACATGTCACATATCCAAAAATAAATGGCCCTCGAGAGTCATATGGCTCACATGATGACGTTCAAATGTGATTTTAGGACATTTTTTTGGGGATTTGTGATACGTGTAATCACAAATTGATCATTTGATAGGTGCCCTTTGATCTCAAGATCCATTGTGTGGAATATCGGGGTATAAAAGATCTCCGTCATCTGATCCAAAGCAATCAATGGATTTGAAGGGGTTTCTGATGTTGGCGCTTTTAGAAAATGTGTGGGTGCATTTAGAGGTACCGGGGAATACATAAGTTGAGAGAGCAGCTACTTGCACACGAGATTTGTTCCATTGCACATAATTTAAAAGAAACTCTAGGGTTGTGTTTGGTATAGCTCTATGCTAGCTCCTTGCCATAGCAAGGGTTACCTGTTTTAGCAAGTTTCCTTTCTCTTCACTCAATCCCTGCTACCTGCTTTACTAGGTCCCCCTTCTCCTTGCTAACTCCTTGCATAGTAGAATTTTCATGTTCCAACAATTCTCCTCTGCTGTCTACTTACTCATTGCTAGAGAAGATTTTATTTACTCTGACACGGAGTTAGCAGAGAGCGAGGAGGTAGCTGTTAGAGCAGGTAAATCCTGCTTGACAAGGAGTTACAAAGGAGAAGGTGGTGGTGGTGGTGGGGGTGGGGGAGGCTGCTAAAGCAAGCATATTCGGCTCTGCAGGGAGTCGACAAAGAGCTCTGTCAAATGCAACCTTGATATTTTTGTGGTCTGTGCCACATGGAATACCATCTAAACTGTGTGATATAAAGGTCGTGGTGTAAAGATCTTTGGCGTTAAGATTTGGCATGAAATCTCTTGCATATGATTCCACAAAGTCAAAGCCAATCATTTAATTCAATGATTGACTGTGTTGAATTAGATGATAGGGATCATGTTATGTTTCATGCCAATCTTTGGCACCAAATATCTTCACATCATGACCTCCGTAGCATACATCTTAAATGCTCTCGGGAATACAAAGGGCATGTTCGTTTCGGTGTAAAGCCTAAATAATACGCGTATAATGAAAATAATACGATTGAATGACTACTTTTTTTATATGACGGTCGTTCGATTCACCGTAATCGAAAGCTGCATTGTACAATTCAAATTGCAAGTATTATTTAAGTGTTACGAAGCTCAAGCCTCATAAGGTGCAAAAAATACAGGAGCTTTTTGCAACGGCTATAAAAAAACTTCTTCTTGGTGCTTCTGACTTTTACAGAGGCTTTTAGCAAGGCTTTTAAGAGAGGCTTTTACTCTACTTTCTTCTTGCTTTGAAGGGCCTTTTAACAGAGGCAACCAACCGACTTGTACCTGTAAGGTTTTTCTCTCTTTTTTTCTTCTTCCTCTCTCTCTACCTCTCCAACTCTCTCTAACTTTCATTCCTAATCCCTAAACTCTAATTTTTTGTTTCAATTTTCTCTTAGTCTCCTCTTCCTCTCTCATTTTCTCTAACACTACAAGGTTCCAAATTGGTGCCACATGTACAAATTTGATGATTTGAAGCCTAAGCAAAAATTTTGTCAATTGCCATGATACTTGATGGTTTCTCACAACATCCTGTGAGTTGTATTTTTTTTAGGTTGGAAGATAGACATGAGGTTGTTATAAACATTGTTGGGTAAGATAAATTTTTGGCACAGCATTAGATTTTTGGGGACGGTTTGAGTAATATCACTAAACTAAGTGGGTTGGTGGTGTGAGAAATGCATATGACACATTTGATTATTTGTCTAAATAGGTGTAGAGTGCTCCATGGAGTTGGTTGGTTAGGTGAGAAGACGCATATGAAGTGTTTGATTGTATGTTTAAGTGGGCTGATTTTACTAGATGAATAGGGCTAGTTGTGCCTTGATATATGATGTATGATGTTTTGATCTCTCACAATTGTAATTAAGCCTTCATTTATTTTCTTATATGATCACAATTGTAATTAAGCTTTCAATAGTAATTAAGCCTTCATCATCACCATGATTCCATGACACATCGGACATGTCCATCATCATCAATGGTAGAGTCACGTTATCTGATGGGAGGGGTCCAAGATCCTCCATTGTTAAATAAAAATCTGTAAGGCACTTTAAAGACTGAGCAGTTGGGCCCAATCAATCTTCATGAGATACCCCATCAGAAAAATCATGATTTCACTACTGCCCATCATGCCCGATGAAGTCGGATACTGGCAACGGTAAATGGGGAATGTTAATTTTCACATAAATGTAAATATATTACACAAGTTATTCTTTTGACTGTAATATTAAAAAAAACATCAAAAAGTGGATTTTGCAAAAATTTTGCAGCCAAAAGAATAACCATTTTATATCCAAATTTTACATGCAAAGTGAATTTTGCATATAATCCAGTAATCAAAAAATTACATACAATAGGGTGCATATTACGACGAAACAAACGTGCCCAAAGTTTTTCTCTTTAAATTGTGTGAAAAAGTACAAATCTCGTGTGTAAGTAGCCACTCGAGCCATTAGTTGTACACACAATTTAAAAGAAAGATTGTGTTTTGGAGACTTGTGCTATTTGGAAACACCACCATAGCCGTCTAATTTGAAGGTCATAATCTACAGATATTTTGTACAAAAGATTGTCACGGAATATGATCTCTATCATACAGTCATAGTCCATCATCTGATTCAATGGTTGACTATGCTGAATCATATGATAAAGAGAGTGATTCTTTTATGCCAATCTCTTGCACCAAATATATTTTGATCATGAGTTTCAAATCACCCGACATAACCATGGATCAACCGGCCTTTTTATTTTTGACAGAGCTCACAGGCGTTATGGGTCCATATCCATAAGAATGTTTGGATGTCAGGAAATAAAGTAGCTAGGAGAAGGCTAGTTAGAGACTAAACCATAGCGGCTGCCATACACTAAAGACGTATCAGTGGTACACAACACTAAAACAATTAAATGAAAAACAAAACATTTGCCTACTGGGCACGACCATCATTCTTGTCAATGTTTTTTTATCTGTAAAGGCACGATATATATATATATATATATATATATATATATATATATATATATATATATAGAGAGAGAGAGAGAGAGAGAGAGAGCCATTAAGGAGTTGGAAACCGAACAAACGACGGTGGAAACCACTAGAAAAAATGAAAAAAGCAGATAAGCCTAACAAAGCCTAAAAAAGGAAAAAAGGCTTGAAACCTGAGCAGAAACTCTCCCTGGCCAAAGGAGAAACTGGGCAAAAGCGTATGGCCCAGGGGCCACTAGCCGAGATCAAAGCACACGGGATCCACTAAGGCCCCCTCTTCGTCCAACACCGCCCAAGAGCACATGAGATGCACAATCAATTTGAGCATCATCCCATTTGGTCGCAGAATTTTGTGAAAGACACGCGCATTATGTTCTAACTAGATACCTCACAAGACCACAAAAAAATCCTCCTTCCAGTACGCCCCAGTGTGGTCACCGATCTGTGCCGAAATATCACTATATTTTATACCCTAATATCTACACTTAGCCACTCGATGAAAGCAAATTAATGATTGTTGTGCAGTTTTAGCGGTTTCAAGTGTTCTTGATCGTTGAATCTTAAAAGAGCATAATTGAGCGTAATTAAGGGTTACATGGGAACATTGGACCATGAAGCCAATGAAGTACCGAAATCTGTGAAAGAGAATTGATTGGTTCAACCACAACCAAGAGAATGAAGATGTTATAGGCCATCATTAATCGATTGAGCTTTAGGATTCAATCGATTGACTTAATAACAACTTTTTCTCTCTTTGAATTTGAATTTGAATTTAAACTTACTCGATCGATTGAGACTGGTAAACCAATCGATTGACTTCAAAATTAAATTAATCCGCTAAAATTCAAATTTAAGGTAAATCGAATGAAATTAGAAATTCAATCGATTAAGCTTTTTATGAAAGTTTTCCTATCCGAGACCTATATAAGCAAAGCTATGTTTAGGGTTTGAGAGATTTTCTTCTTTGGTAGATTTTCTTTAGGTTTTTGCAAGTTTTTCATTTGTAAAAAAAAAGGTTGTAGTTTGTAACTAGGAAAAGGGTTGTGTAAGGTTTCAATCTTTGATAAATAAAAGAATAGTTTTTATGATGGCTTTTGATTTGCATCGTGCGTGTGGATCGGAGATGAGCGGCTAAACTCCTCGTTCAAAGAGGAAGCGACCCCTAGATTAGTAACTAATTTACTTTTAATTTTATAATTTCTTGTTAGAATAATTGAATCGTACGACTTTGAGTGTGTGCCTATCATGTTATCATCGAATACTCATTTATAGCCATCAAATTTGATTATTGGCGACAATAAAAGGGATATTCCACCTAAATCGATCTTGTAGATCGATATAGAATGTCGTGTGATTGGATCTTAATATCGTAATTTCGTATTTGTGATACGTTATACTTTTTGCATGATTCATGCCGTGATTGGATGCGTCATAGTATTATGATAGGGTATGCCGAGTCAATAATTGCTTTCTCAACGATTCATTTTTCTTGTAGTTAAATGATGGTATAATGATTTGATATGAGATTGTATAGTTGATTGTAGAAAAGTTACAAATCTAGGGTTAGCAAACTCTTTGATCATCTCATCATTGTTATATCTTTTGTCTTAGTTCAACCTTATATAGTTTGATTTAATTTTTCTTATTATTGGGTTGTGGAGTGATTAATCTTAGCAATCAAATATCTTGCCCTTGGTACTTCATTGGATTTTAATTTTTCCGTAAAATTAATTCAATAGCGTGCTTTCCTGTGGGTACGATACTCATATTTTTACCTTACTACGATAGATCTTGTGTGTTTGCAAGGGTACAATTTTTAAAACCGATCAAGTTTTTGGCGCCGCTGCCGGGGAAGCAACGCAATTTTATTGGTTTTTAGGAGACCTCTATTCTCTGTTTGCCAGTCAATCGATTGATTTATCATATTCAATCGATTGACTGAGAAGCAGAGATATGTGTTGTTTTGCTCATTGTTTCTTCTCAATCGATCAATTTGTAAGAATCAATCGATCGATTTGAATTTGTGACCATATCCTTGTTTCATTTCTAAAAAAAATAATAATAAAGAATTTCTGTGGTGACTGTAAAATATTTGTGTAGAATCTGAGAATATTCACTGTTTTCTGTGTCAATTGATTGATATCTCTGATTCAATCGATTGATTCTAATTTATCCTAAATTGTTTAACTCTACTTCTGTTCTAGTTCAATCGATTGAGTGTCTAATTTCAATCGATTGACTATACACATAATTGAGTTACTTACAGTTTCATTTCAATCGATTCGTTTGTATCAATCGATTGACAGAGTCCCTACTGTTACAGTTCAGTGGTACTACTCATTTTATCCAGATAGAGTATTCAATCTCAATCGATTGAATTATCCATTTCAATCGATTGACTGAGAAGTTGTCTGTCTGAGATTCTATTTTCTGTCCAATATCAATCGATCAAATCGGATAATTTAATTGATTGATTCTGCACTGTGTCAGCATTTAAGTATGTTTTTGTTTTGAAATCCTTGTCTTAGGTGTGTCGGTGTATGAGCTTTACCCGATCTCATTGTCCAAATCTATAACCGTTGAATCGAGGGATTGAACGATCTTGTAGAGTAAATCGTAGAAATCATAGGCGTCAGTATAATCACACTAAAACCATGGCGGATCAAAGACAAGGAGGTCAGAATGTAAATAACAACAATGGAGGAGAGGAAGATAATCATTTTGAGGCCACCAGAAGACTCGTGAATGTTGGAGCAATACAATGATCTTAGTCCTTACGAGGATTAAGATAGTATCATGTACGCTCCCATTCCTAGAAATCATTTTGAATTTAAATTGGCAATGATTCAAATGTTGCCAATTTTTAACGGGTTGAGTAATGAAAATTCCTACCCTCACCTAACCGATTTTATTGGGGTTTGCAAAATGTTTAGAGTACATAATGTGTCTGACAAGATAGCAAAGTTAAGACTTTCCCCTTTCTCTTTGAGAGATAAGGCGAAAGCTCGGTTTCTTTCCTTATAACCAAGATTCATCAGAAGTTGGACATAATTACAACGTAAATTTTTGAAGAAGTACTTTCCCATGAGCAAAACCAATGATTTACATTAGCATATTCTGGTTTACGCTCAACAACTTGCTGAAATATTTCATGAATGCTGGGAGTATTTTAAGGAATTGGTTAGAAGTTGCCCTACTCATAGGATTCCTAGATGGCAACAAGTCCAAAGTTTTTACAACGGACTGATTCTAGAAGAAATACTCATGGTTGATGCATCCTGTGGAAGATCATGTGCCATAGAAGAGGATGGAGAAATTTGGACACTTTTTGAAAGATTATGCCAAACTTCAATGCAAAACGAGACATTGGGGCGTGTCAATCTTGATATGTCAACCAAATCTCATGTGTTGACAAAAGGTGGGCTTTTCGACGTCAATAATAACACTTCTGACTTATCAACGAAAGTTGATATGTTGTCTAAATAAATGAATATGTTGCTAGCAGCAACCAAGCAAACCCAAAATCCTATCCGTTGATGGTTTTTTCTAAAGAACCTACTCCTCAGGAACAGGTGAATGTGACACAGTCATATCAACGATAAGATAGGAATCCTTATTCCAATACATACAATCCAGAATGAAAAAACCACCCTAACCTAGGGTGGGGAGGATCGAATCGGATTGGTCATGCAAACCAGCAGTATAGATCAAATTCATCAAGTGGACAACAAAGTTTTCATCCACAACATAATTCTAACTTCCAACAAAATTTGAATTATCATCACTCGAATTCTGAGTACCGTCAAAATCAGAATGTCAATCAATCTAATACTTCCAGTTCAAGGAACTCTGAGTTCGAAGATACGATGAGGCAGAATATGCAAGTTTTCCAACAACAAACTTTACAAGCTTTGGCCAAGATGCAAGACTAGATGGGTCAATGGGCTAACCAGATGAGTCAAAGAGAAGAAGGAAGGCTTCCTAGCCAACCCATTAACAACCCTCGAGGCCAAGCTCTATCTGGCGAAGGACCATCAACTAGCCATCAGTTGAAGGCTGTAACTGTCTTGCGAAGTGGACGAGTTATTAATAATCAGGTTGAAATTCCATTTGAATCGGAGGAAACAGAAAAAGAAGCTGAGAAGAAGGTTGAACTAGATACAAAAAAAAGGAGTCTCCCAAAATTGTCCAACAGGAACTGGAAGAGGACCCAACAATTGAAATCAATCCCCATACACCTAAGGCGCCTTTCCATGAGTGCCTTACACCTCCATCTAGATTGGGAAAGGGTCCATAAAAAATGGATGACATTTTTGAAACATTCAAGCAAATGAAAATTAATCTCCCGTTGTTTAACGCATCAACCAAGTTCCTGCTTACGCTAAGTTCCTTAATGACTTGTGCACCCGTAAGAAAAAGGAGCGTACACATGTGTTAAAGAAAGTGTTCCTGATTGATCAAGTCAGTCTAATCCTGAAATTAGGTGCACCAACCAAACCCAAGGACCCTGGGGTTCCAACGGTTTCATGTATCATAGGTGGACAAACAATTGGAAAAGCACTTTTGGATTTGGGAGCGAGTGTAAACTTGATCCCATATTCGGTGTATGAAAATTTGGGACTTGGTGAGTTGCAACCAATCGCTGTTACACTCTAATTACCGGATCGATAAGAAAGAAAGCATAGAGGTATCATTGAAGATGTTCTGGTAGGGATTGATAAATTTGTCTTTCTAGTGGACTTCGTTGTACTAGACATGGAACAACGTGTTAAATCAGAAAATCAAATCATAATCATCTTTGGACGTCCCTTTCTTGTAACTATAAATGCCTGTATTAACTGTCGTATAGGAGTTATGGATGTCTCCTTTGGTAACATGAACGTGAGACTGAATGTGTTCGCCCCATGAATCATTTTTCCAACGAAGAATAGGTCGATTGCTTTACATTGATCAAGTTGATGTAGTGGTGGAAGAGGCTCTTCCTTCAATGCCAACCAAGGAAGAGTTTGAAAATGCTTTGTTGGCCATCTACGATGGAAGAGGAAGTGTAGAGCAACAGTCCAAAGGAATGAACACCATTTCAGCATCTCTGGAGAATAGGTCATGGAAAAACAAAGGTCGAACCACTACCCATCATGGCAAAGCCCATCCTAAGGCCTTCAATAGAACATCCGCCGCTGTTTGAGTTAAAACAGTTGCCCGATTCACTCAAATATGCTTTTCTAGGACCTCACGAAACATTTACAGTGATAATCTCATTTACTTTGTCCGAAAAGCAAGAGATTGAGTTGATGAAGGTGCTCAAAAATCACAGAAGAGAAATAAGATGGACCTTAGCCGACTTGAAGGGAATTGATCCTGAAGTTTGCATGCATAAAATACATCTGGAGGAAAGAAGTAAGACTTTAAAGGAAGCACAACGATGACTCAACCCGAATATGAAGGAAGTAGTGTTAGAGGAAATCATCAAACTCCTTAACGCTAAAATTATCTATGTAATTTCTGATAGCGAATGAGTGAGTCCAGTGTAGATTGCTCCAAAAAAATTTGGCATCACAGTCAAAGAGAATGCTGAAGGAGAATCGATACCCACATGAGAAACTACAGGGTGGTGCATATGCATCGATTGTAGAAAATTGAATGCTGCCACAAGGAAGGATCCCTTTCCCCTTCCTTTTATTGATCAGATTCTAAAAAAATTGGCAGGACAGGAATTTTATTATTTTCTTAATGGATTTTCTGAGTACAACCAAGTACCTATATTTCTAGCAGATCAAGAAAAGACAACATTTTCTTGTCCTTATGGCACATTTGCGTATCGCAGAATGTCATTCGGTCTTTGCAATGCCCCTGCCACATTTTAGCGTTGTATGTTAGTCATATTCTCTGATATGGTTGACAAATTCATCAAAATATTTATGGATAACTTCTCAGTCATTGGAAAGACATTTGAATTATGCTTACATCACCTGACACAAGTGCTACAATGCTGTGAAGAATTTAACCTCATCTTAAGTTGGGAAAATAGTTATTTTATGGTTCAACAAGGCATTGTTTGGGGCACATTGTATCAAGAAAATGAATTGAAGTTGACAAGGCAAAGGTTAATTTAATCGCCAATTTACCGCCACCAAAGACCATTCGTCAAATCCGATCGTTTTTGGGTCATGCAGGTTTCTGTAGGAGATTTATCAAGGACTTTAGCCAGTGGCTAAGCCATTGTGTGACCTGTTGGGGAAAGACGTTCCATTTGACTTTGATCATGCTTGTATGGAGGCTTTTGTGAAGTTACGAAAATTATTATCAAATGATCAGATAAACAAACCTCCAGACTATTCGCTGCCTTTTGAGATTATGTGCGATGCCTCAGATTATGCAATTGGCGCGGTTCTAAGACAAAGAGTAGATAAATTACCTCATGTAATTTACTACACAAGTAAAACTTTGATCAATGCTTAAATAAACTGCACCACCATAGAGAAAGAATTGTTGGTTGTAGTTTATGCGCTCGACAAATTTCGTTCATACTTGCTTGGTTCTAAGATTATGGTCTTTTCAGATCACTCCGCGCTCAAGTATTTGTTGGCAAAGAAGGATACAAAACCAAGGTTTATCCAATGGATTCTGTTACTGCAGGAATTCAATTTTGAAATACGAGATAAAAAGGGAGTTGAAAATGTGGTGGCAGATCACTTGTCTCGTATACTTCATGAAGAAACATCTTCTGTAGATCCTATTCGGGACACCTTTCCCGATGAGTAGTTGGTGGCTATCAATGTAGTAAGAAATAGAACTCCTTGGTACGCAAACATCATTAATTACCTAGTCACATGGCAAATCCCAATGCAGTGGAGTAGAAACGATAAAAATTTATTTTTCTCCCAGTCACATGCCAGAAGAGGAGCAAACTAATATCATGAATTTTTGTCATGCAAAGAACCTCACTTTATGGGGAATCAATGCCTTCCAAAGCATAGCCCACTTGCACCGACTGAGAGGGCGACCAACCAACATTTGATAGAATGATTTGACAGAGAACATCCCTGATTTCGAAGCGATCCAAACTCTCTCGTCGGCTCTAATCCGATTTTTAATTGTGCGATCTAGACAGGACATTAGATCCTGGAAGAGAATCAATTTGTTCCCCCTAAGGGATCTCCTCACAGATGCCTCCCAAGAAGCCATACCCCCATGTTCCGAATAAATATCATCCACAGAAGCACAGGGATATCGGGCTATAGAGTAGAAAACAACGAAACTTTCCTTCAAAGGTAATCAATCCAAATATCGTCCCAAAATTTTACCCTAGACCCCTCTCCCCAACTAAAACGAATGGCCCTCTAAAAAGGCCTCTAGATAGAGCAAATACCTTTCCACCAATTTGACGTTTGCCTATTAACCGAAATGTTGAATCGTCCATCCAACCATACTTCTCCACTAGAATAGACACTCATAGATTATTTCTCTCAGCCGCCAACCCCGCTCGCCAAAGCCATTTTCCTAACAGAGCGATATTAACTAGCTCCAAGCTTCAAATACCCAGCCCCTCGGAGGCCATTGACAGCTGGTAGATCTCCCAGCTGACTAGGTGATATTTTCTTTTGAGCTCCGAACCTTCCCAAAGGAAATCCCGCTCAATCTATTCCAACCTCCGATGATAGCTTTGGGACATAAGAACTCAGACATGTAGAAGATCGGCAAAGTCATCAAATTCGTCTTAAAAATAGTAGCCTACCCCCAATACTTAACAACTTACCCTTCCAAGAAGCCATCCTCCTTTCAAAACTTGGGAGTACCGGGTCCCAAGCCTTAATACTTGGTTTGTTAATCTCGAGAGGGAGACCCAAATAGGTAATAGGGAGCTGCTCACACACTCCGTCCACTTTCATTGCCAACATAGATAACAAATTAGGATCCACCCTGACACCCGACACAGAGGACTTGTGGAGGTTTACTCGTTGCCCTGAGACCGCCTCATCAACCAACAACACATTCGCCAAAGTCCTGACCTCCCTCGGATCTGCCTTGCAAAAGAGAATCGTATCATCGGCATATTGAAGATGTGCCACTGTTCGACCCGAACTTCCAATCGCAACACTCAAAAAGTGATTTAAAGAGTGTGCCTGACGGAGGAAAGCATCTAGGGCCTCTCCAACCATATTAATGAGGAAGGGAGATAAGGGATCTCTCTGCCTAAGCCCTAGGGAATTTTTGAAGTAGCCGACCGGAGACCTATTGACGATGACGGAGAGCCAAGCAGATGAGTAACAGGTGTGCATCCATTTCCCCCACTTGTCTCCAAACCCGAACCTCTGAAGCATGTAATCTAAACAATCCAACTAACTCAATCATAGGCTTTTTCTATATCCACCTTCCAAATAATTGTAGGAACCCTATGACGATGCGCTGAATGGAGCACCTCTTGCGCCACAGCCACCGAAACAGTAAGCTGCCTACCCTTCACAAAAGCACCTTGTTTTTTAGAGATCAAACCACCCATTAGAGGCTTTAGCCGATTTGCAAGCACCTTTGACACAATCTTGAACAAGCTGATGAGGAGACTGATTGGAAGGAAATCCTTTAGATCCTCAACACCCTCCTTTGGAATGAGAGAAAGGAAGGTCGAGTTAAGACTTCTCCCAATGAAAGCCTTATCATGAACCTCTGAAAAGAAGTCTAATATATCAAACTTGACCAAGGACCAAAATGATCTAAAGAATTCTAGCGTAAACCTGTCCGGGCCCGAAGCTTTATTTTTCCCACTATGGTTAATTGTTGCCCAGATCACGCTTTCCTGAAAAGGGACCTCGATTTCAACTCCCTCATCCACCCAAATCGAAGTAAACTGAATACCATCAAACTGCGGCCTAATCCGACACTCATCTGAATAAAGCCTCTGATAGTAACCAGTTATCTCGGACTAGACCTGAAGCTGATCTTCGAAAACAGATCCATCCACCGAAATTCTCCCCATATATTTTTTATTTCCCCTCGCCTTAGCCACCGAATGGAAGAACTTAGTATTGTTATCCCCTTATTTCACCAGTGCACCTTGGATTTTTGTTTCCAACACACCTCTTCTTCTAAACACTTATCATTAAATTCCATTTTAGCATTGAGCCTTTCCTCCCTCTCTGTATCCGACGGCCTTCTACATTCCTCAATCTCATCAATAGCCTTGATCTTTTCGAGAAGCAATTCCTTCGCAACATGCACTAAATCGAAGACCTCCCTATTCCTTCGCAACATGCACCAAATCGAAAAGCAGCTGTGCCAACGGCGAGATCTCAACCCACCAAAGCCGAACCAAGGATCGGAAACCCTCATGAAGGAGCCACATGTTCTCAAAACGGAAAGGGGAGGGGTCCCGCCCCACCGAGTCACTGCAGAGGGGAATTGAACGGTGATCCGAGACAACTCTTGCAAAACCATGTAGAGTAGAGTCGGGGAAGAGGTCACTCCACTCCGAAGAGCATACAAAATGGTCAAGGCGGCATAGAGTGGGCGAATCTTCAAGGTTGGACCATGTGAATTGGGCCCCAAACATCGACATATCCAGGAGTTCCCAATCTTGAATGAAGGTATTTAGATCTCGCCCCCTATCCGGTGACCCCCCCCCCCCTTTTTTTTTTCATGCGGTCACCTCATAGCATTAAAATCCCCACCAGGCAGATCGGGAGGTCCCACCTAGCCACCACTGCAGCCAACTCGAACCAGAAATCCACCCTCCTGTTGTCCTCGGATGGCTCATAAATCCCAGAAAAGACCCAGCACTTCCTGTTATCCTTATTTTGAGGACCACAAAGGTTGAGAAAAAGCCAATCTCCTCATCTATTGTAAGAAATAAATTGGTATCCTAAGCGACTAGGATACCTCCCGTGTCGCCAATCGAATCAACCCCAATCTAATCCCATCAGTTACCTCCTAATATCGAGTACACCTTCCTTCGGTCACAACACCCCCATTTGATTTCCTACAGGGTAACAATAGAGGGTTTATGCAGGTTGATTACCCGCTTAGCCCCGACCCGTTTCTTCACATCACAAATCTCCCGAACATTCCATGAGAGCATCTTCATAGTCAACTAAAAGCAATAGCCCGCCCGTTAAAAAATTCTCGAAGCTACGAGCAATCTCCTCTCCTCCTTGAGCGCCTACCGTCAGGCATGCCCCATTCAAATCTAGCTAATTCTCTAGATTTCGAACTTCTAGACTTGCCCCCAAGTTAGCGCACCAATTTGACAGAATGTCATTGAACACCTCTCACAGTTCCTCATCAGGCCCCTCGTAAGACATCCCATGTTCTCTCCCAAAAAGAATTAATTTTTGGATGACCTCTGGTACGACCTTGGTTCGAGTAGCTGAAGACTTCAGCGAGGGGGAAGATGTAGAGTCAAATTCCCACCGCAGGTGAAAGGAGCACTCTTTCCAGAATCCCGATTGATGACGCCTTAGAGATCTGATGGGGAGAACCGTCATTGAAGAGTTTGTGGAGCCATAGGAGGAGAAGGAGCAGCCTGACGATGAAGGGGAGCTTGAAAGAGTCTCCAGAGTTCTCTTTAAGCAAATACCTGAAACAGAGAAAGCGTCAGGTTCCTCTTCAAAAGGGGAGTCATCCATAAGGACTGGGCCCAGGAATGGCCCATCACATCAATATAGCTCGCCCCACAAGTTGATCTGTGCCCCACAGACCTCTCTGGTCCAGCTACCCAAGAAGCAAAATAGATAGTTCGAAGAAAGCCCTTTGCCAGCTGTCCTCCAATGAAATCCAAAGAACAAAAGAAAAACTGTGAAAACCAAAGACCATCTTGCAAAACCGTGGGCTAGTAAAAATCTCCACCAACCACATCTGTACAACCCATTTCATTTACGCCACGTGTCTGCACCCTATTAGTCCTAAGAAGCTATAGAACCTTCGGTTGAGCAATAACCACTTGAGTGGAAAGATTAGCAAAAACCTCCTCGAGACCCTCATCCAAGCTGGCTGGATTACAAGTGCCACATGTCACCAAGCATCCATGTGTCCCCTCATCTAACATGGGATCAAACCTAGAGGGGTCTTTCACCTCCATGGAGCCATATTTCCATGCCAACTCCAGCGGGTACTCTTCGAAGTTTAAAAAACTACCCATTGGAGGCTCCACGTCAGAGATCAGGACCAGACCACCTGATTCGTTGATCAATCTAACGAAAGAGGGAAGTGCGCCAGACCCAACCACTTCGAGCCAGCCGATCTTCCCTTACACATGCTCAGGCCCTTGGTAGCAGTCAATGGTAAGAGATCGGCCCCTTTGTCTCTGCCGTCCTTCTGTTCGAGCGCTAGATCATAGGCGCTACCCTGCTTCGACGGTGAGAGAAACCTTTTCACCGAGAACATCGAACCTTTGTCTCTGGTCGTCGTCCTCTCAAGCAGCCCTTCTCAAGAGCAGCCACGAGGGCTTGTTGAGAAGAAATAAAAAACCTTAGCCAACTGTCTATACTCTCCATCTTTGAGTTTGACCTCCGCCTCAATACCGAGATCCATAGTCGCATCATGGCCACTAGAGGACAAGGCAGTGCAAACCAACGGAGACGAGGGTGGCCATCGATGATCCGGTACTAACGCGGGGGCATCCCCCTCCGGGCCCTCTCCCCTCGATTTGTCTCAGATCATAACTACCCCATTCTGGCGTGGTTCGACGCTCGACCTAGGTTCTTTACTGGAACCACCAAACACGTCTATCTTACCTCGGGCGACCACAATGATTCATTCTTTGCATGCCTAGGGAAGAGAGCCCTCTCTCCTAGCTTCAGTTCGATGAAGACCCTAACGTCATGACTGTTGATCCGAACATGACAAAACCTGGGAATGGAGTCCCACTGATCGATGTCAATGAGGATTCAGGCGAAGCTAACCTCCCACAAGTCGAACATTCTCTGATCAATCGTGATGAGGGAACCATATCCCTTGCCAATTCAGATCTCATTCGACCAAAAGTGTAGCGGGGCCCAACGAGGCGAAGCCAGACCCCTTCGACCAAAGTTTGTACCTCGAATTCACCTTCTCGAGTAGTCCGCCTACATCACTGTTACGCCCCGAAATCCAAAACACCGCGAACTTCGGCGCGTGAGCAAATTCAATAATCAAAACATAACTAATGGTTAAACAAAACATATAATCTGATATTTCATTTCGGATCATAAAATAAGGGTACATCATTGTTATAACTCATTGTTCATCGTGGATACAATTACAATTTCAAAAGCCCTTACAACCAATACAAGATCTGACTAACTCCTTGGCTTTAATTTAGGAGGTCTTCCAACGTCTCCTCTTGAGAAGTCTGATGATTAACTCGATCCGTCGCTGAAATGCTAACAACGGGAGTGAGATAAACTCAACAAGTGCCCCCTTAATAATATCTAGTAATCTATGTCTTAACAAACAAGAAGAGGAATGAATTCATCTATGAACATCCCTTCGATTTTAGTAAGAGCAGTATATTGATATGAAATTTTGCTACTTTATTCTCAATACGTTACATTTGCAATTATCATCAAGTATGAATGAGATGTATGCATAAAAGAACATGAAGTTTTTCTTTGAAAGGAAAATAAAATAAAATAATTTAATTCCAGCAGCTACACATTTATAAGTGTAGGTTCTACTACTATAATATCAGATCCATGGTACAGCCACATGTGACCCTTTTGGACTTCACCTCCGTCCAGGTGGTCCTTACCACATCACATTATATATATGCATTTCACACCTTATCGTGGCAGGTCAGTAGGCAATATATATACCTTATATGAGGAAGCACTAATCACGGACATTAGTCCCAACCCATGCTTGCCCGATGGGGGATTCACACAAGAAATATCATATACTTATATCGATACACAATATATGCAGTAGAGAAATCATTTATTCAACAATTGATGCCTTCCATAATCAAGATGGTATTCATGATGCTTTTCGAAAAGATGTGAATACTATGGTCAATCCATTTTTCTAATCATTTCCTCTTCCTACTAGTTTATGATAAATCATGCGATAACTATGCTTGCTCATATGCTCAAATATATGACATGCCATCAAGGAATCAACTATAATTACTTCATGCAGAATCTCAATTATCAGTCATAATTGTATAGAGATAAAAGAACAAGTCCTTACCTGATTATTCTAGCATATTTATAATATCAACACCCAATAATGTCTCATAGATGTATCACACTACCTAAGGGTTTCAATTCATAATTATAGGATTGTGCGTAATCGCATATATATATATTATATTTACTTAGTACTAATTACTTGAACAAAATTGAGTGATAAGGGTAGGTCACTTGCCTTGATGCGTGCTTCCTTGGTGATTGCAATGAGGGTGGTTGAAGCTCTGGTCGCTCAGCGTGTTGCCTGCATGAGAATGAGGTTGTGTTAGTGTTAAGCAATGACTCGACGAAAGAATTGAATGATTACGTGAGAGGTATGGGTTAGAGGTTTGGTCAATTGATGAAAAGATTACCTGACAAGGTCTTGATCGAGATGGGTTGAGTCTCGTAATAAATAAAATATATCTAATAATTCTATGGCTAATATGAAAACTAATATATAAATACTTTCCTAACCTATTTTATAATCGATTAAAGGCCCAAAAATGTTCTTAATAGTATGTGGCTATAAACTCTTATATTTTTAATGGTAAATAATATAAATAATGAAAGAATAGGTTCCTAAATGATAAATATAGCATATGTATAAATAATTATATACATGCTAGTTTTATACCTAATGTTATATGTATATAGCAGCAATGAAAATGTTTTATGGGCATAGGTCTAAGTTAAAATAGAGGGGAAGATAGTTGTCTAATCTATATGGTTTATATGTTATTTACATATACAAATAAAAGGCATTATAATGTTACTGCTCGGTGACAAAATAGAAATGAAAGTTGGATTGTGGGTTGACTGTGCACGGGAGGAATGAAATGGTTATTGGCATAGAAGAGAGGGAAAAGAAAACAAAGCGAGGGAAATGAAACCCGTTGTGGGTTCGGCATTGCATTGAGGGACAACGCCCGATCGCGATGCGATGGCGAATAATGATTCTTGAGAGCGCCTAGTAATGATCAGCCACGCGAGTATCGAAATGAGGGGCAACCACTGCTACAATAATTGTCGCCGGAGATCGAGCCGACCACAAAAGAAAATAAAAGATGAAGAAGAGCAGAGGGAGAAGAAGAAGAAGAAGAGAAGGAAGAAGTGAAAGCCTTACCAGAGGTTTCTTGAATAGTTGGGGAAGAAGGAGACGGTTGGCTCCTATTTATAATCAAATGGGGGTTTTGGTAGTGACGTGAAGACGGTGATGCCATGTGCAGGAGCCCATCGTCGGACGACGCTGGACAACAGGGCCATGTCGAGCCCCATGCCTCCGTAGCGAGGTTCTCGCTTCAGCATCTAGTTTCGACAGATGGGACAAGAGGGAAAAGGTTTGGGTGTTAAGCAGGAAATAGGGGAGAGGTAATAAGGGTTTTAGTTTGGGTCTGGCTTGGGCCTGGTCCGAGCCACAAGAATGGGTCGGTCTTACGGGTTGGGTCCTCACAGTCTCCCCTCCTTATAAAAATTTCATCCTCAAAATTTACCTAGTGTCGTTAAACAAGTGTGGGTGCTCTTGACGCATCTCATCCTCGCGTTTCCATGTCGTCTTGTCGCCCGTGTGATGTTTCCAAAGAATTTTTACTCGTGGTATTCGCTTTAATCTCACGTGATGACTCTGCCAGTCGAGGATTTGCATAAGTGATTCGACGTATGATAAGTTTTCTTAGATGTTCAGCTGCTCGAGGTCTAACACACGAGTAGGGTCTAGAATATGTGAGGGATCGAACTTATATTGTCGCAACATGGATACATGGAATACGTCATGTACATTGGCGAAGGCTAGGGGTAGGGCTAATTGATATGCAACTTTTTTGACTTTCAGTAGGATTTCGAACAGTCCGATGAATCTAGGACTAAGCTTTCCTTTCTTCCCAAATCTAAACACTCCCTTGGTTGGTGTGACCTTGAGAAGTATACGATCTCCGACGTCGAACTCGCGTTCCTTTTGTTTATGATCAGCAAAGCTTTTCTGTTGACTCTGAGCGGTGAGTAGACGTTCACGAATGAGCTTGATATTCTTCATGGCTTGTTGCACTAGCTCTGGTCCGAGTAGTCTTCGTTCTACAACTTTGCTCCAACATATTGGCGATCGACAGGGCCTCCCATAGAGGGCTTCGAAAGGTGCCATCTGTATACTTGCTTGGTAGCTATTGTTGTAGGCAAACTCGATTAAGAGTAAGTGGTCATCCCAGCTTCCTTTGAAGTCCAGTACACATGCTCGTAGCATATCCTCCAGCGTCTAAATCTTCCTTTCTACTTGCCCATCCGTCTGAGGGTGGAAAGCAGTGCTGAAACGTAACTTTATGCCCAATTTATCTTGAACTTTCTTCCAAATTTCTGAGGTGAATTTTGAGTCTCGATCAGATACAGTTACCATAGGTACACCATGCAATCGAACAATCTCTTTGATGTATAGCTTTGCAAGACTCTTCCTCATTTGAGTAACCTTGACGGGTAGAAAGTGTGCGTGCTTGGTGAGTCCGTCTATTATCACCCAGATTGAATCGTAGCCGTTCCTCATCTTTGGTAGTCTGGTGATGAAGTCCATTATGATGCGCTCCCACTTCCATTATGGTATCGACAATGGCTGTAACAATCCTGAAGGTTTCATATGCTCGGCTTTAATCTGTTGACACATGAGGCATTGTGAGACGTACTCGGTGATCTCCCTTTTCATGTTATTCCACCATAAGTGACACTTTAGATCATGGTACATCTTTGTACTGCCTGGATGCACTACATATTTGGACTTGTACCTCGTCTAGCAGTTCCTTCTTCACTTCCACAATGCCTGGTACACACAATCGATCTTGATACCTCAGCAAGCCATCTGAGGTCACCATAAACTCTAGTCTTTCTCCTTTCTTGACTTCCTCTAGCATCTTTAAGACTTCCGGGTCTTCGTGTTCTCCTTCTTTTATCTTTTCGACTATTGTGGATTGCATGCTCAAATTTGCACACACAAACTTGGGTTCTACTTCTTGAATAGACGTGCTCAAAATTTCAAAATATTTATGTAATTTCCACTTCTTCATCATCAGTGCGGCGAGGGTTCCTACTAACTTTTTTACTCATTGCGTCTTCTACCGTATTTGCTTTACCAGGATGATATTGAATGGTGCAATCGTAGTCCTTCAGACACTCTATCCAACGCCTTTGTCGCATGTTCAACTCCTTTTGTGTGAAAATGTAATATCCCAAAAATTTGAGCGTTAAATAATAACCTTGAGATCCGTGCCCGATTGGTCGTAAGTTTGACCAAGTGATGGTCAAACAATGAATTCATGGAGTGATGAACCGACGTGATGCATATGTGACCTAAGTGTAGCGAATGATATTAGTTTTGAGCCACATACACCTATCTCTGGTGTATGCGCTTAACACCGAAACCGAAGAGAGGATATAAGGGTTTAATAACCCTAAAATCCTTTGTTTTGGTTGGTGAAGGATTTAAGAGAGAGAGAGGGAGTTATTGAAGTAGGAGTGAATGCAAATCAAGGGCTGATTAGAGCATTTAATGCTGAATTTCAACGCAAGAGGAGCCGTTGAAGCAAAAGTTGGAGCCCTAGCCATTCCAACCTAGATATTGATCAATTTGAGATTGATTGAAGGTGAGTTTCTAATTGAAGTAATTGCATAGATTGTAAGTCATTAAAATTAGTCAAATGTAGCTAAAGGATTGATTAAAGGCTTAGAAAAAGGAAGAAAAAGAAAAGGAAAAGATTTGGAAGAACAGCCCGAAAGGGGGGCTGAATTTGGCCAAATCGATTAATCTAAATCGAGGTTCGATTAATCAATTTTGGTTTAGAAGTTGAAAAGTCAGGGATGCCCGATTTCGATTAATCGATTTAGAAATCGATTAATCGATGTTGAAGGTCGATTAATCGATTTAGAAATCGACTAATCAACTGGGTACCTCCAGTGGCTGGAGAAACAAGACCTGGGGAAATCGACTAATCGAGTTGGGAAATCGATTAATCGATTTTAGATTTCGATTAATTGATTTGGGATAAACTAATCGATTTCAGACTTTCGACCACTCGATTTGAGAATCAAATGTACTATGTTAAGGATTTCGATTAATCGATTCTGGATCGATTAATCGATTTTGGGATCTCGATTAATCGATTTTAGGAATCGATTTAGGTTTCGATTAATCAATTTTGGGAATCGATTAATCGATTTTGGCAGTTTCAATTGACTTTCTAGTTTGACCTTGAGATTCATGGAGGGTCTAGGACCTTCTTTATTACATCTTTAGTGATGTATTACATATGTTGTGATATACCATAGGTGGTACGTATGAAAGCAAGCATAAGGAGCCGCGTGGGACCTTGATGCTCGGACCTTCAGAAACTTGAGGTAGGGAATACCTTGAACATGTGCTTTAATTGCAAGAGTATGTATGTAGTAATATAGAACTCAAACTGAAAATATTTTAACTGTGTAAATCTTTGTGAAAAGGGTGCGTGTGTGGTACCAAGAATGTGATAAAGGCATCTGTGTGATGCGAGTAACTGAGACCAAATAATCAAATGAGAATGAGAAATCCCCAGAGGATGAGAAAGTAATAAAGGCATCAGTGTGATGCGAGTAAATTAGACATCCCAGGGATGTAAATATGATTGAATAACTACTGTTGAGGCTTAACTGATATAAGATGGTACTTTATACGGTGAACAACTATATGGAAATCATGTGTTATTTTGTTATTTGAGGTTTAATTAGAATACTTCACCGACGTGGCGAGATACCCACTACTGACTCGACAGGATATCTGTGACCGGTACGGCGGCCAATCCGTATACCAGTGCGGAGGTCTATCTGTACACAGTAAGCACATCTCAGGGATGTTGAGATGAGATTTAACCCCGCCGCCTATTGAGAAAGGGGCTTGGGTAGTATTCCCAGGGAATACATGTAACAACTGTCTATTTAGGCGACGATGGTGGGTATTCCATCGGTGCTCGATGCTATATTGCTCGGGGATTACTTAAGTTGAAGATTTAAGTTTTGTTTTAGGCCTGTTCAGTGTCATTCATGATAAATTAATAGTAAAATGAAATATGCAAACTACCAGTAAACCTGAATGCAAATTACCATCTTTTAAATTATTTTCTAGCAAATGCATAGACATATCATGCTTTGAATATCATGGAATATATGTGAGACTTGACTTATATGTTCATTGTGTTGTTCCCTATTGAGCTAGGATGTAGCTCACCCCTTTAGACCATACGTCGCAGGTTCATTATTAGCAGCGGCCGAGGCTTTGGGAGATATTGATCCGGGTGATTCGGATTACGTGCTTGGGGACGAATTGGAGCCTCTTTCCGAGAACTTCTTGTAGGAGACTCTGCTGTGTACTTTGATAGAGAGTCAGTTTTGAGAGCAGATTGTACGACTTGGTATGTCAAGCCTTTATTTTTGTCAAATAATGTAATTAGATAGATATGATTCTTTTGGGCGAACCATCTGGGGTGATCTGTTTATCACTGATGGTTTGGATCGGTTCTCTGTTCATGCAGTGGCATGAAAGTAGAATCGTCTTTTGAATATGCCAGATGGGCATATTGATTTTTCGCCTTATGCAGTTAATTACTTTATCTTGTTAATTGTTGCTTGTTATACCATTGTTCCGTGCATAGTTTTGGGGCACAGTCTGGAGGATCGTGCTGATGGCATGGGTTTCGGGGTGCCGAAATCCGGGCTGCCACAGAAAATGTACTTCATGCTTTTATGATCTGTGAAGATGTCAAACTTTTCTCCATACAGGTGGTGTCTCCAAATCTTTAATGCGAAGATGACCGCTGCCAATTCCAAATCGTGGGTTGGGTAATTCTCCTTGTGAGGCTTTAGTTGTCTGGATGCATAGGCGATGACTTTCTTGTATTGCATAAGTATACAGCCTAATCCTCTTCCCGAAGCATCACTATAGACTTCGAATCCTTCACTTCCAAATGGAATCGTCAGTACTGGTGCTGTTGTCAACTTTTCCTTCAACTCTTGAAAGCTTTGCTCGCAGTTGTCCCCCATTCAAACTTAGCGCCTTTCCTTGTGAGCTTTGTCATTGGAGTTGCTATCCTGGAGAAATCCTTCACGAAGCATCGGTAATATCCAGCTAGTCCTAAGAAGCTTCTAACCTCCGTTGCATTCTTTAGTCTCTCCCAGTTTACTATAGCTTCAATCTTGGTTGGATCAACATACACTCCTTTTCCCAAGATTACGTGTCCTAAGAAAGATACTTTGTCTAGCCAAAACTCACACTTTTTTAGCTTCCCGTACCATTGGTGCTCCCTTAAGATTTGCAAAACTATCCTTAGATGGTCCTCGTGTTAGGTTCGATTCTTGGAGTAGATTAAAATATCATCAACGAATACCACTATAAACTTATCTAAGAAGGGTTTGAAAACTCTATTCATCATGTCCATAAACGCGTCTGGAGTGTTTGTCAAGCCAAAGGGCATCACTAGAAACTCGTAGTGGCCATAATGGGTTCAAAATGTCGTCTTTGCTACATCGCCTTCCTTGATCCTTAGTTGGTGGTAGCCCGTCCTCAAGTCAATATTTGAGAAAATCGTTGCACCTTAAAGTTGATCGAAGAGGTCATCAACTCTAGGAAATGGATACTTGTTCTTGATGGTGGCTTGGTTCAACTACCGGTAGTTGATGCATAGCCTCATGGATCCGTCTTTTTTCTTCACAAACAAGACCGATGCGCCCTAAGGTGACACACTTGGGTGGATGAGTCCCTTCTCTAGTAGTTCTTCCAACTGCTTCTTGAGCTCTTGGAGTTCCGTTGGTGCCATGCGATAAGGAGCCTTCGAAATGGGATGTGTCTCTGGGAGTAAGTCTATCGCAAACTCGATCTCTCGGATGGGAGGTAGTCCAGGTAATTCATTCGAAAAAACATCAATAAATTCATTGACAATGGGGATTGATTCTATTTCGGGCTCACTCTTATCCCTGCTAATGACGTATGCTAGGTAACCCTGACAATCCTTTGAAAGAAATCGTCTAGCCTTAATGGCTGAAATGATGGGTGAATTAGGAGTCCTAACAATACCCTGAAATGAGAACCTTCGTTGACTCGGGATACGAAAACTAACTCGCTTTTGAAAGCAATCAATACTTGCATGGTGAGAGGCAAGCCAATCCATGCCTATAATAACATCGAAGTTTACCAAATCGAGCAAAATCAAGTTGGCGGCCAGTTGCCGACCATCTATTTCTACGGCCCAATCTTTGTATACAATATTAGTAATTAGGGAATCTCCAATCGGGGTAGAGAAGGTGAGTGTAAAGTCTAAAGGTTGAGGTTTAGATTTCAAGGATTGTGCGAAGAATGGTGATACAAAGGAGTGTGTGGCTCCGGAGTCAAACACAATTTTTGCTACGATTTCGAAGATTGGAATAGTACCTTGGATTACAGCTTCTGAGGTTTCGACATCTCGTTGAGTCATGGCAAACACTCGCCCTTGTGCATTACGGCGTGGTTGCTGTCTTTGCTGGGTAGGTCTTCCTGCATGAAACTGAACTGGTTGTGCGCGTTGTTGTTGCTGATGAGATGGAAATGGCTGTCTAAACTATTGGAGATTTCTTAATGCTTGGCAGTCCTTTATCACGTGTCCTGTCCTTCCACACCCAAAGTAGTGTCTCGGCGGCTTGGAGCAAGCACGTGATACATGTCCTGGTTCTCCACAGTTATAACAGGTAGCCATTGCTTATCGACATGGTGCGTTGCCATGTTTCTTCCCACATACCGTGTATGACGGCCTCGTAAATCCAACTCGTGTATCTTCGAATCGAGTCTGTTTTAGTGCTGCGTGTGTGGAGGAAGGTGCTCGCCAGTCTCCGCTCACCAGGTTCTTACGCTTCTCGTGAGTTGGGCTATTTCGTTTGATATTTTCTTCTGCCTTCAAGGCTCTTCTAACTGATAGCTTGTAATCTTCTGAGAATAGCACGGAGAGGTGTTCTCGGATATCAGGTCTAAGGCTATATTTGAATTTCCACGCCCTTTCTTCATCTGTGAGTTGGTATCTGTAGAATCGTTCTAGGTCGACAAACTTGGCCTCATACTCGGTCACAGTCATGCTGCCTTGCTCAAGTTTAGCAAATTCAGCCCCTTTATACTCTCGGACATGTCGGGGAAAATACATTTCGAAGAATATTCCTACGATTCTATCCCAAACAACGACTTCTCCTGATGCTAGCTCTGATATTTCCATCAACTGCCACCAACAGTGTGCCACTCTAGCCAGCAAGAAGATGACAAATCTAGCCTTTTGCTCCTCTGTGTATCTCATTGCCTCGAGTATCTTTTAACATCCTTAATCCATCGCTCAACCACCAAAGGATCAGTGGTGCCTCTAAAGGTTGGGGGCTTCAATTTCTTGAATCTTTCCAAATCGCCTCCACAGTTAGTGTGATTCGTGCTGGTTGATGTCGAACCATTCCCGTTAGGGACTAGGTGGGTTAGGGCAACAACAATGGCCTCTAGGGCTCGAGTGGTAGTATCAGATGTAGGTGGAATAGGTGGGTTGTTTGCAGGTGTTATAGGTCTCCTAGTGCATGGCATCCTGATGCCTCGTCCTCGTACCATCTATATATAACATAAAATATAGTCTGGTCACTTTCCTTATTTACGAGAATATTATGATTACTATGCTACGTACATGAATTAATCAAATAAGACAAAAGAAAAATAGTTCATTTCATTCATAGATTGGCAATTACACAGGCATAATTGATACAAAAATAACTTTCATAGTTCAAGATTTCATCTGCGTAGTTGCTACATAAGAGTTCACATCCATTCTAAACCTTAACAAAAAGGGACCCTACGCTACAAGTCTAGTTCCTATCTTACAGCCTTGAAAATTTTCTTCCTTAGACTATTACAGTTCCTTACAAATTTCCTATCTATCCTAGTTTAATTTTGGCCAAACGGGTATCGTTATCCTTAGAATGTTCTTCCTCGGTCGTCTCTAATCCAATGTAGTTAGAGATTTAGATGACGTCATGCTCAACGACATTTTCTTCATCATCGTCGAATTCTTCTGCATCGTCCAACTCTTTTGCATCGTCCAATTCTTTCGTATCGTCTAATTCTTCCGTATCTCATTCTTCCTCACTTGGGTCACTCATCTCTCCTTCACTGAGATGGTATGTTTCCTCTTCAGGGTCTTCAAAGTTGTCTGCCACCTCTTCTTTGGAGGGTTGATTTTCAGGTAAGGTAGGTGGAGGAAGAATGCTTTCTACGTGATGTTCTCGATATATGTTGTCATAGATAATATCGGACGCCCTCTGAGGTACGTGATGGCTGGCCATCCTATAATGATAGGATCGGGGTAGTCCAGTTATTTTTCTCATTGTCCTCCTTATCGTTATTTCCTAAACACCAAAAGGGACACAATGTCATAATCGGATAGTGGTTACTCATCCAAACCCTAGCCTATGGGTCCACTCCCTAAGGTCTCCTAAGGTTTCGCTAAATTTAAGGCTCTGATACCAAACTGTCATGCCCCGAAATCTAAAACATCGCGAACTTCGGCGCGTGAGCAAATTCAATAATCAAAATAGAACTAATGGTTAAACAAAATATATAATATGATATTTCATTTCAGATCACAAAATAAGGGTACATCATTGTTACAATTCATTGTTCATCGTGGATACAATTACAATTTCAAAAGCCTTTACAACCAACACAAGATCTGACTAACTCCTTGGATTTAATTTAGGAGGTCTTCCAATGTCTCCTCTTGAGAAGTCTGATGGTTAACTCGATCCGTCACTGAAATGTTAACAACGGGAGTGAGATAAACTCAACAAGTGGCCCGCTAATAATATCTAGTAATCTACGTCTTAACAAATAAGAAGAGGAACAAATTCATCTATGAACATCCCTTCGATTTTAGTAAGAGCAGTAAATTGATATGGAATTTGCTACTTTATTTTCAATATGTTACATTTGCAATTATCATCAAGTATGAATAAGATGTATGCATAAAAGAATATGGAGTTTTTCTTTGAAAGGAAAACAAAAGAAAATAACTTAATTCCAACAGCTACACATTTATAAGTGTAGGTTCTACTACTATAGTACCGGATCCATGGTATAGCCACATGTATCCCTTTTGGACTTCACCTCCGTCCAGGTGGTCCTTACCACATCACATTACATATGTATATTTCACACCTTACCGTGGTAGGTCGGTAGGCAATATATATACCTTATATGAAGAAGCACTAATCACGGACATTCATCCCAACCCATGCCTGTCCGATGGGGGATCCACACAAGAAATATCATATACTTATATCGATGCACAACATATGCAGTAAAGAAATCATTTGTTCAATAATTGATGCCTTTCATAATCAAGATGATATTCATGATGCTTTTAAAAAAGATGTGAATACTATGGTCAATCCATTTTCCTAATCATTTCCTCTTCCTACTAGTTTATGATAAATCATGCGATAACTATGCTTGCTCATATGCTCAAATATATGACATGCCATCAAGGAATCAACTATAATTACTTCATGCAGAATCTCAATTATCAATCATAATTGTGTAGAGATAAAAGAACAAGTCCTTACCTGATTATTCTAGCATATTTATAATATTAACATCCAACAATGTCTCATAAATGTATCACACTACCTAAGGGTTTCAATTCATAATTATAGGGTTGTGCGTAATCGCATATATATATTGTATTTACTTAGTACTAATTATTTGAACAAAACCGAGTGATAAGGGTAGGTCACTTGCCTTGATGCGCGCTTCCTTGGTGATTGCGATGAGGGTGGTTGAAGCTCGAGTCGCTCAACGTGTTGCCTGCATGAGAATGAGGTTGTGTTAGAGTTAAGCGATGACTTGATGAAAGAATTGAATGACTACGTGAGAGGTATGGGTTAGACGTTTAGTCGGTTCATGAAAAGATTAGCCGACAAGGTCTCGATCGGGATGGGTCGAGTCTCGTAATAAATAAAATATATCTTATAATTCTATGGATGATATGAAAACTAATGTATAAATATTTTTCTAACCTATTTTATAATCGATTAAAGGCCCAAAAATGTTCTTAATAGTATGTGGCTATAAACCCTTATATTTTTAATGGTAAATAATATAAATAATGAAAGAATAGGTTCATAAAGAATAAATATAGCATATGTGTAAATAATTATATACATGCTGGTTTTATACCTAATGTTATATATATATAACAACAATGAAAATGTTTTATGGGCACAGGTCTGAGTCAAAATAGAGGGGAAGATAGTTGTTTAATCTATATGCTTTATATGTTATTTACATATACAAATAAAAGGCATTATAATGTTACTGCTCGGTGACAAATCAGAAGTGAAAGTTGGGTTGTGGGTTGACTGTGCACGGGAGGAATGAAATAGTTATTGGCACAGAAGAGAGGGAAAAGAAAATACAATGAGGGAAAATGGCTTCGTTAACGGGTTTGGTATTGCCGCTGACGAGAACAACGCCGATCGCAACTGCGATGGCGAATGACGGTCGCGAGAGCGCGCCTAGTAACGATCAGCCGTGCGAGTATCGAAATGAGCGAAAACCATCGCTATAATGATTGTCGCCGGAGATCGAGCCGGCTACAAAAGAAAACAAAAGATGAAAAAGAGCAGAGGGAGAAAAAGGAGGAGAAGCAGGAAGTGAAAGCCTGATTAGAGGCTTCTTGAATAGTGGGGGACAAAGGAGACGGTTGGCTCCTATTTATAATCAAATGGGGGTGTTGGTGGTGATGTGAAGATGGTGATGCCGTGTGCAGGAGCCCATCGTCGGACGGCATCGGACAACAGGGCCATGTCGAGCCCCATGCCTCCGTAGTGAGGTTCTTGCTTCAGCGTCTGATTTCAGCGGATTGGACAAGAGGGAAAAGATTTGGGTGCTAAGTAGGAAATAGGGGAGAGGTAATAAGGGTTTTAGTTTGGGTCTGGCCTGGGCCTGGTCCGGGCCACAAGAGTGGGTCGGTCTTACGAGTTGGGTCCTCACAGTCACTTAACCGGCACTCCCGCAATAGAGATTTTTTATTGTTCACAGATCTCACTCGCCACGGCTTCCGACGGGCAGAGAAGAATGTATTTAGCCCTAGAAAGTGTTGAAATAGAAGGCGCTCAAAATAGTCCCACCGAGAAAGTATCCATTTAAGAATAGTAATTACTAGGAATGATTCATTCTCGGTAGATAGGAACCCAATAATGGCTATTAACGCACTCCAGCGGTTCGCCGCCCCTACCTTTAGCTGAATGGAATCGGATGTCGTCCTCCCAGGTAGGGACATCAGAAGCAAAAGACCCCAGTGGGCCACTTGAAACCGCCCGAGCAAAGGACAAACCATGGTGTTGATTCCCAAGATTGTGGCCCACACTCGGCAGCGTCAATCCCGAGGCGCCTCGGAAGCGCCTCCCGGCTAAAGACCAACCATCCCTTAAGTCGTTAGCTTGTCCCTGAGTCATAACCATTTGACCAGAAGAAAATGACCCCTGAGCAATTGCTTCATCCCTCTTGATAAAGCAGCCTCTAGATCTAATCCCCATGCAACCACGCCGGTGGCATGTGGAATGCCTGCGAAAATTAACATTCCGACATAAAGCACAGATCCAGTCCCCAACCCTCAACACCAAAGTAGTCATCATTCCGGCACCACAGTTCTCAAACATAGACCGTTGTAATAGAAGAGCTCATTCTTGTCAATGTTAAACATCCCATGGTAAGTACAGTTGAAAATCATGAACGGTGGAGATCTCTCTTCTCCTTCCAAGATTTCACACAACTTATCTTGAGAATATAGTTAAACAATCAATTTTTAATCACATGAGAGAGGCATCCCAAAAAGTGAAATGCCAGCGTTATGTGTGTCATATGGTCTTTGAGTCATTTTGTTTAAAATGTGTGTCACATGTAATAAAAAATTGACTCCCTGAATATATTTTTTATGATCTGGAGATCAGTTGTGTGCAAAAATGAAATAAAAAATAATCTCCATCGTACTATGCAAAGCAGTAAATAAATTTCAGTTATATTTAATGAGGATATTTAGTATTTGATGGAGGGTAATTAGTAGCAGCCCCTTTTATAAACAATCTCATTAATTAAAAAATAATAATAATTATTATTATTATGGAAGTTGAGTCTCCACTAGGTTGAAACCCGATGATAGGTTCAATTAGTAGCCACATGGCACGTAACATATATTTGGGTGCAGGGGTAAATATGTGTAGAATCAATCAAAGATCATTCCAAAAAAAAATCAGCGTAGTTAACAGTGATCAATGCCTTAAAAAATGAATAGTGAGTCAAAGTCACTATTCATCAAGGCCATTCACTATTATTTATATATATTTTAAACCCCCCATGGAGGCATAAATCCTAAGGGTTGTGGTGTCGCCAAACCTTTGTAATGCCATGTGGCACTACAGATGGACCCTATCATAGGGTTCAACCTTATGCCGTCGGTATAAGACATTTTTCCTGTTATGGATCATGTTGGTACATGGATCCTAATTTCATAGATGTGAAACATTCTTTTTTTTCATATGTGATACTATAACTATTGATTTAGATTATATTATACTCAACTCCAAGATTGTCCCATTGATCGATCAAAATTTTACAAGAGATTTGAAATGGACCACTAAAAACATATACATAGGCAATCCACTTTGAGGCACAAAACAATATATTTTTTTTTCGTAATTTTTTCAAGATTGTGCTTGCTAGAGTTTGTGGCCTAAAATATTAGTCAACACTATAGTTGACTTTGTTAAATATTATGTTCTTCCCATTTTAGTTATTGTTGACGTACATTTCATTTATGGCGGTTAGGGTCTTATCGACCTATCACTATGTGAAAAAATCAAAAAAATCATTGGCTTAAATAGTAGTTTTTTCAAAAAATCACTATCTCTGACAGTGATTTTTTTGAAAAAAATCACTGTCCTAAAAAAGGCAGTGATTTTTTTTTTACCACTATACAAGACAGTGGTTTATGAACTTCAACAACGACTGCTCTTAACAGTCATAGAAAAAACTATTGCTTTTGATAGTGATTTTTTTATGCAAATTAAAAAAAAAAAACTATTTAAAAAAAAATAAAATTACGTCGACGATTTTTTATGTAATTTTTTTTTAAAATAATATTTTTTAATGCTTTTTTTTAATGCAATTTTTTAATACTTTTTTTAATGTTTTTTTTAATGTAATTTTTTAATATATTTTTTTAATGCTTTAAAAAAAATTATATAAAAGAAAAAATTTATTAATCTCATATTTAAACACATCCATTCAACCCAAATGCAAATCATTCAATGCCATTAATAAAAGAAAAAAATACCCAATTCTTTTATTCAAACAAAAGGTTACATCTCAACCTATGATCTAACCTTTCAAATCAGCCAAACTTTTAAACTCTACATGTCCAATCCTTTTATTCAAACAAAAAGAAGAAAAGAAAGAGAGTTAACAATCAGATTAGTTTAAATCAGGCGATGGAGATTACTTTTCATCCCAATCTTCCACACAATATATCTTGAGATCATGGTGCATTTATTAGACGGTCAGATCGTGATTCCACATGACATGCATCCCCAAAAGTGATCATGATTATTGGCATACCTATCAAACAATCACTTTTGGGTATGTTTGTCACGTGGAATTCTTTTGATTAGCACCATTGTTGTCAAAAGCGATCGCATATGCGATTCTAAACATTCTCAAAAATCTTAAATAAATTTTGAGCATATGCTGGCTTGTTATGATCGATTCCCATATTTAGAGGAATGGGTGGCATGAATGGGCTTACGCCTTACATATTTGAGGCAAGGTCCCTTTCATTGCAGTCCATGCTTAGTATGGTATGCCTTCCAGTCTTGAATATCACATATAGATTCATTAATAATATATAGATTAGATCTTTCCCAAGGAAAATAAGGCATATATGTTTCCTAGATTTGATAGCAAGAACTTCGACATTTTTTTCATTGAGTATTGTCTATAAGTCAATATGTTTTTTCATATGTATTTATCAGGATCATTTACTTTTTCTACACTCATTCTTGATTCATACGTTTAATTGCATTTTCAGTGTTGGACCCCGACCTGTTACCCATATATGGATCTGACCTGGATCTGTTAAAAAAATGATATACCTATATATTGTGTAGCAAACAGGTACCGGGTTGGGTTCTGGTCGGGTTTGGGCTAACTTGAATACAACAAATTTATATAACATATTAATATTTTCAATCGGCCTAAATGGGGACTCCTTAGATGGAAGTCATCAATATCTCAGTTTAATGATGCTCTCCTTTTGATTTCAGGCGAAGCTTTTCGATTTAAAGCTCACGTCAAACGGATCCCTAGGGGACGGGAACACTTGGCAGGAGAGGCGAAGCAAATTTTTTTTTTTTTTTTTTTTTTTTTTTTTTAAATAGGCCATGGGGTCTTTAGATTATTAACTCTCTTTCTTTTCTTCTTTTTGTTTGAATAAAAGGATTGGACATATAGAGTTTAAAACGTTTGGCTGATTTGAAAGGTTGGATCATAGGTTGAGATGCAACCTTTTATTTGAATAAAAGAATTGGGTATTTTTTTCTTTTATTAATGGCATTGAATGATTTGCATTTGAGTTGAATGGATGTGCTTAAATATGAGAGTAATAGATTTTTTTCTTTATATAATTTTTTTTAAAGCATTAAAAAAATATATTAAAAAATTACATTAAAAAAAGCATTAAAAAAAGTATTAAAAAATTGCATTAAAAAAAAGCATTAAAAAATATTATTTTAAAAAAAATTACATAAAAAATCATCGACGTAATTTGGCTCTAAAACTGACAAAGAGTAACAGGGAAAGCTAAAATTAGGAAAAAAAATGCTTAAGAGGAAGTTTGAGGTGGCCCGGAAAGATAAAATTGAGGAATTTCATTTGAGATAGTTTTGATATGTCCACCGCAAACCTGAAAAAGCCGTCGTATGAAGGATTGAACAATATAAGCAAAAGGAAGCAGAAAATTTGGAAGACCAATACGGCTTGAAATGACATTAAGTGTTGTGAAATGAAAATTTAACTTCAAACAAGAAAGTGTTTATTTTTCTATCTTTTGACTTGAATCGAAATGGGAACAGGTTGTCTAGGGTTGAGCCAGGAGGGTCTTGGCTATTCATTCTTCATTTTCCACCGCAAGTTACAGGATAAATTCAAGTGCCAACAAAACAAGACAAAAAAATAAGCACTAACCCACAATTGCTAGCTAAAGTTGGGTGAGGAAATGGAACTCACAAAGCCAAGGTGATGGTGATGATGATGCTACTTATACCCAAAAAAAAAGACACATTAAACAATCCAATCCATTTAGTTATTGTATCCAATAATCCAAGTTACACCAATAGGCTCAAAGAGACACTATCTAGTCATTGGAAGTTAGAGCAGCTATTGACCAAACCCAAACCAACCATTCCCAAGGCCATAACGCCTTAAGCCCTACCAAAAGGTGTCATGCAAACTACATACTAGCATTCCATTTATCATACAAAAGAGATCGTTTAAAGTGAATTTTGAAGCGCCTAAAAATTACCATTTCTAGTATTAATTCTGAAAATAGGGCAGGATGATATTCATCATTAATGGAGGGAGGCCCCAACAATGAGCCGGAGGCTCTACATGGCACCCGTGAGTGACACGTAGAGCAAGAAGGAATTGCATAGATCATTTTCAAAAAAATAAAACAAATTAGAAAAGCCATCAGCATCACAAAAGTCAAAATTTGACTATAATCAACCACCAATTTTCAGGCGGTAGTAATTAGATTTGAATTTTTTTTTTTTTTTTTGAATGATCTATACATTGTCCCGTAGCCATTTGGCACCAAAACAGGATTTTGAGTGCCACATGGCACCTTTTTAGAGAGCTTGGCACAGTGATCTCCAATAGAGCATCTTCCCTTTTTCCAATATATATAAATAAAGAGAGAGAGAGAGAGAGAGGATAGGGGAAATGTCATTTTACAGTGATCGGGGTTTAAACCTATGTCATTCCATCAATTTTTCTTCTCAAAGTGCAAAAGAATAGGCTAAAAACACTTCATAAAGTAATGCTTATTACATTGAATGAAAAAACCAAAGTTATTGCACAAGTTCCTAATACCAAGATAAACAGAGACCCCTATAGATATGAAATTCGTCCATATTAACACGCAAACATACCACAATTAGCATATTGCATCACAAACCTACCCATACTGTACTCCTCTAAACAAAGGAAAAAATTGCTGTAAAACTTGAATATAAAAATTAATGCATACCCAAAAGAGACAAATCATCTGGTACATGGAATCAACATACACCATAAAACGAGAAAAAGTATATTGGTCTGAAGCAGAAAATAAGAAAACCACAAACCCTAAATTGCGTTAAAATTGATTAATCTGAAACAAACTCAATCAAATCATGCACAAGATCTGAAACCCTCACTTGTCGTTATCTTCGTAGGTTGCAGACTTGCAGTCACTATACCAATAAGATGATTCAACGTCTAATCATCTGATTCTATAAAAGCAATTTGAGAAAAATACACATCAAAACAAAAAGGGAAAAATACACAGCAACTTGAGAAAAATACATAGAAATTGTGTTAAAATTGATAAAATCGAGCAAATACACAGAAGTTGGTGAAATAATCAACGAAAAACGCAAAAAAATATGAGAAAACAAGAAAAACTCACTTGCCTCGAGTGAGTTTTTCAGAATGGCTCAAGTTTCTGACCAGATCCACAACAGATCGGCTTAAAATATGTGAAAGAAGAGCACATTTGCCCGAAATCAAAACACTAAAACAACCAAAATAAACAGACTCCACTCGATTTTCCAAAAACCAGAGCCCTAAACCGCTAAAACAACCAAAATCCCGGCCAGATCCGAACATCTATGTCAGAATGCGCGGGAAAATGAGACATTTGCCTGAAATCCACTCATTTTAACTAGAAAAACCAAGATCTAAACCCCACGAAAGCAAAAAAAGGTAAAAAAAATCCAAGATCTACAGAGAAAAAAGATGAACTAGGTAGAGATCTACACACATGGAAGAGTAGCTTAGCCCCATATTTGACCCTGTATCAGAGGGCCCTAAATCTCGATTTCCAGCCAAAATCTACGATTTGTCGAGAGAGAGGAAGACGAGAGAGAGGCTAGGGTTTTAGAGAGAAGAAGTGTTGAGAGAGAGAGAGAGAGGGGTTTTCTATTACAGATAAAGAGATAAAAGAGAGGCTTGAGGGTCAGCCCGATGATTGATGAGAGGATGCTTTATTAAATTACTTTTTAACTTAAAAAATGACTGCCTTAACTTAAAAAACTACTGCTTTAGGTATTGGAATATTAAACCACTATTTTAAAAAATAGTTTATTTTATTGTGTGTTAAGTGGTGAGAAATGCCATTTTTCACCCTATAACCTAACCATTGATAGACCTGTGAGCACACTAATAAGCCCTTGTCAAGTGTATTTTGTAGACAATAATAAAAGAAGATACTAGGAAAGAAAAGCACTCAAGAATGTCCAACAAGGAGCCATCTCTCAGCACAGGACGAACTCAGCAATAGCACACCAAAGGGTAACACATCATTGAACCCTTGGAGCGCATGGCTGCAGCAGGGCAAGGTGAAGAAAGTGAGAATAGGTTGAAAATGTCTTATCGATTGGTCACTTGAAGAGTTCGATAGGAGCTGAAAGCATTGAAAGGAAGGAATTCGTGCAGTTGAGAAGGGTGGGTTCGACAGGATCAGAAGGCAGAAAAAGGAAGAATTCGTGCAGAAGTGAAGAATTCGATAGGATCCAAGAACCTATCGAGCAGTTGAAAGAGAAAGAGAATTCAACCTATCGAAAGTTAGCTTGAGAAAAAAGGAGATCTATTGGAAGGTTCCCTGAACCTATCGAATGGTCCACTGAACCTATCGAAATAGAAGTGCTGAGACAGTACCTATCGCAGAATGATTTGAACCTTTCTATATGAACAAGGGTCATCCGATCGAAGCAATAGAATGTGAATCCTCAACCTATCGAATTACTCTTCCAACCTGTCGAAGGCCCCAGATCAAGTGCAGTGAAGCTGAAGCATCTAAGCCCAACCTATTGGAACTTATCGAAGAGACCGGGGAACCTATCGAAAGAACTACAAGCTTACTTTTAACCTGTCGGAAGCTTCTCCAACCTGTCGAAATCATGTGCTGAACTTATCAGAAGCTATGCTATGCACACGCTGAGACTTGGTGACCTGCTGCACACAAACCGAGGTACTTTGGTGACTGGTGCGATGTTCTAGAAGATGCCCTAGAAAGCCCTAACCGATTCACGTACTGTAATAGAGCTCTAACAAACTCTGACGACCTTCTAGAAGGGATTTTTGGCCGAAAAAATCGAGGAGAAAGCGATATATAGAGATCCCAATTGCCATTGGGGAGGATCGAATTTCTGGACAATTTCCTGAAGATCAGAGCTTGCAGCGAGATTCTATTTCCCTTCCTTTAGCCCAACCATGGTTGGCTAATTCCCTAGGAGCAGCAAGGGGTGAGTTAGATCTATAATTGGGTAAGGTTAAGAGTGCTGCTGGGGTTAATTGCTGCACAAACTACAGATCTGAGAGCATTCCATTGTAAGAGTGACCTTGTTTGCAATATAAATGTTGTTTTCAATGTTTTAATTAGATCTAAAGCTTTTTTGATTCCTTTTGGTGCTCGATCGGATTTGTGTAGAGGAGTTGCTTGATCAGCTCACCCACTTAATTGGTAGACCTCTTGGATATCATCTGAATTCCCTGAATCTGATATCCCTATAATTTCCTGTGTCTGTGACTTGGAAATTACAGCATCTGTGGTGATTTTAATTATTCTAATTGAGGCTCTGGCTTTGTAGGAGATCTCTAGGATGGTCTGTGACCATTAAAGTGGGCAGATCATAACCTTAAGGTAAGTCTGAGCTCAGACCTCAATTGGATTCATCTGCTGCAATCCATGAATTCGATAAAGCCTATAGGATGGTCTGTGATCATTAAAGTGGACAGATCATAGCCTTAAGGCTAGGTGGATCCTATGATTTGGAGTGGAATTTATACCCTGCAGTTGTGCTTGTGGGCAGTGCCTGTGGCCAGCCGAGGGACTTGTATGCTTTTAAACCCTTGTAATATCTTAGCTCAATCTGATTGCAGTGAAAACAACCTCCAAGCTGTTCTTCTCCATCTTTTGAGTTTTTAAGCCTTCCACCTGCAAGATCTGAGGCTCCAGATTCGATCTAAGACAATCTGCATTTTAATTGTAGTTAGTTTAAGTGACAACCAAATCCAAACTTCTCTCCTATCTTTTAGCTAAATTAGTAATAGTTAGGGTGCCAGATCTCTTACAGATCTGGAGATTTATTCAATTCCAAACCACCTCTCTGTGGACTTTCCCTTACTACAAAGGATCCTGTATCTTGCTGTGCTGAATCTCTCTTCTATTTTACACCATAAATCAGCACACTGGAATTCCCCAACATTGTGGTATAGTCGTTTTTCCTTTATTTTCACACAGTGTACCTTACCAATACTGCTATGTCAAAATAGGCGAAAAAGGACGGTCCGAAGCAGTCTTATTTAAAAAAAAGATGGCCCAAAACCGTCCTCACAATCGTTCTATTTTTTGGCGTCTTAAATGTACACAATAGTCATAAACCATCTTATATTCCATAAATAAGTCGGAAGGAAATGACTGTTTTTCGCAGTCCTAATATAAGATGGTCCAAAGCGATCTCCTAATAACCACTAAAAGACGGTCATCGACCCTTTAATAATTTTTTTAAAAACCCTATAGGACGGTTGGAAACTGTCCTTTATCGAACGTTCTATTAGAGATGGTCATGAGCTGTCATATTTATTATATCGGACAACAAGGTATCAAATCGGGTTTCGGACTCGGGTATTGGTCCTGGAAGGACCGATACGACTCGGCCAATATGTATTGACCGATACCAATACATATTGGCCTAATTTAAAATAAAAAAAGAAAATACAAAGTCCGATACGTCTCGGTTTGGCCGAAAACCGATATGTATCGGTAACGGCCGATTTTTGATACCTTGTCGGACAGTCCTTTATGAACCGTCATATTTTAATGATGGTCGAAATAAGATAGTCTTAGGCACTCATTTTTTAAAAATGATAATAAAAAAAATATTTATAATTTTGGGAAGGCCGGTACCCTAAAATACCTTGCTCATCAATCAAAAAATTATAAATGGACATAAAAAAAATACTTCATAGTAAAACAACAAATTTATCATGCTTATCCAACAAAAATTTATCCTACTTAACCGATAGGAAATCACAAATGAGTATAATAAATATTTTGAACTAGAACCACAAATTTACCTTGCTTTTCCAATATAAAATTACAAATTATGAATTTAAATTAAGCCTTCCTTCAACAAAGTTTCTCCCATACAAATTATGGGCATAAATTAAGCCTTCCTTCCACAAGGGGTTAATTAATAGGAATAGAACCTAACATTATCTTAATTTATAACAAAAACACAAATAAAAGTTCAAGAAAATTATAAGAGCAACAACATCAAAGACTCTTCCCATGGAGTTGTTCCTAGTAGTTGAAAAACTTCAAAGCTGCAAAATAAAATTTTATTTATAATAGTGAATCAAAATCACTCACTGGACAAACTAAGAGATCTGTATATATTTTAACAATTGACAGCATACATTTAATGTGACCACCCAACTTACAGATTTGGCTGTCATGTCCTTATCTCTTTAATAGCGGTCCGCTGAGTCAGTTTCTTATTAATAAAATAAACAAAGAACAACCATGGTTTAGCAGCCAAAGAGTTTACAGATTCAGCATGTAATGCAATATCATGATATTAGTACAGGCCATTTTACTCCAGAGCACCAACATGTCAAATGTTGTTGGCCAGAATTCAAACTTGCAGTCTATGCCCTGGATTTCATAGTGTTGTAAACAATTCTGTTGGACAAGGTGTATCATCAAATATGTTTCCCAATTCACAGAAACAGATGCAAGGAAAACAACACCCACAACAGGTTGATCCCCAACAACACCGACAACAACAGTCACAAAATTCATAGCATATGATTTACCAACAACATCAACTTTTGAAGTCGGAGTTTCAGCAGGAAAATATGCATCCCTCACTTTTTCCATCACACATGCAGCAGCAGCAGGAACAACAACAGCAACAACAACAACCTCTGTTGCAACAAACCCAACTGCAGTAGTCTTCCCAGCAGTCTCTTATGCAAATGTCATCTGGTCTGCAGTCAAGCCAATCCACCCATCAGCAGACATAGAATTCTATTATTCAGTCAGCACCACGATCTAGCCTTCAACAAAGTCAACAATCTTCCCAGCCTGTGCTTCAGCAACATCCACAGTCAGCCCTTAGACAATCACAACAAGAAAAAGGGAGCCGAAAATTTTCAGATCATAGTTTCAACAACTAGTAATTATCCATGATGGGAGATAGCCACAAGCAAAAAAAAAAAAAAAAAAAAAAAAAAAAAACTCCCAACCTGATATTTCTCACTTTCCCAACAACAAAAAAATAAAATTACGAGAATGGCAACAAGAGTCTTTAGGGAATCTTGGATCTCCATTACCACTCATTTCAGCAATAAAACATTATTTCCTTAAAAGTGTCTTTCACTTCAGGTAAAGGGCGTACCTCTACATTTCTCTCCCTGGTATTTAGGCCTCGACCACCGACTGTAGATCCACTGTCCGACGAGTAGTCACCTTCCGTGTAGTACCACACCCTAAATGCCGCAAAATGTGCATAATATGCATGAGGGACTGCATAAAGTACAATGTCCACACGTTACCACCGAGGCCTAAAAATTAGGATAATCCGATTAAGAGAACTATATATTTAAAAATTAAAAACAAACCAATTGAAACCGAATGGGTACACCTCACATAGCTGAGAAGAGGAATAGCAATGATAACACAGGAAAAGCGAGAGCCGCTCTTTGCCTCCAAAAAGAATCAAAACATGACAAGCTAATAAAATGTATATTTTATAAAAATATACAATATAAAAAAGGAAACAAATTAGCAAAGAGAGATGTAGGTAAAATGGGGTAGTTTAGTACTTTTTAAATAAACACAGCTACTAAAGCTTTATCTCATGAAAATCTTATATATATATAAGGGTAGTTTAGAAACCATGGCAGCAGAGTGAAATCTTAATCGAGTCGAAATCTAGTGACTCGACCCGAAATCTCAATGAATTGAGGAACTTAGCCAAGTTACTTGTCGACTCGCCAAGTTATATAACTTGGGAATAAACAGCTGGCTCTAAAAAACCAAGACCAAAAGGAAGAAAAAATATTCAAGTTTCTAAAGTGTTGGCCACATGTGCATTTGGTAAAACTGTGCCATATACATTGTATATATCTTGGAATAAATGCGTTTTGTAACTGATTTTTAGTAAGACACTTTCAATAATAATTCCCTACAGCCATCTCACCACACTAATTTTAATTTAGTAATGTAGTGTTTAAATGTTTTGGAATGCAAATATGAAAATGCATCAGTAACTGTGTTGGAGTGGAATATCTTAGCAGCCAATTTATCCCGTAAGTAAGTATCATTGTAGTCATAAAATATGGACTTACAGATCCTATGTGTATGTCTTTCTCACAAGAAATCCTTTGCGTTTGTTTCTTGTTTGCATATGCAGATATGATTCATTTGACATAGTTTATTTGTCTGTTAAAGGATGGTGTGGCATATTACAAATATGGAGTATCACAAATCACTAAAGCTAATTAGAATGTTTTTTCCATTTAGGAATAACATAACGGGCTTCTATTAAATCGCAAAAAAAGCTACAACAAGCACATAATCAAGAGATTCAAGATTGATGTGACAGCCTGAGTCTCTCAACACATTTTTTTTAACACATAAAAACCGGACCGTCAAATCGTAGATCACAATTTGATACTGAATACTTGGTACTTTCACACACATGCGGAAATGTAATATCCCGAAAAATTGAGCGTTGAACTTTGACCTCGGGATTCGTGCCCGACTGGTCGTAGGGTTGACCAAGTGATGGTCAAAGTATGAACTCATGGAATGATGAACTGACGTGGTGCAAATGTGACCTAAGTGTAGTGTATGGTGTTAAATTAGAGTCACATACACCTATCTCTGGTGTATGCGCTTAACACCGAAACAGGAAGGAGGATATAAGGGTTTAATAACCCTAGAATTCCTTTTGTTTGGTTGTTGAAGAGAGAGTTAAGAAGATTGAGCATTGATTGCCGGATTTCAACGCATGAGGAGCCGTTGAAGCAAAAGCTGGAGCCCTAGCCATTCCAACCTAGATATTGATCAATTTGAGATTGATTGAAGGTGAGTTTCTAATTGAAGTTAAAGCATAGATTGTAGATGATTAAAATCGGTCAAATGTAGAGATAGATTAATGACTTAAAAAAAGGAAGGAAAAAGAAAAGGAATGGGTTTTGGAAGAACAGCTCGAAAGGGGGCTGAATCTGGCCAAATCGATTAATCGAAATCGAGGTTCGATTAATCGATTTTGGTCTAGAAGTTGAAAAATCAGGGATGCCCGATTTCGATTAATCGATTTGAAAATCGATTAATCGATGTTGAAGGTTGATTAATCGATTTAGAAATTAACTAATCGACTGGGTACCTCTAGTGGCTGGAGAAACAAGACCTGAAAAAATCGACTAATCGAGTTGGGAAATCGATTAATCGATTTGGGATTGACTAATCGATTTCGGACTTTCGACCACTCAATTTGAGAATCGACTTTACTATGCTAGGGATTTCGATTAATCGATTTGGGATCGATTAATCGATTTTGGATCTCAATTAATCGATTTTGGGAATCGATTAATCGATTTGGGTTTCGATTAATCGATTTTGAGAATCGATTAATCGACTTTGGCAGTTTTACTAAACTTTCTAGTTTGACCTTGAGATTCATGGAGGGTCTAGGACCTTATTTATTACATCTTTAGTGATATATTGCATGTGTTGTGATGTACCATAGGTGGTACGTGTGAAAGCGAGCACAAGGAGCCGCGTGGGACTTTGAGGCTTGGACCTTCGGAGACCTGAGGTAGGGAACACTTTGAACATGTACTTTAATTGCAAGAGCATGTATGTAATGATATAGAATTCAAACTAAAAATATTTTAACTGTGTAAATCTTTGTGAAAAGGGTGCGTATGTGACACTAAGAATGTGATAAAGACATCTGTGTGATGCAAGTAACTGAGATCAAGTAATCAAATGAGAATGAGACATCCCCAGGGGATGAGAAAGTAATAAAGGCATCAGTGTGATGCGAGTAAATTAGACATCCCATGGATGTATGTATGATTGAATAACTACTGTTGAGGCCTAACTGATATAAGATATCACTTTATACGGTGAACAACTATATGTAAAGCACATGTTATTTTTGTTATTTGAGGTTTGATTAGAATACCCCACCGACGTGGTGGGATACCCACAACTGACTCGGCAGGATATCCGTGACCGGTACGGCGGCTAATCAGTACACCAGTGCGGAGGTCTATCCGTACACAGTAACCACATTCCAGGAATGTTGAGATGAGATTTAACCCCGCCGCCTATTGAGAAGGGGGCTTAGGTAGTATTCCCAGGGAATACATATAACAACTGTCTATTTAGGCGACAATGGTGGGTATTCCATCGGGGCTCGATGCTATATTGCTCAGGGATTATTTAAGTTGAAGATTTAAGTTTTGCTTTAGGCCGATTCAGTATCATTAATGATAAATCAATAGTAAAGTAAAACATACGAACTACCAGTAAACTTGAATGTAAATTGCCATCTTTTAAACTATTTTCTAGCAAATGTATAGATACATCATGCTTAGAATATTATTGAATATATGTGAGATTTTGACTTATATGTTCATTGTGTTGTTCCCTATTGAGCTAGGATGTAGCTCACCCTTTAGACTATACGTCGCAGGTCCATTGTTAGCAGCGACCGAGGCTTCGGGAGACGTTGATCCGGGCGATTCAGATTACGTGCCTGGGGACGAGTTGGAGCCTCCTCCCGAGAACTTCTTCTAGGAGACTCCGTTGAGTACTTTGAGAGAGTTTTTATGAGCAGATTGTACGGCTTGGTATGTCAAGCCTTTATTTTTGTCAAACAATGTAATTAGATAGACATTATTCTTTTAGGCGAACCATCTGGGGTGATCTGTGTATCACCGATGGTTCGGATCGGTTCTCTGTTCATGCAGTGGTATGAAAGTAGAACCGTCTTTTGCATATGCCAGATGGGCATATTGATTTTTCCGCCTTATGCAGTTACTTGCTTTATCTTGTCATTATTGCTTGTTATACCAATGTTCTGTATATAGTTTTGGGGCACGGTCTGGAGGATCGTGCTGGTGGCACGGGTTTCGGGGTGTCGAAATCCGGGCTGTCACAGTTGGTATCAAAGCATTTTCTTTTAGAAATTCTGACAATCATTCTTTTGTCAGAGCATAGGGACTTCTGCTAATGAAAACCTTGTTTTCACGTACAGACCGTTATGTTTCCTAGAGGAAGAGGCCGACCTAGGGGCGGTCATCATAGAAATTTGCGTAGTCGAGATAATCTCATCTCGGATACCAATAGAGTACCTTTGAGACATGGAGGTGCTTCAGGTAGTGGCAGTCAAGAGGGCCACGATCAAGGAGAGAACCGGGATCAAGATCGTTAGGATCAAGATCAAAGAGAATAGGAGAGAGTCAGAGAAAGGAATGAGGATAGAGAGGAGCGTCAGAGGATGATGCACACTATGGAGACCATGGCGGCTGCTATGGCCTAATAGGTAGCATCCTTGGCGTCATCTCACATGACATCGACCCAAAACACCTCCAGTGGCTCCGACACCGCCAGTGTCTTATGCTTTTACTGAGTTTAGGAGGATGAGACCTCCTAGCTTTTTGAGGTAGGCAGAGCCCATGGCAGTCGAGAACTGGCTGAGTGAAATGGAGAAGGTGTTTAGTGTGCTCACATGTATGGAGGACGAGAGCGTCCGTTGGGCAGCCTATTTGTTGGATGGAGAGGCTGGGCCTTGGTGGAAGTCTGTTTCACGGACTAGGGCTCAGGAGACTTCAGATTTACCCTGAACTTGGAATGAGTTCGTGGAAGAATTCAATAAACAGTACTTCTCGGAAGTGGTGAGGAACCAAATAGAGATTCAATTTCTACAGCTTGTTCAAGGGAAGATGACTGCTAGGGAGTATGGAGTGGAATTTATGTAACTCGCTCGCTTCGCGCCTGACTACGTCATCATAGAGATGATGAGAGCGAAGAGATTTCAGTAAGGATTAAGACCGGACATGAGGGGAGGAGTAGCACCATTCCAGTTGAGGACCTATGGAGAGGTCATGAGCAAGGCCTTGGTGGTAGAGGAAGAAAATAATAACAAATACCGTCAGAGGGAGCAGTAAGGAAGGTGGAATGTGGATCAAACTAGAACGGGGAATTACAAGCCGGTGAATAAAAAGTCGAGATTCTTAGCAGGCAACCAGAAACCACTGTTCCAGGGAGGTTATGGGAGACTGGCGCAGCAGACCAACCAGCAGAAATTTCCATTGCTTGCGTCGGGGAGGCCGATGAGATACGAGAGCCCTGCTATTACTCACAAGACTCTGATTACCAGGGTTCTCATGACGACTTCTTTCACACCTCGTGAGACTCGTGCCAAGTGTGGCAAGTCTCATAGAATAGCTGACTGTAGGCAAGAAACTCGGGGTTGCTTTCGATGTAGCAAGGTGGGCCACCCGATCAAAGATTGCCCTGAGGTGAACAAAGGGAAGACGACTTCAGCTCCTATTCCACGACTGATACAAGCATGGAAGCCGATCGTCCAAGGGAGAGCCTACGCAATCACAGATCAAGAGGCTCATAATACAAATGATGTGATCCAAGGTGAGTTTTCTTTTAAATAAAGAATTTTAATTCTTGAAAATTTTTAGATAGAGAAGGTGCATCCATATAAAAAATATAAGAGAACTTGCATATAATAAATTATAATATGATGATAGACATTATATATATGTGTATTTATGATTAGGTACGTTACAAATTTATAAGAAGAGAAGCGACGTGACATACGAAGCTCGAGTGTTGATAGACTCGGGGTCTACCCACTCATTTGTTACATCTCGCTTCACAAAGAGGATGAAGGTTGACCCAGGGGAGTTAGACTTTGTGTTAACTGTAACTATTCCTACTGGAAAATCGGTTGATACCGAAAAGGGTTGCAACTCTGTGATCGTGAGAGTTATGAATGGAGACATCTTTGAACTACCGGCGAACCTAATTCTGTTAGACATGCAAGGATTCGACGTGATCCTTGGCATGGATTGGCTGTCGACTCACTGTGCGACGGTAGATTGCAAGAACAAGGTCGTCATCTTCAGACCCAATACAAGGAGATCATTCTGATTTCGAGGAGAGAGGTTGACACAAATGCCACTTATCTCGGCAGTCAGGGCTGAGCGTTTGATCAGAAAAGGGTGTAGTGGATACTTGGCATTTTAGAAGGAACATAAAGAGGAGAAGAATGTTATCTCTGAGATAGCAGTTGTGCGAGACTTCGTCGATGTATTTCCGGAGAAGTTACCCGGATTACCTCCAGAGAGAGAAGTAGAATTCGCCATCGACTTAGCACCAGGATTGGAGCCTGTTTCTAAAGCACCATACATGATGGCTCCCTCTGAGTTGAATGAATTGAAGGAGCAGTTACAAGAGCTAATGGACAAGGGGTTTGTTAGACCGAGTGTGTCTCCATGGGGAGCACCGGTCTTGTTTGTAAAGAAGAAAGATGGGTCAATGCGTCTGTGCATTGACTATCGACAATTGAATAAACTTACCATTAAGAATTGATACCCTTTGCCTAGGATAGATGACCTGTTTGATCAACTGCAAGGAGTAAGGTATTTCTTCAAGATCGATCTGAGATCGGGATACCATCAGTTGAGAGTCAAGGCAGAGGATATTCAGAAGACTGCATTCAGGACTTGGTATGGACACTATGAATTCCTAGTGATGCCGTTTGGGTTAACAAATGCCCCGGCGTCATTCATGGATCTAATGAATAGAGTGTTTAAACCACACCTAGACTCTTGTGTCATAGTGTTTGTTGACGACATCCTGATCTATTCAAAATTAGAAGAAGAGCATGAGAAACATTTGAGAATAGCCCTACAGACTCTATGTGAACACCAGTTGTACGCCAAACTCAGCAAGTGTGAGTTTTGGTTAGAAGAGGTTAGCCTTTTGGGACACGTCGTCTCAAAGCATGGTGTTACTGTAGATCAAGCAAAAATCGAAGCAGTGGTAAATTAGGAGCAACCAAAGACCGTGACCGACATCCGTAGTTTCCTTGGATTAGCGGGTTACTATCGATGTTTTGTTGAGGGTTTTTCAAGGATATCGGGACCACTCACGAGACTTATATGGAAAGACGTAAGGTTCGAATGGAGTGAGGCATGCGAGAAGAGTTTTCAAGAACTTAAAAAGAGACTCACTTCAGCTCCAGTATTAGCGATTCCTTCAGGCAGTGGAGGGTTAGCAGTATACAGTGATGCTTCGTATAGTGGTTTAGGCTGCGTGCTTAATCAACACAAAAAGGTAACAGCGTACGGATCGAGACAGTTGAAAGTGCATGAGAAGAATTATTCGACACATGACTTGGAATTAGCCGTGATCATCTTTGTGCTAAATATTTGGAGACATTACTTATACGGTGAGACCTTTGAGATCTTCACCGATCATAAGAGCCTCAGATACCTGTTTACACAGAAGGAACTAAATATGAGGCAGCGTAGATGGATGGAGTTCCTCAAAGACTATGACTATTCTATACAGTACCATCCAGGCAAGGCTAATGTAGTAGCCGACGCCTTGAGTCGGAAGAGTTTAGCTCAGTTGGCTAGTTTGATTTTGGGTATGCACAGATGGAAGTTGTTTGAGGATCTGACCCTATATGATGTGAACATCGAGTCGCAAGCTACAGGAGCCTTCTTGGCTAATATATCAGTGAGACCGGTGATATTTGAGCATATCCACGAGCTATAGATGAAAGACCCGGTGCTAACCAAGATTCGTTAAGATATAACTGAAGGCATTAGATCTGAGTTTTCGATCAAGGAGGATGGTTCCTTATTGTTCAAGGGCTGTCTCTATATTCCGGACTATGCCGATTTACGATGAATAATTCTTGATGAATCTCACAAGTCGAGCTATGCTATCCACCAGGGAATCACGAAGATGTATCAAGATCTAAAAAATAATTACTGGTGGAGAGGTTTGAAGCGAGACGTGGCAGAGTACGTGTTGCAGTGTTTGACGTGCCAACAAGTGAAGATCGATCATAGACACCCTGCGGGATTATTGCAGCCTCTACCTATACCGAAATGGAAGTGGGAATCGATCTCTATAGATTTCATTATTAGGCTCCCGTGTACTGCAAAGAAGTACAATGCCATTTGGGTAGTGGTCGATCGATTGACCAAGTCAGTGCACTTCTTGCCTTACAACACGATGTACACGACGGAAAGACTCGCAGAGCTGTAAATGAAGGAGATTGTCCGTTTGCATGGGATTCTGAGTAGCATTGTTTCAGATCGTGACCCATTATATACATCAAAGTTTTGGAAGAAATTTCAAGAAGGAATGGGAACGTGACTAGATTTCAGTATGGCATTCCATCCACAAACCGATGGGCAGACGGAGAGGGTTAATCAGATCATTGAGGACATACTTAGGGCATGTATGTTAGAACTACAAGGATCGTGGGATCAGCACCTACCCTTGATTGAGTTTGCATACAACAACAATTTTCAGACGAACATTGGGATGGCATCATATGAAGCTCTTTACGGACGACAATGTAGATCGCCGATCAATTGGGAGGAAACCGGGGAGAAATTTATTTTGGGACCTGAAATACTTGAAGATAATGCCACCTATGTTCGTATAATAAAGGCAAAACTCAAAGCGGCTCAGAGCAGACAGAAAAGCTACGCTGATATCAAGCGGACGAGTGTAGACTTTAAGGTGGGTGAACATGTGTTCGTGAAGGTGTCACCTATGAAAGGGGTGATGAGATTTGGAAAAAGAGGGAAGTTAAGTCCCCGCTATCTTGAACCATTTGAGGTTCTGGGTCGGGTAGGGGAAGTTGCGTACCGCATTGGATTGCTACCGTTATTTGATCAAGTACATAATGTGTTCCACGTATCTATGCTCAGGAAGTATAGTAATGACCCTGATCACGTGTTGAGCGGTAAATCATTTGAGATGCATGAGGATATGAGCATGATCGAAGAGTCGGCGGAGACTCTGGATCGAAAGGAACAAGTGTTGCGGACAAAAGTGATTCCATTAGTACTTGTTCAATGGAAGTATCATCCAGCCGAGGAAGCTACGTGGGAACGAGAGGCTGATGTGAAAGAATAGTATCTGGACTTGTTTGCGACAGCTTGAGAGTCAAGATTGTATCACCACAAGCATGTTTGCAGATTTAAATCATTTGTTGTAATCCAATGTCGATCGTTTGATCATTTTATTCAAGAGAAGTAGTTTTAATCCGCATACTGTTCCTAATACCATGTCGAATGCGTACTTAGAATTCGTCATATCCATGACATGACCGTGATGACGAATTTCGCAAAACCAGTGACCAACTGGTTATGTTTTACCAAGAAACCAGAAGAGACAGAAAAATAACAAAAAAATTGGAAATCTGATCAAAACCGATTAATCGATTTTCAAATCGATTAATCAATTTGGGAATTCGATTAATTGATTTTGATCAATTAGTTGACTGGCATACACCAGTGAGTGGAGATTGAATGGGAATTCAGAAAAATAATAAAGTGAAATTTCGATTAATCGATTCGGGTTTCGATTAATCGATTTTGGATTTCGATTAATCGATATGGAAATTCGATTAATCAAGTAACTTAAGAATTTTGGAAAAAATTTGAAGAACTTCATGATTTCGATTAATCGAAGTGAAATTCGATTAATCGATTTTGGGATTTCGATTAATTGACTTAGAGATTAGATTAATCGACTGGCTCACGCCAGTGAGCTCGTAAAGTTGAAATTTTAAGTGACCACGATTTTGATTAATCGAAATGATTTCGATTAATCGATTTTGAGTTTCGATTAATCGATTTCGCGCGGCTGAACTTAGTTTTAAAACTCGATTAATCGATTTTAGAAATCGATTAATCGAACCGGGGCCTATATATATAAATCGAGGGGGATTTATCCCCATTTGAAATTTTTAGGGTTTTGGTTCTTGCGCGCCATTGCATCTTCCTTCTCGAGCAAGCATACCAGCTAGGGTTTTTGGGTATTTGGGATCGATTTCGGATCAAAATCGCTTGACATTGGATCGAATACCTAAGGTAAACCCTAGATTTTTTTTACTTTCTTTTCATTTCAAGCCATCAAACCCTAGTTTTTGTTCTATTTTCACCAAAATGCCGCCTAAAACCCTGTTGTCTTCGAAGAAGGCAACGTCCAAGCTCCCGGTTCAGCGTAAGAACGCCGTACCGCCACCGCCTACCCCATCACCTGTGAGGACCCCATCACTGCCGACATCAGGTACCACATCCGGTTCGACGAGCGCGTCTTCGTGCGCGTCTTCACCGATTCCACCACCGCCCGAAAACGTACTCCAACCAAATGAATGGTGGGCGGCTAAGAAATTCGAAGAGGAATATATCTTCGATGTGGAATTGTTTACCAACCCCGATGTTGAGGGGGAGACCCAATGGGCTCGAAATTATTTGGTGAAGGCGGGCTTCGGCAAGCTCTTAAAACCACTCCACGGGTCTTACTACCCTAGATTGGTCCACCTATTTTACCAAGGATTGGCGGAGGGTCCTACCGACGACATTGTTACGACCATAATTGATGGTCGGGACTACACCTTCACCCGTCGCCACATCCATGAGGCCCTAGAATGTTACTTAGACTTTGTGCCCAAGACCACCCTCTTCTCACCCTTTGCGGAAGAGGTGAGATTTGAAGAAATTATGACCCGGATGACAAATGGGAAGAAAGGGTTGGGATCGTCCATTCGGAGGGTCGATCTACCCCATTACATGTGGATGATTGATTCTATAATCAAGTGCAACCTCTACCCAATGTGTCATGACACTGAGCGGGTGGAGTTAATTCAACAGGCCTTGTACGCGGCCTTCTGTGGCCGTTGATTTGACGCTACCAAGATCATCCTGGAGGGGATGGTCTATATAAAAGGGAAGTTGATGAAGGGAAATTTGAGGCCCAAGGAAAAGATGCTGTATGCTCGACTCATTTCGAGCATGTTGGAGTGTTATTCAGACGCTCAAGGATACACCATCTTGCCTCATGAGGAGCGAGCTACGGACCACCTAAAGCATTACTCGATCACTTCATGGGGTTATAGTTATCAGTTGCTAAAGCGGACCCTACCAGCTCAGGGCCCAGCTCCAACACCAGCACCACCACCCCCACCACCACATCAGGACCCACTTGTGGGGGAGCACACCCCATCGATCCACCAGTTGAGGGAGCACCCCTCCCATACATACTACCGCATCGCCTATGCCGCCATCACAGTCAGCGGCTGCCACACCTACTTCTTCATACCGCCAGCGAGCGGCTCGCCCGACGCCTACTATAGAGGACGTGTTGGCTCGGATGGAGGCCAACAACGAGAGGATGAATCGGCGGATGAACTTCTTGATGTATGATGAGTAGTGAAATATGATGATATTTCACCCCTAAATACCTATATTTAGCCGTCCGATGAAGGCTATCTGATGAGATTTGCTAGATTTGAAGTGTTTCAGGTAAATACAGTCCAAGTTTCTAAAACAGCCCAAGAATCCCGAAAATAATGTCAAAACACTGCTATTTTGGGTCATTGAGAACTTAGTGCGACTTGCAGCTCAATTTGGACCTTCAAGACGTCAGATTCAGGAAATTGCTAAAACATAAAAGTTGTAGAGCTCGTCGTCAGCTTTCCAACGCTTCAAGAATAACCTCAATCCGAGTTCGGTACAGAAAATTATGAGCAAAATACCGAGGCAGTATCGATCTGAAAGCTAGGCGGAATTCACGAAAATTACTCTTAGATGTCAATCGAGAGGTATTAGGGTTAGGCTATTATAAAAAGGGAAGCCACGAGTTTCTTAGGGGATTATTATTTTTGCAATTAGAATATTATTCATTCTTTCTTTTAGTTTTAGGGCTCTTCACTTTGGGGAATTTTTTCTTCATCTTTTCAAGTCTTCTTCTCTCCTTCTTAGGTTTATTAGGGATAGATTGTACTAGGATTTGCATTATTTTCTCTGAGAAATTCATAGATTGTATTTAGGAAAAACAATTGCAAATATCTTTTGGAAGAAATAAAGAGGAATGACTTTGAAAGAAAAGGAGATCAAACACCAAAGATGAGCGGCTAAATCGATGAGATCGGGAAGATCGATCCCGGATAAGTACCTATGTTTATGATTAATACCACACGTCTATTATTGTTATCATGGAATCGTTTTGCTCAAAGTTTGTGTGATTGAAAATATTTTAAATGCTTTGTTATGACCGTTGATTCATTATCAACGTATCAGAATCGTAGATCCGAATCTGGACTGCGATGATCTGAAAGTAGAGCGATTATGTCTTTGATTATCGTGATCTAAATATCATGAGATACGCTATATGCTTTTTACATGACTCATACGCAATGTTAGGTGAGTCATTGTTTTTAGATAGGGTATCTTGGGATTGATGATCATATTTTATTTCAAGTCATTTTCTAGATGAATGATGGTGTGAATGATGATTTAATGAAAGCGTGGGTTTTAATGATAGAAAAGTGCGAATCAGGGTAGCATATTCCTTGATCTCATTTTAATATTCTTCGTAGATTTATCAGTAGTTAATTGGTTAGATTAATTTATTTTACTGCATTTGGGAAAAGTGTGTTAAGTTGTTGGTAAAATTGTATCTGCCCTTTGGTACTTCCTTAGGGACGCTTTTAAAATCTCTAAAAGAATTAATTAAAAATTCACGTTTCCCTGTGGGTTCGACACCCCTGTTCTTGCCATCTTGATAGATCTTGTGCACTTACAAGGGTTACATTCTAAATCGATCAAGTTTTTGGTAGTTCTTGAAATCGGTGAAATTTTGATTAATTCGGATAGGATTTTTACATTTTGAGTGTTTAAAAAAAATAAAAATAAAAAAAAATAATAATTATTAAAATTTATTTCCCTTATTTTTCTCTCTTTGATAAGATTTTGTGGAGTCTTTTTAGGAAGTTTAGATTTTTAGGATACCTTCCTTAGGAAATTTAGGAAGTAGAGATTTTTAGGACTTCTTATTTTAGATTTGGTAGGACTCTTTTTCCTTATTTTCCTCTTTTAGATATTTTTAGGATTTTCTAAATTTAGTCATTAACTTTTGTGGGACTTTTGTTTTAGGATTTTTAGGAATCTTTCATTCTTCTCCTTATTTTTCTCTTTTAGGAAAGATTTTATAGGATTTTCAATTTTAATTTTTAATTTTCGAATTTAATTTAAAAAAAAAAAAAAATTTAAAAAAATTAAAAAAAAATTTTAATTCGAATTTAAAAAAAAAAAAAAAAAAATTTAATTAATTTAAATTCGAATTTTAATTTTAATTTGAATATAAAAAAAAAAAAAAAAATTTAATTAATTTAAATTCGAATTTTAATTTTAATTTGAATTTTAAAAAAAAATAAAAATTTAATTTAAATTCAATTTTAATTTTAATTTGAATTTAAAAAAAAAAAAAAATTTAATTAATTAATTAATTAATTTTAATTTTAATTTTAATTTTAATTTGAATAAAAAAAAATTAATTTAAATTTGAATTTTAATTAAAAAAAAAAAAAAAAAAAAAAAAAAAAAAAAGAAGAAATCTTTCCTGCTGATATTGGCTACTGTTTATCATCTTTGTTTAAATCGTTTGAAGCAGAATTTTGTGGGTTTGTTGTGGATTCTTCAACCCTGTTTGTGAGTGTTGGTGTATGAGCTTTACTCGTTCTCATCACCCACATCTGCTCTGCTTAATCTTGAGATCGAAAGAGCTTGTAGAGAATCGAAGAGTCCGGAGGAATCAATATCAACAAACCGAGACCATGGCGGACCAAAGGCAAGAGAGATGAGAATAACAACAATGGGAATGTCAATAATGGAAATAATAGGAACAATAATTTTGATGAGGCCTACAGAACACTTTGGAGTATTATAACGATCCTGGTTTTACGAGGATCGTGAATGTATGCATGCTCCCATTCCAGGGAACCACTATGAATTCAAATCAAGAATGATTCAAATGCTACCAATTTTCCATGGGTTAGCAAATGAAAATCCATACGTTCACTTAAATGAATTCTGGGTATGCAAAATGTTCGAGTCCACAATGTCAGCGATGAGATAGCGAAGCTCAAACTCTTTCCGTTCTCTTTAAGAGATAAGGCAAAAACATGGTTCTATTCCTTAGAACCACAATCTATTCAGAGTTGGGCAGAGCTGCATCGCCAGTTCCTTAAAAAATATTTTCCCATGACTAAGGCCAATGAATTGCGTCAGAAGATCCGTTCTTTTCCCAACAACTCTGAAACATTCCATGAATGTTGGGAACGCGTTTTAAGGAATTGATCGAAGTTGCCCAAATCATCAAGTTCCAAGGTGGCAACAAGTCCAAAGTTTTACAATGGGTGATTCACGAAGAGAGCGCATGGTTGATGCATCTTGTGGTGGATCTTGTGCCACGAAAGAAGTCGAATTGTGGGCATTGTTTGAAAAGTTATATCAAACTTGATACAAAGTGAGACACCGCGAACCAACTTGAACACAGCACCTAAATCTCATGTGTTGACAAAAAGGCGGATTGTCGATGTCAACAATAATGCCTCGAGATCTCTCAACAAAGTTTGACATGTCTTTGTCCAAGCAGATGAACATGTTGTTAGTCGCTACCAAGCAAGCTAAAGCTCACCCCCCAGTGTGTTCAATTTGTGACCACCAGTCATATGGCTAATGAGTGCCCTACTACCTTGTCATTCTTCCACGATGAACCTAATCCTCAAGAAGCGGTAAATGTGACTCAATCTTATCGGTGGCGAGGTAGAAACATGTACTCCAATACCTACAATCCGAATGGAAAAATCACCCCAACTTAGGATGGGGTGAATCGAATAAGCGGCGTAAACCGACAACATAGAGCCAACACAATGGGTGGACAACAACCTTTTCAACCAAATTTTCAACAAAATTTTCGTCCTAGCAAATTTCCAGAATTCTAATTTCCAAGCAATTCCAATTTCAACAGAATGCTCAGATTATCATCCAAATTCGACTCTGAAAAATCGAATTTCAATCGGAATCTTAATCAATCTCATGCCGATGCCGAAAGATTACGATGCGGAAGAAAAGCTTATCGAAGCATGCAATCTTTCGGAGATGATAATGGACCAAGTCGATCAATTGGCCAATCAAGCGAGTCAACGAGAGGAAGGTAGGCTCCCGACCAACCCATCAATAATCCTCGAGGCCAAGCACCATCTGACGAGACCATCGAATAGTCAACGGTTGAAAAGCATTACGGTCTTTGAGAAGTGGGACGAGGTTGATAATCAAGTGAAAATGCATGAAGGCGATGAAGAAAGAGAAGCGATGAGGAAAAGAATCGAGAAAAGAAAGGAGAAAGGAAAAGGAAAAGAAAGGAAAGGAAAGAGAAAGAAAGAGACAAAGAGCCGTAGATAAGAAAAGTGCAAGAGCAAGGAAGAGAGAAAGGAAAAGAAAAGTAATAGAGGAAGAGTTTCCAAACCGTCCAACAAGGGCGTGAAAAGAATCGGAAATGGAATCACCTTATGTCCCAAAGGCACCATTCCTCAATGCCTAACTCCTCCATCTAGAATGGGAAAGGGACAAAATGGAAGAAATTTTGAAACATTCAAGCAAGTAAAGATAAATCTTCCATTACTTGAAACAATCAAACAAGTCCCCTGATCGCCAAGTTTTTCAAAGATTTGTGCACTTTCGGAGAGAAAGGCGTACTCACGTTTCAAAGAAAGTGTTCCTAACAAATCAAGTCATTCGATATTGCGATTGGAAACCCCAGAAACCGAAAGACCACAGGTCCCAACTGCTCCATGTGTCATTGGTGGGCAACCAATTGGAAAGGCGTTATTGGATTTGGGAGCAAGTGTTAATCGATCCCATACTCAATGTACAAGAAACTTCGGATTGGGTGAATTGAAACCACGACGGTCACACCTCAATGGCAGATAGATCGGAAAAGAAGACCGAGGGTGTTATCGAGGATGTTTTGGTTGGAATAGACAAGTTTGTCTTTCCGGTGGACTTCGTTGTCTTAGACATGGAACCACCACCAAATCAATCAATCAAGTCCCAATTATTCTTGGGACGTCCGCTTCTCGCCATCGCCAACGCTTGCATTAATTGTCGACGGAGTCATGGGTTTCTTTTGGAAACATGAAAGTCGCTTAACATATTCCATGCGATGAACCATTTCCCTAATGAGGATGAGGTCGAATGTTTTACATCGATCGGATGGACGAAGTGGTGGATGAAGCATTACCATCAATGCTCACCAAAGAGGAATTTGAAAGCGCTTTGTTAGCCATCTATGAGGACAAAGGGCTTGAAAGGAAGCGGTCGGAGAGAAAAGTCAAATTCATCATGTCAAGATGATAACTTATGTGAAGTTGTGACTAAGGTAGAACCACTACCCTTGAGGTAAAGGATGTCTTGACTCCATCAATTGGCGACCACCAAGCGTGGAATTGAAACAATTGCAGAGTCCCTCAAATATGCTTTTACGGGACCTCGAGAAACACTTCCATGATAATTTCATCCACATTATCGGAAGAACAAGAGAATGATTTGTTGAAGGTCTTTGAAAGAGCACAAGGAGGCCATCGGATGGACCTTAGGCGATCTCAAGGGATTGACCCATCGGTATGTATGCATAAAATACATCCGGAGGATGAGAGTAAACCATCGAGGGAACCACAGGCGACTTAATCCGAACATGCAAGAAGTCGTTTTAAAGGAAATCATTAAACTCCTCGATCTTTGGAATCATCTATCCGATCTCCGATAGTGAATGGGTTAGTCCGGTACAAATCGTTGAAAAAATCCGGAATTACGATTGAAAGAAACTACGGAGGAGAATTGGTGCCCACTCATTGAAACTCTTGGATGGCGTGTGTGCATTGATTATCGAAAATTGAACACGACCACCGGAAAAGATCATTTTCCCTTGGTTCATTGATCAAATTCTTGAGAAGTTAGGCTGGCAAGAGTTTTATTGCTTTCTTGATGGTTATTAGGATACAATCAAGTGCCCGTTTTCGGTGATCAAGAAGACAACATTCACGTGTCCATATGGTAGCGTTTGCATATCGAAGGATGCCATTCGCTTATGTAATGCTCACTCGTTTCAACGATGTATGTTGGCCATATTCTGGACATGATCGACAAATTCATCAAGTCTTCATGGACGACTTCTCGGTTTTGGAAAAACATTTGATTCTTGTTTGAATCATCTTTCAGTGTGTTACACGTTGTGTAGATTCCAAACTTGTTCTCGGTGGGAAAAGAGCCATTTTATGGTTCAACAAGGAATTGTGTTGGGGCATATTGTTTCAACGAAAGGAATTGAAGTTGATAAGAAGGTCGACTTAATTGCAAATTTACCACCTCCTAAAAGTGTTCACAAATTCGATCATTTTTGGGGCATCTTTGGATTTTATAGAAGATTCATTAAGGATTTTAGCAAGGTGGCTAAACCATTGTGCACTTTGCAGCAAAGATGTTCCTTTGATTTTGATGAGGATTGCATAAAGGCATTCCTAAAATTGCGTGAACTCTTATCAAATGCACCAATAATCCAACCACGGATTATTCTTTACCATTCGAACTCATGTGTGATGCATCGATTATGCGATCGGCTGTCTTAGGGCAAAGGGTGAATAAATTACCTCACGTAATTTATTATGCTAGCAGACATTAATTGATGCCAATGAATTACACCACCAGAAGGAAGGAATTATTAGGCTGTGGTGTATGCTCTCGGACAAATTCCGTTCCTATTTGCTTGGATCGAAAATAGTGGTCTTTTGCACCACTCGCTTTGAAATATCTTTTAGCAAAGAAGGATCTGAAACCAAGGCGATCCGTTGGATCCTGCTTCTCCGAATTCAACTTTGAGATTAAAGATAAAAGGGGTTGAGAACGTTGTGGTGATCATCATCTAGAATTACACTGAAGAATCATCTATACGAGACCATCCGTGACACATTTCCGGATGAGCAGTTGATGGCAATTGATGGTGCAAAAGTTCCTGGTTTGCTAACATCGTGAATTATCTCGGTCATCGCGAAATTCCACCGAGTAAGAATGATAAGAATCTCTTTTCTCCCAAATAAAATACTATTTCGGGATGAACCATATTTGTTTAAATTCGCTCGGATCGGATCATTAGGAGATGCGTGCGGAAAGGCGAGCAACTAAGCGTCCTAAATTTTTTGCCATCTTTGGGGCTGTGGAGGCCATTTCGGAGGACGAAGACCGCATGAAAATCCTTCAAAGCGGATTCTCTTGGCCCTCAATCTTCGTGTGACGCTCAATCTGCAAGGAATATGCAGTGTCAATGACAGCAATATTTCACGACGAAATATGATGCCTTAATCCAATTCGATTGTTGAAATTTTCGATGTTTGGGGATTGACTTTATGGGTCCTTTTCCACCATCCTTTGGGTATTCATATATTCGTGGTACATTGACTATGTCTCCAAATGGATTGAAGGCTGCAAGCAATGATCACAAGGTTGTGGTCAAATTTACGAGAGAACATGTGTTTAACCGATTCGGGATCCCAAGAGCAATCATCGATTGATGGCGGTTCGCATTTTGCAATAGCCATTTGCCACTTTAATGAAGAAGTACGACGTCACTCACAAAGTCGCTATTGCACCATCCACAGACTAGTGGTCGGTGGAAGTGTCTAACCGGAAATCGCGAATTCTAGAAAAGACATGCACGACCGGATAGAAGAGATTGGTCAAACCGGCTATCATGCTTTGTGGGCCTATCGCATCGCATTCAAGACACCGATCGGAATGTCTCCCTTCAATTGTCTCGGAAGGCATGTCATCTTCCCTGTCAATTGGAGCATAAGGCATTCAGGCGATCAAACGATTTAATTTCGATATGCAAGCAGGGTCGAATCGAAGGTTCTGAGCTTGAGTGAATTAGAAGAGTTACGCTACGATGCGTATGAAAATTCAAAGATGTACAAGGAAAGGTACAAAAAGTTGCGATCAATTAATTTCTCGGAAGGAGTTTCATGTTGGCCAAAAGTTTGGTTATTCAATTCGACTTAAGCTTCATCACAGGAAATTGAAATCTAGATGGGAAGGCCCGTTTGTTGTTTCCATTAGTGAGCATGCAATTGAAATTCAAAGCCTTGAGGACAATCGAGTTTTCAAAGTGAATGGGCAAAGACTCAAACCTGTTTGAGCCGATGACCCGATTTAAGATTGAGGCAATGCACCTTAGTGATCCGATTCTTGATCAATGAAGAGGTCATTATGTCGACACTTAAACTTCAGCTTCAGGAGGCAACCCGATGTGTTTTATTTAGGAGTTGGACAGTTTAGTTTAGGATTTAGGATTTATTTCTCTTTTAGTATGTTTAGTTCTAGAATATTAGTTTTAGTTTAGTTTAGGTTATTTTAATTTCCAAATTAGTGTAGCCACATTACCTTCAATCTATTTTGGTCATGTTCTAATTTGATGCCCATATTCTCTTTTGATCTTTGTGTTGAGGTACTTTTCAACGCAGGTTTGGGGTACCTACTTATTTCAAACAATGAGGACATTGTCATTTTTAGGTTTGGGGTATGTATGATTATCTATCTTTCATCACTTATTTTTGATTTTCTTTGAAAAAAAAAAAAAAATTTTGGAACCATCATACATGATTTACTTTGCAATAGTTTTCAAACTTTAGTTGATGATGCATGTGAATTTAATTTTGAGAATATTGATGTCATATTTTGAATACTTGTATCTAGGATGATGAAGCTTAATGTGATAATTTGTGGATGACTCAAATTCATGCTTAGAATTTTGCACTTATACCAAGCTAAGACTTAGAAATCGATGAACTATTTTGAGCGTTGAATCTTAGGTTCTTAGTGGAGACTAAAGCTTTAGAGCTAATTTCCGTCATTGATGAGTGAATATATAAACTCGGAGTTTTCTTTGAATCTGAATTATCTTGCATAATCTCATACATTTTATTTTGGCTTGTGACTTTGCATGATATCAAATTCATATTATTGTGTTAGAAACGTCTTGTATATCTACTCAAGACAAATAGGCAAGGTTACCATCTTTTAAGGAAATGATTGAAGGCCATCTTTGGCTCGTTTGTGCTTAAAATGCCCATAAATTTATCCTTTTAGTACCCTTTGAGCCTATAGAAAAATTTACCCTTATACATTCTTTGATAAGCCACGTTAACCTTTAACCCTTCACAATTTACGAAAATTTAGCTTTACCCTTCTTATTTAGAAATTAGGAGCGAGGATGAAAATGAGCGAAAAAGAGTAAGTGAGAGATAATGAGTTATGGTGTTCTTGAGAGTGTATGGCAAATATAAAAAGAAAAAAGGGAGAAAAAAAAAAAAAAAAAAAAAAGGAATGAAAAATGAGGTGCTTCAAGAAAAGGAAATTCAAAGAGAAGAAAGAATGAGAAAAGAAAATATTGAAAAAAAAATGGTGAGAAATTAGAAAAGAAAAAAAGAAAAGAAGAGAAATAAAAAAAATAAAATAAAAAATCGAAGTTAGTTCCTTTTCCAATTTCTCGAAATTTTGAATCACAATTCCTTTCTTTCTTACCCTTACACGAGCCCCATTACAACCCTACAAAAGACCTTCATGATCCGATCTTGCATTGGTAAGCATCTTGTGGAGAGTCAATATATAATACTTATGACACTTGATATGACATGCTTAGGATATACAAGTATCTTCTTATGAGATTTATTTTTGTTCATTGATTGCATCGTGTTTCATTTATCATGTGAGACCTTTTTATTTGCTTTGTATTGATCTCTCACATGTGCGAAAACTTACCAATCATCGGAGTGATTTTATTTTGAGTATACCTAAAGTGAGGATTGAGTCAAGACAACGGATCCGATGATTTCCGTTTGGACTAGTTCGAGATGGATGAATCTTGGTTTTGGTATGCACACACTGCGTTTAAGCATGAATGGATGAGTTATCTAACGATTTGGAGCATTAGACTAATTTGAATGGATATTGGTATGATTAGTGTAACATTGTTATTTAAAATTGAGAATTTGCATGTTGAATTGATTATTGATTTTGAGCTTTGAAGTTAAATATATGTTATAAAAATCACATTTTGAAAACTCAATTTCTGATGGTTTGAAATTTTGGAAGTTTGTGGGTAACTTCACTGCAAACCCTCAGGAGACACAACTCCTCCACTAGGGATCACCTAGGGGTTTAAAGGCTTGTTGCACATGCTAAGTGCAATCGTGTTCCCTACGAAAGTGGCATTTAAATTTTAGGATGTTAGTTTGATTTGCTTTATATTTCTATCATTCTCTTTGCTCGAGGACTAGCAAAGTGTAGGTTTGGGGGTGTGATGAGTAGTGAAATATGATGATATTTCACCCCTAAATACCTATATTTAGCCGTCCGATGAAGGCTATCTGATGAGATTTGCTAGATTTGAAGTGTTTTTCTGATCCAAGTTTCTAAAACAGCCCAAGAATCCGAAATAATGTCAAAACAACGCTATTTTGGGTCATTGAGAACCTAGTGCGACTTGCAGCTCAATTTGGACCTTCAAGACGTCAGATTCAGGAAATTGCTAAAACATAAAAGTTGTAGAGCTCGTCGTCAGCTTTCCAACGCTTCAAGAATCACCTCAATCCGAGTTCGGTACAGAAAATTATGAGCAAAATACCGAGGCAGTATCTCGATGCAAAGCTAGGCGAATTCACGAAAATTACTCTTAGATGTCAATCGAGAGAGGTATTAGGTTAGGCTATTATAAAAAGGAAGCCACGAGTTTCTTGGGGATTATTATTTTTTCAATATTATTCATTCTTTCTTTTTAGTTTTAGGGCTCTTCACTTTGGGGAATATTTTCTTCATCTTTTCAAGTCTTCTTCTCTCCTTCTGGGTTTATTCAGTAGATTGTACCTAGGATTTGCATTATTTTCTAGAAATTCATAGATTGTATTTAGGAAAAACAATTGCAAATATCTTTTGGAAGAAATAAAGAGGAATGACTTTGAAAAAAAAATCAAATCAAAAGATGAGATGGCGGCTAAATCGATAGATCGGGAAGATCGATCCCGGATAAGTACCCATGTTTATGATTAATACCTGATCTATTATTGTTATCATGGAATCGTTTTGCTCAAAGTTTGTGTGATTGAAAATATTTTGAATGCTTTGTTATGACCGTTGATTCGCGTATCAGCCGTAATCGCTAGATCTGGACTCACTGTGATCTAATTTGTGAAGCGATTATGTCTTTGATTGATCTAAATATCATGAGATACGCTATGCTTTTTACATGACTCATACCGCAATGTTAAATTTGAGTCATTGTTTTAGATAGGGTATCTTAGGATTGATGATCATATTTTATTTCAAGTCATTTTTCTAGATGAATGATGGTGTGAATGATGATTTAATGAAAGCTGTGGGTTTTAATGATAGAAAAGTGCAGTCTGCAGTAGCATATTCCTTGATCTCATTTTAATATTGTTGTAGATTTATCGTAATTAATTGTTTAGATTAATTTATTTTTTCGCATTTAGGAAAAGTCGTTAAGTTTTTGGTAAAATTGAATCGCCTTTGGTACTTCCTTAGGGGCGTTTTAAAATCTACTAAAGAATTAATTAAAATTCACGTTTCACTGTGGGTTTGACACCTGTTCTTGCCATCTTGCAATAGATCTTGTGCACTTGCAAGGTTACATTCTAAATCGATCAAGTTTTTGGCTGTTCTTGTGAAATCGGTGAAATTTTGATTAATTCGGATAGGGATTTTCTGTTTGAGTGTTTAAAAAAAATTTATTTCCCTTATTTTTCTCTCTTTGATAAGATTTTGTGGAGTCTTTTTAGGAAGTTTAGATTTTTATGATACCTTCCTTAGGAAATTTAGGAAGTAGAGATTTTTAGGACTTCTTATTTTAGATTTGGTAGGACTCTTTTTCCTTATTTTCCTCTTTTAGATATTTTTAGGATTTTCTAAATTTAGTCATTAACTTTTGTGGGACTTTTGTTTTAGGATTTTTAGGAATCTTTCATTCTTCTCCTTATTTTTCTCTTTTAGGAAAGATTTTATAGGATTTTCAATTTTAATTTTTAATTTTCGAATTTAATTTAAAAAAAAAAAAAAAAAAAAAAAAAAAAAAAAAAATTTAATTAATTTAAATTCGAATTTTAATTTTAATTTGAATTTAAAAAAAAAAAAAAAAAAAAAATTTAATTAATTTAAATTCGAATTTTAATTTTAATTTGAATTTAAAAAAAAAAAAAAAAAAAATTAATTAATTTAAATTCGAATTTTAATTTTAATTTGAATTTAAAAAATAAAAAAAAATAAAAAAAATTTAATTAATTAATTAATTAATTTAAATTTTAATTTTAATTTTAATTTGAATAAAAAAAAAATTAATTTAAATTCGAATTTTAATTAAAAAAAAAAAAAAAAAGAAGAAATCTTTCCTGCTGATATTGGCTACTGTTTATCATCTTTGTTTAAATCGTTTGAAGCAGAATTTTGTGGGTTTGTTGTGGATTCTTCAACCCTGTTTGTGAGTGTTGGTGTATGAGCTTTACTCGTTCTCATCACCCACATACCTCTGGATTTAATCTTGAGATCGAAAGAGCTTGTATACAGAATCGAAGAGTTAGTGGGAATCAATATCAACAAACTGAGACCATGGCAGACCAAAGGCAAGAGAGAGATGAGAATAACAACAATGGGAATGTCAATAATGGAAATAATAGGAACAATAATTTTGATGAGGGCCCTAGAACACTGGAGTATTATAACGATCCTGGTTTTTACGAGGATCAGGAATGTATTATGCATGCTCCCATTCCAGGGAACCACTATGAATTCAAATCAGCAATGATTCAAATGCTACCAATTTTCCATGGGTTAGCAAATGAAAATCCGCACGTTCACTTAAATGAATTCACTGGGGTATGCAAAATGTTCGAGTCCACAATGTCACCGATGAGATAGCTCAACTCTTTCCGTTCTCTTTAAGAGATAAAGGCAAAAACATGGTTCTATTCCTTAGAACCACAATCTATTCGAGTTAGGCGCGTACATTTCTTAAAAATATTTTCCCATGACTAAGGCCATTGAATTGCGTCGGAAGATCGGTTCTTTTCCCAACAACCTCTGAAACATTCCATGAATGTTGGGAGCGTTTTAAGGAATTGATCGAAGTTGCCCAAATCATCAAGTTCCAAGGTGGCAACAAGTCCAAAGTTTTACAATGGTGATTCACGAAGAGGCGCATGGTTGATGCATCTTGTGGTGGATCTTGTGCCACGAAAGAAGTGAATTTGTGGGCATTGTTTGAAAAGTTATATCAAACTTCGATACAAAGTGAGACAACAGGCGAACCAACTTGAACTGGCACCTAAATCTCATGTGTTGACAAAAGGCGGATTGTATGCGATGTCAACAATAATGCCTCAGATCTCTCAACAAAGTTTGACATCTTTGTCCAAACAGATGAACATGTTGTTATTGCTACCAAGCAAGCTAAAGCTCTGTCACCCCCACGGTGTGTTCAATTTGTGACCACCGGTCATATGGCTAATGAGTGCCCTACTACCTTGTCATTCTTCCTGATGAACCTAATCCTCAAGAGGTAAATGTGACTCAATCTTATCACGGGGTAGAAACATGTACTCCAATACCTACAATCATGGAAAAATCACCCCAACTTAGGATGGGGTGAATCGAATAAGCGGCAGTAAACCAAAGAACATAGAGCCAACACAATGGGTGGACAACAACCTTTTCAACCAAATTTTCAACAAAATTTTCGTCCACAAGCAAATTTCCAGTGAATTCTAATTTCCAGCAATTCCAATTTCCAGCAGAATGCTCAGTATTATCATCCAAATTCGACTCAAGAAAAATCGAATTTCAATCGAATCTTAATCAATCTCATGCAGTGCTTGAAAGATTCGATGCGGAAGAAAAGCTTATCTGAAGCATGCAATCTTTCGAGATGATAATGGACCAAGTCGATCAATTGGCCAATCAAGTCAACGAGAGGAAGGTAGGCTCCCCATCAATAATCCTCGAGGCCAAGCACCATCTGAGCAGACCATCGAATAGTCAACAGGTTGAAAGTCATTACGGTCTTTGAAGTGGGAGAGGTTGATAATCAAGTGAAAATGCACAGAAGTCGATGAAGAAAGAGAAGCGATGAGGAAAAGAATCGAGAGAAAAGAAAGGAGAAAGGAAAAGGAAAAGAAAGGAAAAGGAAAAGAGAAAGAAAGAGACAAAGAGCGAGATAAGAAAAGTGCAAGAGCAAGGAAGAGAGAAAGGAAAAGAAAAGTAATAGAGGAAGAGTTTCCTTCAACCGTCCAACAAGGACGTGAAAAAGAATCGAAATGGAATCGCACCTTATGTCCCAAAGGCACCATTCCCTCAATGCCTAACTCCTCCATCTAGAATGGGAAAGGGACCACAAAAATGGAAGAAATTTTGAAACATTCAAGCAAGTAAAGATAAATCTTCCATTACTTGAAACAATCAAACAAGTCCTGAAAGGCCAAGTTTTCAAAGATTTGTGCACTTTCGGAAGAGAAACGTACTCACGTTTCAAAGAAAGTGTTCTAACAAATCAAGTCGATTCGATATTACGATTGGAAACCCCACGAACCGAAAGACCACAGAGTCCCAAGCTGTTCCATGTGTCATTGGTGGGCAACCAATTGGAAAGCGTTATTGGATTTGGGAGCAAGTGTTAATCGATCCCATACTCAATGTACAAGAAACTTCGGATTGGGTGAATTGAAACCCACGGTCACACTCCAACCGCGGATAGATCGAGAAAAGAAGACCGAGGGTGTTATCGAGGATGTTTTGGTTGGAATAGACAAGTTTGTCTTTCCGGTGGACTTCGTTGTCTTAGACATGGAACCACCTGCGAAATCAATCAATCAAGTCCCAATTATTCTTGGGACGTCGTTTCTCCTTGCCAACGCTTGCATTAATTGTCGACGGGAGTCATGGAGCGTTTCTTTTGGAAACATGAAAGTCGCTTAACATATTCCATGCGATGAACCATTTCCCTAATGAGGATGAGGTCGAATGTTTTACATCGATCGGATGGGAAGTGGTGGATGAAGCATTACCATCAATGCTCACCAAAGAGGAATTTGAAAGCGCTTTGTTAGCCATCTATGAGGACAAAGGGCTTGAAAGGAAGCGGTCGAGAGAAAAGTCAAATTCATCATGTCAAGATGATAACTTATGTGAAGTTGTGACTAAGGTAGAACCACTACCCTCGAGGTAAAGGATGTCTTGACTCCATCAATTGAGCGCCCACCAACCGTGGAATTGAAACAATTGCGAGTCCCTCAAATATGCTTTTGGGACCTCGAGAAACACTTCCAAAGTGATAATTTCATCCACATTATCGGAAGAACAAGAGAATGATTTGTTGAAGGTCTTTGAAAAGAGCACAAGGAGGCCATCGGATGGACCTTAGGCGATCTCAAGGATTGACCCATCGGTATGTATGCATAAAATACATCGGAGGATGAGAGTAAACCATCGAGGGAACCACAGGCGACTTAATCCGAACATGCAAGAAGTCGTTTTAAAGGAAATCATTAAACTCCTCGATCTTTGGAATCATCTATCCGATCTCGATAGTGAATGGGTTAGTCGATACAAATCGTTGAAAAAGCTGGAATTACGATGAAAGAAACTACGGAGGAGAATTGGTGCCCATCGTGAAACTCTTTGGATGGCGTGTGTGCATTGATTATCGAAAATTGAACACGACCACCGAAAAGATCATTTTCCTTCCGTTCATTGATCAAATTCTTGAGAAGTTAGGTTGGGCAAGAGTTTTATTGCTTTCTTGATGGTTATTCGGGATACAATCAAGTGCCGTTTTCCGGTGATCAAGAAGACAACATTCACGTGTCCATATGGTGCGTTTGCATATCGAAGGATGCCATTACATGTAATGCTCGACCCACGTTTCAACGATGTATGTTGGCCATATTCTGGACATGATCGACAAATTCATGAAGTCTTCATGGGCGACTTCTCGGTTTTGGAAAAACATTTGATTCTTGTTTGAATCATCTTTCACGCAGTGTTGCAACGTTGTGTAGATTCCAAACTTGTTCTCAGCTGGGAAAAGAGCCATTTTATGGTTCAACAAGGAATTGTGTTGGGGCATATTGTTTCAACGAAAGGAATTGAAGTTGATAAGGCGAAGGTCGACTTAATTGCAAATTTACCACCTCCTAAAAGTGTTCGACAAATTCGATCATTTTTGGGGCATCTTTGAATTTTATAGAAGATTCATTAAGGATTTTAGCAAGGTGGCTAAACCATTGTGCACTTTGCTTGGCAAAGATGTTCCTTTTGATTTTGATGAGGATTGCATAAAGGCATTCCTAAAATTGCGTGAACTCTTATCAAATGCACCAATAATCCAACCACCGGATTATTCTTTACCATTCGAACTCATGTGTGATGCATTATGCGATCGGAGCTGTCTTAGGGCAAAGGGTGAATAAATTACCTCACGTAATTTATTATGCTAGCAAGACATTAATTGATGCCCAACTGAATTACACCACCACCGAGAAGGAATTATTAGCTGTGGTGTATGCTCTGGACAAATTCCGTTCCTATTTGCTTGGATCGAAAATAGTGGTCTTTTCAGACCACTCTGCTTTGAAATATCTTTTAGCAAAGAAGGATGCGAAACCAAGGCTGATCCGTTGGATCCTGCTTCTCCAGGAATTCAACTTTGAGATTAAAGATAAAAAGGGGGTTGAGAACGTTGTGGCTGATCATCTGTCTAGAATTCTGCCTGAAGAATCATCTATACCTGAGACCATCCGTGACACATTTCCGGATGAACATTTGATGGCAATTGATGTAGCTGGTGCAAAAGTTCCGTGGTTTGCTAACATCGTGAATTATCTGGTCACTGGCAGAATTCCCACTGAGTGGGGTAAGAATGATAAGAATCTCTTTTTCTCCCAAATAAAATACTATTTCTGGGATGAACCATATTTGTTTAAATTCTGCTCGGATCAGATCATTAGGAGATGCGTGCGAGAAGAGCGAGCAACTAAGCGTCCTAAATTTTTGCCATCTTTGGGGCTGTGGAGGCCATTTCGGAGACGAAGACCATGAAAATCCTTCAAAGCGGATTCTCGCCCTCAATCTTCGTGGCTTGCTCAATCGCAAGGAATGCCAGCGGTGTCACGACTTGGCAATATTTCCTGACGAAATATGATGCCTTAATCCAATTCGATTGTTGAAATTTTCGATGTTTGGGGATTGACTTTATGGGTCCTTTTCCACCATCCTTTGGGTATTCATATATTACGGTGGTATTGACTATGTCTCCAAATGGATTGAATTGTAGCAACCCGATCAAATGATCACAAGGTTGTGGTCAAATTTACGAGAGAACATGTGTTTAACCGATTCGGATCCCAAGAGCAATCATCGGTGATGGCGGTTCGCATTTTGCAATAGCCATTTTGCCACTTTAATGAAGAAGTACAGCGTCACTCACAAAGTCGCTTCACGTACCATCCAGAACTAGTGGTCGTGGAAGTGTCTAACCGGGAAATCAAGCGAATTCTAGAAAAGATGCAATAGGATAGAAGAGATTGGTCAAACCGCTATCTCGATGCTTTTGGGCCTATCGTCTCGCATTCAAGACACCGATCGGAATGTCTCCCTTGATTGTCTACGGAAGGCATGTCATCTTCTGTCGAATTGGAGCATAAGGCATTACAGGCGATCAAACGATTTAATTTCGATATGCAAGCGAGAGGTCGAATCGAAGGTTCTGATTGAGTGAATTAGAAGAGTTACGCTACGATGCGTATGAAAATTCAAAGATGTACAAGGAAAACAAAAGTTGCACGATCAATTAATTTCTCGGAAGGAGTTTCATGTTGGCCAAAAGTTTGGTTATTCAATTCCGACTTAAGCTTCATCACGGGAAATTGAAATCTAGATGGGAAGGCCGTTTGGGTTGTTTCCATTAGTGAGCAGTGCAATTGAAATTCAAAGCCTTGAGGACAATCGAGTTTTCAAAGTGAATGGGCAAAGACTCAAACCGGTGTTTGAGCCGATGACCCGATTTAAGATTGAGGCAATGCACCTTAGTGATCCAGTTCTTGATCAATGAAGAGGTCGGTTGTCGACACTTAAACTCGGCGCTTCACAGGAGGCAACCCGGTGTGTTTTATTTAGGAGTTGGACACGAGGTTTAGTTTAGGATTTAGGATTTATTTCTCTTTTCGTATGTTTAGTTCTAGAATATTAGTTTTAGTTTAGTTTAGGTTATTTTAATTTCCAAATTAGTGTAGCCACATTACCTTCAATCTATTTTGGTCATGTTCTAATTTGATGCCCATATTCTCTCTTTGATCTTTGTGTTGAGGTACTTTTCAGCAGGTTTGGGGGTACCTACTTATTTCAAACAATGAGGACATTGTCATTTTTAGGTTTGGGGTATGTATGATTATCTATCTTTCATCACTTATTTTGATTTTCTTTGAAAAAAAAAAAAAAAAAATTTTGGAACCATCATACATGATTTACTTTGCAATAGTTTTCAAACTTTAGTTGATGATGCATGTGAATTTAATTTTGAGAATATTGATGTCATATTTTGAATACTTGTATCTAGGATGATGAAGCTTAATGTGATAATTTGTGGATGACTCAAATTCATGCTTAGAATTTTGCACTTATACCAAGCTAAGACTTAGAAATCGATGAACTATTTTGAGCGTTGAATCTTAGGTTCTTAGTGGAGACTAAACCCGATAAGCTTTAGAGCTAATTTCCGTCATTGATGAGTGAATATATAAACTGGAGTTTTCTTTGAATCTGAATTATCTTGCATAATCTCATACATTTTATTTTGGCTTGTGACTTTGCATGATATCAAATTCATATTATTGTGTTAGAACGTACTGTATATCTACTCAAGACAAATAGGCAAGGTTACCATCTTTTAAGGAAATGATTGAAGGCCATCTTTGGCTCGTTTGTGCTTAAAATGCCCCACCTCATATAAATTTATCCTTTTAGTACCCCTTTGAGCCTATAGAAAAATTTACCCTTATACATTCTTTGATAAGCCACGTTAACCTTTAACCCTTCACAATTTCTGAAAATTTAGCTTTACCCTTCTTATTTAGAAATTAGGAACGAGGATGAAGATGAGCAAAAAGAGAGAAAGTGGAGAGAAAATGAGTTATGGTGTTTAGTGAGGGTGAAAGGCAAATAAAAAAAAAAAAAAAGGGGAGAGAAAAAAAAAAAAAAAAAAAAAAAAAAAGGAATGAAAAATGAGGTGCTTCAAGAAAAGGAAATTCAAAAGAGAAGAAAGAATGAGAAAAGAAAAATATTGAAAAAAAAAAAATGGTGAGAAATTAGAAAAGAAAAAAAAAGAAAAGAAGAGAAATAAAAAAAAAATAAAATAAAAAAAAATCAGAAGTTAGTTCCTTTTCCAATTTCTCAGAAATTTTGAATCACAATTCCCTTTCTTTCTTACCCTTACCTGAGCCCCATTACAACCCTACAAAAGACCTTCATGATCCGATCTTGCATTGGTAACTGTCTTGTGGAGAGTCAATATATAATACTTATGACACTTGATATGACATGCTTAGGATATACAAGTATCTGTTCTTATGAGATTTATTTTTGTTCATTGATTGCATCGTGTTTCATTTATCATGTGAGACCTTTTTATTTGCTTTGTATTGATCTCTCACATGTGTGCGAAAACTTACCAATCATCGGAGTGATTTTATTTTGAGAGTATACCTAAAGTGAGGATTGAGTCAAGACAACAGATCCGATGATTTCCTGTTTGGACTAGTTACGAGATGGATGAATCTTGGTTTTGGTATGCACACACTACGTTTAAGCATGAATGGATGAGTTATCTAACGATTTGGAGCATTAGACTAATTTGAATGGATATTGGTATGATTAGTGTAACATTGTTATTTAAAATTGAGAATTTGCATGTTGAATTGATTATTGATTTTGAGCTTTGAAGTTAAATATATGTTATAAAAATCAGATTTTGAAAACTCAATTTTACCGATGGTTTGAAATTTTTGGAAGTTTGTGGGTAACTTCACTGCAAACCCTCAGGAGACACAACTCCTCCACTAGGGATCACCTAGGGGTTTAAAGGCTTGTTGCACATGCTAAGTGCAATCGTGTTCCCTACGAAAGTGGCATTTAAATTTTAGGATGTTAGTTTGATTTGCTTTATATTTCTATCATTCTCTTTGCTCGAGGACTAGCAAAGTGTAGGTTTGGGGGTGTGATGAGTAGTGAAATATGATGATATTTCACCCCTAAATACCTATATTTAGCCGTCCGATGAAGGCTATCTGATGAGATTTGCTAGATTTGAAGTGTTTCAGGTAAATACAGTCCAAGTTTCTAAAACAGCCCAAGAATCCCGAAAATAATGTCAAAACACTGCTATTTTGGGTCATTGAGAACTTAGTGCGACTTGCAGCTCAATTTGGACCTTCAAGACGTCAGATTCAGGAAATTGCTAAAACATAAAAGTTGTAGAGCTCGTCGTCAGCTTTCCAACGCTTCAAGAATCACCTCAATCCGAGTTCGGTACAGAAAATTATGAGCAAAATACCGAGGCAGTATCTGATGCAAAGCTAGGCGGGAATCCACGAAATTTACTCTTAGATGTCAATCGAGAGGTATTAGGGTTAGGCTATTATAAAAGGAAGCCACGAGTTTCTTAGGGGATTATTATTTTTGCAATTAGAATATTATTCATTCTTTCTTTTTAGTTTTAGGGCTCTTCACTTTGGGGAATATTTTCTTCATCTTTTCAAGTCTTCTTCTCTCCTTCTTCTAGGGTTTATTCGAGGTAGATTGTACCTAGGATTTGCATTATTTTCTAGAAATTAGATTGTATTTAGGAAAAACAATTGCAAATATCTTTTGGAAGAAATAAAGAGGAATGACTTTGAAAGAAAAGGAGATCAAACACCAAAGATGGTAGCTAAATCGATGATCGGGAAGATCGATCCCAGATAAGTACCCATGTTTATGATTAATACCGCGATCTATTATTGTTATCATGGAATCGTTTTGCTCAAAGTTTGTGTGATTGAAAATATTTTGAATGCTTTGTTATGACCGTTGATTTGCGTATCAGCGGCCGTAATCGCTAGATCTCTGGACTGCGCAGTGATCTAGTCGAGAGCGATTATGTATGTGATTGTCGTGATCTAAATATCATGAGATACGCTTATGCTTTTACATGACTCATACCGCAATGTTAATTTGAGTCATTGTTTTAGATAGGGTATGCTTGGATTGATGATCATATTTTATTTCAAGTCATTTTCTAGATGAATGATGGTGTGAATGATGATTTAATGGCTGGGTTTTAATGATAGAAAAGTGCAATGAATCTGGGTATATTCCTTGATCTCATTTTAATATTGTTCGTAGATTTATCAAGAATTAATTGTTTAGATTAATTTATTTTTTGCATTTAGGAAAAGTGCGTTAAGTTTTGGTAAAATTGAATCGCCTTTGGTACTTCCTTAGGGGCGTTTTAAAATCTCTAAAGAATTAATTAAAATTCACGTTCCACTGTGGGTTCGACACCCTGTTCTTGCCATACTGATAGATCTTGTGCACTTGCAAGGGTTACATTCTAAATCGATCAAGTTTTTTGGTAATTCTTAAAAATCGGTGAAATTTTGATTAATTGAGATAGGGATTTTTCTGTTTTGAGTGTTTAAAAAAAAAAAAATTTATTTCCCTTATTTTTCTTTCTTTTGTAAAATTTTGTGGAGTTTTTTTAGGAAGTTAAGATTTTTAGGATACCTTCGTTAGGAAATTTAGGAAGTAGAGAGTTTTCGTACTTCTTATTTTAGATTTGGTAGGACTCTTTTTCCTTATTTTCCTCTTTTAGATATTTTTAGGATTTTCTAAATTTAGTCATTAACTTTTGTGGGACTTTTGTTTTAGGATTTTTAGGAATCTTTCATTCTTCTCCTTATTTTTCTCTTTTAGGAAAGATTTTATAGGATTTTCAATTTTAATTTTTAATTTTCGAATTTAATTTAAAAAAAAAAAAAATTAAAAAATTAAAAAAAAAATTTAATTCGAATTTAAAAAAAAAAAAAAAAAAAAAAAAAAAAATTTAATTAATTTAAATTCGAATTTTAATTTTAATTTGAATTTAAAAAAAAAAAAAAAAAAGAAAAAATTTAATTAATTTAAATTCGAATTTTAATTTTAATTTGAATTTAAAAAAAAAAAAAAAAAAAAAAAAAAAAATTTTTAATTTAAATTCGAATTTTAATTTTAATTTGAATTTAAAAAAAAAAAAAAAAAAAAAAAAATTTAATTAATTAATTAATTAATTTTAATTTTAATTTGAATAAAAAAATTAATTTATATTCGAATTTTAATTAAAAAAAAAAAAAAGAAGAAATCTTTCCTGCTGATATTGGCTACTGTTTATCATCTTTGTTTAAATCGTTTGAAGCAGAATTTTGTGGGTTTGTTGTGGATTCTTCAACCCTGTTTGTGAGTGTTGGTGTATGAGCTTTACTCGTTCTCATCACCCACATACACTCTGGTTTAATCTTGAGATCGAAAGAGCTTGTAGAGAGAATCGAAGAGTCCAGAGGAATCAATATCAACAAACTGAGACCATGGCAGACCAAAGGCAAAAGACAGACGAGAATAACAACAATAGGAATGTCAATAATGGAAATAATAGGAACAATAATTTTGATGAGGGCCCTAGAACACGGAGTATTATAACGATCCTGGTTTTACGAGGATCGGGAATGTATTATGCATGCTCCCATTCCGAGGAACCACTATGAATTCAAATCGAATGATTCAAATGCTACCAATTTTCCATGGGTTAGCAAATGAAAATCCATACGTTCACTTAAATGAATTCATGGGGTATGCAAAATGTTGAGTCCACAATGTCACCGATGAGATAGCGAAGCTCAGCTCTTTCCGTTCTCTTTAAGAGATAAAGGCAAAAACATGGTTCTATTCCTTAGAACCACAATCTATTCGAGTTGGGCGGTACGCCGATTCATAAAAATATTTTCCCATGACTAAGGCCATTGAATTGCGTCGGAAGATCCAGGTTCTTTTCCCAACAACTCTCTGAAACATTCCATGAATGTTGGGAGCGTTTTAAGGAATTGATCGGAAGTTGCCCAAATCATCAAGTTCAAGGTGGCAACAAGTCCAAAGTTTTTACAATGGGTGATTCACGAAGAGAGCGCATGGTTGATGCATCTTGTGGTGGATCTTGTGCCACGAAAGAAGGCGGAATTGTGGGCATTGTTTGAAAAGTTATATCAAACTTGATACAAAGTGAGACACTTGGCGAACCAACTTGAACTGGCACCTAAATCTCATGTGTTGACAAAAGGCGGATTATGCGATGTCAACAATAATGCCTCGATCTCTCAACAAAGTTTGACATCTTGTCCAAGCAGATGAACATGTTGTTAGTCGCTACCAAGCAAGCTAAAGCTCCCTGTCACCCCCACGGTGTGTTCAATTTGTGACCACCAGTCATATGGCTAATGAGTGCCCTACTACCTTGTCATTCTTCACGATGAACCTAATCCTCAAGAAGCGGTAAATGTGACTCAATCTTATCGGTGGCGGGGTAGAAACATGTACTCCAATACCTACAATCCGAATGGAAAAATCACCCCAACTTAGGATGGGGTGAATCGAATAAATGGCGAGTAAACCCGACAACATAGAGCCAACACAATGGGTGGACAACAACCTTTTCAACCAAATTTTCAACAAAATTTTAGTCCTAGCAATTTCGGTGAATTCTAATTTCCAATGCAATTCCAATTTCCAACGAGAATGCTCAGTATTATCATCCAAATTACGACCAAAAATCGAAATTTCAATCGAATCTTAATCAATCTCATGCCGATGCCGAAGATTACGATGCGGAAGAAAAGCTTATGCGAAGCATGCAATCTTTTCGGCGATGATAATGGACCAAGTCGATCAATTGGCCAATCAACTGAGCCAGCGAGAGGAACGTAGGCTCCCCCGCCAACCCATCAATAATCCTCGGGGCCAAGCACCATCGGCGGACCATCGAATAGTCAACAGGTTGAAAGTCACATTACGGTCTTTGAGAAGTGGGCGAGAGGTTGATAATCAAGTGAAAATGCTGTAGAAGGCGATGAAGAAGAGAAGCGATAGAGGAAAAGAATCGGAGAAAAGAAAGGAGAAAGGAAAAGGAAGAGAAAGGAAAAGGAAAAGAAAGAAAGAGACAAAGAGCGGAGATAAGAAAAGTGCAAGAGCAAGGAAGAGAGAAAGGAAAAGAAAAAGTAATAGAGGAAGAGTTTCCTTCAACCGTCCAACAAGGGCGTGAAAAAGAATCGGAAATGGAATCGCACCTTATGTCCCAAAGGCACCATTCCCTCAATGCCTAACTCCTCCATCTAGAATGGGAAAGGACAAAATGGAAGAAATTTTGAAACATTCAAGCAAGTAAAGATAAATCTTCCATTACTTGAAACAATCAAACAAGTCCAGAAATGCGCCAAGTTTTTCAAAGATTTGTGCACTTTCGGAAGAAAACGCGTACTCACGTTTCAAAGAAAGTGTTCCTAACAAATCAAGTCGATTCGATATTGCGATTGGAAACCCCGAAGCGAAAGACCACAGAGTCCCAAGCTTCCATGTGTCATTGGTGGGCAACCAATTGGAAAGCGTTATTGGATTTGGGAGCAAGTGTTAATCGATCCCATACTCAATGTACAAGAAACTTCGGATTGGGTGAATTGAAACCCACGGCGGTCACCTCCAAGCTGGCGGATAGATCGAGAAAGAAGACCGAGGGTGTTATCGAGGATGTTTTGGTTGGAATAGACAAGTTTGTCTTTCCGGTGGACTTCGTTGTCTTAGACATGGAACCACTGCGAAATCAATCAATCAAGTCCCAATTATTCTTGGGCGTCCGTTTCTACGCAACGCTTGCATTAATTGTCGCACGGAGTCATGGCGTTTCTTTTGGAAACATGAAAGTCGGCTTAACATATTCCATGCGATGAACCATTTCCCTAATGAGGATGAGGTCGAATGTTTTACATCGATCGGATGGGCCGAAGTGGTGGATGAAGCATTACCATCAATGCTCACCAAGAGGAATTTGAAAGCTGCTTTGTTAGCCATCTATGAGGACAAAGGGCTTGAAAGGAAGCGGTCGAGAGAAAAGTCAAATTCATCATGTCAAGATGATAACTTATGTGAAGTTGTGACTAAGGTAGAACCACTACCTCGAGGTAAAGGATGTCTTGACTCCATCAATTGAGCGACCACCAAGCTGTGGAATTGAAACAATTGCGAGTCCCTCAAATATGCTTTTACGGGACCTCGAGAAACACTTCCTGATAATTTCATCCACATTATCGGAAGAACAAGAGAATGATTTGTTGAAGGTCTTTGAAAAGCACAAGGAGGCCATCGGATGGACCTTAGGCGATCTCAAGGGATTGACCCATCGGTATGTATGCATAAAATACATCGGAGGATGAGAGTAAACCATCGAGGAACCACAGGCGACTTAATCCGAACATGCAAGAAGTCGTTTTAAAGGAAATCATTAAACTCCTCGATCTTTGGAATCATCTATCCGATCTCGATAGTGAATGGGTTAGTCGATTACAAATCGTTAGAAAAAGTGCGGAATTACGGTGAAAGAAACTACGGAGGAGAATTGGTGCCCACTCGTGAAACTCTTGGATGGCGTGTGTGCATTGATTATCGAAAATTGAACACGACCACCACGGAAAGATCATTTTCCCCTTGGTTCATTGATCAAATTCTTGAGAAGTTAGGCTGGGCAAGAGTTTTATTGCTTTCTTGATGGTTATTCGGGATACAATCAAGTGCCCGTTTTTCGGTGATCAAGAAGACAACATTCACGTGTCCATATGATGCGTTTGCATATCGAAGGATGCCATTGACATGTAATCTCCGACCACGTTTCAAGCGATGTATGTTGGCCATATTCTGGACATGATCGACAAATTCATGAAGTCTTCATGGGCGACTTCTCGGTTTTGGAAAAACATTTGATTCTTGTTTGAATCATCTTTCACAGTGTTGCAGCGTTGTGTAGATTCCAAACTTGTTCTCAGGAAAGAGCCATTTATGGTTCAACAAGGAATTGTGTTGGGGCATATTGTTTCAACGAAAGGAATTGAAGTTGATAAAGGCGAAGGTCGACTTAATTGCAAATTTACCACCTCTAAAGTGTTAAATAAATTCGATCATTTTGGGGCATCTTTGATTTTATAGAAGATTCATTAAGGATTTTAGCAAGGTGGCTAAACCATTGTGCACTTTGCGGCAAAGATGTTCCTTTTGATTTTGATGAGGATTGCATAAAGGCATTCCTAAAATTGCGTGAACTCTTATCAAATGCACCAATAATCCAACCACGGATTATTCTTTACCATTCGAACTCATGTGTGATGCATCGATTATGCGATCAGATTTGTCTTAGGGCAAAGGGTGAATAAATTACCTCCGTAATTTATTATGCTATGAGACATTAATTGATGCCCAACTGAATTACACCACCACCGAGAAGGAATTATTAGCTGTGGTGTATGCTCTGGACAAATTCCGTTCCTATTTGCTTGGATCGAAAATAGTGGTCTTTTCAGACCACTCTGCTTTGAAATATCTTTTAGCAAAGAAGGATGCGAAACCAAAAGGCTGATCCGTTGGATCCACCTTCTCCAAATTCAACTTTGAGATTAAAGATAAAAGGGGTTGAGCGTTGTGGTGATCATCATCTAGAATTACTTTGAAGAATCATCTATACACAGACCATCAAGTGACACATTTCCGGATGAACATTTGATGGCAATTGATGTAGCTGGTGCAAAAGTTCCGTGGTTTGCTAACATCGTGAATTATCTGGTCACTGGCAGAATTCCCACTGAGTGGGGTAAGAATGATAAGAATCTCTTTTTCTCCCAAATAAAATACTATTTACGGGATGAACCATATTTGTTTAAATTACTCGGATCGGATCATTAGGAGATCGTGCGGAAGGCAGCAACTAAGCGTCCTAAATTTTTTGCCATCTTTGGGGCTGTGGAGGCCATTTGGAGACGAAGACCGCGAAAATCCTTCAAGCGGATTCTCTGGCCTCAATCTTTCGTGTGTTGCTCAATCTTTGCAAGGAATGCCAGCGGTGTCAACATGACTTGGCAATATTTCCTGACGAAATATGATGCCTTAATCCAATTACGATTGTTGAAATTTTCGATGTTTGGGGATTGACTTTATGGGTCCTTTTCCACCATCCTTTGGGTATTCATATATTACGGTGGTATTGACTATGTCTCCAAATGGATTGAAGGCTGTGGCAACCCGATCAAATGATCACAAGGTTGTGGTCAAATTTACGAGAGAACATGTGTTTAACGATTCGGGATCCCAAGAGCAATCATCGGTGATGGCGGTTCGCATTTTGCAATAGCCATTTGCCACTTTAATGAAGAAATGCAGCGTCACTCACAAAATCGCTCTGTGTACCATCCACAGACTAGTGGTCGGTGGAAGTGTCTAGCAAAATCAGCGAATTCTAGAAAAGGCAGTGCGGATAGAAGAGATTGGTCAAACGGCTATCGATGCTTTGTGGGCCTATCGTCTTGCATTCAAGACACCGATCGGAATGTCTCCCTTGAGTGTCTACGGAAGGCATGTCATCTTCTGTCGAATTGGAGCATAAGGCATTACAGGCGATCAAGCGATTTAATTCGATATGCAAGCGCGGCGAATTCGAATCGAAGGTTCTGATTGAGTGAATTAGAGGGTTACGCCACGATGCGTATGAAAATTCAAAGATGTACAAGGAAAGGTACAAAAGTTGCACGATCAATTAATTTCTAAGGAGTTTCATGTTGGCCAAAAGTTTGGTTATTCAATTCCGACTTAAGCTTCATCCCGGAAATTGAAATCTAGATGGGAAGGCCCTGCTTGTGTTGTTTCCATTAGTGAGCAGTGCAATTGAAATTCAAAGCCTTGGACAATCGAGTTTTCAAAGTGAATGGGCAAAGACTCAAACCAATGTTTGAGCCGATGACCCAGCTTTAAGATTGAGGCGAATGCACCTTAGTGATCCGATTCTTGATCAATGAAGAGGTCGAGTCGACACTTAAACTCCTTCGGGAGGCAACCCAAAGGTGTTTTATTTAGGAGTTGGACATGTGTTTAGTTTAGGATTTAGGATTTATTTCTTTTCGTATGTTTAGTTCTAGAATATTAGTTTTAGTTTAGTTTAGGTTATTTTTAATTTCCAAATTAGTGTAGCCACATTACCTTCAATCTATTTTTGGTCATGTTCTAATTTGATGCCCATATTCTCTGCACCTGATCTTTGTGTTGAGGTACTTTTCAATGTTTGGGGTACTTACTTATTTCAAACAATGAGGACATTGTCATTTTTAGGTTTGGGGTATGTATGATTATCTATCTTTCATCACTTATTTTGATTTTCTTTGAAAAAAAAAAAAAAATTTTTGGAACCATCATACATGATTTACTTGTGCAATAGTTTTCAAACTTTAGTTGATGATGCATGTGAATTTAATTTTGAGAATATTGATGTCATATTTTGAATACTTGTATCTAGGATGATGAAGCTTAATGTGATAATTTGTGGATGACTCTGAAATTCGTGCTTAGAATTTTTGCACTTATACCAAGCTAAGACTTAGAAATCGATGAACTATTTTGAACGTTGAATCTTAGGTTCTTAGTGGAGACTAAACCCAGTAAGCTTTAGAGCTAATTTCCCGTCATTGATGAGTGAATATATAAACTCGGAGTTTTCTTTGAATACGAATTATTTTGCATAATCTCATACATTTTATTTTGGCTTGTGACTTTGCATGATATCAAATTCATATTATTGTGTTAGAACGTACTGTATATCTACTCAAGACAAATAGGCAAGGTTACCATCTTTTAAGGAAATGATTGAAGGCCATCTTTGGCTCGTTTGTGCTTAAAATGCCCCACCTCATATAAATTTATCCTTTTAGTACTCTTTTGAGCCTATAGAAAAATTTTCCTTTATACATTCTTTGGTAAGCCACGTTAACCTTTAACCTTTCACAATTTCTGAAAATTTAGCTTTACCCTTCTTATTTGAGAAATTAGGAACGAGGGATGAAAATGAGGAAAAGAGAGTAAGTGGAGAGATAATGAGTTATGGTGTTTAATCGAGAGTGTATGGCAAATATAAAAAGAAAAAAGGAGAGAAAAAAAAAAAAAAAAAAAAAAGGAATGAAAATGAGGTGCTTCAAGAAAAGGAAATTCAAAAGAGAAGAAAGAATGAGAAAAGAAAATATTGAAAAAAAAAAAATGGTGAGAAATTAGAAAAGAAAAAAAAGAAAGAAGAGAAATAAAAAAATAAAATAAAAAATCGAAGTTAGTTCCTTTTCCAATTTCTCTAAATTTTGAATCACAATTTCTTTCTTACCCTTACCTCGAGCCCCATTACAACCCTACAAAAGACCTTCATGATCCGATCTTGCATTGGTAATCGCCTTGTGGAGAGTCAATATATAATACTTATGACACTTGATATGACATGCTTAGGATATACAAGTATCTCTTATGAGATTTATTTTTGTTCATTGATTGCATCGTGTTTCATTTATCATGAGACCTTTTTATTTGCTTTGTATTGATCTCTCACATGTGTGCTAAAACTTACCAATCATCGGAGTGATTTTATTTGAGAGTATACCTAAAGTGAGGATTGAGTCAAGACAACAGATCCGATGATTTCCCGTTTGGACTAGTTCTGAGATGGATGAATCTTGGTTTTGGTATGCACACACTACACGTTTAAGCATGAATGGATGAGTTATCTAACGATTTGGAGCATTAGACTAATTTGAATGGATATTGGTATGATTAGTGTAACATTGTTATTTAAAATTGAGAATTTGCATGTTGAATTGATTATTGATTTTGAGCTTTGAAGTTAAATATATGTTATAAAAATCAGATTTTGAAAACTCAATTTTACCGATGGTTTGAAATTTTTGGAAGTTTGTGGGTAACTTCACTGCAAACCCTCAGGAGACACAACTCCTCCACTAGGGATCACCTAGGGGTTTAAAGGCTTGTTGCACATGCTAAGTGCAATCGTGTTCCCTACGAAAGTGGCATTTAAATTTTAGGATGTTAGTTTGATTTGCTTTATATTTCTATCATTCTCTTTGCTCGAGGACTAGCAAAGTGTAGGTTTGGGGGTGTGATGAGTAGTGAAATATGATGATATTTCACCCCTAAATACCTATATTTAGCCGTCCGATGAAGGCTATCTGATGAGATTTGCTAGATTTGAAGTGTTTCAGGTAAATACAGTCCAAGTTTCTAAAACAGCCCAAGAATCCCGAAAATAATGTCAAAACACTGCTATTTTAGGTCATTGAGAACTTAGTGCGACTTGCAGCTCAATTTGGACCTTCAAGACGTCAGATTCAGGAAATTGCTAAAACATAAAAGTTGTAGAGCTCGTCGTCAGCTTTCCAACGCCTCAAGAATCACCTCAATCCGAGTTCGGTACAGAAAATTATGAGCAAAATACCGAGGCAGTATCTGATGCAAAGCTAGGCGGGAATTCACGAAAATTACTCTTAGATGTCAATCGAGAGAGGTATTAGGGTTAGGCTATTATAAAAAGGGAAGCCACGAGTTTCTTAGGGGGATTATTATTTTTTGCAATTAGAATATTATTCATTCTTTCTTTTTAGTTTTTAGGGCTCTTCACTTTGGGGGAATATTTTCTTCATCTTTTCAAGTCTTCTTCTCTCCTTCTTCTAGGGTTTATTCGGTACAGATTTAGGATTTGCATTATTTTTCTCGAAATTCATAGATTGTATTTAGGAAAAACAATAGCAAATATCTTTTGGAAGAAATAAGAGAGGAATGACTTTGAAAGAAAAAGGAGATCAAACACCAAAGATGAGCGGCTAAATCAGTAGATCGGGGAAGATGCGATCCCCAGATAAGTACCCATGTTTATGATTAATACCGCAGTCTATTATTGTTATCATGGAATCGTTTTGCTCAAAGTTTGTGTGATTGAAAATATTTTGAATGCTTTGTTATGGCCTTGATTTGCGTTCAACGTCAGAATCGCTAGATCCGGACTGCAGTCGATCTAGTCAGAGAGCGATTATGATTGTCGGATCTAAATATCATGAGATACGCTATGCTTTTTACATGACTCATACCGCAATGTTAGGCTGAGTCATTGTTTTTAGATAGGGTATGCCGAATTGATGATCATATTTTATTTCAAGTCATTTTTCTAGATGAATGATGGTGTGAATGATGATTTAATGAAACTGTGGGTTTTAATGATAGAAAAGGGGTACGAATCTGGGGTAGCATATTCCTTGATCTCATTTTAATATTGTTCGTAGATTTATCAGTACTTAGTTGTTTAGATTAATTTATTTTTCTGCATTTAGGAAAAGTGTGTTAAGTTTTTGGTAAAATTGAATCGCCTTTGGTACTTCCTTAGGGATGTTTTTAAAATCTCTAAAAGAATTAATTAAAAATTCACGTTTCCCTGTGGGTTCGACACCCCTGTTCTTGCCATACTGCAATAGATCTTGTGCACTTGCAAGGGTTACATTCTAAATCGATCAAGTTTTTGGCGCCGTCTTGAAATCGGTGAAATTTTGATTAATTGATAGGGATTTTTCATTTTGAGTGTTTAAAAAAAAAAAAATTTCCTTATTTTCTCTCTTTGATAAGATTTTGTGGAGTCTTCTTAGGAAGTTTAGATTTTTAGGATACCTTCCTTAGGACATTTAGGAAGTAGAGATTTTTAGGACTTGTTATTTTAGATTTGGTAGGACTCTTTTTCCTTATTTTCCTCTTTTAGATATTTTTAGGATTTTCTAAATTTAGTCATTAACTTTTGTGGGACTTTTGTTTTAGGATTTTTAGGAATCTTTCATTCTTCTCCTTATTTTTCTCTTTTAGGAAAGATTTTATAGGATTTTCAATTTTAATTTTTAATTTTCGAATTTAATTTAATAAAAAAAAAAAAAAAAAAAATTAAAATTAAAAAAAATTTAATTCGAATTTAAAAAAAAAAAAAAAAACATATATATTTAATTAATTTAAATTCGAATTTTAATTTTAATTTGAATAAAAAAAAAAAAAAAATTTAATTAATTAATTTAAATTCGAATTTTAATTTTAATTTGAATTTAAAAAAAAAAAAAAAAATATAATTAATTAATTAATTAATTTTAATTTTAATTTGAATTTAAAAAAAAAAAAAAAATTTAATTAATTATTTAATTATTTTAAATTTTTTTTTTAATTTTAATTTGAATAAAAAATAATTAATTTAAATTTGAATTTTAATTAAAAAAAAAAAAAAAAAAAAAAGAAATCTTTCCTGATATTAGCTCTGCTTATCATCTTTGTTTAAATCGTTTGAGCGAATTTTGTGGGTTTGTTGTGGATTCTTCAATTTGTGAGTGTTGGTGTATGAGCTTTACTCGCTCATCACCCACATCTGCCACTGCTTAATCTTGAGATCGAAAAGAGCTTGTAGAGAGAATCGAAGAGTCCAGAGGAATCAATATCAACAAACCGAGACCATGGCGGCACCAAAGGCAAGAGAGAGATGAGAATAACAACAATGGGAATGTCAATAATGGAAATAATAGAACAATAATTTTGATGAGGGCCCTAGAACACTTGAGTATTATAACGATCCCGGTTTACGAGGATCGAGAATGTATTATGCATGCTCCCATTCCAGGAACCACTATGAATTCAAATCGTGATGATTCAAATGCTACCAATTTTCCATGGGTTAGCAAATGAAAATCGCATACGCTCACTTAAATGAATTCACCGGGTATGCAAAATGTTCGAGTCCACAATGTCACCGATGAGATAGCGAAGCTCCGACTCTTCCGTTCTCTTTAAGAGATAAGGCAAAAACATGGTTCTATTCCTTAGAACCACAATCTATTCGTAGTTGGGCAGTGCATCGCCGCCTTAAAAATATTTTCCCATGACTAAGGCCATTGAATTGCGCCAAGATCCGGTTTTCCCAACAACCTCTGTAAACATTCCATGAATGTTGGGATCGTTTTAAGGAATTGATCAGAAGTTGCCCAAATCATCAAGTTCCAAGGTGGCAACAAGTCCAAAGTCTTTACAATGGACTGATCCCTGAAGAGAGACGCATGGTTGATGCATCTTGTGGTGGATCTTGTGCCACGAAAAGAAGGCCAATTGTGGGCATTGTTTGAAAAGTTATATCAAACTTCGATACAAAGTGAGACATCGAACCAACTTGAAGCACCTAAATCTCATGTGTTGACAAAAGACGGATTGTATGATGTCAACAATAATGCCTCGATCTCTCAACAAAGTTTGACATGTCATTCAAACAGATGAACATGTTGTTAGCTACCAAGCAAGCTAAAGCTCTGTCACCCCCACAGGTGTTCAATTTGTGACCACCCAGGTCATATGGCTAATGAGTGCCCTACTACCTTGTCATTCTTCCCTGATGAACCTAATCCTCAAGAGCAGGTAAATGTGACTCAATCTTATCAGCGGCAGGGTAGAAACATGTACTCCAATACCTACAATCCGGAATGGAAAAATCACCCCAACTTAGGATGGGGTGAATCGAACCAAACTGGCCAGGTAAACCAGCAACATAGAGCCAACACAATGGGTGGACAACAACCTTTTCAACCAAATTTTCAACAAAATTTTCGTCCACAACAGAATTTCCAGCAGAATTCTAATTTCCAACAGAATTCCAATTTCCAACAGAATGCTCCGTATTATCATCCAAATTCTGACTACCGAAAAAATCAGAATTTCAATCAGAATCTTAATCAATCTCATGCCAGTACTTCGAAAGATTCTGATCTGGAAGAAAAGCTTATGCGAAGCATGCAATCTTTTCAGCAGATGATAATGGACCAAGTCAGTCAATTGGCCAATCAACTGAGTCAGCGAGAGGAAGGTAGGCTCCCCAGCCAACCCATCAATAATCCTCGAGGCCAAGCACCATCTGAAGCAGGACCATCGAATAGTCAACAGTTGAAAGCTGTTACGGTGCTGAGAAGTGGACGAGAGGTTGATAATCAAGTGAAAATGCCTGTAGAAGCTGATGAAGAAAGAGAAGCAGTAGAGGAAAAAGAATCAGAGAAAAGAAAGGAGAAAGGAAAAGGAAAAGAGAAAGGAAAAGGAAAAGAGAAAGAAAGAGACAAAGAGCCAGAGATAAGAAAAGTGCAAGAGCAAGGAAGAGAAAGGAAAAGAAAAGTAATAGAGGAAGAGTTTCTTCAACCGTCCAACAAGGACGTGAAAAGAATCGGAAATGGAATCGCACCTTATGTCCCAAAGGCACCATTCCTCAATGCCTAACTCCTCCATCTAGAATGGGAAAGGGACCACAAAATGGAAGAAATTTACGAAACATCCAAGCAAGTAAAGATAACTCTTCCATTACTTGAAACAATCAAACAAGTTCCTGAGTACGCCAAGTTTTTCAAAGATTTGTGCACTCGGAAGAGAAAGTCACGTACTCACGTTTCAAAGAAAGTGTTCTAACAAATCAAGTCGATTCGATATTGCGATTGGAAACCCCACAGAAACTGAAAGACCCTGGAGTCCCAACTGTTCCATGTGTCATTGCTGGGCAACCATTTAGAAACGCGTTATAGGATTTGGGAGCAAGTGTTAATCTGATCCCATTCTCAATGTACAAGTAACTCGGATTGGGTGAATTGAAACCCACGACGGTCACTCCAACCGCGTATAGATCGGAAGAAGACCGAGGGTGTTATCGAGGATGTTTTGGTTGGAATAGACAAGTTTGTCTTTCCAAAGGGACTTCGTTGTCTTAGACAAGGAACCACCTGCGAAATCAATCAATCAAGTCCTAATTATTCTTGGACGTCGTTTCTCGCCATGCTAACGCTTGCATTAATTGTCGACGAGTCATGGGACGTTTCTTTTGGAAACATGAAAGTCGCTTAACATATTCCATGCGATGAACCATTTCCCTAATGAGGATGAGGTCGAATGTTTTACATCGATCGATGGAAGTGGTGGATGAAGCATTACCATCAATGCTCACCAAAGAGGAATTTGAAACTTTGTTAGCCATCTATGAGGACAAAGGGCTTGAAAGGAAGCGGTCAAGAGAAAAGTCAAATTCATCATGTCAAGATGATAACTTATGTGAAGTTGTGACTAAGGTAGAACCACTACCTCGAGGTAAAGGATGTCGACTCCATCAATTGAGCGACCACCAAGCTGTGGAATTGAAACAATTGCCGAGTCCTCAAATATGCTTTTCGGGACCTCGAGAAACACTTCCGGTGATAATTTCATCCACATTATCGGAAGAACAAGAGAATGATTTGTTGAAGGTCGAAGAGCACAAGGAGGCCATCGGATGGACCTTAGCGATCTCAAGGGATTGACCCATCGGTATGTATGCATAAAATACATGGAGGATGAGAGTAAACCATCGAGGGAACCACGAGGCGACTTAATCCGAACATGCAAGAAGTCGTTTTAAAGGAAATCATTAAACTCCTCGATCTTTGGAATCATCTATCCGATCTCGATAGTGAATGGGTTAGTCCAAGACAAATCGTTCAAAAAGTCCGGAATTACGATGAAAGAAACTACGAGGAGAATTGGTGCCCACTCGTGAAACTCTTGGATGGCGTGTGTGCATTGATTATCGAAAATTGAACAGCCACCGTAAAGATCATTTTCCCTTCCGCTCATTGATCAAATTCTTGAGAAGTTAGCAAGAGTTTTATTGCTTTCTTGATGGTTATTCGATACAATCAAGTGCCCCGCTTTTCCATGATCAAGAGAAGACAACATTCACGTGTCCATATGGTACGCGTTTGCATATCGAAGGATGCCATTCGCTTATGTAATGCTCCGCCACGCTTCAACGATGTATGTTGGCCATATTCTGACATGATCGGCAAATTCATCGACGTGTTCATGGAGGAGTTCTCGGTGTTTGGAAAAAGATTTGATTCTTGTTTGAATCATCTTTCACAGGGGTTGCAACGTTGTGTAGATTCCAAACTTGTTCTCAGCTGGGAAGAGAGCCATTTTATGGTTCAACAAGGAATTGTGTTGGGGCATATTGTTTCAACGAAAGGAATTGAAGTTGATAAGGCAAAAGTCGACTTAATTGCAAATTTACCACCTCCTAAAAGTGTTCGACAAATTCGATCATTTTTGGGGCATCGATTTTATAGAAGATTCATTAAGGATTTTAGCAAGGTGGCTAAACCATTGTGCACTTTGCAGCAAAGATGTTCCTTTTGATTTTGATGAGGATTGCATAAAGGCATTCCTAAAATTGCGTGAACTCTTATCAAATGCACCAATAATCCAACCATCGGATTATTCTTTACCATTCGAACTCATGTGTGATGCATCTGATTATGCGATCGGAGTCTTAGGGCAAAGGTGAATAAATTACCTCACGTAATTTATTATGCTAGCAAGACATTAATTGATGCTCAATCAATTACACCACCACCAGAAGGAATTATTAGTGGTGTATGCTCCGACAAATTCCGCTCCTATTTGCTTGGATCGAAAATAGTGGTCTTTTCGCACCACTCGCTAAATATCTTTTAGCAAAGAAGGATGATGCGAAACCAAGGTCGATCCGTTGGATCCTCGCTTCTCCGAATTCAACTTTGAGATTAAAGATAAAAAGGGGTTGAGAACGTTGTGGTGATCATCCGCCAGAATTCTGCTCAAGAATCATCTATACCGAGACCATCCGTGACACATTTCCGGATGAACATTTGATGGCAATTGATGTAGCCGTGCAAAAGTTCCGTGGTTTGCTAACATCGTGAATTATCTGGTCATCGCGAATTCCCACCGAGTGGGGTAAGAATGATAAGAATCTCTTTCTCCCAAATAAAATACTATTTGGATGAACCATATTTGTTTAAATTTTTCGGATCGGATCATTAGGGAGATGCGTAAGACGAGCAACTAAGCGTCTAAATTTTTTGCCATCTTTGGGGCTGTGGAGGCCATTTGAGACGAAGACCGAGAAAATCCTTCAAAGCGGATTCTCTGGCCCTCAATCTTCGTCATTATGCTCAATCGCAAGGAATATGCGGTGTCAACACTTGGCAATATTTCACAATATGATGCTTAATCCAATTCGATTGTTGAAATTTTCGATGTTTGGGGATTGACTTTATGGGTCCTTTTCCACCATCCTTTGGGTATTCATATATTCTAGTGGTCATGACTATGTCTCCAAATGGATTGAAGTCGGGCAACCCGATCAAATGATCACAAGGTTGTGGTCAAATTTCGAGAGAACATGTGTTTAACCGATTCGGGATCCCAAGAGCAATCATCGTGATGGCGGTTCGCATTTTTGCAATAGCCATTTTGCACACTTTAATGAAGAAATGCAACGTCACTCACAAAGTCGCTCATGCAGTACCATCCACAGACTAGTGGTCGTGGAAGTGTCTAAGCAAAATCAAGCGAATTCTAGAAAAGACTGATGCAATAGGATAGAAGAGATTGGTCAAACCGGCTATCTCGATGCTTTGTGGGCCTATCGTCGCATTCAAGACACCGATCGGAATGTCTCCTTGAAATTGTCTACGGAAGGCATGTCATCTTCGTCGAATTGGAGCATAAGGCATTGGCGATCAAACGATTTAATTTCGATATGCAAGCGGCGGTCGAATCAAGGTTACAATGAGTGAATTAGAAGAGTTACGCCACGATGCGTATGAAAATTCAAAGATGTACAAGGAAAGGTACAAAAGTTGCGATCAATTAATTTCTAAGGAGTTTCATGTTGGCCAAAAGTTTGGTTATTCAATTCCGACTTAAGCTTCATCACCGGAAATTGAAATCTAGATGGGAAGGCCCATTTCGGTTGTTTCCATTAGTGAGCACGTGCAATTGAAATTCAAAGCCTTCGGGACAATCGAGTTTTCAAAGTGAATGGGCAAAGACTCAAACCAATGTTTGAGCCGATGACCCAGATTTAAGATTGAGGCAATGCACCTTAGTGATCCGATTCTTGATCAATGAAGAGGTCGAGCCGACACTTAAACTCGGTAACTTCACGAGGCAACCCCAGTGTGTTTTATTTAGGAGTTGGACACGGGTTTAGTTTAGGATTTAGGATTTATTTCTCTTTTGTATGTTTAGTTCTAGAATATTAGTTTTAGTTTAGTTTAGGTTATTTTAATTTCCAAATTAGTGTAGCCACATTACCTTCAATCTATTTTGGTCATGTTCTAATTTGATGCCCATATTCTCTTGATCTTTGTGTTGAGGTACTTTTCAACGGTTTGGGGGTGCCTACTTATTTCAAACAATGAGGACATTGTCATTTTTAGGTTTGGGGTATGTATGATTATCTATCTTTCATCACTTATTTTGATTTTCTATGAAAAAAAAAAAAAAAAAAATTTTGGAACCATCATACATGATTTACTTTGCAATAGTTTTCAAACTTTAGTTGATGATGCATGTGAATTTAATTTTGAGAATATTGTTGTCATATTTTGAATACTTGTATCTAGGATGATGAAGCTTAATGTGATAATTTGTGGATGACTATGAAATTCATGCTTAGAATTTTTGCACTTATACCAAGCTAAGACTTAGAAATCGATGAACTATTTTGAACGTTGAATCTTAGGTTCTTAGTGGAGACTAAACCCGGTGAGCTTTAGAGCTAATTTCCCGTCATTGATGAGTGAATACATAAACTGAGTTTTCTTTGAATCGGAATTATTTTGCATAATCTCATACATTTTATTTTGGCTTGTGACTTTGCATGATATCAAATTCATATTATTGTGTTAGAACGTACTGTATATCTACTCAAGACAAATAGGCAAGGTTACCATCTTTTAAGGAAATGATTGAAGGCCATCTTTGGCTCGTTTGTGCTTAAAATGCCCCACCTCATATAAATTTATCCTTTTAGTACCCTTTGAGCCTATAGAAAAATTTACCCTTATACATTCTTTGATAAGCCACGTTAACCTTTAACCCTTCACAATTTTCAAAATTTAGCTTTACCTTCTTATTTCGAGAAATTAGGAACGAGGGATGAAAATGAGCGAAAAGAGAGTAAGTGGAGGATAATGAGTTATGGTGTTTCTTGAGAGTGTATGGCAAATATAAAAGGAAAAAAAAAAAAAAAAAAAAAAAAAAAAAAAAAAGGAATGGAAAAAGGGGGGCTTCAAGAAAAGGAAAATCAAAAGAGAAGAAAAAATGAGAAAAGAAAAATATTGAATAAAAAATACATGTTGAGAACTTAGAAAAGAAAAAAACGAAAAGAAGAGAAATAAAAACAAAAATAAAAAATCAAGTTAGTTCCTTTTCCAATTTCTCGAAATTTTGAATCACAATTCCCCTTCTTTCTTACCCTTACCTGACCCCCATTACAACCCTACAAAAGTCCTTCATGATCCGATCTTGCATTGGTAACTGTCTTGTGGAGAGTCAATATATAATACTTATGACACTTGATATGACATGCTTAGGATATACAAGTATCTGTTCTTATGAGATTTATTTTTGTTCATTGATTGCATCGTGTTTCATTTATCATGTGAGACCTTTTTATTTGCTTTGTATTGATCTCTCACATGTGCGAAAACTTACCAATCATCGGAGTGATTTTATTTTGAGAGTATACCTAAAGTGAGGATTGAGTCAAGACAATGAGATCCGATGATTTCCGTTGGACTAGTTCTAGATGGATGAATCTTGGTTTTGGTATGCACACACTCACGTTTAAGCATGAATGGATGAGTTAGCTAACGGTTTGGAGCATTAGACTAATTTGAATGGATATTGGTATGATTAGTATAACGTTGTTATTTAAAATTGAGAATTTGCATGTTGAGTTGATTATTGATTTTGAGCTTTGAAGTTAAATATATGTTATAAAATCAGATTTTGAAAACTCAATTTCGATGGTTTGAAATTTTTGGAAGTTTGTGGGTAACTTCATGCAAACCCTCGGAGACACAACTCCTCCACTAGGGATCACCTAGGGGTTTAAAGGCTTTGCACATGCTAAGTGCAATCGTGTTCCCTCAAAGTGGCATTTAAATTTTAGGATGTTAGTTTGATTTGCTTTATATTTCTATCATTCTCTTTCGAGGACTAGCAAAGTGTAGGTTTGGGGGTGTGATGAGTAGTGAAATATGATGATATTTCACCCCTAAATACCTATATTTAGGTCCGATGAAGGCTATCGATGAGATTTGCTAGATTTGAAGTGTTTGAGGTAAATAGAGTCCAACTTTCTAAAACAGCCCAAGAATCCCGAAAATAATGTCAAAACACTGCTATTTTGCGTCATTGAGAACTTAGTGCGACTTGCAGCTCAATTTGGACCTTCAAGACGTCAGATTGAGGAAATTGCTAAAACATAAAAGTTGTAGAGCTCGTCGTCAGCTTTCCAACGCTTCAAGAATCACCTCAATCCGAGTTCGGTACAGAAAATTATGAGGAAAATACCGAGGCAGTATCTGATGCAAAGGAAGGAGGGAATACACGAAAATTACACATAGATGTCAATGGAGAGAGGTAATAGGGTTAGGCTATTATAAAAAGGGATGCCACGAGTATCTTAGGAGGATTATTATATTTTGCAATTAGAATATTATTCATTCTTTCTTTTTAGTTTTAGGCTCTTCACTTTGGGGAATATTTTCTTCATCTTTTCAAGTCTTCTTCTCTTCTTCTAGGGTTTATTCAGGTAGATTGTACCAGGATTTGCATTATTTTTCTCGAGAAATTCATAGATTGTATTTAGGAAAAACAATTGCAAATATCTTTTGGAAGAAATAAAAGAGGAATGACTTTGAAAGAAAAGGAGATCAAACACCAAAGATGAGCCTAAATCAAGAGATCGGGGAAGATGCGATCCCCGGATAAGTACCCATGTTTATGATTAATACCGCACTATTATTGTTATCATGGAATCGTTTTGCTCAAAGTTTGTGTGATTGAAAATATTTTGAATGCTTTGTTATGACCGTTGATTCGGCGTATCAACGGCCGTAATCGCTAGATCTGGACTGCAGTGATCTAGGTCAGAGATTATGCCGATTGTCGTGATCTAAATATCATGAGATACGCTATGCTTTTACATGACTCATACCGCAATGTTAGGTGAGTCATTGTTTTAGATAGGGTATCGATTGATGATCATATTTTATTTCAAGTCATTTTCTAGATGAATGATGGTGTGAATGATGATTTAATGAAAATTGTGGGTTTTAATGATAGAAAAGGGTATAAATGCGGGGTAGCATATTCCTTGATCTCATTTTTAATATTGTTGTTTATCAAGAATTAATTTAGATTAATTTATTTTTCTCGCATTTAGGAAAAGTGTTAAGTTTTGGTAAAATTGAATCGCCTTTGGTACTTCCTTAGGGACGTTTTAAAATCTCTAAAGAATTAATTAAAATTCACGCTTCCCGTGGGTTCGACACCTGTTCTTGCCACTGCAATAGATCTTGTGCACTGCAAGGGTTACATTCTAAATCGATCAAGTTTTTTGCCATCTTGGAAATCGGTGAAATTTTGATTAATTCGGATAGGATTTTTCGTTTTAGTGTTTAAAAAATAAAATAAAAAAATAATAATTATTTTTATTTTATTTTTCTCTCGATAAGATTTTGTGGAGTCTTTTTAGGAAGTTTAGATTTTAGGATACCTTCCTTAGGAAATTTAGGAAGTAGAGATTTTGTGACTTCTTATTTTAGATTTGGTAGGACTCTTTTCCTTATTTTCCTCTTTTAGATATTTTAGGATTTTCTAAATTTAGTCATTAACTTTTTGTGGGACTTTTGTTTTAGGATTTTTAGGAATCTTTCATTCTTCTCCTTATTTTCTCTTTTAGGAAAGATTTTATAGGATTTTCAATTTTAATTTTTAATTTTCGAATTTAATTTAAAAAAAAAAAAAAAAATTAAAATTAAAATAAAAAAAAAAAATTTAATTCGAATTAAAAAAAAAAAAAAAAAAAAATTAATTAAATTAAATTGAATTTAATTTTAATTTGAATTTAAAAAAAAAAAAAAAAATTTAATTAATTTAAATTGAATTTTAATTTTAATTTGAATTTAAAAAAAAAAAAAAAAATTAATTAATTTAAATTCGAATTTTAATTTTAATTTGAATTTAAAAAAAAAAAAAAAAAAATTTAATTAATTAATTAATTAATTTAAATTTTAATTTTAATTTTAATTTGAATAAAAAAAAATTAATTTAAATTTGAATTTTAATTAAAAAAAAAAAAAAAAAAAAAGAAGAAATCTTTCCTGGCCGATATTGGCTTTCTGTATCATCTTTGTTTAAATCGTTTGAAGAATTTTGTGGGTTTGTTGTGGATTCTTCAACCCTGTTTGTGAGTGTTGGTGTATGAGCTTTACTCGTTCTCATCACCCACATCCTGCTCTGCTTAATCTTGAGATCGAAAGAGCTTGAGAGAATCGAAGAGTCCAGAGGAATCAATATCAACAAACCGAGACCATGGCATCAAAGGCAAGAGAGAGATGAGAATAACAACAATGGAATGTCAATAATGGAAATAATAGGAACAATAATTTTGATGAGGGCCCTAGAACACTGAGTATTATAACGATCCCTGGTTTTACGAGGATCGAATGTATTATGCATGCTCCCATTCCAGGAACCACTATGAATTCAAATCAAGAATGATTCAAATGCTACCAATTTTCCATGGGTTAGCAAATGAAAATCCGCACGCGTTCACTTAAATGAATTCACTGGGTATGCAAAATGTTCGAGTCCACAATGTCACCGATGAGATAGCGAAGCTCAACTCTTCCGCTTCTCTTTAAGAGATAAGGCAAAAACATGGTTCTATTCCTTAGAACCACAATCTATTCGAGTTGAGTTGGGCGACGCATCGCTCCTTAAAAAATATTTTCCCATGACTCAGGCCATTGAATTGCGTCGAAGATCCTCTTTTCCCAACAACCTCTGTAAACATTCCATGAATGTTGGGAACGCTTTAAGGAATTGATCGAAGTTGCCCAAATCATCAAGTTCCAAGGTGGCAACAAGTCCAAAGTTTTTACAATGGACTGATTCCTGAAGAGAGACGCATGGTTGATGCATCTTGTGGTGGATCTTGTGCCACGAAAGAAGCTGACGAATTGTGGGCATTGTTTGAAAAGTTATATCAAACTTCGATACAAAGTGAGACACTGGGGCGAACCAACTTGAACCTGGCACCTAAATCTCATGTGTTGACAAAAGACGGATTGTATGATGTCAACAATAATGCCTCAGATCTCTCAACAAAGTTTGATATGTCATTCAAACAGATGAACATGTTGTTAGTTGCTACCAAGCAAGCTAAAGTTCCTCACCCCACGTGTGTTCAATTTGTGACCACCAGTCATATGGCTAATGAGTGCCCTACTACCTTGTCATTCTTCCCGATGAACCTAATCCTCAAGAGCAGTAAATGTGACTCAATCTTATCGCAAGGTAGAAACATGTACTCAATACCTACAACCCGGATGGAAAAATCACCCCAACTTAGGATGGGGTGAATCGAACCAAACCGCCAGTAAACCAAAGAACCAACACAATGGGTGGACAACAACCTTTTCAACCAAATTTTCAACAAAATTTTCGTCCACAACAGAATTTCAGAATTCTAATTTCCAATTCCAATTTCCAATGAATCGTTCAGATTATCATCCAAATTCGACTCAAAAATCGAATTTCAATCGTAATCTTAATCAATCTCATGCCAAGATTTGAAAGATTCGATCTGAAGAAAAGCTTATGCGAAGCATGCAATCTTTTCAAGATGATAATGGACCAAGTCGATCAATTGGCCAATCAACCGAGTCAACGAGAGGAAGGTAGGCTCTCACCAACCCATCAATAATCCTCGAGGCCAAGCACCATCTCGAGCGGGACCATCGAATAGTCAATGGTTGAAAGGCATTACGGTCTTTGAAAGTGGACGAGAGGTTGATAATCAAGTGAAAATGCTCAGAGAAGTCGATGAAGAAAGAGAAGCGAGAGGAAAAAGAATCGAGAAAGAAAGGAGAAAGGAAAAGGAAAGAAAGGAAAAGGAAAAGAAAGAAAGAGACAAAGAGCGAGAGATAAGAAAAGTGCAAGAGCAAGGAAGAGAGAAAGGAAAAGAAAAGTAATAGAGGAAGAGTTTCTTCAACCGTCCAACAAGGACGTGAAAGAATCGAAATGGAATCGCACCTTATGTCCCAAAGGCACCATTCCTCAATGCCTAACTCCTCCATCTAGAATGGGAAAGGGACCACAAAAATGGAAGAAACATTCAAGCAAGTAAAGATAAATCTTCCATTACTTGAAACAATCAAACAAGTCCTGAGTACGCAAGTTTTTCAAAGATTTGTGCACTCGGAAGAGAAAGGCACGTACTCACGTTTCAAAGAAAGTGTTCTAACAAATCAAGTCATTCGATATTAGATTGGAAACCCCACAAACCGAAAGACCACTCGAGTCCCAACTGTTCCATGTGTCATTGGTGGGCAACCAATTGGAAAGGCGTTATTGGATTTGGGAGCAAGTGTTAATCGATCCCATACTCAATGTACAAGAAACTCGGATTGGGTGAATTGAAACCCACGGTCACACTCCAACCGCGATAGATCGAAAGAAGACCGAGGGGTGTTATCGAGGATGTTTTGGTTGGAATAGACAAGTTTGTCTTTCCAAAGGACTTCGTTGTTTAGACATGGAACCACCTGAAATCAATCAATCAAGTCCCAATTATTCTTGGACGTCCTGCTCGCCATCGCCAACGCTTGCATTAATTGTCGTGACGGAGTCATGGACGCTTTCTTTGGAAACATGAAAGTCATTAATATATTCCATGCGATGAACCATTTCCCTAATGAGGATGAGGTCGAATGTTTTACATCGATCGGATGGACGTGGTGGTGGATGAAGCATTACCATCAATGCTCACCAAAGAGGAATTTGAAATGCTTTCATCTATGAGGACAAAGGGCTTGAAAGGAAGCAAATAAGAGAAAAGTCAAATTCATCATGTCAAGATGATAACTTATGTGAAGTTGTGACTAAGGTAGAACCACTACCTCGAGGTAAAGGATGTGTCGACTCCATCAATTGAGCAACCACCAACCGTGGAATTGAAACAATTGCCGAGTCCCTCAAATATGCTTTTCGGGACCTCGAGAAACACTTCCGATAATTTCATCCACATTATCGGAAGAACAAGAGAATGATTTGTTGAAGGTGCCGAAGAGCACAAGGAGGCCATCGGATGGACCTTAGCGATCTCAAGGGGATTGACCCATCAAGTATGTATGCATAAAATACATCCGAGGATGAGAGTAAACCATCGAGGGAACCACAGAGGCGACTTAATCCAACATGCAAGAAGTCGCTTTAAAGGAAATCATTAAACTCCTCGATGCGGAATCATCTATCCGATCTCGATAGTGAATGGGTTAGTCCAGACAAATCGTTCAAAAAGTCCGGAATTACGTGAAAGAAACTACGAGGAGAATTGGTGCCCACTCGTGAAACTAATGGATGGCGGTGTGCATTGATTATCGAAAATTGAACACGCCACCGAAAGATCATTTTCCCTTCCGCTCATTGATCAAATTCTTGAGAAGTTAGTGGCAAGAGTTTTATTGCTTTCTTGATGGTTATTCGGGATACAATCAAGTGCCCGCTTTTCCACCGATCAAGAGAAGACAACATTCACGTGTCCATATGGTACGCTTGCATATCGAAGGATGCCATTCGCTTATGTAATGCTCCGCCACGCTTCAACGATGTATGTTGGCCATATTCTCGACATGATCGACAAATTCATCAAGTCTTCATGGACGACTTCTCGTTTTTGGAAAAACATTTGATTCTTGTTTGAATCATCTTTCACGTTGCAACGTTGTGTAGATTCCAAACTTGTTCTCACCGGGAAAAGAGCCATTTTATGGTTCAACAAGGAATTGTGTTGGGGCATATTGTTTCAACGAAAGGAATTGAAGTTGATAAGGCGAAGGTCGATCTTAATTGCAAATTTACCACCTCCAAAAGTGTTCGACAAATTCGATCATTTTTGGGGCATCTTGATTTTATAGAAGATTCATTAAGGATTTTAGCAAGGTGGCTAAACCATTGTGCACTTTGCTTGGCAAAGATGTTCCTTTTGATTTTGATGAGGATTGCATAAAGGCATTCCTAAAATTGCGTGAACTCTTATCAAATGCACCAATAATCCAACCACGGATTATTCTTTACCATTCGAACTCATGTGTGATGCATCCGATTATGCGATCGGTCGTCTTAGGGTAAAGGGTGAATAAATTACCTCACGTAATTTATTATGCTAGCAAGAGATTAATTGATGCCCAACTGAATTACACCACCACCGAGAAGGAATTATTAGTCATGGTGTATGCTCGGACAAATTCCGTTCCTATTTGCTTGGATCGAAAATAGTGGTCTTTTTCGCACCACTCGCTTTGAAATATCTTTTAGCAAAGAAGGATGCTAAACCAAGGTCGATCCGTTGGATCCCGCTTCCGTGAATTCAACTTTGAGATTAAAGATAAAAAGGGGGTTGAGAACGTTGTGGCTGATCATCTGTCTAGAATTCTGCCTGAAGAATCATCTATACCTGAGACCATCCGTGACACATTTCGGATGAACATTTGATGGCAATTGATGTGTAGGTGCAAAAGTTCCGTGGTTTGCTAACATCGTGAATTATCCGTCATCGCGTAATTCCCCGAGTGGGGTAAGAATGATAAGAATCTCTTTTCTCCCAAATAAAATACTATTTCGGATGAACCATATTTGTTTAAATTACGCCGGATCGGATCATTAGGAGATGCGTGCGAAGACGAGCAACTAAGCGTCTAAATTTTTGCCATCTTTGGGGCTGTGGAGGCCATTTGAGGACGAAGACCGCAAAAATCCTTCAAAGCGGATTCTCGCCCTCAATCTTCGTGTGTTGCTCAATGCAAGGAATGCCAACTGTCAACAACTTGGCAATATTTCAAACGAATATGATGCTTAATCCAATTCGATTGTTGAAATTTTCATGTTTGGGGATTGACTTTATGGGTCCTTTTCCACCATCCTTTGGGTATTCATATATTCGTGGTCATGACTATGTCTCCAAATGGATTGAAGTGGCAACCCGATCAAATGATCACAAGGTTGTGGTCAAATTTCGAGAGAACATGTGTTTAACCGATTCGGGATCCCAAGAGCAATCATCGTGATGGCGGTTCGCATTTTGCAATAAGCCATTTTGCCACTTTAATGAAGAAGCACGCGTCACTCACAAAGTCGCTACTGCAGTACCATCCACGAGACTAGTGGTCGTGGAAGTGTCTAACCGGAAATCAAGCGAATTCTAGAAAAGACGGTCCAATGGATAGAAGAGATTGGTCAAACCGCTATCCGATGCTTTGTGGGCCTATCGTCGCATTCAAGACTCGATGAATGTCTCCTTCGTAATTGTCTACGGAAGGCATGTCATCTTCCGTCGAATTGGAGCATAAGGCATTACAGGCGATCAAACGATTTAATTTCATTCGATATGCAAGCTAGGTCGAATCAAGGTTACAGCTTGAGTGAATTAGAAGAGTTACGCTACGATGCGTGAAAATTCAAAGATGTACAAGGAAAGGTACAAAAGTTGCACGATCAATTAATTTCTAAGGAGTTTCATGTTGGCCAAAAGTTTGGTTATTCAATTCCGACTTAAGCTTCATCCCGGAAATTGAAATCTAGATGGGAAGGCATTTGAGTTGTTTCCATTAGTGAGCACGTGCAATTGAAATTCAAAGCCTTGACAATCGAGTTTTCAAAGTGAATGGGCAAAGACTCAAACCAATGTTTGAGCCGATGACCGAGTTTAAGATTGAGGCGATGCACCTTAGTGATCCAGATTCTTGATCAATGAAGAGGTCATTTGTCGACACTTAAACTCGGCTTCTGGGAGGCAACCCAGTGTTTTATTTAGGAGTTGGACACAGTTTAGTTTAGGATTTAGGATTTATTTCTCTTTCGTATGTTTAGTTCTAGAATATTAGTTTTAGTTTAGTTTAGGTTATTTTTAATTTCCAAATTAGTGTAGCCACATTACCTTCAACCTATTTTTGTTCATGTTCTAGTTTGAGCCCCATATTCTCTGCACCTGATCTTTGTGGTGAGGTACTTTTCAACATGTGTGGGGGGACCTACTTATTTGAAACAATGAGGACATTGTCAGTTTTAAGTTTGGGGGTATGTATGATTATCTATCTTTCATCACTTATTTTGATTTTCTTTGAAAAAAAAAAAAAAATTTTTGGAACCATCATACATGATTTACTTTGCAATAGTTTTCAAACTTTAGTTGATGATGCATGTGAATTTAATTTTGAGAATATTGATGTCATATTTTGAATACTTGTATCTAGGATGATGAAGCTTAATGTGATAATTTGTGGATGACTCAAATTCATGCTTAGAATTTTTTGCACTTATACCAAGCTAAGACTTAGAAATCGATGAACTATTTTGACGTTGAATCTTAGGTTCTTAGTGGAGACTAAACCCGAGCTTTAGAGCTAATTTCCGTCATTGATGAGTGAATATATAAACTGAGTTTTCTTTGAATCTAATTATTTTGCATAATCTCATACATTTTATTTTGGCTTGTGACTTTGCATGATATCAAATTCATATTATTGTGTTAGAACGCATCAGTATATCTACTCAAGACAAATAGGCAAGGTTACCATCTTTTAAGGAAATGATTGAAGGCCATCTTTGGCTCGTTTGTGCTTAAAATGCCCCACCTCATATAAATTTATCCTTTAGTACCCTTTGAGCCTATAAAAATTTACCCTTATACATTCTTTGATAAGCCACGTTAACCTTTAACCCTTCACAATTTCTGAAAATTTAGCTTTACCCTTCTTATTTCTGAGAAATTAGGAACGAGGGATGAAAATGAGCGAAAAGAGAGTAAGTGGAGAGATAATGAGTTATGGTGTTTACTGAGAGTGTATGGCAAATATAAAAAGAAAAAAAGGGGAGAGAAAAAAAAAAAAAAAAAAAAAAAAAGAATGAAAAATGAGGTGCTACAAGAAAAGGAAATTCAAGAGAGAAGAAAGAATGAGAAAGAAAAATTTTAACAAGAAAAAAAAAATGGAGAGAAATAAGAAAAGAAAAAAAGAAGAGAGAAATAAAAAAAATAAAATAAAAAAATCGAAGTTAGTTCCTTTTCCAATTTCTAAATTTTGAATCACAATTCCTTTCTTTCTTACCCTTACCTGAGCCCCATTACAACCCTACAAAAGACCTTCATGATCCGATCTTGCATTGGTAACTGTCTTGTGGAGAGTCAATATATAATACTTATGACACTTGATATGACATGCTTAGGATATACAAGTATCTGTTCTTATGAGATTTATTTTTGTTCATTGATTGCATCGTGTTTCATTTATCATGTGAGACCTTTTTATTTGCTTTGTATTGATCTCTCACATGTGTGCGAAAACTTACCAATCATCGAGTGATTTTATTTTGAGAGTATACCTAAAGTGAGGATTGAGTCAAGACAACGATCCGATGATTTCCGTTTGGACTAGTTCTAGATGGATGAATCTTGGTTTTGGTATGCACACTACACGTTTAAGCATGAATGGATGAGTTATCTAACGATTTGAGCATTAGACTAATTTGAATGGATATTGGTATGATTAGTGTAACATTGTTATTTAAAATTGAGAATTTGCATGTTGAATTGATTATTGATTTTGAGCTTTGAAGTTAAATATATGTTATAAAAATCAGATTTTGAAAACTCAATTTGACCGATGGTTTGAAATTTTGGAAGTTTGTGGGTAACTTCACGCAAACCCTCAGAGACACAACTCCTCCACTAGGGATCACCTAGGGGTTTAAAGGCTTGTTGCACATGCTAAGTGCAATCGTGTTCCCCTAAAGTGGCATTTAAATTTTAGGATGTTAGTTTGATTTGCTTTATATTTCTATCATTCTCTTTGCTCGAGGACTAGCAAAGTGTAGGTTTGGGGGTGTGATGAGTAGTGAAATATGATGATATTTCACCCCTAAATACCTATATTTAGCCGTCCGATGAAGGCTATCTGATGAGATTTGCTAGATTTGAAGTGTTTCGTAAATGGTCAAGTTTCTAAAACAGCCCAAGAATCCCGAAAATAATGTCAAAACACTGCTATTTTGGGTCATTGAGAACTTAGTGCGACTTGCAGCTCAATTTGACCCTTCAAGACGTCAGATCCAGGAAATTTCCAAAACATAAAAGTTGTAGAGCTCGTCGTCAGCTTTCCAACGCCTCAAGAATCACCTCAATCCGAGTTCGGTACAGAAAATTATGAGCAAAATACCGAGGCAGTATTCCATGCAAAGCTAGGCGGGATTTCACGAAAATTACTCTTAGATGTCAATCGAGAGAGGTATTTAGGTTAGTCTATTATAAAAAGGGAAGCCACGAGTTTCTTAGGGGGATTATTATTTTTTGCAATTAGAATATTATTCATTCTTTCTTTTTAGTTTTAGGCTCTTCACTTTGGGGAATATTTTCTTCATCTTTTCAAGTCTTCTTCTCTCTCCTTCTAGGGTTTATTCAGTAGATTGTACCTAGGATTTGCATTATTTTTCTCGAGAAATTCATAGATTGTATTTAGGAAAACAATTGCAAATATCTTTTGGAAGAAATAAAGAGGAATGACTTTGAAAGAAAAGGAGATCAAACACCAAAGATGAGCTAAATCATCGATAGATCGGGAAGATGCGATCCCGATAAGTACCCATGTTTATGATTAATACCGCAGTCTATTATTGTTATCATGGAATCGTTTTGCTCAAAGTTTGTGTGATTGAAAATATTTTGAATGCTTTGTTATGACCGATTGATTGCGTATCAATAATCGCTAGATCGACCGCAGTGATCTAGGTCAGTGAGCGATTATGTCGATTGTCGTGATCTAAATATCATGAGATACGCTTATGCTTTTTACATGACTCATACCGCAATGTTAGTCGAGTCATTGTTTTTAGATAGGTATGCTTGATTGATGATCATATTTTATTTCAAGTCATTTTCTAGATGAATGATGGTGTGAATGATGATTTAATGAACCGTGGGTTTTAATGATAGAAAAGTGGTATAAATGGGGTAGCATATTCCTTGATCTCATTTTAATATTGTTCGTAGATTTATCGGTAATTAATTGTTTAGATTAATTTATTTTTCGCATTTAGGAAAAGTGCGTTAAGTTTTGGTAAAATTGAATCATCGCCTTTGGTACTTCCTTAGGACGTTTTAAAATCTCTAAAGAATTAATTAAAATTCACGTTTCCTCATGGGTTCGACAATTCTTCGCTTTCTTTACTGATAGATCTTGTGCACTGCAAGGGTTACATTCTAAATCGATCAAGTTTTTGGGTCATTTGAAATCGGTGAAATTTTGATTAATTCGGATAGGATTTTTTTTGAGTGTTTAAAAAAATAAAAAAAAAATAATAATTGATAAGATTTTGTGGAGTCTTTTAGGAAGTTTAGATTTTTGATACCTTCCTTTAGAAATTTAGGAAGTAGAGATTTTAGGACTTTATTTTAGATTTGGTAGGACTCTTTTCCTTATTTTCCTCTTTTAGATATTTTTAGGATTTTCTAAATTTAGTCATTAACTTTTGTGGGACTTTTGTTTTAGGATTTTTAGGAATCTTTCATTCTTCTCCTTATTTTTCTCTTTTAGGAAAGATTTTATAGGATTTTCAATTTTAATTTTTAATTTTCGAATTTAATTTAAAAAAAAAAAAAAATTTAAAATTAAAAAAAAAAATTAATTCGAATTTAAAAAAAAAAAAAAAAAAATTTAATTAATTTAAATTCGAATTTTAATTTTAATTTGAATTTAAAAAAAAAAAAAAAAAAATTTAATTAATTTAAATTCGAATTTTAATTTTAATTTGAATTTAAAAAAAAAAAAAAAAAAAAAAAAAAATTTTTTTAATTTAAATTCGAATTTTAATTTTAATTTGAATTTAAAAAAAAAAAAAAAAAAAAAAATTTAATTAATTAATTAATTAATTTTAATTTTAATTTTAATTTTAATTTGAATAAAAAAAAATTAATTTAAATTTGAATTTTAATTAAAAAAAAAAAAAAAAAAAAAAAAAAAAAAGAAGAAATCTTTCCTGCTGATATTGGCTACTGTTTATCATCTTTGTTTAAATCGTTTGAAGCAGAATTTTGTGGGTTTGTTGTGGATTCTTCAACCCTGTTTGTGAGTGTTGGTGTATGAGCTTTACTCGTTCTCATCACCCACATCTGCTACCGTTTAATCTTGAGATCGAAAGAGCTTGTAGAGAGAATCGAAGAGTCCAGAGGAATCAATATCAACAAACTGAGACCATGGCAGACCAAAGGCAAGAGAGAGATGAGAATAACAACAATGGGAATGTCAATAATGGAAATAATAGGAACAATAATTTTGATGAGGGCCCTAGAACACTGGAGTATTATAACGATCCTGGTTTTTACGAGGATCAGGAATGTATTATGCATGCTCCCATTCCAGGGAACCACTATGAATTCAAATCAGCAATGATTCAAATGCTACCAATTTTCCATGGGTTAGCAAATGAAAATCCGTGACGCTCACTTAAATGAATTCACTGGGTATGCAAAATGTTGAGTCCACAATGTCACCGATGAGATAAGCGAAGCTCAGAGCTCTTCCGTTCTCTTTAAGAGATAAGGCAAAACATGGTTCTATTCCTTAGAACCACAATCTATTCGAGTTGGGCGAGCTGCATCGCCAGTTCCTTAAAAAATATTTTCCCATGACTAAGGCCATTGAATTGCGTCAGAAGATCCAGTTCTTTTCCCAACCACCTACAGAAACATTCCATGAATGTTGGAAACGTATTAAGGAATTGATCAGAAGTTGCCCAAATCATCAAGTTCCAAGGTGGCAACAAGTCCAAAGTTTTTACAATGGTGATTCACGAAGAGAGACATGGTTGATGCATCTTGTGGTGGATCTTGTGCCACGAAAAGAAGCGATTTTGAAAAGTTATATCAAACTTCGATACAAAGTGAGACACGAAGAACCAACTTGAACAAATCTCATGTGTTGACAAAAGACGGATTGTATGATGTCAACAATAATGCCTCAGATCTCTCAACAAAGTTTGACATGTCATTCAACAGATGAACATGTTGTTAGCTACCAAGCAAGCTAAAGCTCCTGCCACCCCACAGTGTTCAATTTGTGACCACCCAGGTCATATGGCAAATGAGTGCCCTACTTCCTTGTCATCCTTCCCTGATGAACCTAATCCTCAAGAGCAGGTAAATGTGACTCAATCTTATCAGCGGCAGGGTAGAAACATGTACTCCAATACCTACAATCCGGAATGGAAAAATCACCCCAACTTAGGATGGGGTGAATCGAACCAAACCGCCAGTAAACCAAAGAACATAGAGCCAACACAATGGGTGGACAACAACCTTTTCAACCAAATTTTCAACAAAATTTTAGTCCCACAACGAATTTCCGGTAATTCTAATTTCAACAGAATTCCAATTTCCAACAGAATGCTCCGTATTATCATCCAAATTCTGACTACTGAAAAAATCAGAATTTCAATCAGAATCTTAATCAATCTCATGCCAAGATTTAAAGATTCTCGATGCGGAAGAAAAGCTTATCAAGCATGCAATCTTTCAAAGATGATAATGGACCAAGTCACCAATTGGCCAATCAACTGAGTCGAGAGGAAGGTAGGCTCCACCAACCCATCAATAATCCTCGAGGCCAAGCACCATCTCGGGCAGACCATCGAATAGTCAAGCTTGAAAGTCAAGCATGTCTTGAGAAGTGGACGAGAGGTTGATAATCAAGTGAAAATGCTCAGAAGGCGATGAAGAAAGAGAAGCGATGAGAGGAAAAGAATCGAGAGAAAAGAAAGGAGAAAGGAAAGGAAAGAGAAAGGAAAAGGAAAAGAAAGAAAGAGACAAAGAGCGGAGATAAGAAAAGTGCAAGAGCAAGGAGAGAAAGGAAAAGAAAAGTAATAGAGGAAGAGTTTCCTTCAACCGTCCAACAAGGACGTGAAAAGAATCGAAATGGAATCGCACCTTATGTCCCAAAGGCACCATTCCTCAATGCCTAACTCCTCCATCTAGAATGGGAAAGGACCAACAAAAATGGAAGAAATTTTGAAACATTCAAGCAAGTAAAGATAAATCTTCCATTACTTGAAACAATCAAACAAGTTCGAGTACGCCAAGTTTTTCAAAGATTTGTGCACTCAAGAGAAAGGCACGCGTACTCACGTTTCAAAGAAAGTGTTCTAACAAATCAAGTCGATTCGATATTACGATTGGAAACCCCACGTAAACCGAAGACCCCGAGTCCCAATCGCTCCATGTGTCATTGGTGGGCAACCAATTGAAAGCGTTATTGGATTTGGGAGCAAGTGTTAATCGATCCCATACTCAATGTACGAGAAACTCGGATTGGGTGAATTGAAACCCACGACGGTCACACTCCAACCGCGGCGATAGATCGTAAAGAAGACCGAGGGTGTTATCGAGGATGTTTTGGTTGGAATAGACAAGTTTGTCTTTCCAAAGGACTTCGTTGTCTTAGACATGGAACCACAAATCAATCAATCAAGTCCCAATTATTCTTGGGACGTCCGCTTTCGCCATCGCCAACGCTTGCATTAATTGTCGACGAGTCATGGGACGTTTCTTTTGGAAACATGAAAGTCGCTTAACATATTCCATGCGATGAACCATTTCCCTAATGAGGATGAGGTCGAATGTTTTACATCGATCGATGGATGATGAAGTGGTGGATGAAGCATTACCATCAATGCTCACCAAAGAGGAATTTGAAATGCTTTGTTAGCCATCTATGAGGACAAAGGGCTTGAAAGGAAGCTAAGAGAAAAGTCAAATTCATCATGTCAAGATGATAACTTATGTGAAGTTGTGACTAAGGTAGAACCACTACCTCATGAGGTAAAGGATGTGCGACTCCATCAATTGAGCACCACCAATTGTGGAATTGAAACAATTGCCAGTCCCTCAAATATGCTTTTCGGGACCTCGAAACACTTCCAAAGGATAATTTCATCCACATTATCGGAAGAACAAGAGAATGATTTGTTGAAGGTCTTGAAGAGCACAAGGAGGCCATCGGATGGACCTTAGGCGATCTCAAGGATTGACCCATCGGTATGTATGCATAAAATACATCCGGAGGATGAGTAAACCATCGAGGGAACCACAGAGGCGACTTAATCCGAACATGCAAGAAGTCGCTTTAAAGGAAATCATTAAACTCCTCGATCTTTGGAATCATCTATCCGATCTCGATAGTGAATGGGTTAGTCCGGACAAATCGTTAGAAAAAGTCCGGAATTACAAAGTGAAAGAAACTACGGAGGAGAATTGGTGCCACTCGTGAAACTCGGATGGCGTGTGCATTGATTATCGAAAATTGAACACGCCACCGTAAAAGATCATTTTCCCTTCCGCTCATTGATCAAATTCTTGAGAAGTTAGTCAAGAGTTTTATTGCTTTCTTGATGGTTATTCGGGATACAATCAAGTGCCCGCTTTTCCGATCAAGAGAAGACAACATTCACGTGTCCATATGGTACGTTTGCATATCGAAGGATGCCATTGCATGTAATGCTCGGCCACGTTTCAACGATGTATGTTGGCCATATTCTGACATGATCGACAAATTCATGAAGTCTTCATGGGGACTTCTTCGGTTTTGGAAAACATTTGATTCTTGTTTGAATCATCTTTCACCGCGTGTGTTCCAAACTTGTTCTCGGAAAGAGCCATTTTATGGTTCAACAAGGAATTGTGTTGGGGCATATTGTTTCAACGAAAGGAATTGAAGTTGATAAGCGAAGTCGACTTAATTGCAAATTTACCACCTCCCAAAAGTGTTCGACAAATTCGATCATTTTTGGGGCATCGATTTTATAGAAGATTCATTAGGGATTTCAGCAAGGTGGCTAAACCATTGTGCACTTTGCTTGGCAAAGGTGTTCCTTTTGATTTTGATGAGGATTGCATACAGGCATTCCTAAAATTGCGTGAACTCTTATCAAATGCACCAATAATCCAACCACGGATTATTCTTTACCATTCGAACTCATGTGTGATGCATCCGATTATTGCGGGAGTGTCTTAGGGCAAAGGGTGAATAAATTACCTCACGTAATTTATTATGCTAGCAAGACATTAATTGATGCCCAACTTATTACACCACCAGAAGGAATTATTAGGCGTGGTGTATGCTCGGACAAATTCGCTCCTATTTGCTTGGATCGAAAATAGTGGTCTTTTCGGACCACTGCTTTGAAATATCTTTTTAGCAAAGAAGGATGCGAAACCAAGGCTGATCCGTTGGATCCTGCTTCTCCAGGAATTCAACTTTGAGATTAAAGATAAAAAGGGGGTTGAGAACGTTGTGGCTGATCATCTGTCTAGAATTCTGCCTGAAGAATCATCTATACCTGAGACCATCCGTGACACATTTCCGGATGAACATTTGATGGCAATTGATGTAGCTGGTGCAAAAGTTCCGTGGTTTGCTAACATCGTGAATTATCTTATGTAGAAGATCATTCCCACTGAGTGGGGTAAGAATGATAAGAATCTCTTTTTCTCCCAAATAAAATACTATTTCTGGGATGAACCATATTTGTTTAAATTCTGCTCGGATCAGATCATTAGGAGATGCGTGCCAGAAGACGAGCAACTAAGCGTCCTAAATTTTTGCCATGCTGGGGCCTGTGGAGGCCAATTGAGAACGAAGACCTGAAAATCCTTCAAAGCGGATTCTCTGGCCTCAATCTTCGTGTGGCTCAATCGCAAGGAATGCCAACGGTGTCAACAGCTTGGCAATATTTCACGACGAAATATGATGCCCCTTAATCCAATTCTGATTGTTGAAATTTTCGATGTTTGGGGGATTGACTTTATGGGTCCTTTTCCACCATCCTTTGGGTATTCATATATTCTGGTGGCTGTTGACTATGTCTCCAAATGGATTGAAGCTGTGGCAACCCGATCAAATGATCACAAGGTTGTGGTCAAATTTCTGAGAGAACATGTGTTTAACCGATTCGGGATCCCAAGAGCAATCATCAGTGATGGCGGTTCGCATTTTTGCAATAGCCATTTTGCCACTTTAATGAAGAAATGCGGCGTCACTCACAAAATTACTCGCCGTACCATCCACAGACTAGTGGTCGGTGGAAGTGTCTAGCAAAATCAGCGAATTCTAGAAAAGGCAGTGCAATAGGATAGAAGAGATTGGTCAAACCGGCTATCGATGCTTGTGGGCCTATCGTCGCATTCAAGACCCGTCGAATGTCTCCCTTGAAATTGTCTACGGAAGGCATGTCATCTTCTGTCGAATTGGAGCATAAGGCATTACAGGCGATCAAAGCGATTTAATTTCGATATGCAAGCGGCGGTCGAATCGAAGGTTCTGATTGAGTGAATTAGAAGAGTTACGCTACGATGCGTATGAAAATTCAAAGATGTACAAGGAAAGGTACAAAAGTTGCACGATCAATTAATTTCTGGAAGGAGTTTCATGTTGGCCAAAAAGTTTGGTTATTCAATTCCGACTTAAGCTTCATCACAGAAATTGAAATCTAGATGGAAGGCCGTTTCGGGTTGTTTCCATTAGTGAGCACGGTGCAATTGAAATTCAAAGCCTTGAGGACAATCGAGTTTTCAAAGTGAATGGGCAAAGACTCAAACCGGTGTTTGAGCCGATGATTGATTTAAGATTGAGGCGATGCACCTTAGTGATCCAGTTCTTGATCAATGAAGAGGTCGGTGTCGACATAAACTCGGTAGCTTCACGGGAGGCAACCCGGTGTGTTTTATTTAGGAGTTGGACAGGTTTAGTTTAGGATTTAGGATTTATTTCTCTTTTAGTATGTTTAGTTCTAGAATATTAGTTTTAGTTTAGTTTAGGTTATTTTAATTTCCAAATTAGTGTATACATTACCTTCAATCTATTTTTGGTCATGTTCTAATTTGATGCCCATATTCTCTACGATCTTTGTGTTGAGGTACTTTTCAACGGGTTTGGGGTACCTACTTATTTCAAACAATGAGGACATTGTCATTTTTAGGTTTGGGGTATGTATGATTATCTATCTTTCATCACTTATTTTGATTTTCTTTGAAAAAAAAAAAAAAAAATTTTTGGAACCATCATACATGATTTACTTTGCAATAGTTTTCAAACTTTAGTTGATGATGCATGTGAATTTAATTTTGAGAATATTGATGTCATATTTTGAATACTTGTATCTAGGATGATGAAGCTTAATGTGATAATTTGTGGATGACTCTGAAATTCATGCTTAGAATTTCTGCACTTATACCAAGCTAAGACTTAGAAATCCATGGACTATTTTGAACGTTGGATCTTAAGTTCTTAGTGGAGACTAAACCCGATAAGCTTTAGAGCTAATTTCCGTCATTGATGAGTGAATATATAAACTCGGAGTTTTCTTTGAATCTGAATTATTTTGCATAATCTCATACATTTTATTTTGGCTTGTGACTTTGCATGATATCAAATTCATATTATTGTGTTAGAACGTACTGTATATCTACTCAAGACAAATAGGCAAGGTTACCATCTTTTAAGGAAATGATTGAAGGCCATCTTTGGCTCGTTTGTGCTTAAAATGCCCCACCTCATATAAATTTATCCTTCTAGTACCCCTTTGAGCCTATAGAAAAATTTACCCTTATACATTCTTTGATAAGCCACGTTAACTTTAACCCTTCACAATTTCTGAAAATTTAGCTTTACCCTTCTTATTTAGAAATTAGGAGCGAGGATGAAAATGAGCGAAAAGAGAGTAAGTGGAGAGATAATGAGTTATGGTGTTTACTGAGAGTGTATGGCAAATATAAAAAGAAAAAAAGGGGAGAGAAAAAGAAAAAAAAAAAAAAAAAAAAGAAATGAAAAAAGAGGTGCTTCAAGAAAAGGAAATTCAAAAGAAGAAAGAATGAGAAAAGAAAATATTGAAAAAAAAAATGGTGAGAAATTAGAAAAGAAAAAAAAGAAAAGAAGAGAAATAAAAAAAAAAAAAAAAAAAAAATCAGAAGTTAGTTCCTTTTCCAATTTCTCAGAAATTTTGAATCACAATTCCCTTTCTTTCTTACCCTTACCTGAGCCCCATTACAACCCTACAAAAGACCTTCATGATCCGATCTTGCATTGGTAACTGTCTTGTGGAGAGTCAATATATAATACTTATGACACTTGATATGACATGCTTAGGATATACAAGTATCTGTTCTTATGAGATTTATTTTTGTTCATTGATTGCATCGTGTTTCATTTATCATGTGAGACCTTTTTATTTGCTTTGTATTGATCTCTCACATGTGTGCGAAAACTTACCAATCATCGGAGTGATTTTATTTTGAGAGTATACCTAAAGTGAGGATTGAGTCAAGACAACGGTCAGATGATTTCCGTTTGGACTAGTTCGAGATGGATGAATCTTGGTTTTGGTATGCACACACTACGTTTAAGCATGAATGGATGAGTTATCTAACGATTTGGAGCATTAGACTAATTTGAATGGATATTGGTATGATTAGTGTAACATTGTTATTTAAAATTGAGAATTTGCATGTTGAATTGATTATTGATTTTGAGCTTTGAAGTTAAATATATGTTATAAAATCAGATTTTGAAAACTCAATTTTAGATGGTTTGAAATTTTTGGAAGTTTGTGGGTAACTTCACTCCAAACCCTCAGGAGACACAACTCCTCCACTAGGGATCACCTAGGGGTTTAAAGGCTTGTTGCACATGCTAAGTGCAATCGTGTTCCCTACGAAAGTGGCATTTAAATTTTAGGATGTTAGTTTGATTTGCTTTATATTTCTATCATTCTCTTTGCTCGAGGACTAGCAAAGTGTAGGTTTGGTGTGATGAGTAGTGAAATATGATGATATTTCACCCTAAATACCTATATTTAGCCGTCCGATGAAGGCTATCGATGAGATTTGCTAGATTTGAAGTGTTTGATGCATCTTGTCAAGTTTCTAAAGCAAGAATCCGAAAATAAAGTCAAAACACTGCTATTTTGGGTCATTGACAACTTAGTGCGACTTGCAGCTCAATTTGGACCTTCAAGACGTCAGATTCAGGAAATTGCTAAAACATAAAAGTTGTAGAGCTCGTCGTCAGCTTTCCAACGCTTCAAGAATCACCTCAATCCGAGTTCGGTACAGAAAATTATGAGCAAAATACCGAGGCAGTATCTGATGCAAAGCTAGGCGGGAATTCACGAAAATTACTCTTAGATGTCAATCGAGAGAGGTATTAGGGTTAGGCTATTATAAAAAGGAAGCCACGAGTTTCTTAGGGGATTATTATTTTTGCAATTAGAATATTATTCGTTCTTTCTTTTTAGTTTTCAGGGCTCTTCACTTTGGGGGAATTTTTTCTTCATCTTTTCAAGTCTTCTTCTCTCCTTCTTCTAGGGTTTATTAGGGATAGATTGTACCTAGGATTTGCATTATTTTTCTGAGAAATTCATAGATTGTATTTAGGAAAAACAATTGCAAATATCTTTTGGAAGAAATAAAGAGGAATGACTTTGAAGAAAAAGGAGATCAAACACCAAAGATGAGGTCATCGATGAATCGGGAAGATCGATCCCGGATAAGTACCTATGTTTATGATTAATACCACATCTATTATTGTTATCATGGAATCGTTTTGCTCAAAGTTTGTGTGATTGAAAATATTTTAAATGCTTTGTTATGACCGTTGATTGCGGCGTATCAGCCGTGTAATCGCTAGATCTGGACTGCGGTGATCTAAAGGAAGCGATTATGTCTTTGATGATCTAAATATCATGAGATACGCTATGCTTTTACATGACTCATACCGCAATGTTAATTTGAGTCATTGTTTTTAGATAGGGTATCGGATTGATGATCATATTTTATTTCAAGTCATTTTCTAGATGAATGATGGTGTGAATGATGATTTAATGAAGCGTGGGTTTTAATGATAGAAAAGTGCGAATCAGGGTAGCATATTCCTTGATCTCATTTTAATATTGTTCGTAGATTTATCAGTAATTAATTGTTTAGATTAATTTATTTTTCTGCATTTAGGAAAAGTGCGTTAAGTTTTTGGTAAAATTGAATCTGCCCTTTGGTACTTCCTTAGGGACGTTTTTAAAATCTCTAAAAGAATTAATTAAAAATTCACGTTTCCCTGTGGGTTCGACACCCCTGTTCTTGCCATACTGCAATAGATCTTGTGCACTTGCAAGGGTTACATTCTAAATCGATCAATGTACCACACCCTACGATACATATATCCGTTAGACTTTTAGCAGCGCCTCGCGCAAGAGGAGGCATGGACTGCGGGCCGGACAGCTTTTCATACGGGTGCCGCTTTTCACGCGTGTACCTCTGCTGTCGATACATCTGGCTCGGTGCCCCAGCAGCCAGAGCTGCCTGCTGAGACGAGTCAGCCACTGCCTGTTGGGACGAGCCAGCCACCACCACAACAGCCAGCCCAGTCAGAGCAGCCCGCCCCAGCACCAGATTAGTCGAGAGAGGGGACGACGTGAACGCCTAACGATGGTGTTATTTTGTGATCACTTTTTGGATATTTTGTACAGTTTTATTTAAATTGTCAATTGTAAATAGCGAGAACAGTAAATGAAACTCTGTAAATTTTGGAAATCGATAATGAAATCTAATTCATTTTGAGAAATTCATTGCATTACGTTCTGTTTCTTGCACTGTGTGAGGTATACGTCGTCTTTTGTGTGTGGGTACGCGACACTTCAGTGTGTGGGGTACCCAATCGACGCACCTTTGAGTTATTTTCGAGGATAAAAATTCTCAAGCTGGGGAGAATGTAATATCCTGAAAAATTGAGCATTGAACTTTGACCTCGGGATCCGTGCCTGACTGGTCGTAGGGTTGACCAAGTGATGGTCAAACAATGAACTCATGGAATGATGAACTGACGTAGTGCGAATGTGACCTAAGTGTAGTGTATGGTGTTAAATTAGAGTCACATACACCTATCTCTGGTGTATGAGCTTAACACCGAAATAAGGAGGATATAAGGGTTTAATAACCCTAGAATTCCTTTTGTTTGGTTGTTGAAGAGAGAGTTAAGAAGAGAGAGAGAGAAGGAAATTAATTACCAAGGAGTTATTGTGGTTGGATTGAAAGGAAGATTGAGCATTGATTGCCGGATTTCAACGCATGAGGAGCCATTGAAGCAAAAGCTGGAGCCCTAGCCATTCCAACCTAGATATTAATCAATTTGAGATTGATTGAAGGTGAGTTTCTAATTGAAGTTAAAGCATAGATTGGAGATGATTAAAATCAATCAAATGTAGCTAAAGGATAGATTAAAGACTTAGAAAAAGGAAGGAAAAAGAAAAGGAATGAGTTTTGGAAGAACAGCCTGAAAGGGGGTTGAATCTGGCCAAATCGATTAATCGAAATCGAGGTTTGATTAATCGATTTTGATCTAGAAGTTGAAAAGTCAGGGATGCCCAATTTCGATTAATCGATTAATCGATGTTGAAGGTCGATTAATCGATTTAGAAATCGACTAATTGACTGGGTACCTCCAGTGGCTGGAGAAACAAGACTTGAGAAAATCGACTAATCGAGTTGGGAAATTGGTTAATCGAATTTGGATATCGATTAATCGATTTGGGATTGACTAATCGATTTCGAATTTTCGATCACTCGATTTGAGAATCGACTTTACTATGCTAGGGATTTCGATTAATCGATTTGGGATCGATTAATCGATTTTGGATCTCGATTAATCAATTTTGGGAATCGATTAATCGATTAGGGTTTTGATTAATCGATTTTGGGAATCGATTAATCGACTTTGGCAGTTTTACTAAACTTTCTAGTTTGACCTTGAGATTCATGGAGGGTCTAGGACCTTATTTATTACATCTTTAGTGATGTATTGCATGTGTTGTGATGTACCATAGGTGGTACGTGTGAAAGCGAGCACAAGGAGCCGGGTGGGACCTTGAGACTTGGACCTTCGGAGACCTGAGGTAGGGAACACTTTGAACATGTACTTTAATTGCAAGAGCATGCATGTAGTGATATAGAATTCAAACTGAAAATATTTTAACTGTGTAAATCTTTGTTAAAAGGGTGCGTGTGTGACACCAAGAATGTGATAAAGGCATCTGTGTGATGCAAGTAACTGAGATCAAGTAATCAAATGAGAATGAGACATCTCCAGGGGATGAGAAAGTAATAAAGGCATCAGTGTGATGCGAGTAAATTAGACATTGCAGGGATGTATGTATGATTGAATAACTACTGTTGAGGCCTAACTGATATAAGATAGCACTTTACATAGTGAACAACTATATGTAAAGCACATATTATTTTTGTTATTTGAGGTTTGATTAGAATACCCCACCGACGTGGCAGGATACCCACCACTGACTCGATAGGATTTCCGTGACCGATACGGTGGCAAATCTGTACACCAGTGTGGAGGTCTATCCGTACACAGTAAGCACATCTCGGGGATGTTGAGATGAGATTTAATCCCGCCGCCTATTGAGAAAGGGGCTTGGGTAGTATTCCTAGGGAATACATATAACAACTATCTATTTAGGCGACGATGGTGGGTATCCCATCGGGGCTCGATGCTATATTGCTCGGGGATTACTTAAGTTGAAGATTTAAGTTTTGCTTTAGGCCTGTTCAGTGTCATTCATGATAAATCAACAGTAAAGTAAAACATGCAAACTACCAGTAAACTTGAATGTAAATTGCCATCTTTTAAACTGTTTTCTAGCAAATGCATAGATACATCATGCTTAGAATATCATGGAATACATGTGAGATTTTGACTTATATGTTCATTGTGTTGTTCCCTATTGAGCTAGGATGTAGCTCACCCTTTAGACTATACGTCGCAGGTCCATTGTTAGCAGCGGCCGAGGCTTCGAGAGACGTTGATCCGGGCGATTCGGATTACGTGCTTGGGGACGAGTTGGAGCCTCCTCCCGAGGACTTCTTCTGGGAGACTCCGCTGAGTACTTTGAGAGAGAGTTTTTGTGAGCAGATTGTACGACTTGGTATGTCAAGCCTTTATTTTTGTCAAACAATATAATTAGACAGACATTATTCTTTTGGGCGAACCATCTGGGGTGATATATGTATCACCGATGGTTTGGATCGGTTCTCTGTTCATGTAGTGGTATGAAAGTAGAACCGTCTGTTGCATATGCCAGATGGGCATATTGATTTTTCTGCCTTATGCAGTTATTTTCTTTATCTTGTCATTATTGCTTGTTATACCAATGTTCCGTGCATTGTTTTGGGGCACGGTTTGGAGGATCGTGCTGATGGCACGGGTTTCAGGGTGCCAAAATCCGGGTTGTCACAGGAAATCAAAGCAAAATATACATGACATAATTAAAATCTCAAGTTCTAATATGTAACATGAATAGTAAACTAAAATATTCCATCGATAATGGCCGATCATCACCCAACAGTGGTGTATAATACATGTATAATAACACAAACGTACCAAGTCCAAACTTACCAAAATCCACAGTGTACTAAATCTACGATTCCATAATTCTTACCAATCCTCGAGTCCGGTGTCCTGATAACTGTTCTACCTGTGACGTATAGTCGGGGTGGGCTAACAGTCTAAGCTTAGTGGAGAAAACTGATACCAATATACATCTCATCAGTCATGCATAGATTCAAAGGCAGATCAAAACATTTTCATATTCAAAATAGAAACTGAATTCAAAGGCATTTTTCTTATCAAAACCGAAATTGATATCAAAGGCATTTTCTTATCGAAATCGAAACTGATGTCAAAGGCATTTTCTTATCAAAATCGAAATTGATTTCAAAGGCAAACTAATTTCAAAGACATTTTTTTATCAAAATCGAGACTGATTTCAAAGGCAAACTGATTTCAAAGACATTTTCTTACTAAAGCAAACTTCATATCAAGACAGGGTGTCTTGTTCATGTCAAAACGAAAAATAATTTACTGAGCACACTCACTTATGTGCCTTATCTTTGATTTACTAAGTTTGATTCTCACTTATGTCTTATCTTGGTTTTACTGATTCGATTCCGCCCTAGTGGCCCACATGGTACTTATAATCCACCCATAGTGGTCCACAGGCATACATAATCCGCCCATAGCGGTCCACACACACATAAAATTTGCCCATAGCGGTCCACTTCAATTTTCTTGACTTATAATTTAATTCACGGAGAGTCAATTCAAGGAGAGTGCGATCCAAGGCATACGTAAATCCCGCCAGAGCAGTCCAAGGGCGTACATAGATCCTGTCAGAGCGGTCCAAGGGTGTACAAAGATATCCATAATTATACGTAAATCCCGTCATAGCAGTCTAAGGGCGTACATAGATATGAAGATGTCCAAAGGAGTGCGTAAATCCCTTCAAAGTGATCCAAGGGCATACATAGATACAAAGGTGTCTAAAAGAGTACGTAAATCCTGCCAAAGAGGTCCAAAGGCTTACATAGATACAAAGGTATCCAAAGGAGTACGTAAATCCCACCAAAGCGGTTCAAGGACATACATAGATTCAAAGGTGTCTAAAGGAGTACGTAAATCCCACCAAAGCGGTCCAAGGGCGTACATATATAGCGCCATAGTGGTCCACTTGATAACAAGACTTATCATTTGATTCAAATTTAACTTCTGAGTTCGATCAAAGTTCATATTCGATTTATGTTCAGATTCATATACATATTCAACTTTATGCATTGTACTTAGTTCATTACAATTGTCATAAGTCAGGTATCAAATGAAATATAAGTTTTCAAAATCATATAAATAAAGCCCATCACTCGGATTTAAATTTCAAGTTCACCAATCATTTTTCAAAAGCGGATTCAGATTTTAAATATCAACAAGTTTAAATACTAATTCATGTTCAAATCAAAATTTATCATATATCATTTGATCATATCAAACATTTATGAAATTAAATAAAAAATGCAATTGTGTATGAAACTTTCCCCACCTTAACCTGAAACCAAAACGAAGATTTTTTTATCAAGGTGACATTCCTATCACGTCCCCTTGATCACAACCTAGAACACACCAAATTACCTCTTATAAATCAAAAACACCAAATTACCTCTTATAAGTCAAAAGCAACGAAAAATGGGAAACCCTAAAGTCTCCCTGAGTTATTTCCTTAAAAACATAAAAATGCCAGAAACTAATCAAATCGATCAATTGAATCCCAATCCGATTGATCGGTTCTCCAAATCGATCGATCGAAACACATTTCAATCAAGCGGTTTCTTCAGAAAAATATACACATCCCTGTTTATATAATTAGTCCCACACTTGATCGATCAATTTCACAACCGATTGATCGGTTTCCAATTCGATCGATCAATTCACAAATCAATCGATTGTTTTCCTCAGATACACTACTCTTTTGCTTATCGCACTCTGATCGATCGATCGGTTTCCTTCAGAAAACTAACCTATTTCTATTATGTCAAAATCGAACGATCGATTCTAAATTTGATCGATCGATTTTGACAGATACATAGCCACATAGCTTCTTCTTCCTTGGTCCAAATGACTCAAAATCAAAGGATCTTCATTCCTTTCACACTCAACCCAACACTAAACTAATTATAACCAAATTAACTCACATCTTACCTTTATAATTCGTGAGGTCGGAGCACACAATGGATGGCACTGACAATGTCGAAACCCACGCTCCTCTTGAATCCAATGATTTCGAAACCTAAACTTCTCGCAATTGCAACAGGATGAAACCCAAGGTCAATCTCTACGGATCGTGCCCTACGAACTCACTAGGTCCTTACGAGATGAGGATTGTTCAAACGGGGGTTTCAAATAGGGGTTTCTAACCAAAACGAAGGAGGGTTTGGGAAAAATGGGTTCCCGCGCTCTTAAATTGTCACCACATCAACGATCGGCGTTCCCTTGCGACAATCGATCGATGAAGAAGAATAAAATTGATGAGGAATTGACCAAAAATCTAAGAGATTGCTCCTTCTCTCTCTAGCTCCCTCTCTTTCTCTAATCTCTCTCTCTCATCGTATCTAGCAAATGAAACTTCCAAAGGAAGTTTCACTTATGTATGTTTCGGTGTGAAGCGTGCACACCAACTAGTGTGTTAAGCCTCATCCAAATAAGCTTTAACTTGGTGCGAAGCTCTAACATCTAAGTTGTGTATTTATCACGCTTTCTAAGGTCCAAGTTAAGGCCCAAAGTCAGCCTAATTAGTCGGCGTATTCGGGTAGAGGCCCAAGTTCTCAAATTGGGCTCGGGTTTCGTATGCAACATGCACAAACACATATACACTCTACACAGGATACAGGTTGGGCTTTAATGTGTTTGGTGCGTACCCCCAATTATAACAAATGAGATTTAAGGCCATGCTACCCAGGTTAAATGATTTGACTCGGGTCAAATCAGTCAAAAGGTCGCATTCTCGTCAAAAGCCAACGATTCAACATTTATGAAAATTTCGGGTTGTTACAATTGATCCAATGAAAATAAAAACTGTAAAATGAATTGGTCACCCACTTGTGGTTCAAAATCCTCTGTCATGAGTATTTTTTATGCCTTCATTTCTCTATGGATGATTCGTCTTTGGCAGCCCTTGTGTAAGTAAAGAATGCCCCGAGCATTTCTCTGAAAATCATGAAGTACTAATGCCATTAATACAACCTCTCAATCTTCTTCAATGTGAAGGTTTGATTAGAAATGTTATGTGGTTAAGAGCTATGAGCAAATTTGAGAACTCATACCGAAATAAAATTTGAGACTCATATCAAAATGTTTAGAAATAAAAATTAAAAACCCAAACTTCAATTCGGTTTCAGTTTTGATTTTTCAAACGAAAAAGAAACCAAATCATTTCGATTCGATTCAGCCTAAATCGACCCGAAAACTAAAAATATTAGCTGATTACCCGAATCTGCACCCCCTGCTTTTAGGTGACTCCACATTGATGAATGATTCATAATTTTAATATCAAAGTAGCATCAACAAGTAACTAAACTCATATCACTAGAATTTCTTAAGTTGTTATAGACAGCAGCGTTTGAATTTATAATAAATTAAATGCACACTTAAAATGTAGTAAATCATACACAAATGCTCAATAGGAAGTTCATACAAATGAATATTAAAATATAAAATTCATATAGAATTAATGATCCAAACACAATTCCTTAATACCTCATCCTCGTGCCTTTCCGATTAAACGTGCAACATAGCGAAAAATCTCCCACCTGACAAATAGAAAACCACAGAAAATGTTAAAAATAGATCCATTTTTTGTTTAAATCATCATTAAAAAAAGGAGAAATAATATGAAGTAACAATAAAGTTAGACTTTCATATGACGTATGGATTAAACGATAAAACCAGAAATAAAAAATTGTCCACACGGAGGTGTAGAAGGAGATCGACGTAAATGGTGATATTCCTTTCCCCTCCTCCTCTTTCCTGGCTTGGGACCGGCAATGCAAATGATATTGTATTCGCGGAGTTAAAAAAGGGTTAATTAATAGCAAGGATCAAAATTTTGGTTTTCATTTCGGTCCCCTCCAAAACTGAAATTTTGGCCGAAAATTTGATCCCCATACAAAATTGACCGAAATTTTGATTCTTGATTAATAGGAATATAGCGTAACACAAATAAAAGTTCAAGAAAATGATAAGATATGTCTCAATAGGTCCAACAAAAGTAACATAAAGTCCAAAAATTGCTACAGGCACAACCAACAAATAGAATCTAATAAAATTGGGTCTTACGGGTGGGCCACTGAATTATGCTTCCCACTGCATCTCCTAAGGTCCCTTCTTCTTTTGGAAATTGCACATCAGAAAAGAAGACATTATCTACAATAATGTCATATAAACCCTCCTGAGCATGTGTCGCTGATAGTCTTCCTTCAGCGGCGATATCTTGCCTCCATATCAATTTACAATGGCCACCTTGTCGTATTGAAGATGCTCCCCTTGGGGGATCTTATAAATAATATTATTAAAATATTATATTAAAATTCATTGGATAATATAAATAAATATTAAATTAATACCTGCGAAGATGAACCCATACTGTCGGGGTAGAAGGTGTTCGAATATTGGAATGAGGGGCTTGTGAATTCCTCATGTGACAGCCCGGGTTTCAGCACCCCAAAACCCGTGCCATCAGCACGATCATCTTGACCGTGCCCCTTAGCTATGCACGGAACATTGGTATATCAAGCAATAAACTGAACTGAAATAATAAATAAAGCTGCGGAATTAAATTATCATTTAAATATTTCTCAAAAGATAGGTCTGCCTTCATGCCTCTACATGAATGGAGAACCGATCCGAACCATCGATGATCGCTGATCATCAATGATGGTTCGCCCCAAAAATAATCTCATGACTTAATTACATTATTTAACGAAAATAAGGCTTGACATACCAAGCCGTACAAAACAAGCTCACAAAAACTCTCAAAGCTGCACAACGGAGTCCTCTAGAAGAAGTCCTCAGGAGGTGGCTCTAACTCGTCACCAGGTGCAGGGTCTGACTCACCAGGGTCAACATCCCCTGAAGCGTCAACAGCTGCTAACAATGAACCTGCGACGTATAGTCTAAAGGGTGAGCTACATCCTAGAGCAATAGGGAATAAAACACAGTGAACATATAAATTAAAACTCACATATATTCCATGATATGTCATGCATGATGTATCTATGCAATTACTTAGAAAAACAGTCGAAAAGCATCACATTTTACTGGTAGTTTACACATATCTTTTAATTACTCATGAATGATACTGACTAGGCCTAAAGCACAACTTAACCTTTCAACTTAAGTAATCCCCGAGCAATATAGCATCGAGCCCCGATGAGGTACCCTTCATCGTCATCTATATAGATAGTTCTAAATATATTCCCTGGGAATACAATTAGTACCCAAGCCCCTTTCCCCTGGGGATCGGTGGCGGGGTTTTAACTTATCTCAATTCAACACCCCTGGGGTGTGCTTACTGTGTACGGATATGCCTCCGCACTGGCTTACGATTTCGCCGCCGTATCGGTCACGGATATTCTGCCGCGTCAGTCGTGGGTATCCCGCCACGTCGGTGGGGTATCCTATCAAACCTCAAATAATAAAAATATCAGGTGCTTTACATATAGTTATTCACCGTATAAGTGTGGTATCTTATATCAGTTAGGCCCTATCAGACATTATTCAATCCTAGATACAACCCTGAGATGTATCTATTCACTTACATCACACCTGATGCTCTTATTAAATCACTTCCTCATCCCCTGGGGATGGCTCATCATTATATACTCTTATTGGTGTCACTCACACATACTTTTCACAAAACTTTAAGCAATAAAATAATTTTCAATTTGATTCTATATCACTACATACATGCTCTTGCAAATTAAAGTACATGTTCAAGGTGTTCCCTTCCTCAAATCTCTGATAAATCACGCATCAAGGTCCCACGTGGCTCCTTGTGCCCATGATCATACGTACCACCTATGGTACAACATAACACATGCAACACATCATTAAAGATGCAATAAGGTCCAAGACCCCCCGAGAATCTTGAAGTCAAACTAAAAAGTCAACAAATTTTAAGTCAGTCGATTAATCAAATTCAAAGATCGATTAATCGAAACTGATTCGATTAATCGATTCCCAAAATCGATTAATCGAAATTTAAAATCGATTAATCGATTCCCAAAATCGATTAATCGAGATCCCCATTCGAATAATCGAATCCCACATCGATTAATCGAATTTCTCTAATCCATCGATTCGATTCTCATTTCGAGTAATCGAATTCCCAAAATCGATTAATCGAAATTCTAAATCGATTAATCGAAATCCCATTTCGACTAGTCGATTTCCCCAAGTCACCTTCCTCCAGACACTGGAGGTTCCTAGTCGATTAATCGACACCAAAATCGATTAATCGAAATCCAAAGTCGATTAATCGAAACTCAGTTCGATTAATCGAATTTGAGTTCTTTGACTTTTCAACTTCTTGGTGAAAATCGATTAATAGAAATCTGATTTCGATTAATCGATTTGGCCAGCCCCCCCTTTGCGCTGTTCTTCCAAATCTTTCCCTATTTTTATTCCCTCATTTTTCTAAGTACTCAATTCTTTATTTAAAATATTTTTGACTGAATTTAAACCTCTATAACTTATGCATTTAATTCACAAAAATTTACCTTTTATCAATCTCAAATTGATTAACTCAAGTGGGTGGAAAGGCTAGGGTTCCAACTTTGCTTATAGCGGATTCCCCGCGTCGAATCCGGTGTTAAATGCTCAAATCCCCCCTTCCAATTAGTTGCAATAACTCCTTGATCACCCACCTTCTTTACTTCTCTCTCTCTCTCTCTTCTTTACTTCTCTCTCAACAACCAAACATCTATTTTAGGGTTATTAAACCCTTTTATCTCCCCTTTAGTTTGCATGTTGAGCACATACACCTTAATAGGTGTATGTGACTTCAGATTTACATGACACTCCACATATTCACTCGAATTCTCACATCTCATCCGTTCATAGCACCCTATGCCAACTATCGGACTCCTATTTGGTCAAACCTATGACCAATCGGGCACGGATCTCGAGGTCACTGTTTAATGTGATTTTTTGGGATATTACATCCTCCTCACCTTGGGAATTTTCGTCCCCGAAAATAATCCAAGGGCGTCAGTCTGGTTTGCCCCCCCCACACTCTTGTGTGAGGTGGACCAGTTGTTTAACACAATAGAGTATAGACACACACATAGCATAAAAATATAATTGTACTAGAAAATTTACAAAACCATTACAGAATGTAAGAAAACGACGACACATGACAAGAATGTAAGAAAAAAAACAATGATCATAAATATAGAAAATTGTTTCTGTATTTCATTATATTCCCAAAAATTACAGTTGTTGTTTACAGCTTTTGAATTACATCAAAACTCCCAAAATGGGTAATATAAAAAAATCCTCATCTCGGTGTCAAGCCGTCCCCTCTGGTGGCTGATCTGGTGTAGGAGCAGCCGCCTGACCGGGTCTGCCGTGGCTCAGAGGGTGCTTCACGGCTGGGTGCGAGCATCGCATCGATAGTCATGTGGTCAGACGGAAGATGGGACCCCTATGGAAGGCAGTCCATCCCGCGGTCCACTCCTCCTCCTGAGCTAAATACCGTTGGTAGTCCAACGGGTAGATGTAGCGGAGGGTATGGAACATAAGGAAGTCCATCCTCCGGTTCATCCGCTCGTTGTTGGCCTCCATACGTGCCAACACGTCCTCGATGGTAGGACCGGAGTGAGATGCGCGCCGATGGTAGGATGACGTGGGTGTAGCTGGCGCGGACTGTGCTGGCGATGTAGGTGAAACGGTGGTATGGGAGGGTGCCCCCTCCGCTGATGGCTCGGCCGGGTACGTCCCACCCACGGGCGGGTCCTGATGTGGTGGTGGGGGTGGTGGTGGTACTACTGCCGCTGCTGCTGCTGGAACTGGACCCGAAGCCGGTAGGGTCCGCTTCAACAAGTTGTAACTACGGCTCCATGAAGACTTCAAAAACGTCTTCACTTGGTCCGTTGCCCTCACCTCATGGGGCGATACCATATACTCGGGAGCGTTGGAGTAGCACTCCAAGATACTCGATATGAGCCGAGCATACGACATCCTCTCCTTGGGCCTCAAGTTGCCCTTCATCAATTTACCTTTGATGTACCTCATCCCCTCTAGGACGATCATGGTAGCATCAAACCATCGGCCACAAAAGGCCGTATAAAGTGCCTGCTGCACTTTCTCTACGCGCTCTGTGTCATGGCGCAGTGGATATAGGTTGCACTTGATTATTGAATCAAGCATCCACATATAGTGGGGAAGGTCGACCCTCCTAATGGAGGATCCTGACCCCGTCTTCCCGTTGGTCATACGGGCTATAATCTCTTCGAACTTGGCCTCTTCCTCAAAGGGTGGAAAGAGGGTGGCCTCGGGTGTGAAGTCGAGGTAACACTCGAGTACCTCATGTATATGGCGACGGGTGATCGTGCATTCCCAACCCTCAATCTTAGTCAAAACGATATCTTCAGTAGGGCCGTCTGTCAGCCCTTGGTAAAACAATCTAACCAATCTAGGGTAGTAGGAACCCTGGATTGGTTTCAAAAGATTGTCGAGACCGGCATTTTGGAGGTAATTGCGAGCCCATTGGGTTTCGCCCGGTACCTTGGGGTTCGTGAAGAGAGTTGGGTCGATGATGTACTCGACCTCAAAGGACTTGGCTGCCCACCACTCATTGGTTTGTAGCACGTTAGTGGGTGGTGGCGGCATGGGGGTAGATTCACGTGAAGACTCGCGTGAAGACGCACTCGTCGAATCGGAGGTGGTCTCCGATGCCGACGGTGATGGAGTCCTCACCGGTGAAGGGGTAGGTGGTGGCGGTGCGGCGTTCTTACGCCGGACCGGGAGTTTAGAGGTCGCCCTTGCCGAAGACAATCGGGTTTTCGGCGGCATTTTGGTGAAAATTCAAGAAAACTAGGGTTTTTCTAACTCAATTTGAAAAAAACACAAATTTAGGGTTTACCGTGGGTTTTGGATGCGATGGTACTTGAATCCGATCCGAAAATTGACGGAAAATGCAAACCCTAGAGTGCTCGGTTGGTTGGAGAAGGAGAAGAAGAAATGGCACCCAAAACACAAAAACCTAAATGATTTCGAATGGGGAGCAAAATCCCAAAATTTATATATATAGGCTTAGATTCGATTAATCGAAATCCAACCTTGATTAATAGAGATTCAAAACTAGGTCAAGCCGCACAAAATTGATTAATCGATTTTCAAAATCGATTAGTCGAAACTCAAAATCGATTAATCAAAACCATTTCGATTAATCGAAATCGTATCCGTTAAAATTTTTAAGTTTTAGAGCTCACTGGCGCGAGCCAGTCGATTATTCGAAATCCATTTAGATTAATCGAAATTCCAAAATCGATTAATCGAAATTCACTTCGATTAATCAAAATAGTGCAGTCCCTTCCAAAATTTTCAGGATTCTTTAAGTTACTCGATTAGTCGAACTATGATTCGATTAATCGAAATCTCAAATTGATTAATCGAATTTCACTTCGATTAATTGAAATCGTTTCTCATACTTCAAATTTTCTAATTTCCTTAACTTTATCGATTAATCGAACTGGAAGTTCGATTAATCGAAACCATAAATCGATTAATCGAATTCCTCCTAGATTAATCAAAATTTCATAAAATCCCTCTAAGTTCTTCTAAAATTCTCAATTTGTTCGATTAATCGAACCCTCGATTCGATTAATCTAAAACCTAAATCAATTAATCGAAACCAAGATCGATTAATCGAAATTTCACTCTGTCTTTTTTTTCTAATCCTTATTCAAGTTCCCAGTCACTGGCACATGCCAGTCGACTAATCGAACAAAATCGATTAATCGAATTTTCAAATCGATTAATCGATTTGAAAATCGATTAATTGGTTTTGATCAAATTCTATTGGTTTTCAAATTTCTCTGTCTATTTGATTTACCTTGGTAATCTATGATATCAAGTGATCCTTGGTTCTACAAAACACATCATCATGGTCATGTGTGTATATAAATTTTTTTTTTTATGTCATACTTTGATCAAAAATTTACATTGGATTACAAATTTTGTCAAAATCCACAAACACATTTGCGGGAGTACAATTGACTCTCAAGTGGTTGGAAACAAGGCTGGGTATTGTTCATTCACATCGGCCTCTCGTTCCCATGTAGCTTCCTCGGCCGTATGATGGTTCCATCTGACAAGTACGAGTGGAATCACTTTCGTCATAGATTTTGTTTCTTTCGATCCAAAATCTCCACCGGCTCTTCGATCATGGTCATGTCCTCATGCATGTCTAACTCTTGACCGCTCAACACGTGGTCAGGTCGTTAATGTACTTCCTAAGCATTGATACGTGGAAGACATTGTGTACTGAATCGAACAACGGTGGCAATCCAATACGGTAAGCAACTTCCCCTACTCATCCCAAAACTTCAAATGGTCCAAGGTAGCGGGGACTTAGCTTTCCTCTCTTTCCAAATATCATCACCCCTTTCATAGGTGATACTTTCACAACTACGTGTTCACCCACCTTGTAGTCTACACTCGTCCGCTTGATATCGACGTACCTTTTCTGTTTGCTTTGCGCCGTTTTAAGTTTTGCCCTTATCATACGAACATATGCGGCATTGTCTTCAAGTAATTCGGGTCCCAAAATAAACTTCTCACCCGTTTCTTCCCAATTAATGGGCGATCTACATCGCCGTCCGTAGAGTGCTTCATATGGTGCCATCCCAATGCTCGTCTGAAAACTGTTGTTATATGTAAACTCAATCAAAGGTAGGTGCTGATCCCATGATCCTTGTAGCTATAACATACATGCCCTAAGCATGTCCTCGATAATCTGATTGACCCTCTCAGTCTGTCCATTAATTTGCGGATGGAATGCCGTATTGAAATCCAGTCGCGTTCCCATTCCTTCTTGAAATTTCTTTCAGAACTTTGATGTATACAATGGGTCACGGTCCGAAACAATGCTACTCAGAATCCCATGCAAACGGACATTCTCCTTCATATATAGCTGTGCCAGTCTTCCCGTCGTGTATATTGTGTTGTAAGGCAAGAAGTGCGCTGACTTGGTTAATCGATCGACTACTACCCAAATGGCATTATATTTCTTGGCAGTACGCGGTAATCCAACAATGAAATCCATTGAGATCGATTCCCACTTCCATTCTGGTATTGGTAAAGGCTGTAATAGTCCAGCAGGATGCCTATGGTCAATCTTGACCTGCTGACAAGTCAAACACCTTGACACGTATTCAGCCACGTCTTGTTTTAAACCTCTCCACCAATAGTTCTTTTTCAAGTCTTGGTACATTTTGGTGCTACCAGGGTGGATAGCATAAATAGACTTGTGGGCTTCATCAAGAATCGTTCGTCTTAGCTCGGCATTGTCCGGAATGCAAAGACGTCCCTTGAACAATAAAGAACCATCTTCTTTCACTGAAAAGTCCGGCCTGATGACTTCAATCACGTCTTGATGAATCTTTGTTAACGTCGGATCTTTCATCTGTAGATCGTGGATATGCTCAAATATTACTGGTCTCACTGAGATGTTAGCCAAAAAGGATCCTGTAGCTTTCGACTCAATGTTTGCATCATAGAGTGCCAAGTCTTCCAATAATTTCCACCGGTGCATACCCAAAATCAAACAAGCTAATTGAGCTGAACTTTTCCGACTCAAAGCATCGGCTATCACATTAGCCTTGCCTGGATGGTACTGTATTGAACAATCATAATCCTTGAGGAACTCCATCCATTTGCGCTGTCTCATGTTGAGCTCCTTCTGTGTAAATAGGTATCGGAGGCTCTTATGATCGGTGAAAATTTCAAACGTCTCACCATACAAGTAATGTCTCCAAATCTTGACAAAATGATGGCTTGCTAGCTCCAAGTCATGAGTCGAGTAATTTTCTCGTGTTCTTTCAAATTGCCTTGACCGTAAGCTATCACTTTCTTGTGTTGGTTGAGCACGCAACCCAAACCATTGTATGAAGTATCACAGACATCACGTATCCTCCATCGCTCAAGGAATCGCTAGCACTGGAGCTGAAGTGAGTCTCATCTTGAGTTCTTGAAAACTCTTCTCGCATACCTCACTCCACTCGAATCTTGAATCCTTTTGTGTCAGCTTCGTGAGAGGTCCTGAAATCTTTAAAAACCCCTCGACGAAACGTCGATAGTAGCCTGCTAACCCGAGAAAACTTCGGACATCGGTCACTGTCTTTGGTTGCTCCCATTTAACCACTACTTCTATCTTTGCTGAATCTACAGTGACACCGTGCTTTGAGACAACATGTCCCAAAAAGCTAACCTCGTCCAACCAAAATTCACATTTGTTGAGTTTGGCGTACAATTAGTGTTCACGTAGCGTATGTAGAGCAATCCTCAAATATTCTTCGTGTTCTGTCTTGGATTTGGAGTATATCAAGATATCATCAACGAATACTACTACGCAGGAGTCCAAGTGTGGTTTAAACACTCGATTCATCAGATCCATAAATGACGCTGGAGCATTCGTCAACCCGAACGGCATTACAAGGAATTCACAGTGTCCATACCGTGTTCTGAAAGCTGTCTTCTGGATGTCCTCTGCCTTGACCATCAACTGATGGTATCCAGATCTCAGGTCGATCTTGAAAAAATACCTCGCTCCTTGCAGTTGATCAAACAGATCGTCGATTCTAGGCAAAGGGTAACGGTTCTTGACAGTGAGTTTGTTTAGTTGTCGATAGTCAATGCATAGACGCATTGACCCATCTTTCTTCTTAACAAACAAGACCGGTGCTCCCCACGGAGACACGCTCGGTCTGACAAACCCCTTATCCATGAGCTCTTGTAGTTTCTCTTTCAACTCCTTCAACTCAGCAGGAGCCATTCTATATGGTGCTTTTGAAACAGGCTCCGTTCCCGGTGCTAAGTCAATGGAAAATTCTACTTCTCTCTCTGGAGCTAATCCAGGCAACTCTTCTGGAAAGACGTCGGCGAAGTCTCGCGCAACTGCTATCTCAGAGATGACATTCTTTTCTTCCTTGTCCTCCTTTAAGAAAGCCAAGTACCCATTGCAACCCTTCTTGATCATTCGCTCGACCCTTACTGCTGAGATCAGTGGCATACGTGATGACCTCACTCCTTGAAATCAAAATGATCTTCTTGTGTTGGGTCTGAAGATGACAACCTTGTTCTTGCAATCGACTGTTGCACAATGCTGTGCCAACCAGTCCATGCCAAGGATCACATCAAACCCTTGCATGTCCAGTAGTATCAACTTTGCCTCCAATTCATGCACCTCTAGGTCTCGAATTGCTACAATGATGGATTTGCAAGCTAGCTCCGTGTCCATTAACTCTCCAGTCGGAATAGACACAGATAGGACAAAATCCAACGCCTCTGGAATAATCTTCATCCTCTTGACAAATCGTGGAGTGACGAATGAGTGTGTAGACCCTGGGTCTATCAACACTCTAACGTCATATCCAACGAAGCATCCTTTCTCATATATAGTTAGCGTACCTATAGTATACATACATGCATACAATAATTTACATATCAATTTACACCCCTAATTCACGTACGATTTCAGTGTTTGGGAAATAATTTACACTATTTCCTAATGAATGCACCTTCTCTATATAAAATTTTCAAGGAATTTATAACCCTTTATTTAAATGAAAATCTCACCTTGGATGACATCATGCACGTTCCCTGCTTCCTGAGCAGTGACTGCATAGGCTCTTCCATGAACGACCGACTTCCGTACTTGAATGGGTCGTGGCGCTGCAACTGAAGCCGTCTTCCCCTTATCAACCCCGGGGCAATCCTTGATCAAGTGGCCCACCTTGCCACATCGGAAACAACCCCTAGTCCCTACTCTGCAATCCATGGTCCTATGAGGCTTCTGTGTGACGGTAGCGCCAGTAGACATGGCAGGGCTCTCATAACGTAAAGGTCTCCCTGACGCAAGTAGTGGAAATCTCTGTTGGTTATGTTGTTGCGTCGGTCTTCCAAAACCCCCTTAGAACTATGGTCTCTAATTTTGGGCCACGAACCTCGACTTTTTATTCACCGGTTCGTAGTTCCCCGTTCTTCCTTGATCATTGCTTCCTCTTTGTTGCTCTCTCTGTCTATATCTGTTGTTATTTTCCTCTTCCACAACTAGTGCCTTGCTCATGACCTCTTCATAGGTCCTCAACTGAAATGGAGCTACTCCTCCTCTAACCTCAGGCTTCAAGCCTTGCTGAAACCTCTTTGATTTCATCACGTCGGTGGCGACGTAATCAGGAGCAAAACGGGCAAGTCATAGAAACTCCACTCCGTACTCTCTCACATTCATTCTCCCTTGCACTAACTGTAGAAACTGAATCTCCATTTGGTTTCTCACCACTTCTAGAAAATATTGTTTGTTGAACTCCTCAACAAACTCCTCCCAAGTCCATGGCAACTCTGGGGTCTCCTGGGCCCTATTTCGTATCACGGACTTCCACCAAGGCCCAGCCTCCCCATCTTGCATGTAGGCTGCCCATCTTACACTCTCATCCTCCGTGCATGTCAGCACGCTGAATACTTTCTCCATTTCTATTAACCAGCTTTTTGCTGCCATCGTGTCTGCCTGCCCAGAAAACGTAGGAGGTCTCATCCTCCTAAACTCGGTAAAAGACGAAGGCACAGGCCATGCAGGTCCTACAGGTGGTGTAGGTGGCTGCTGCTCTCTAGCTGCATGAGCTGCAAAGGATGCGGCTTGTTGTGCCATGGCAGCTGCCATAGTTTCCATGGTGTGCATCATCCGTTGGCGCTCCTCTCTATCTTCCTGTCTTTCTCTCACTCTCTCCTGTTCTCTCAGATCTTGATCTTGACGATCTCGATCCTCTTCCTCTTGTTGTTTACTACTGCTGCCCCCTGGGGCCTCACTCCTTCCCAAGGGTACTCGATTGGTAGGAGAGATGTAATCATCTCCACTACGTAAACTTCTCTGTTGGCCTCCTCTCGGTCAGCCTCTAGATGACATTGACGGCTGTATTTGAAACTAAAGTTTCATTAGCAGAAGTCCCTATGTTCTGACAAAAGAATAATTGTCAGAATTGCTAAAAGAAATTGCTTTGATACCAACTGTGATAGCCCGGATTTCAGCACCCCGAAACCCGTGCCATCAGCACGATCATCTTGACCGTGCCCCTTAGCTATGCACGGAACATTAGTATATCATGCAATGAACTGAATTGAAATAATAAATAAAGCTGCGGAATTAAATTATCATTTAAATGTTTCTTAAAAGACAGTTCTGCCTTCATGCCTCTACATGAATGGAGAACCGATCCGAACAATCGATGATCGCTGATCATCAATGATGGTTCGTCCCAAAAATAATCTCATGACTTAATTACATTGTTTAACAAAAATAAGGCTTGACATACCAACCCGCACAAAACAAGCTCACAAAAACTCTCAAAGCTGCACAACGGAGTCCTCTCGAAGAAGTCCTCAGGAGGTGGCTCTAACTCGTCACCAGGTGCAGGGTCTGACTCACTAGGGTCAACATCCCCTGAAGCGTCAACAACTGCTAACAATAGACCTGCGACGTATAGTCTAAAGGGCGAGCTACATCCTAGCTCAATAGGGAATAAAACACAGTGAACATATAAATTAAAACTCACATATATTCCATGATATGCCATGCATGATGTATCTATGCAATTACTGAGAAAAATAGTCGAAAAGTATCACATTTTACTGGTAGTTTACACATATCTTTTAATTACTCATGAATGATACTGACTAGGCCTAAAGCATAACTTAACCTTTCAACTTAAGTAATCCCCGAGCAATATAGCATCGAGCCCCGATGAGATACCCTTCATCGTCATCTATATAGACAGTTTTAAAAGTATTCCCTGGGAATACAATTAGTACCTAAGCCCCTTTCCTATGGGGATCGGTGGCGGGGTTTCAACTTATCTCAATTCAACACCCCTGGGGGTGTGCTTACTGTGTACGGATATGTCTCCGCACTGGCTTACGGTTTCGCCGTCGTATCCCGATTCTGGATATCCTATCAAACCTCAAATAACAAAAATATCAGGTGCTTTACATATAGTTATTCACCGTGTAAGTGTGGTATCTTATATCAGTTAGGCCCTATCAGACATTATTCAATCCTAGATACATCCCTGGGATGTATCTATTCACTTGCATCACACCTGATGCTCTTATTAAATTACTTCCTCATCCCCTGGGGATGGCTCATCATTATATACTCTTATTGGTGTCACTCACACATACTTTTCACAAAACTTTAAGCAATAAAACAGTTTTCAATTTGATTCTATATCACTACATACATGCTCTTGCAAATTAAAGTACATGTTCAAGGTGTTCCCTACCTCAAATCTCTGATAAATCACGCATCAAGGTCCCACGTGGCTCCTTGTGCCCATGATCATACGTACCACCTATGGTATAACATAACACATGCAACACATCATTAAAGATGCAATAAGGAAGGTCCAAGACCCCCCGAGAATCTTGAAGTCAAACTAAAAAGTCAATAAATTTTAAGTCAGTCGATTAATCGAATTCAAAGATCGATTAATCGAAACTGATTCGATTAATCGATTCCCAAAATCGATTAATCGAAATTTAAAATCGATTAATCGATTCCCAAAATTGATTAATCGAGATCCCCATTCGATTAATCAAATCCCACATTGATTAATCGAATTTCTCTAATCCATCGATTCGATTCTCATTTCGAGTAATCGAATTCCCAAAATCTATTAATCGATCCCAAATCGATTAATCAAAATTCTAAATCGATTAATCGAAATCCCATTTCGACTAGTCGATTTCCCCAAGTCACCTTCCTCTAGACACTGGAGGTTCCCAGTCGATTAATCGACACCAAAATCGATTAATCGAAATCCAAAGTCGATTAATCGAAACTCAGTTCGATTAATCAAATTCGGGTTCTTTGACTTTTCAACTTCTTGGCGAAAATCGATTAATCGAAATCTGATTTCGATTAATCGATTTGGCCAGATTCAGCCCCCCCTTTGGGCTGTTCTTCCAAATCTTTCCCTATTTTTATTCCCTCATTTTTCTAAGTACTCAATTCTTCATTTAAAATATTTTTGACTGAATTTAAACCTCAATAACCTATGCATTTAATTCACAAAAATTTACCTTTTATCAATCTCAAGTTGATTAACTCAAGTGGTTGGAAAGGCTAGGGTTTCAGCTTTGCTTCTAGCAGATTTTCCGGGCCGAATCCGGTGTTAAATGCTCAAATACCCTCTTCCAATCAGTTGCAATAACTCCTTGATCACCCACCTTCTTTACTTCTCTCTCTCTCTCTTCTTTACTTCTCTCTCAACAACCAAACATCTATTTTAGGGATATTAAACCCTTTTATTTCCCCTCTAGTTTGCGTGTTGAGCACATGCACCGTAATAGGTGTATGTGACTTCAGATTTACATCACACTCCACATATTCACTCGAATTTTCACATCTCATCCATTCATCTCACCCTATGCTAACTATCGGACTCCTATTTGGTCAAACCTATGACCAATCAGACACGGATCCTGATGTCACTGTTTAACGTGATTTTTCGGGATATTACACCTCATCCCCTCCTGCAGGTGAAGTACTGTCTTTGATAATGTACTATATTGGGACTGCAAGGTCTCCTGGGTTGATTGCTGCTTTCGTATCATGCTAATATAAGGTGTCGTGTACTTGACTTGAGTCTTGGAGGCACCAAAACCCATTCCCTTCACCTGGCCTCTTGAATCAGGACTAAGTATCTATAAAAAAAATTATTAGTATATATAGAAAATGTTTTAGTAAAATAATTTATAGATTCTTATTCGTGCAACCTTGGATCATCCAGAACTTATCTCGACTTCCAGCTCAATGTTGACCTTTAAACCATCGAATTCATGAAATAGCTAATTTACGAAAGTTGTAAAGCTCGTTGTCTTCTTTGCAATGCTATAAAAATTATGTCAATCCATGTTCAGAGTAAAACATTATGGCCAAAATACTGAGGCTATGTCTGTTGAAGAGTTGGGCCGAATTTCACGAAAATCTGGCAAAATCGATGGATCAGCAATAGACTCAATCGATCGATTTTGAGCCGAGCCTTCATATTTTTAAAGCCCAAATTAGTCAAAACTGGGGGGAAAAAGTTAGGGTTTCGAAATTAGACCCTATTTAAGGGAAAATTAAAATTAGGGTTTGTTGTCTCTCCCTTTGGAGAGTAGCTTTTATTTTTCCTTCTAGCTTTTCTTTTACCTTCCAAGCACTGTTCTTCCATTTTTTAGATTTAAATTTTAGCTTAGTTTCATTTCACGGCTTGAAGAAGAAGTATACTTGGATTAAAGTTTATCTTGGAATTGTTAAAGCATCTTTACGATATTTTAATGTTACATTCGATTTATTTTTCAATTATACTGTTAATTTCAGTTATGCGTAGTTAAATCTTTTTGAGGATGTGGATCTAATGAACACCATCCGAGGTTTTTTTGTTTATATAATGTAGATCTACGGTTGGAGTATTATTTTATCATAGATGCCTTGATCTTTAATGTCTTTATGCTCTTGTCGATCTTGTGAATTCTGATTGCCATCTAAGATGTGGGTGCTAGTCATGCTTCTCCCGTGATCTCGGATCCGCGATGAGGAATTTACTCTGTGTTTCTTGTTGATACTATTTGCGGCATTAATTCATCGTCATTAGAGATTTCTTTTACGGTAAATGTTTTGACCCATCGCTTTTATGACTGTAGGAAGAGCATACATTTAGAATTGGTTTTGTGCATTAAGCGATATATTTTTCAAAAATATTTGATTGAGTTTAATAATTTATGTGTATTGCATCTTGTGATGGTATCATATTTCAACCAGTAGATTTATATTTCATAAATGGCAAACTAAGGATGGGAGGAGTTAACATCCTGATCCTCTCTTTTATTCTTCATTTAATTCAATTTTATTGCCTAGTCTTCATTTCTCATCACTCTCTCAGAGATTAGTAAACTAATTAAATATTATGCTAAATCTGTGGTAGTTCTTGTGGTTAATTTTTGTTTCCCCTTTATAATTTTCTTACCAATCTTCGTGGGAACGATCTTGTACTTTGCACTTATTAACTACAATTTGATTCGTGTGCTTGCAAAAAAAATAAGATTAATTTCACAACAAGTTTTTGGCACGTTGCTGGGGATTGGGCGTAGAAAATTCATAATTTTTAGGAAATAGAAAATTAATTTTAGGAATTTCTATAGGTTTAAATCTGCATTTTTACTAGTCTTAAAAAATAAAAATAAAAATAAAAAAATTGAAAATTCTAAAAGTCTCGATCAATCGACCTACTCGATCGATCCTTTGAGTCTGAAAAAAAATAATAAAATAACATCTCTCTTTCTTAATTCAAATTTTCAAATTTTCAAAAATTCAAAATTCAAAATTTAAAATTCGAGATTTGAAACTTGAAATTTGAAATTTGAAAAAAAAATAAATTTAAATTTCAAATCTTAAAAATTTGAAAGTTGAAATTCAAAATTCAAAATTCAAAATTTAAAAGTCAAAATTTTAAATTTGAAATTCAAAAAAAAAAAAAAAAAATTAAATTCAAAATTTGAAATTCAAAAATAAAAATAAAAATAGTAAATAAATAAATAAAATCAAATTTGAAATTGAAAATTGAAAATTCAAAAAAAAAAAAAAAAACAAATTTAAAATTCAAAAAAAATTAAAAATTAAAATTAAAAATTTTAAAATTTGAAAATTGAATTTCAAAAATAAAATAAAAATAATTAATTAATTAAAATTTAAAATTCAAAATTCATAAAAAAAAAAGTTTAAAATCTTTGTTAGGATTTGCAAAAGAAAAAAAAAATGGTGTTATTGGTAAAATCTTGTCATTGTATGGATTCAATCAAGAATCATATATTATTTGTGAAAATCCGATGCGCATTACACTTATGTGTCCCTTGAACAAGCAAAATTATTACCCTGAACAAGTCTACCCCAATCTTGTTTGGAACACCCATGATTGGCAGGGTCAACCTAATGACATGTGAGTGCGAGTGTGAGAAAAAGAGGAAATGGAATGGAATGATACTTATGTTGAGGAGGGAATTGAGAATCAAATTAAGACATGAGAGAAAAAAAATGACACCCTTACAGAACCGTTGAAAGCTGATCTATCTAGCTTGACCGACGAGTTCGACGTCGAGTCAGCACCTAAAGGAATGAGGGTCATGTTAGTCAAACATCCACTCTTAGAATGCTGCAATAAGGGAGACATAATATTTTCTATTGAATGTGAATTCAGTTTGGGGGAGAAAAAGAAATTTCTATGTTGTTGTCCATTTGCTGAATACATAAACAATCATAGATTGGTGTTAGGCACCTGATCAACCCGCTTAACGCGGTCTCTACTAATGGCTAACACAAAAATAAAGTAAAAGAAAAGAAAATGACTTCCTCTTGTTCAAATGGGCCTTAAATCTTATTTGTACTCCTCCGTTCCTACCGAAAAATCGGCGGCATAACGACACAAATGGGAGGATGAGAAGAGCCAAAAAGAGATAGAAGAAGAAAGGGGAGAGCCTTGTGTGGCCTGCTTTTGATGAGCTCTTGAAGGCTTGTATGGTATGGAATGGGGTTCTAACTCCTAAGGCTTGAAGCTAGGGGATAGAGAAAGAAGGCTAGGGGATCACACACACCTAACCTAGAGGCTTTTCATGAAGTACTAAGGTCTAAGGGAGCTTTTTGAAATATGAAATTTGTATGGGAAGTGTGCACCAAAGGGAGAAAGATCTTCTCACTTTAAGCTCTTTCTCTCTTAGGCCAACATTCTCAACCCCTAAACCAAGGGGTGGGGGGCTCTATTTATAGAAAATGGGTGGATTAGGAGACCACTTAAGAGCTAATTGGGGTTAACAATTAGGTAATATCAAATCTAAGGTTTCCTAAGGTTTTTGGAGCATTGAAATGTGTGACAAGGTCTTCCAATGGTGGATGATGGAGTGAGGCTTTAAGCCACTTAAGGGGTTGCAAATAGGTAGTGAATGGGTGCAACAGAACTATCAAAACACACCCCAAAGGTCAAGGTGGTCAACAAGTCAAACCCCAATCACAAATTTCGAGGTAAAAAGATATGATTACTGTTCATATGCATGACGCAATTAATAGTTGCGCTAGGAAAATGTACAGTAAAACAGTACTGAACAGTGCCTGAAAGTTAGCTCGCAAGGGTGGGGTCCACTTTTAAAATTGGCCCAACTATTAGTTGCGCTAGGCATAAATCCTGAGAGAAGTGGCTTAGCACAACTAATAGTTGCACCAGGAAAAAGTATAACTTGAGAGAAACGGCCTGGCGTAACTATTAGTTGCGCCAAATCCCTAGGGGCCCACATGAAATTACTTTTTTGCCCTCCGGGTTCGGACAACCATATCTTTTGATGTATAACTCCGATTGGGGTGATTTTTAGACCGTTGGAAAGCTGACGACTTCTACTTTTCAATGATATAAGATTTAATCATAGTAGAAAGCCGTATATGGTCCTGTGCACCACTCCTTTTCCAAGGCTTGGAAGGTTAGGTTTAGGTTCAGAACGGATTCTAAGGGTTGAGATTGGTTTTTTAAAGGTTCGGGGCAGGTTCCTAAGGGATCTAGAGTGATTCCTAAGGATTTGAAAGGGTTCTTAGGGGTTCTAAGGTGATTCCTAAAGGTTCCATACATGCCATCAAAAGCTCGAAAGTGCACCTTTCTCGAAATGTGTTTCGATCGGGCCTTGGGCCAAATTTGGGTGTCTACACTAATACACTAAGTTTTGGGTGTGCGAGTTTTATACCAAATTAAACTCTTTCGGATAGAGTTTTAGATAAGCACGAATATATTAGTTCGTTATACTTGCTTAACACAAAGGCCAACCTCTTTTGAATAAGACCAAATGCGCTAATGCGGCATGAACGATTAACACGGAACCAAGTCTCTTATGGATAGGAACGAGCACATATGTTCGTTATACTCTTCAAACTGAAGCAAACCCATGAGTTAGAAAAGCCAAATCCAAACCCTTTACATGGGTTTCAATTGCTTGAGAACTTTAGAGAAAAAGAAATGGAGAGCTTGAGAGAACAAACTCGATCCCCTGCACAAATCCGAAGTCCGACGAAATTGTTGATCCCCCGCGCAACTCACTCTCTCCTTGGCTATGATTTTTGGCGCTAGAAAACTGCAGCTTTTGATGTGGTTACGAGCCACGAAATTTGAGCATTTATAAATCCATAAAACCCAAACCCTCTTGTTCTTCATCTTCAAACCCCCAATTTCGTTGATCATTGTTGCGTATGTGCGCCGGGAAGGTTCGATTTCTGATTTTGCCACGTTGATTTGATCTCTGACATCGACATGATCAATCGTGAGAGAAAGAAAAGAAAAGGAGGTTCAAAATCAGCTGGAGAATACGAAGCGTTACGTTGTGTATATTGATTAAAGAGGTAAGATTTGTTGTCTATATCTATCGTTGATTGAATTTAAGTTGTGAGAATTATGTGCAAAAGATTTGGATCAAAAGAAAAAAAAACAAAATGATATGTGGAAGTGAGAAAATGGGTTTGAAACCATAATTGGGTTTCTGAATCAAGTAAATTTGCCTGGGCAAATTGAATTCGCCCAAGCGAATGCTCTTCAAAAATCGTTGCGCCCATTTTTAGGCCAAAATTCTACTGGCAGAACTCGCTCGTGTGAGTTAGTGAGTCGCTCACGCAACTTTCCCAGATTGGGCAAAGTCTGATTTTTGAGGAATTTGACTCGTTTTTTATCCGTCAATTAGTAACACCATGTTTACACCTTATGTTTGATAGATTTACGAGTCGCAATCGTTTATAAAGGGCTCCGCAAATTTCTTTTGCCTTCGCAAAGCTTTAAACTGAGGTGGGGAAGATTCAATACAAATTTACATTTTGATTTAATTCATAGATTTTTTTATTATTGCTCTTCTGCTATTCAAAATCGTGGATTTAGACACTGATAGTTTATGATGTGATCAACTTTGCTTTGAAATAGTTTTCAATGTTGGCTATGACATATTTTGTAGTTTTGGCATATTTGAAAACTGCTCTAACTATATGTTACTCAACTTAGCTATATGTTACTCAGCTTGACTATATATTATTTAGACAAGTTAGCTATATGATATTCAGACAACATAGCTATATGATAATCACCGTATCAGTATCAGTCATCAGTTATCAACATTGTCAGTTATGAATAGTCTGCATCGTTATCCGCTCTTCAATATAGCTATAAGGTATCCGCATTAGTTATCTGCATTAGTGATTCAAAGAATTCATCATCTTAGCTATAATGTATCTACATTCAGGTCAGTTATCAGTCAATGGTCAATGCATCATAGCTTAGCTATAAATTATTCAGTCATCATCTATAAATGATGCACAAGCTTAGCTATAATGTATTCAGACAAGCTTAGCTATAGATGATGCACAAACTTAGCTATATTGTATTCAGACAAGCTTAGTTAGATATTTGATGAGTAGTGAAATATGATGATATTTCACCCCGAAATACCTATATTTAGCTGTCCGATGAAGGCTATCTTATAAGAATTATTAGATTTAAAGTGTTTCAGGTAAATACAAGCCAAGTATAGAAAACAGCCAAAGAATTCTGAAAATAATGTCAAAACACTGCAACTTTGGGTCATCGAGAACTTGGTACAACTTGTGGCTCAATTTGGACCTTCAAGATAGCTAAATCATGAAATTGTCAAAACACAAACGTTGTAGATCTTTCTGTTAGCTTTTCAACAGCACAAGAATCGCCTCAATCCGAGTTCAGGACAAAAAGTTATGGCCAAAATACCAAGTAGTGTCTGATACAAAAAGTGGGCTGGAATTCACAGATTTCTGGGAGTCGATGCATCGACCCTTTTGGTCGATTAATAGAGGAAAAAGAAGTGTCAGACACAGAACTGACACTTTAAAGCAAACTTTTAGCCTCTTTTGCAGGGTCGATGCATCGACCCTATTGGGTGGATTAATCGACTCCAACTTTTGCGGCTGGGACACTCTTGCGGCTGGGAAACCTATGCGACGTGCATCTATTTAAAGCCGACTCAAACACTTCGAGAAGAGGATTAAAAATTAGAAATTAGAGATAGGAGATTAGAGTTTTAGTTTTAGTTCTTCTTTTTCATAGTTAGACGTAGAAATAGAGAGTTTTTTTTTTTATTCCTTTTTGAGAGCTTTGTTCCTTTAACTTTTCAGTATTCATTCCTTCAGTTTATTAATTTTTGTTCAGTTGATTCCTGCATTAATTTCGTTTATGAAGATCATCGTACTTTTGGATCAAAGTAATTTCTGTTGAAGTTTGAGGTATTTTTAATTCATTAAATTAATGTTATTTTCCCTTCCTTATTTATTTATGTCATTTAATTACAATATGTGCGGCTAAATTCATAGGGATGGGGATCTAATGATTCCCATCAGAGGGATGGGGATCTAATGATTCCCATCCGAGAGATGTACTTTTAATAATATAAATTTAGGATTAAAATATGAGATCTTATTTTATGGTTGTTGTGTTATCATGAACGGATGAAATCCCCGCCACTAACTGGGATCGCGTGTGTCGAGCCATGCCTGGGATCTCAGATCTGTGACGGTAATTTTACCCAATCATTGTTATATGGTCTTTTTGCTTTCATCGTGTGGATCTAATTACGATTATGATTCGGGATCGAGTGTGTCGAGCCATGCCCTGGATTTTGGATCTGTAATGGTAATTTTATCTTAATTACTCCCTAATCTGAAATCAATATTATCAGCACTAATCTTTGTTAGATGCACCGAACACCTTTTTGAAAAGTCTATTTTAAATATTTTGAAATTTTTGTTTTGGAATATATGCTTAGAGATGCTAAAATGTTAATTGATATTAGATATTCTCTGCTGAGCTTCGATTGTTAGCTCACCCCGACTATACGTCACAGGTATTGCTTTTAATCATCAGGACGCAGAGTTAGACACAAATCCTTAGTTTGTATAGGACGAGGAGGACCTTTTGCCTGATGATTTTTATCCTTAGTTTGGCATTGTGGTGAGAATTTTGAGTGTGTAGTGGTTTAAGCTTGATACATCCACTAGTATAGTTTTGTGTATATATTTTGTGCCACTGTGTAGGTGACGGTCGGCCGTCACCGATGGTTTTAAATTTTGTATTCTATATAAATGAAATCTCAATTATGATTTGTGTTTCTGCTTTGAGTTTCTGTATTATATGGACGTGTTGAACACCATGACCGCCCGACTTTCCAGAAAGTTCGCCGAGCAGTTCCGTCCGGGAAAATCGGGCTGTCACAGTTGGTATCAAAGCTGCTCTCGATCCAATGCAGGGTCAACTGTGTCACCCTGTGTCGCAGTTGATATCAGCAGTATGGCAGTAGATTATGTTGGAACATAAGAAGTTCGGTTTAGGTTTGGTTCATACATGAACATTTCTGATGAAACTTTTATTTCATCATAATAGGTTGATATGGCCCCACGCGATAGGCCATGAGCCTTACATAACAGAGGCACCTCGAGTGGTGAAGGAATGTCAGGTGGTGAGGGAATCACCATGGGTGCAAATAATAGTCCCTTGGGTGGAACAATTAATATGATGGCCCAACTTGCTGCTAGATGTTCACCTTCTTGATTTCAAGAATTCAGAAGACTGAATCCCCCAAGTTTCTACGATCAGGGTAATCCGCTAGAAGCGAAAGAATGGTCAACCCAAATCGAGAAGCTCCTGCGTGTGCTTCGGTGTACTGAAGCGGACAAGGTCGATTGGGCTTCTTTCCAGTTGGGAGAATCAACAGACGTGTGGTTTAAGTTTGCAGAGTTGACCAAGTTACAGGAGACTCCGGGTATTCCATGGACTTGGGCTCGCTTTGTAGAGAAATTTAATGAGAAGTACTCCCCGAAAGCAGTTCGGAATCAATGGGAAGTGGAGTTTATATCGCTCGAACAGGGCCAGATGTCTGTGAATGAATACGAAGTTGAGTTCACAAGACTTTCTAAGTTTGCTCTGTGGCACCTTATTACTGAACTTATGAAGGTGAAAAAGTTTGAACGAGGTTCGAAGCCTATGATAGAAGAGAGGCTTTCCTTATTCCAGTTAGAGACCTATGTTAAGGTCATGAATATAGCCCTTATAGCCGAAAAGGACATTGAGAAAATGTACCAGAGGACAGAACTATAGAATGCGGGTCAATTACACGACCACAGTCATATGCTTCAGATCATTTTAGCAAGAGGCTGAGGTTGTCAAGGCCAACACCGTCTCAGCCTACCCAGTCTGGTTCTTCGGGATCGCCTTCTCAGACTAGATATTCGCGACCACTGACTCAGGCTGGGTCTTCAAGGCCGCCTACATCTGCACCTACAAGGCCTTTTCGTTCGTCTAATCCCATAACTACACTTCAGTCACGAAGTCAGCCAACTTCGCATGCCACATCATCTGTACAGAGCGAGTTGTGCTCGAAATGTGGGAAACCACATAAAACATAAGAATGTAGATGGACAACAGGAGCATGCTTCCGATGTGGTAAGATGGGACATCGGATAAGTGATTGTCCAGAGAGAAGTAAAGAAGGGACGACGTTGGTGACGTCAGTACCTACCCAAAGACCCTCCCGACCTACTATACAAGGTCGTGCTTATGCCGTGTCAGCACAGGATGCTCAGGCAACCAATGAGGTCATTCAAGGTATGCATTACCTTATTATTCGAAGATGATCATTTATTTTCAAACACTGAATATTCTTGGAGCTTTCAATTGAATTAGATTGTTGCATGCTTGCTATATCACTTGTATCTTAATTCTTAATAAGCATGCATAAATCATAGGTACCTTACATTTGTACTAAGAATGCGATATCTACCAACACAAAGCATGAGTCTTAGTCGATCCAAGCTCTACCCATTCGTTCGTAACTCCTCAATTCATGACATAATTGAATGTTACTCCTGAAGCTTTAGACTTCATTCTAGGTGTGTCGGTCCCCATGGGAAATACAATGATTACTGACACAATTTGTCGATCAGTTGTTGTTCCGATTGAAGATTTTGTAACGACAGCTGATCTAATTCTATTAGACATGTAAGGGTTCGATGTGATCTTTGGCATGGATTGGCTATCCACTTACCATGCAAGCATCGATTGCCTTTGAAAAGTGGTAGTTTTTCACCCATCAAAAAGAAAATCCTTCCAATTTCACGGTATTAAGTCCACTGTAGCATCATTTATTTTTGCTATCTGAGCCGAACGACTGATGAGAAATGGCTGTAATGCTTATCTCGCATTCACCCGAGAGCAACGGGAAGAGAAGAATAACGGTACTGACATCCCCATTGTGTGGGAGTTTCCGAATGTGTTTCCAAATGAATTGTCGAGATTATCGCCCGATCGAGAGATTGAATTTTCTATCGAGTTAATTCTAGGCACATAACCAATGTCCTTAGCACCGTATTGTATGGCTTTGACAGAATTGAAAGAATTGAAAGAGTAGTTATAAAAACTATTAGATAAAGGGTTTATCCGACCCAGTGTTTCTCCTTGGGGAGCACCGGTTCTATTCGTTAAGAAGAAGGATAGTTTGATGAGGTTATGCATCGACTGTCATCAGCTGAATAAGCTGACAATTAAGAACTGATATCTACTTCTAAGAATCAATGATCTTTTTTATTAATTGCAAGGTGCGAAGTTCTTTTCAAAGATAGACCTGAGATCAGGCTACCATCAGTTGAATGTCAAAGCTAAAAACGTCTCAAAAATAGCATTCCACACTAGATACGGACATATGAATTCTTAGTGATGCCCTTTGGTCTGACTAATGTGTTGACATCGTTCATGGATCTCATGAACAGAGTATTCAAACCACACCTTGATACGTGTGTAGTCGTCTTCGTAGATGATATCCTCATCTACTCAAAATCACGGGAAGAGCACGAGCAGCAGTTGTGAATCGTTCTTCAGACACTTCGCGATCATTAACTTTATGCAAAGTTTAGCAAGTGCGAGTTCTAGTTGGAACAGGTGAATTTCTTAGGACATGTGATCTCTGAAACTGGCATAGCAGTCAATCCGGCAAAGATTGAATCCATTGTGCAATGGGAGCAACCGAAGACTGTGATCGAAATTCACAACTTCCTTGGTCTGGCTGGATATTATAGAAGATTTGTTGAAGGTTTCTCTAAGATTTTAGGGCCGCTTATACAACTCTCGAGAAAGAATGCAAAGTTTGAGTGGACTGAGCAGTGTGAAAGGAGCTTTCAGGACTCAAGAGCAAGCTTACCTCTGCACCAGTGCTTGCCATACCATTAGGCAGTGGTGGATTCGTGGTGTTCAGTGATGCATCACACAGTGGATTAGATTGTGTGTTAAATCAGAATGAAAGGGTTATCGCATACGGTTCGCGACAATTGAAGGACCACGAGAAAAATTACTGGCCCCACGATCTTGAACTGGCATCGGTAATTTTTGCATTGAAAATCTGGCGGCATTACCTTTACGGGGAAATATTTGAAATCTTCACCGATCACAAAAGCCTTAAGTACCTTTTTACTCAGAAGGACTTGAATATGAGGCAAAGAAGATGAATGGAATTCCTAAAAGACTATGATTTCACCATCTAATACCACCCCGGTAAAACGAACGTCGTAGCAAACGCTTTAAGTCGTAAGACATCAGCTCAAATATCAAGTCTCATTCTGAAGATTCATAGGTGGAAATTGTTCGTAGACATTGCCTTGTATAATACGAAGATTGAGGCAACATATTTAGGAGCCTTGATAGCTAACATTATCATTAGGCCGATGATTTTTTATAATATCGGTGAACTTCAAATGAAAGATATAGAGCTTGCAGGAATCAGGTAGGGTTTGATTGAGGGCACTAAACCCGAGTTCTCCATCAGAGAAGATGAGGCCTTATTATTTAGAGGTCGTTTGTGTATTCTGAGTGATGACACTCTTTGACATACAATCCTAGAAGAGGCTCATAAGTCGAAGTACGCTATACATCCTGGTAGTACCAAGATGTACCAGGATCTGAGACAGAATTTCTGGTGGGGAGGTTTAAAGAAAAAAGTTGTCGAGTATGTTGCTAAATATTTGATCTGTCAGTAGGTGAAAGTAGATCATCAACATCCATTGGGTTTATTACGACCTTTGCCAATTCCCGAGTGGAAATGGGAATCGATATCCATGGACTTCATCCTTGGATTGTCAAAGACAGTGAAAGGGCACAACGCAATATGGGTTGTTGTGGATCGATTAAATCGGCTCACTTTCTGCCGTATAACACAAGGTATACAGCAAATAAGCTTGCAGAGATATATCTTAAGGAGATTGTCAGATTACATGGTATTCCGACGAGTATTGTTTCAAACAGAGATCAATTGTATACGTCACAGTTCTGGCAGCGATTTCAAGATGGAATGGGTTCCCGATTAGATTTCAGTTCGACATTTCACCCACAGACAGATGGAAAAATAGAAAGGGTTAACCAAATTATTGAAGATATACTCCGGGCCACATGTTGGATTTTCAAGGATCATGGGACAAACATTTTCCCTTGATCGAATTCACGTATAACAATAGTTATCAACGAGTATCGGCATGGCCCTTTATGAAGCATTTTATGGTTGGAGATGTAAATCTCCGCTTAACTGGGAGGAAACTGGAGAAAAGTTAGTTTTGGGTCCTACGATCGTTGAGAACGCGAATAGAGCCATTCGACTGATTCGCAAAAGGTTACAGATAGCTCAAAGTTGACAAAAGAGCTATGCTGATCTTACAAGGACGACCGTTGAGTTTCAGGTAAACTCGATCAAATCGTTCAATTGAATTTTCAATTGAAATTTTCGTCATCGATATTATCAATATACAAGGCTGATCCAATTTGTTCATTTCAGACCGGAGATAATGTCTTTGTCAAAGTTTCGCCTACTAAGGGCGTGACGTGATTCGGGAGACGTGGAAAGTTAAGTCCACGTTACATAGGGTCGACTGAGATATTGGGCAGAGGAGAAGTTGCATATTGCCTTGCTCTACCACCGCCATATTCGGATATGCACAATGTGTTCCATGTATCTATGCTGAGAAGATACATCAAGGATCCGACTCACATTTTGGACTATCTACTGATCGAACTTCAAGAGAACCTGACAATTAAAGAAGAACTAGTTCAGATCCTAGAACGGAAAGAGCAAGTCTTATGCACCAAGCGGAATCCATTGGTGCTTGTTAAATGGCAGAATCATTCATTCGAAGAGGCCACTTGGGAAGGAGAGTCAGACATACGCGACGTGTATCCACATCTTTTGAGTGATTAAGCTTGCATGTACATACGCTTTCAATCGTGTGAATGACTGACTATGTTTTCTTCATCGTCCAATTGCTTCCTTTGTTGTTAAAAAGTCACGTTGTCAATTTTCAAAGAAAAAAATTCTATTAAGTAGGGGAGGATGTAATGACCCCAAATTTTGACGCTTAAAGTGTCAACGGTTAAGAGGTTTAAGAATCAAAATTGATTGGGTGCGATTTGGACGTGTGTTGAGTCAATTGGACAATGCTAATACACTAAGTTTTGGGTGTGCGAGTTTCACACTAAATTAAACTCTTTTGGATAGAATTTTAGATAAGCACGAATATATTAGTTCGATATACTTGCTTAACACAAAGCTCGACCTATTTTGGATAATACCAAATGCGCTAATGTGGCGTGAGCGAATAACACAGAACCAAGTCTCTTATGGATAGGAACGAACTCATTTGTTCGTTATACTAGCTTCGCACCGATGCATACCCACGAGTTAGAAAAGACAAATCCAAACCCTTTACATGGGTTTCAATTGCTTGAGAACTTTGAGAGAAAAAGAAAGGGAGAGCTTGAGAGAATGAACTTGATCCCTCGCGCAAATCCGAAGTCCGATGAAATTGTCGATCCCCCGCGCAACTCTCTCTCCTTGGCTGTGATTTTTGACGCTAGAAAACTGCAGCTTTTGACGCGGTTACGAGCCACAAAATCTGAGCATCCATAAATCTACAATACCCAAACCCTCTTGTTCTTTGTCTTCAAACCCCCAATTTCGTTGATCGTTGCTGCATATGTGCGTCGGGAAGGTTTGATTTCTGATTTCAACCCCGTTGATTTGATCTCCGACGTTGACACGATCAATCGTGAGAGAAAGAAAAGAAAAGGAGGTTCAAAATCAGCAGGAGAACACAAAGCATTACGTTGTATATGTCGATTAAAGAGGTAAGATTTGTTGTCTATATCTATCGTTGATTGAATTTAAGCTGTGAGAATTCTGTGCAAAAGATTTGGATCAAAAGAAAAAAAAATATGTGGAAGTGAGAAAATGGGTTCGAAACCAGAAATGGGTTTTTGAATCGGGCAAATTTTCCCGAGCGAATGTCCTTCAGAAACTGCCACTCAGGCGCATTTGTGCCCATTTTTAGGCCAAAATTTTACTAGCAGAACTCGCTTGCGCGAGTTAGTGAGTCTCCTGCACGACTCTGGGACTCGCTCGCGCAACTTTCCCAGATTGGGCAAAGTCTACTTTTTGAGGAATTTAACTCAATTTTTATCCGTCAGTTAGTAATGCCATGTTTACGCCATATGTTTGATGGATTTACGGGTTAGAATCGTTTATAAAGGGCACCGCAAATTGCTTTTGCCTTCGCAAAGCTTTAAATTGAGGTAGGGAAGATTCAATACATATTTACATTTTGATTTAATTCATAGATTTTCTGATCTATTGCTGTTCTAGTATTCGAAACTGTGGATTTAGACACTGATAGTTTATGATGTGATCAACTTTGCTTTGAAATAGTTTTCAGTGTTGGTTATGACATATTTTGTAGTTTTGGCATATTTGAAAACTGCTCTAGCTATATGTTACTCAGCTTAACTATATGTTACTCAGTCTGGCTAGATATTATTCAAACAGGTTAGCTATATGATATTCAAACAACCTAGCTATATGATAATCACCGTATTAGTATCAGTCATCAGTTATCAACATTGTCAGTTATGAATAGTCTACATCGTTATCCGCATTAGTTATCCGCATTAGTGATTCGAAGAATTCATCATCTTAGCTATAATGTATTTGCATTCAGGTCAATTATCAGTCAATGGTCAATGCATCACAACTTAGCTATTAATTATTCAGTCATCAACTATAAATGATGCACAAGCTTAGCTATATTGTATTCAGCCAAGCTTAGCTATAAATGATGCACAAACTTAGCTATATTGTATTCAGACAAGCTTATCTAGATATTATCCGCACTGATCTTTGTAAGATGCATCGAACACCGTTTTGAAAAATCTGTTTTGAATATTTTGAAATTTCAGTCACAGAATCTATGCTTAGAAATGCTAAAATGTTGATTGATATTGGATATTCTTTGCTGAGCTTCGACTGTTAGCTCACCCCGACTATACACCACAGGTACTGTGTTTAATCATCAAGACACAGAGTTATACGCGGATCCTGAGTTTGTACCGGACGAGGAGGACCTTTTGCCAGAGGATTTTTATCCTTAGTTTGGCATCATAGTGAGAATTTTGAGTATGTAGTGGTTTAAGGTTGATATATCCACTAGTATAGTTTTGTGTATGTATTTTGTGCCACTAGGTGATGGTTGGCCGTCATTGATGGTTTTAAATTTTGTGTTATGTATAAATGAAATCTCAATTATAATTTGTGTTTCTGCTTTGAGTTTCTGTATTGTATGGATGTGTTGAGCACCATGACCGTCTGGCTTTCCCGAAAGTTTGTCGCGCATTTCCGTGCGAGAAAGTCGGGCAATCACAAAATTACTGGTCATTCTTAGAAGATTTTTCATCCAGATGTGGGATCCTGGTGTACTCGGAATGTGATTACACCTTGTAGATTAATTTCACAATTTTCTTTAAAAAATATATATAATAATAATAATAAATAAATAAATAACAAGTTAAAAATAAAAAATAAAAACAAAAATAAAAGATAAAAAATTAGAAAAAATAATATATATATATAATAAAAAAAAATTCATAATAATAATAATAATAATAAAATTCTTAGATACACTGGTTTTTGTGGTTGATTATTGTTTTGATAGTGTTATTCGAGTAGCATTTTTTTTTAGTATTGATAATCTCTACTCTATTGTTGGCATTCTTTTTTTGGTATGGTGAAGATGCTTGGATATGCATATATTATTTGGGGGACAAATTGTTTTATACTGGTATATTTTCATGCAAGTTTGGGGGGATTTTCCTATCTCTCCCTTTTTCAAATGCTACCACGAGCCTCAAATCATTACTCCAGGTATATTTTCTCACCTTAGTCAAATATTTTATTTATTTTTAACAATGAGGACATTGTTCATCTCAGGTTTGGGGGTGTAGTTTCTGTGGTACTATTATTTCGATACCCCTAAAACCAAAATTTTGAAATTTGGTTGAAAAATTTGGAGCCATTACACGTTATTTTGCGATAGTTTTCAAACTTTAGTTAATGATGCATGCAGATTTTATTTTGAGAATATCGATGTCATATTTTAATTACTTGTATTTAGGATAATGAAAGTTAATGTGATAATTTGATGATGGTTCTGAAATTCATGCTTAGATACTTTTTGCACTTACACCATGCTAGGTTCTAGAAATCAATAAACTAGTTTGAACTTTGAATCTTAAGATCTTAGTGGAGACTGAACCCGGGGAGCTTTAGAGCCAATCTCTCGTCTTTGATGAGTGCTTACATAAACTCGGAGTTATCTTTGAATACGACATATTTTTGCATAATCTCAAACATTTTGTGTGATGTCCCAAAAAATTTCGATTTCTAAACCAGTCCGAATCGATGCGCGTGCCCGACAGGTCACGCAGCTAACAGTATAAATTTGAGAAGTGAGTCAAATGATGAGAATAACCACAAGTGAGAAAGAGGGAATAAATGAGGAAATGATCGTTACATGGGTGATCGTACATCGACGTGCAATGTATTGGCTTAGCACCTTAGATTGACCTTTTGTATAAAAGCTAAGTGGATGAGATAATTCCACTTTTAGCTTGTTTTGTTTTGTGAAGAGGTCTTGTGAAGAGAGAAGAGAGAAAGGGAACTCCTTCTCCTTTTCAGCAGATAAGAGGAGAGATTAATATCGCATACGTTCAGATTTGATCGCAAGAGGATGGGTTTTCAAACTCTTTTGATGCATGGAAAGGAGAAATGAGAGATTAAGGGTTGGGACATTGAGGTGCATGGATTTCTGATTTAAGGTAAGATCTTGTGTTTAAAAATCATGTGAAATTATGTTTTATGGTTGGGCAATAAATGCCCTAAAAGACTATGTGGTAAGATTTTGGGAAAAACAAACCTGAGAAGAAGAAGCCCTTGTTGCTGAGAGTCTGTCAAAATCGATCGATCAATTTTGATAGGACAGAATAATGTGAAATTTTTTTATGAGAAACCGATTGATCGAAATGGAATTCGATAGATCAAAATCAGATGTCAATCGATCGATATGGGAATCGATCGATCGGAATGTGATGTGAAGATGGTTGGTTTCTGAGTAAACCAATCGGTCGATTTGTGAATCGATCGATTGATTTGGAAACCAATTGATCGATTTAGAAACTGATCAATCAAGTGGGACTGAATATATAAATAGAGATGTGTGTGTTTCTCTGAGGAAATCGATCGATCGAACTGAGATTCGATCGATCGATTTTGGAAATCGATCGATTGAATTGGGATTTGATCGATCAATTTGGCCAGATTCTGTCAATTGTCTGTTTTTGAGAAAGAGACTTAGGGAGACTTTGGGACTTCTTTTTCTTCGTCACTTTGGACATGTAAGATGTAAATTGATGTGTTCTAGGTTAAAGTAAAGAGTGCGTGATGTGAAAGTTCCCTTGAAAAGGAAAGACCTTCGTTTGGACTTCGGGTTGAGGTAGGGAAAATCCTATAACATGTGCATTGAATACAACTTGCATGGATTTTGTGATATAATGAATATGAGTGTGCAGATCATGAATTTTGTCATCTAATAATACACTTGAGCTTTGTATATAGATTCAAATGTAAAAATGTGTGTGTGTGTGAACTACGTACGATGAGTACATGTGTGTGTGTGTGAACTTGAAGATTTCCAAACTCCAAACCTAGCTATAAAATACCACATTTCATAGTGATAAACTATAAGTTAGACTTCGCACTTTGATTTAAGATTTATGTGAAACGAATTCCTTGTGCATCCGGTACAGTGGGATATCTATACATGTGGACCGGCCAACGGCCAATGTGAAGCACAAGTGACCCTGTTAACGTAGCTCAAGGGCTTGGCATCACGAAAAATAGTTCAGTGAACGACGATGGACGAGATTTTCATCGATATATATGTCGCTCTCGATGCTATATATATGCTCGAGATTGTATTTAAGTGATCAATTTAAGTTCTTCTTGTGTTATATAAAAATATTTAGAAATCATGTGATCAACTGTGAAACCTGTATCTAAATCAATTTTATTTCGATTCAAAGGTCTTTTACATTGCAAGTTCTTCAATTTTAAGCATGTTCGATATATTTCATGAAATATATGTGTGATGTGATGATAAGCATGCTATGGATGGTTTTCCTATTGAGCTTAGATGTTAGCTCACCCTTCGATTATACGTCACCGGCACAGGAGTTGCTCACCGGCACAGGAGTTAATACGGGGACCGAGGACCTTGAGTTAGAGGACTCGGAGTACATTCCGGAGGAGTCAAAGCCTCCGTCCGAGGAGTACTTCCCTTAGGGGCAGTTTTGGTGGTGTATTTTGAGTTTTGTAAGACTAAGGGTTGGTACGTCCATCCATTCTATTTTAGATTATGAACATGCAATTAAATGTTAGATTATTCTTTTTGTGAACCATTGTGTTGGTGATGATTGTCCATCATCGATAGTTCTTTCGGTTCTCTATTCCATGGGTTTTGGCATGGAAATAAGAACCGTTATTTTGACATATTTTGGGAAATATAAATGGAGTTTCTTTTACTGTATATGATGACTCTATCTGCTAAATTAGAGATATCTGCTTTGCTCCTGCTTAGTGTGTGGGTGTACTAAGTATTTGATGAGTTCCGAGATCGTCCTTAGCGGCGGTCCGACGGCACGAATTTTTCGGGTTCGAAAATCTGAGCTGTCACATTTTGCTTTGACTTGTGACTTTGCATGACTTTAAATTCATATAATTATGTTAGAACGTATTATATATTTGCTCAAGATAAATAGGCAAGGTTACCATCTTTTGAGGACATGATTGAAGGCCATCTTTAACTCGTTTCTGCTTAAAATATCCAACCACTAGCAAAGTGTAAGTTTGGGGGTGTGATAAGTGTTGAAAAATGTTAATATTTAACCTCTTAAACTTACAGATTATTATCTTTAATATATTTTGTGTAGTTTTAGTGATTTACAGGTCTGGAGATAAGTTAAGTATAAAATAGTTCAAGAGTTCAGAAAATAATGTCAAATTCATATAACCTTGGATCATCTAGAACATATCCTGACTTATAGCTCAATTTTGACCTTTAAAATATCGAATTCGTGAAATTACTAATCACCAAAGTTGTAAAGCTCGTTGTCTTCTTTCTAATGCCATAAGAATTTAAATAATCCAAGTTCAGAGTAAAAAGTTATGGCCAAAATACTAAGGTTGTATCTGTTGAAGAGTTGGGCCGAATTTTAAAAAAATGTGGGAAAATCGATAGATCGAGCAACAGACTTGATCGATCGATTTCGGGCCGAATCTTTATGTTTTTAAAGCCCGAAATTAGTGAAAATTGGGGGGAAAAAGTTAGGGTTTCGAAATTAGACCTTATTTAAGGGAAAATTAGAGTTAGGGTTTGTTATCTCTCCCTTTGGGGAGTAACTTTTATTTTTCCTTCTAGCTTTTCTTTTACCTTCCAAGCACTGTTCTTCCATTTTCTAGGTTTAGATTTTAGCTTAGTTTCATTTTGCGGCTTAAAGAAAGAAGTGTACTTGGATCAAAGTTTATTTTAGAATTATTAAAGCATCTTTACGGTATTTTAATATTAAGTTCGATTTATTTTTTAATTATATTGTTCATTTCAATTATGCGTAGCTAAATCTTTTTGAGGATGGAGATCTAATGAACCCCATCTGAAATTTTTTCATTTATATAATGTAGATATGCGGTTGGAGTATTATTTTATCATAGATGTCATGATCTTTAATGTCTTTTTGATCTTGCCGATCTTGTCAATTTCGATTGTCATCTAAGATATGAGTGCTATTCATGCTTCTCCCATGGTCTCGGATCTGTAATGAGAAATTTACTTAGTGTTCCTTGTCGATAATATTTGCAGCATTAATTCAGCGTCATTAGAGATTTCTTTTATGGTGAATGTTTTGACCCATCTCTTCTACGACTGTAGGAAGAGTATATATTTAGAATCGATTTTGTGGATTAAGTGATATATTTTTCATAAATATTTAATTGAGTTCAATATTTATGTATATTGCATATTGTGATGGTATCATATTTCAACCAGTAAATTTATATTTCATAAATGGTAAACCAAGGATGGGAGGAGTTAGCAACCCGATCCTCTCTTTTCTTCTTCATTTAATTCAATTTTATTGCCTAGTCTTCAATCCTCATCACTCTCTCAGAGATTAGTAAACTAGTTAAATATTGTGCTAAATCTGCGGTAGTTCTTGTGGTTAATTGTTATTTTTCCTTTATAATTTTCTTACCAATATTCGTGGGAACGATCTCGTACTCTACACCCATTAACTACAATTTGATATGTGTGTTTGCGAATAAAACAAGATTGATTTCACAACACTGTCCTATCAAGACTCTTCCCAATTTTATCCGTCTGCTCATAAAGGGTCAACAACATATATAAGAGATTGTTTAATGAATAATTAAATATTACTATTATAAATAACAATTCACATACCAATTCTTCGACAACTCTTTGGCCTGCCCCTTTCGGCAGGAGCGGTGAATACTTTTCATCATTTTCCTACTCTCATTACCCGATGAACTCTTTGATTGGTATTCGGGTGAGGAAAAGTAAGTGATAAGCCAGTTCCAATCTTCCTCCCTAACACCAAGTGGCGTATTAGCTTTTCTCTCTGTGTCATTACTATATTTTTTATAGTAGTTGGTGTATAGTGTGCTCTTCCACTTTTTTCATATGTCGCTCACCTTAGACATGAACCATTCTTTCCTCTCTTCCAGAGTAATATATTCAAGCTATGAATGAAGTCATTTAGTTAGTAGTAGTTGAATATTTACTTTAATTGAAAAATTAACGGGGTATAAGTGATTCAAATATACTCACAGTGACAGCATCCCAAACCTTCTCTTTAACCTCCAAGGGAACTTTCTACCGCTTTTTTATAGATTGAAAAATGTATATCCTCATATTAGGACCAATGCATGAGGCCATTTGTGCTGCATGGGGCCCTATGGGGCCAGAACTATTGAAACTTATCTCAATAGGGGCCATATATCATTGTAATATATAATTTCACCAAAATATATAGTCATATGAATCTAAAATGTAAAGTATTAATAAAATAATAATCAAGCAATCAATATAAAGATAATCACTTTAAATTGTAATTTGAAATTTTTTAATCCTTGCACACTGATCAAGAAATCAATAACAAGTTCAATAATGTCTATGTTACTCAAACTTATAAAGATAAATGGGGAACAAAGTCAATAATGAAGATAAACAATACTATTTTATTTAAAAAAATTAATCTTTACATAATGATCAACCATTCATCCTTGCACATCTTCCATGTTATCGTCTTCTATGGGTGAGAGAATTTCATTCATTCTTATTTCGAAGACTAATGGGTCCTCATAGGCATCTGTATCCCTGTTCATTCTTTTTGGAACATCCAAGATAATATACGATTTCTCTTCCCCGGGCTTCATATGATCTTTGCAGTAGAATACTTTGTTGCCTGAGAAGCAAAGATAAATGGTTCATCTTTTTCTATTGTCTTTCTCTATAATCTACCTAAATAAACAATCCATAAATTTGTATTTGGGTCAACTTTACATCCATTGACATTATCATCGACACGTATCCAATCACAATAAAATACTGTTTCTTTAAAGTCGTAGTAACCCAACTCCAAAACTTGTTGGATGACATCATAGTATATGACATCCTCAACCACGGGATTCGTGTCCGTAGGGCCTGACACACGTGTAGTTAAAGCCTTCAAGGAGACCCCACTATTTTGTGTCATCATATTCTTTTCTGACTCGGCTGTATGATATTCATATCCATTTACAAAATATGAATTATATGAAATTGTTGTAAACTTTAGGCCATCAACAAGTCTTTTCAAGGTAGAATTTTCTACGGTTTGCAATTGCTGCTTAAGCCACAGAATGTATTCCATAACCATGTCTGTACGTAGATTACTTCTACCTTGAATAGTAGGTATGTGGCTTTGTCGGTATGACTGGTACTTCCTGGACATGAAAAAAATCATGATTATGAACATGAACGAACCTAAGGCCTTGTTTGATAACATGGAAATGTAATTTCATTGTGGAAATGAAACTTAGTTTCCAATTATTGTTGTTTGATAACTATTTAAGGAGATGGAAATGAAATTAAGTCGCCCCGCATGGAAATTGAATTTCCATACACCAAATCATTTTAGGAGGAAATCATTTCAACCCTTCAAGTGGCTGAAATTGAGTTTCCTAACAAAATAATAATATTTTGTTATTGGAAATCTAAAGTTACTTGTAAAAAATCTAAAAGCAAAAAAATAAATAAATAATTGACTATTAAAAAGTAACTTCAATTTTTATGACCATCATACCAGTATGATCACTATGACCACTACATTATCTAGATCATACTATTTTCAGCTAATATTTGACTTTGATCAAAGTTTGAATTTTAATCAAACTTTAATTGGATTTATAAGCTATATAAAGTTTTGAATTTTGATAAAACTTTGACTACTGAAACATGATAATAAGTTGTAAGTTAGTAATATATTATCAAAATTTTAAGGGTCAAAGTGTAATAACCCATAAAATTAGACCCGAACTCAACTCACCTCGTATGTGTGGTCAACACGAAAACCGATGTCATCATAGATTTTTATATAATAATAAATATTTAAATAATATTAGAATAACTTTGTGCGGACGGATTAAGATTTAAATGTGCGTTTGGGCCTTTAGTGTAAAAGCCGTGCACCGACGCACCGTGTGCCACTCAAAACCGAAGCCAAGCCTAAGTTAAAGGGATAGAACTTAGATTGAGAATATCTTAGATATTTTGGGTTTTTTTGGTTACTTGAAGGCTAAGTTTAGCCTTGCAAATTTGAAAGCTAGAGAGAGAGAGAGAGAGCTCCCGTCAACCTTCAAACCCCTTCTCGTGAGATTCCGACCGCGAGATCGCCATCGCGCAGAAAACTCTGCACTCTTCGCAAAGCACGTGACGTCGGTATCAATGGTGTTCAGCCGTTTGTAAATTTTGACAGTTCAAACCCCTTTTCCCTGTTTCTTTAAAAACCCCATTTTCAAAGAGCCAATCACTTTGGAATCGTCCCCCGCACTTGGAAGAGGTTAAGATCGACGCGTAAGGATGAACGACATCATCTTCAAGTCCTTGTGATCAATCTCTGTGGATTCACCGTGGAAATCTGAAAGTTTCATTTCGAAACCCTCTTCGGCAACGATCCTTAAAGCCGCGAAGTCGATTGAAGAAAGGTTAGTTTTCTTTAATTTTAATGATTTAGATTATAGAATAAATCATTGTTTTAGTTTAGTGTGGATGTGTGTGTGATTCGATGAAGATCATAGAAGATTTGGATGAAAATAGGTCAAAAATAATAAAACCGTATGGCAGTGCATTTCTGAAGGTTTTTGATCGATCAATGGGGTGATTGATCGATCAAAATTGGGTATTGATCGATCAATCTAGGTGATTGATCGATCAAATTTGGTATTGATCGATCAATTTGAGTGATTGATCGATCAAATTATATATACAATTGGAAAACAAAGAAGTTAGGTTCTTTGGAGGTTCATTCTCGACAAAGATTGATTGATCAATGGTGAAATTGATCGATCAATATGATGGTTGATCGATCAATGGTGAAATTGATCGATCAATATAATGGTTGATCGATCAATGGTGAAATTGATCGATCAATGTGGTATTGATCGATCAATATGATGTGTTGATCGATCAATTTGACTCTGCCAACACTACTTCAGTATTTTGGTCATAACTTTTTATTCCGAACTCCGATTGATACAATTCTTATGGCATTAGAAAGAGGACAACTAAATCTACAACTTTTATGAATTAACTAACTAATGAATAAATTTTTTTGATGATCAAAATTGAGCTGGAAGTTTGGCCAAGTTCTAAGTTAGCACCTTTTGACTGAAGTATTGATATACCTTCGGTATTTTGGCCATAACTCTTTCTCCCGAACTCCGATTGACACGATTCTTGATGCGTTTGAAAGAGTACAACAAGATCTAACTTTTTTATGAATTAACAAAATTTTTAATCAAATGTTTTGAAAGTCAAAATAAAGTGTAAAGTTGGGTTAAGTTTCGGGTCAACACGAAATTACCCATTTCCGTCTCGATTTTGAGAAAATACTTAAATATGTCAACATTATTAATAATTAGGATAAAAAATTTAATACATCATCATGTGTGTGATGTAGACTAAGAGTGGAGGCCGTAGATAAGAACTTTTGGACTGCTTTAGAACGGCGTTGGATTGCTTAGAAAGAGGTTTAACCTGAGATAGGGGAAAACCAACCTAAATTGTTTTGAGTATGATTTCATGTTTATTTCATATATGTGCCCTAATTTCTGTTTTAACAAGCATATAAGCATATCATAAATTCCTGCTATCTCTGATTTCTGTTTTCTAATTTGTATCCTGAAACCTGCTCCTGATTTCTGCTATCTGATCTGTGAGGTCTATGTGTGTATGTGATTTGATGATTTAACCAGATGATCCCCACCGACCCAGCGGTATATCCGATGCCTGGCACACTTGTGCACCTGCTTGTAATCCCTCGACAAAATTGTACTCCATAGATGAGGCATTGTTGCAATCTAAAATTGTTCATGTGAACGACGATTGGTTGGGGTTTCCTATCGGTAAATTCCTGTTTACTCCGTGTTATATATTCACGGGAGTTTCTTAAGTTAGAAAATAAATACAATTTAAGTCACTGATTATATATCTGCATAACAACTGTTTCTTGTTTACAAACTCAGTATTTAATTTGATTTTGCCTGTTTATACATTCTGATTTGATTTCCTGTTTTGAAATATCATGTCCTGCATATTCATTACACTTTAGTTGGTATTCTTCTATTGAGCTAGGATGTAGCTCACCCTATTTTTATTAATATTTTAGGTTCTGAAGCTAGAGTTCCTGGCACCGAGAGCGACACTGACTACCAACCTGATCTAGAGGCTGAGGCCGTGGACGAGGAGACTGACGTCCACTTGGTAATTTCGTGTTGACCCGAAACTTGACCCAAATTTCCACTTTATTTTGACTTTCAAAACATTTGATTAAAGATTTTGTTAATTCATAAAAAAGTTAGATCTCGTCATACTCTTTCCAACTCATCAAGAATCGTGTCAATCGGAGTTCGGGACAAAGAGTTATGGCTAAAATACTGAAGCTATATCAATACTTCAGTCAAAAGGTGCTAACTTAGAACTTGGCTAAACTTCTAGCTCAATTTTTATCATCAAAAAAATTTATTCATTAGTTAATTAATTCATAAAAGTTGTAGATTTAGTTATCCTCTTTCTAATGCCACAAGAATTGTATCAATCGGAGTTCGGAATAAAAAGTTATGACTAAAATACTGAAGCAGTGTCGGCAGAGTCAAATTGATCGATCAACACATCATATTGATCGATCAATACCACATTGATCGATCAATTTCACCATCGATCAATCAACCATCATATTGATCGATTAATTTCACCATTGATCAATCAATGTTGTCGCGAATGAACCTCCAGCAACCTAACTTCCTGTTTTTCCAATTGTATATATTATTTGATCGATCAATCACTCAAATTGATCGATCAATACCAAATTTGATCGATCATTCACCTAAATTGATCGATCAATACCCAATTTTGATCGATCAATCACCCCATTGATCGATCAAAAACCTTCAGAAATGCACTGCCATACGGTTTTATCATTTTTAATCTATTTTCATCCAAATCTTCTACGATCTTCATCGAATCACACACACATCCACACTAAACTAAAACAATGATTTATTCTATAATCTAAACCATTAAAATCAAATAAAACTAACCTTTCTTCGATCGACTTCGCGGCTTTAAGGATCGTTGCTGAAGAGGGTTTCGAAATGAAATGTAACATCCTAAAAAATTTCGACCTTTGAACAATATGCCTCGGTGTGCATGCCCGACTGATCACGTACCTGGCATGGTGAAAATAATTAAGTTAGTTGGGCTAAGTCTTAAGTGGAAAAAAAAAAAAATATATATATATATATATATATATATATATATAAAGATTGGTTTAGACTCGCGTGTGGACCTTTGGATGAATTGTATACACCTAGCTATGGCGTACTGGCTTAACACCTAAGTTTAGGTTGGTTATAAATGAAAATAAAGGCAGGAGAATTTATTTTTCTTATAATTTTGGTTCTAGAGAGAGAATAAAAGTTTAGTAATGGTTAAATAACTTATTTGACTAATTGGGCCAATCAGATTGGCCGCTAGTTGGGCCAACTGACAATCCAACTATAGGTCCCGATCGGGTGCATGTCTCTAAGAAACATGTCACCGCTTAGATTTTTCAAATGAGATCATTTTAGGTCCGTTTGAGCTCAGATGAGATATTTAGGACCAAGTTCATACACCGTAGTGGTGCGATTGGCTTAACGCCGGTCCGATTGATAAGTAGTTTGGGTGTACAGCCCTAACCAAGGGATCATTTATATAATTGATAATACCTTAACTAGGTACGCCCGTTTCACGCGAAAAACTAGGTCCTTAGATAAGACTAACACCCAAAATGGGTGTATGTGTTTTGCATGAGAGCTGGCCTTTTTAGTTTAAAAAAAGAAAAAAAAAAAAAGGGGCTAGCTTCCTTTTGAAGCCTTAACCGGTTGCAAGAGTTTGATGGTTTGGGTTTTGAAGAGAGAAGGAAGAAGAAAGAGGAAGAATCGCCGGATTCGTATGCTCCAAGCCTTGTGATTGCGTGGAAAAGGTTTTGTGAGATCGTATAAGGGAAGGATCGTTGTCGGTTTCGACTTTTGGTTTTGCTTTTGTGGGTTTTGGAGCCGTTTGGGGGTTTTGAAACCCTCTTCTTGCGAAGAGATCATGAGTTTTGATCCACAAATCATAGCGTGAGTTATGTGAAGTGTGTGTGTAAGGATTGCCATCGATTTCGTGGGCTTGGGTGTGATCGTGAAGCTCGGAGATGATCGAGGTGGGTTTGGAAACCCTTTTTATCTAACGAAGAAGACGATCCGATCTACGAGTAAATCACCGATTTAAAGAGGTAAATAACGCAATTCTTCCATGTATTTAATTAAATATATGTTGGTTAGATGTGTGCAAAAGATTAGGATCAAAAGGATTGAATTTTGATGAAAAAAAAATGGGTTTCAAGGTTCAAACCCGAGAAGTGCTCAGAAACTGCCAAAATCGATTAATCGATTTTGAAACTCGATTAATCGATTTTTGACAAGAGAGAAATTCAAGAGGAACTTCACGAAATCGATTAATCGATTTTGAAATTCGATTGATCGATTTTGAAAATAGATTAATCGAGTTTGCCTGGGCTTACTGACACTACCATAGTATTTCAGCCATAACTTTTTCTGCCGAATTCGGATTGACGTGATTCTTGTTGCGTTGGAAAGAAGATAGAAAGCCCTACAACTTTCATGAATTGACCAACTTGTGAATCAATCGTTTTTAAGGTCAAAATTTAGTAATAAGTTAGGTAAATTTCTAATTTTGTCGAAAAACGAAACCGATTAATCGAGTAAAATCGATTAATCGATTTTTGAATTTCGATTAATCGAAATTGGGTCGATTAATCGACTGGTCTCAAATAGTGAAAAAGATTTTTGGCTCTTTGAAAATCGATCAATCGAGATAAAATCGATCAATCGACTTTGGAAAATCGATTAATCGATTTTAAAAATCGATTAGTCGATTTTGTCTGAGTTGCCAGTACTGCTTTGGTATTTTGACCATAACTTTCTACTCTGACCTCCGATTGATGCGATTCTTGAGGCGTTGGAAAGATAACAAAGAGATCTACAACTTGTGTGTTTTGACCAACTTATAAATCTAAATTTTTAAAGGTTAAAATGTAGGAGGAAGGTTACATCAATTTCTATGTTGGCGCGAACTTGCCCATTCCGACTCGATTTTTTTTAAAATACTTAAATAGTCTAAGTTATTAGTGATTAGTGTTGATCCTTGATACATCATCATATATTTGTGATGTAGATTGAGGGAGGAAAGCCATCGATAGGACATTGCTTGGCTTTGCGCAGTTTCGAGGTTAAGGTGGGGAAAATTTCATACGCAATTGCATTTTGATTTAATTTCATAGATGCTTGATATGATCGAATGAAAGATGATAAGTTTTGTTTTGAAATGAATTAGTATTTGAAATCCTTGCAATGAAAACTTTAGATCTGTGAACTTAAATATTTGATTGAATATTTTGATTGTTTGAAATGCTCGAAAGCTTTGAATTATCGAATCTTTGACATAGTGGCTGTTTTAAAAATTATTGACGTATCGAATCAAGAAATGATCTTTGTTTTGAACCTTTTATATAGCCTTCGAAAATCATGTAAGGAATTTCAGTCTTGAACATCGTATGTGTGTTTTGCAAGTTTTGAATCGAACCCAGAAGTTAAATTTGAAGGAAGCAAATGTGAACTTGAATTGAATCCAAATCAAATTGTATATAAATTTAAATCCAAATCGAACCATAAGTTAAGAAAATTTTAAGTGGACCGCTATGGGCGGATTATAAGTGTGTTGTGGACCGCTAAGGGCGGATTATATAACATCGTAGACCGCTATGGGCGGATTATATATGCATGTGTGGACCGCTATGGGCGGATTATATGATACCTTGTCGGCCGCTAGGGCGGAATCGAATCGACGCAAGCTAACCGTGAATCGAATCCCATGGCGGTTAAACCCATGAATCGAATCGTCACGGCGGGATATCCGGAATCGAATCGGCACGGCGCTAATCGTGAATCGAACGCATGGCGGTTAAACCCATGAATCGAATCACCGCAGGGATATCCGTGAATCGAATCGAGCGCTGAACCGTGAAGAATCGAACTGTGCACTCCATGAATCGAACCGGGATATCCTGTAAACTATGTGACAATGTAGCTATGCAAGTGAGTGTTTGAATTGAATCGACACGCGCTTTCAGAATCGAACCGCACGGGATATCCGTGAATCGAATTGTGTAAGGGAAGTAAGAAAGTGTGAAACATATAAGTAAGCTAAGTAAGAATGTATAAAACATATGTAAGCAAAGTAAGAATATGTAAGACATGTGAGTAAGTCGTAAGAATATGTAAGACATGTAAATGAATGTGATTCAAACTCAAGAATCGAAAATAAGAAATATGCTTCTGATAAGAGATTAGTCAGTTTCAATTTTATTAAGAAAATGTCTTTGAAATCAGTTTCGGTTTTGATAAGAAAACATCTTCGAAATCAGTTTGCCTTTGAAATTAGTTTTAAATTTGGATAAGAAAATGCCTTTGAACTCAGTTTCAATTTTGATAAGAAATGCCTTTGAAATCAGTTTTAGCCTTGATAAGAAAATATTTTGATCTTGTCTTTGAATCTATGCATGTGATGAGATGTATATTGGTATTAGTTTTCTCCATTGAGCTTGGATGTTAGCGCACCCCGACTATACGTTACAGGTGTAGCTTTGAGGAGGGCCAGACTACATACTTGAAGAAAAAGGAGCTTCTGCATAAGGATTTGTACTCTGTTTTGGGATCGTAGATTTAGTGCATCGTGGATCTTGGTAAGTTCGAGGTTGGTACTTCCATGCTATTATACATGCATGGTACACTACTGTTGGTGATGGTTAGTCATCACTGGCGTTTGTTTAGTTCAGTACATATTAGATATTAGAATTGGAGTTTTGTTCATGATACTTACATAATCTTGCTTTGATTTCCGTATGCATATGGATGTGCCAAGTGTTTTGTATTAGATTGTGATATACGATCTGACGGTCCGGATTTTCTCATTTGGTTTTGGTGTAAAGTATAAAATAAAATAAAATAAAATAAAATAAAATAAAAAATCTCCAAATTTTAGGTTGGGAAAATCTGGGCTGTCACATGAAACTTTCGAATTTTCATGGTGAATCCACAGAGATTGATCACAAGGACTTGAAGATGATGTCGTTCATCCTTACGCGTCGATCTTAACCTCTTCCAAGCGCGGGGGACGATTCCAAAGTGATCGGCTCTTTGAAAATGGGGTTTTTAAAGAAATAGGGGTTTCTAACGAAAAGGGGTTTGAACAGTCAAAATTTACAAACGACAGAACGCCATTGATACCGACGTCACGTGCTTTGCGAAGAGTGCGGAGTTTTCTGCGCGATGGCGATTTCGCGGTCGGAATCTCACGAGAAGGGGTTTGAAGGTTGACGGGAGCTCTCTCTCTCTCTCTTTAGCTTTCAAATTTGCAAGGCTAAACTTAGCCTTCAAGCAACCAAAAAAACCCAAAATATCTAAGATATTCTCAATCTAAGTTTTATCCCTTTAACTTAGGCTTGGCTTCGGTGTTGAGCGGCACACGGTGCGTCGGTGCACAGCTTTTACACTAAAGGCCCAAACGTACATTTAAATCTTAATCCGTCCGCACAAAGTTATTCTAATATTATTTAAATATTTATTATTATATAAAAATCTATGATGACATCGGTTTTCGTGTTGACCACACATACGAGGTGAGTTGAGTTCGGGTCTAATTTTACGGGTTATTACATTCTTCCCACCTTAAAGAATTTTCGTCCTCGAAAATCGACTTGCTAGTTTCAAAAAGGTATGAGTATAATTCAATATGCCCAAAAATTAGGGTCATTACATTTACCTCTCCTCAAGAAATTTTCGCCTTCGAAACTGCAAAACATACCTAAACAGGTCTACTATCCACACCGATTTAAACAAAGCAGTGATAATTATGTCACAAAATTTTATTGTATTATAGAAATAGATAAAGATAGAATAGCTAAGTTTTAAACTATTATTGCCAATAATATTATTATAAATTTTTTTTTTAATGTATTTCGATTTCCGTGGCAGACACGCATATCAAAGCAGTTGAGTTCTGTTGAAAATTTTAGGGTCATTACACAAAGGTTGACTTAAGGTCGAACTTTGACTTTTAATTAAAATTTATTTATTATTAAACTTAGACTTTAATAATTTGATAACGAAAAAAGGATACTGTCGTATTGATGTATAATTTGATACTAGATTCTCAATTGTATTGGTCAACAGTTTAACCTTTAGTCAAACTTTGACTTTTGGTCAAATTTTGACTTTTACACAAATTTTATTTTTAGTTAAACTTGAAACCTGTTTATAGATAGACTCTACTACTACATAAATTTATATCGTATCAGTATAATTTTTTCTTGGTCAAAGTTTGACTTTTAGTTAATGCTCGATTTTCTATAAAATATTATAAATTTTTATTAGTGAAATATTATAATTAAAAATATCTATCATTATTTTCATTTATAATTTGAAAATACATTGCCTCAATTTTTATTAGTCAAAGTTTGACTTTTATTCAAATATTGACTTTAGTCAAAAGTTGAGAAATGTATCTTGACATTAGATAGTAATTATTACTATTGTTATTTATATTTTGATAATATAAATTTTAATCAGTCAAAGTTTGATATTTGGTCAAACTTTGACTTTTAAACACAATTTGATTTTTTTGAACTTCTGTATCCCCAATGAGATTATCATTTTTTAATTTATTACTTTCTAATACATTATCAAATTTTATTTTTTTTTATATTTGGTCAAAGTTTGACTTTTTAAAAAGTTAATATTTAGTCAAAGTTTTTACTAATGTAACCTAGCGATGGATACGCATACTGTTATGTTAATTTGTAGGTTGACGGTATATTGTCAAATTTTTTATTGGTCAAAGTTAAAAAAGTTAGTCAAAGTTTGACTTTTTTTAAAAATTAAATTTTCTTTCAAGTTTAAAATTTTAATTTTGTTTCAATATATAATACATACTAGCATTTACTATATAACTTTATACTTTAGTCTTAAAAAATTTTATTAATCAAAGTTTTACATTTAGTCAAAGTTTGACTTTTATTAAAAGTGAATATTTAATCAAATTTTGACTAGTGTAACCTAAAGATATATATGAATATTATTATATTAATTTACAATTGGACTTTTATAACTTGTTAGTATATTGCAAAATTTTCTTTTGGTCAAAGTTTGACTTTTATAGAAATTTAATTTCATTTCAATGTATAAACTTCTAGTAGATACTAGAATTTACAACTTTGTTATTTAGCTTTACATTTTTTTTTATCAAAATTTTAAGTTTGGTCGAAATTTAAGTTTAACTTTTCAAACTCTAACTTATGTAACTTAGTAATAAATAGTAATTACGATGGTATTAATTTGTAACATAATAGAATATCATTAAAAAAATTATTGGTTAATATTTGACTTAGTAATAAATGATCAAAATTTAAAAATTCATTTTCAAAGATACTAATCAAACAAGAGAAATCAATTTCCAATGAAATTCATTTCTTAAACACATTAATCAAACAGTGGAAAATCCATTTCTAGAGGAAATCATTTCCTAGGAAATCAACTAAGAAATTGATTTCATTTCCTCTTTGGAGTTTCATTGCTATCAAACAGGGCCTAACTCACAAACTAATTGTATAAATAATTGAAATCTTGCTTTTTCCACTCGACATTGGCTGCAAACTAGCCCAGTGTCTATTTCCTTGCTTGTTGGTACTTTACATTATCAAGGAAATATTGTTTTCCTTTTTTATCTATAGGATAGCCACATTCACTCTGATCATCCAAATACTCTCGCTTATGACTTCCATTACTACCGTCGGGGATGAAATTCATTATGTCATTGTTTCATCCATTAGGTAGCACTCTGTAATACATCCCTCCAGATACGTTTAATTCACTACGTATCGTTTATATGTTTTCATCATCCTGATACATTTGCTATTAATTAAAATAAATATCAAAGAAGTCAAACTAAAAATAAACATATGTTTGAATGTTTTATTTACCTTTCAAAAGGATACATCCATCTATATCTAGTAGGTCCACAAATTTGAGCTTCCTCCACCAAGTGCACAACATGATATATCATAGATACAAACTTGAGCTTCCTCCACCAAGAGTGTACGAAGTTCGAGGACAGGTGATCTTGTCGTTCTTAACTTCAGGCCATAAATTTTTTCAACGATCAGTGAATCCCATATACTCTAAGTCTTGACGAGCTACAAGTCCATCCTTAATCTTACCTTTTATGTTCATAATTATTAGAAAGAGAGTTTCTGTCACATTTTTTTTAATGTGCATCACATCAAGGTTGGGGCAAATAGGTAATTTCTATACACACAAAGAACATTTTAGTGCAAGATTCATGCATATGAAGAATAAAGTATACATTATAAGTCAAAAAATGATTATAACAAATCTCCCAAAATGGTAAATCAAAAAAGCATGACCTCTTTGAGCATGGGGTATCATCATTTTGATAACTTTTTCTCTTCTGACTTGTTGGAGCCTTTCCGAACATGGTCTCGATAGTTTGAAATTTGCATAGTAGTTCAGAACCATTCAAGCACCGAGGAGACAAGCGAAGTTCTTTTTTGCCATTAAATTATGATTTTTTCTGCCTACGGGGGTCCGATATCTTTAAAATTTTTCTATGTCTCATGTAAGCAAACTTATTTTCATGTGTCAACCACACTGATTATGTCCCTTCACAACAAACATGACAACCATATCTTTCAGTGGTCCTACATCCTAACAAATGAGCATATGCTGGAAAATTATGGATCGCCCATAACAGAATAGCTCTCGTAGTGAACTTATTTCGAGTATAAGAGTCGTACACAACTGTTCCGATTGACCACAAATCATTCAACTCTTTAATGAGCGGTTGCAAGTAGATGTCAATACCATGCCCATGAACATTTTTACTAGGAATCAGTAGTGATAGCATCATAAACTCTTTCCGCATGCATAAAAAGGGTGGAAGATGATCATGGCAGGCCAACAACTGTAGGAGTTATTCTTATTACCGAAAGGATTGAATCCATCTATTGCAAGTTTTAGACGAACATTACGTTCCTCGGCAGCAAAGTCACTCCATATACTATCTACTTGTTTCCAACATGACGAATCCACAAGATGGCGTATGGTTGCTTCATTGGGTACTGATTCTGCTTTTGCATGCCACGTCATATCTTTTGCAATCCATGGTACACTGTACATTCTTTACAACCTAAGAGTCAATGAAAAATATCTTAGTTTTTTTCATGGAACCCATTTCACTTTAATGTCAATCTCCGGCTTCCTCCTACTTTCACCACACGTAGGACATTCATTGCGTTTCGCGTGCTCTCTCCAGTAAAGTATATAATCATTCCGACATGCATGAATTATCTCACACTTCATACGCAAGGAATTGATTATTTTCTTAGCAATATATATTGTCTCTGGCAAAGTATTCTCTTTAAATAAAATCTTTTTAATCAACTTTAACAGTTCAGTGAAACTATTATCTGACTATTGATGTCTCGCCTTCATGCTCAGCAACTCAACAGTCACTGATAATTTAGTTTTCTCGCTTTCACATGAGGGAAAAAAGGGTTGTATTGCATCCTCCATCAACTTCTGAAAATTAATATTCTCAAGTAAATCATCTTCAACATTAACAGAATATTCTCCAAGTACTTCATCCATGAATGTATGCTCACTGACCTCAACATCTTGATTTTCGAGTAGATGACCAAATATGTTATTCACCATATTGATAATTCCTGGGACTTGATTGTTAGTATAGTTATTTATAGGTGTACCGACCCCTTCAGCTATATACCGTTGGAAAAAGCTCTTCATGATAGATCCATGTCATGTACTGTTGTCATATCCCGTTACATATTAAATGTTCTTTAATAACAACAAGTATTTTCCTTCCTTCGACAACATTACGACAGTACTTACAAGGACAACAATACCAATCTTCGGTCCCTAATTTATCGCTATTGGCTTTTATAAACTTAATGAATGAGTTAACTCCTATGTATTTAGGTGTATGTCTTCCAGCGCTCATTCACTCCTTGCTTAGAGGTATGGGCATCGAAGACATCTTCTACAATAAATAAGTCCCTTGTTAGAGAGAACATGATAAATTATGTTTTGATCGTATGATAAATTATGTTCTCATATAAAATTCATCATTACAACTTAAAGCCAATAACACAAGTAATAAATGGATGGTCATCTCCCCTGATCGTCTATGTACCACAAGCTCTAAAATGGGCAACACACGTAATACAAACTCAATTTAAGGAAGGTATAATGGCCAAATTTATAATATTGCTCTATATAATCATACTTACACCTATTAAACTACCACCACAAAACCTTTCAATTATTGCTAGAGCGTGAACAAGAAGAAAACTGCTAACATACCTGAGCTTAAGATTGAAAGCACAAAGCACTTTAATTTTTCCACAACAACTAAGGCTTTATTTGGGCATCGGCATGCGCCATTCAACTAAATTAAAAAAAAAAAAATTAAAACACAATTGTTGCCCCAGCCCTATGGCTTCCCCAATTGTAAGAGTTTCAGCTTCAAACTTGCCCACGTAAAAGAGTAAAATAAATGAATTAGGAACAAAGACAAAAACTAAAAGGAAAAGGGTAGTATTTAAAAATGCCAAAATTACCACCAAATCTCAAATGCAAGATGCATGAAAATCTTGCTTACCAGGACAACATGAACTCAAGATATTGCCCTACTAAATTTGGAATTCGCAAAGAGTGATTTTTTTTCCAAAGAAACCAAGAAAAAATAAAGAACCATGAGGCTAAGAATACCAACTTCAACTAAAATATGCCTAGAGTTTGCCTCTGCCCTGATTCCATCCTTTGTATTGTGTGATGCCCTCAACAAGTTCTCTTTATGAATTTCTTAACAGTGAAATATAATGCAAAACTCTATATTGGTATGTATAGGACGTTACATAACAATATATTGTCTGGAACAGTTACTTATCTATTTTGGAGTTGGACAATATGTACAGGAAAACTGGTATTTCAAACCATGGTTACCATAACATCGCTTTAACAAAAGAAGTTAATTTGTCACTTGGCTCCAATTTGAATCTAATTGTCATTTCCTTTGTTCTTTCTGGCAGAATGGGAAACCAGCCAACCACATACAAGAATCCGGTAAACACTGTTTAGATAACCTTATACCATAAACAAATCTACCTAAAAAATTGTATATAGTAAGGATCACTTTCAAAACACATTATACTTTCTGATCCCATACATAAATTATTACGCCTCCATCTTAAGCCATAAAAAAAAAAAAAAACCACAACAACAACAATGTCAGTTGCCCAAATCTAGTAATTTCTCTCTACTTTCTGCAATTCATCCTCATTTTTTATGATCAACCAGAATTCATATGAGATCCATCACATATAAAAGAGAAAATTTCAAATTCAAAATTGATCTACAAGCGTGATCTTTAACCAATTCGCTATGACTAATCCAACTATTGCAACAAATAATGGCGGATTAAGCCTGCAAAATAAAACAACAATGTCAGTTACCCAAATCCAGTTGTTTCTCTTTGCTTTCTGCAATCATCCTATTTTTTATGATCAAACATAATTCATCTGAGATCCATAACATATAAAAGAGGAAAATTCAAATTCATATTCCAATTTACTCTCAGCGTGATCTTTAGCCAATTCCCTATGCCTAATCCAACTATTTTGAAACAAACAATGGCGGATTCCAAAATCCCGCTTTCACATTAAATAGATGAATTAAAGCAAAAAAACATTGAATAATTAACTAAAATTCAGATCTTAATAACAACAAAAAAAGTAAAATAATACTAGATAAATCATATGAGATCTATCGCAAATAAAAGAGAAAAAATCAAATTCATATTTGACTTACGCATGATCTTTAGCCAATTCCCTATGCTTAATCTAAACTATTTTGAAACAAACAATGGTGGATTCCTAAATCCCGCTTTCACATTAAATAGATGAATTAAAACAAACATTATTGAAGAACTAACTAAATCAAATCTTATCAACAACAATAAAAAGTTAAATAGTACACGAATTAGAAAAAATTACAAAATCAACAAACCTAACAACAAGAAAAACAAATCATATCAACACAGATCCATTATATGAGTTCAGGTCTACAACTAAATATAATATTAAAATATTATCCAATTACAAATCTAAAAAATTCTATAATTTAAAAAAAAAAAAAAAAAAGATTAAATAACAAAAAGAAGATTACCTTCAATGGGCGGCAACAATGGTGGTCGAAGTAAAGGCGACAATGGAGAGCGGACGGGATGGAGCTAGGGTTTTTTTTTTAGAGACAGGAAGAGAGAGAGAGAGGGAGAGCAATAGACGATTTGAGCGTTTATTTTAGATTGGTAACCATTGTGATAATAAGACAATTTATATCGTCTTACTAACCGTCCCTAAATTTCATATCATTGGTTAGTATGTGACCATCCTATTGCTAAATTTAAGATGAGTATAGACTGTCTTATTTAAAAATGAAAAAACTGAGTCTTATTTTATGTCTTTTTTAGACGGTTTTTGTAATATCCCGAAAAATCACGTTAAACAGTGACCTCGGGATCCATTCCTGATTAGTCACACGTTTGACCAATTAGGAGTTCAATAGTTAGCATAGAGTGTGATGAACGGATGAGATGTGATAGTCTAACTGACTGTGTGGTGTATGATGTAAATGCGAAGTCACATACACCTATCCCGGTGCATGTGCTCAACATACAAGTGAGAGGAGAGATAAAAGGGTTTAATAACCCAAAAAATCAATTGTTTTGGTTGTTGAAGGAGAGTAAAGAAGAGAGAGAGAGAGAGGAGTAAAGAGAGGAGTTATTGCAACTAATTGGAAGGGGGATTCAAGCAATAAAAGCCGGATTCGACACGGTTTGGATTCGTTAGAGCCAAAGCTGGAACCCTAGCCTTTCCAACCACTAGATCTAATCAAATTAAGAATCGATCGAGGTAAATTTCTTGTGAATTAAATGCATAAGTTATGGGAGTTTAATCGTAGTTAGGAATGGTTAAAATCATAGATTAAAGGCTTAGAAAAAAGAAAGAAAATAAATGGAGAAAGATTTGGAAGAACAGCCTAAAAGGGGCTGAATCTAGCCATTTCGATTAATCGAAATTGAGTTTTAATTAATCGATTTTGGCCAAGAAGTTGAAAAGTCAGAAGACCTTGATCTCGATTAATCGAATTGAGTTTCGATTAATCGACTTTGAACTTCGATTAATCAATTTGGGTATCGATTAATCGACTGGGAACCTACAGTGAACCCCAGTGGAGGAAAGAAAAGAGCATGGAGAAATCGACTAATCGAAATGAGAGTTCGATTAATCGATTTTGGGAACTCGATTACTCGAATTGAGAATTGACTGGATAGAATGGAGAATTTTGATTAATCGAATAGGAATTCGATTAATAGAATGGGAATCTCGATTAATCGATTTGAGAATCGATTAATCGATATTGAATTTCGATTAATCAATTTTGGAAATCAATTAATCGAATCAGATTCGATTAATCAATTTTGGAGTTCGATTAATCGACTGTGCCAGTTTTTGTTGACTTTTGAGTTTGACTTTAAGATTCTTGGAGGGTCTTGGACCTTCTTTATTACATCTTTAGTGATGTGTTTCACACGTTATGTGGTACCATAGGTGGTACGTGTGAGCTTAGGCACAAGGAGCCATGTGGGACCTTGACGCATTATCCGACAGAGACTTGAGGTAGGGAATACCTTGAACATGTACTTTATTTTGCAAGAGCATATATGTAGTGATATAGAATTCAATTCAAAAATATTTTTATTGCTTAAGAGTTTGTGAAAAGTGTGCGTGCGTGACATCAATAAGAGTAATTATAATGAGCCATCCCCAGGGGATGAGAAAGTAAAGAGATAAGAGCATCAGATGTGATGCAAGTGGATGGGTACATCCCAGGGATGTATCCAAGATTGAATCATATTTGATAGGGCCTAACTGATATAAGATCGTACAATTACACGGTGAATAACCATATGTAAAGCACCTGATACTTTTGTTATTTAAGGTTTGATAGGCTACCCCACCGACATGGCAGGATATCCATGACTGACACGGCAGGATATCCGTGACCGATACGGCGGCAAAACTGTAGCCCAGTGCGGAGGCTTATCCATACACAGTAAGCACACCCCAGGGGTGTTGGTTTGAGATAAGTGAAACCCCGCCACCAATCCCCAGGGGAAAGGGGCTTTGGTACTATTTGTATTCCCAGGGGATACGTTTAAAACTGTCTATATAGATGACGATGATGGGTATCTCATCGGGGCTCGATGCTATATTACTCGGAGATTACTTAAGTTGAAAGTTTAAGTTTTGCTTTAGGCCTTTTCAGCATCATTCATGAATAAGTAAAAGACATGAGTAAGATACCAGTAAAACGTGATGCTTTTTAACTATTTTTCATCAGTATCTGCATAGACACATCATACATGGCATATCATGGAATATATGTGAGTGATAATTTATATGTTCAACTGTGTTCTGTTCCCTATTGAGCTAGGATGTAGCTCACCCTAGAGACTATACGTCGCAGGTCCACTACTAGCAGCTGCCGAGGCTTCAGGAGACGCTGACCCCGGTGACTCGGACCTAGCACCTGGTGACGAGTTGGAGCCACCTCCTGAGGATTTCTTCTAGAGGACTCCGTTGTGCAGCTTTAAGGGTTTTTGAGAGATTTTTGTACGGCTTGGTATGTCAAGCCTTGTTTTGATTAAACAATGTATATACATAGATTTGGGATAATTCTTTTGGGCGAACCATCCGTGATGATTAACTATCATCGATGGTTCGGATCGGTTCTCCGTTCATGTAGAGGCATGAGGGTAGAACTGTATTTTGAGAAATGCTCATATAGTAATTTAATTCCGTAGCTTCATTTACTATTTCAATTCAATTCGTTGCTTGGTATACCAATGTCCCATGCATAGCTAAGGGGCACGGTCAAGATGATCGTGCTAATGGCACGGGTTTTGGGGTGTCAAAATTCGGGCTGTCATAGTTGGTATCAAAGCTATTTCTTTTAGCAATTCTAACAATCACTCTTTTTGTCAGAACATAGGGACTTCTGCTAACGAAACTTTAGTTTTAAATGCAGCCGCAAATGTCATCTAGAGGAAGAGGCCGACCGAGGGGAGGCCAACAGAGGAGTCTGCGTAGTGGAGATGATTATATCTCTCCTACCAATAGAGTGCCTTTAGGAGGTACCGAGGCCCCAGGGGGCAGTAGTAGTAGACAACATGATGAGGAGCTCATGCAGTGAGAGAACAGCAGCCACCTACACCACCTGTAGGACCCGCACTGCCTGTGCCCTCATCCTTTACTGTGTTTAGGAGGATGAGACCTCCTTCATTTTCTAGGCAGGCAGACACGATGGCAGCTGAAAATTGGCTGATGGAAATGGAGAAGATCTTTAGCGTGCTGACATGCACAGAAGATGAGAGTGTGAGATGGGCAGCCTACATGCTGGACGGGGAGGCTGGGCCTTGGTGGAAGTCCGTGATACGAACTCGGGCTCAGGAGACCCCGGAGTTGCCCTGGACTTGGGAGGAGTTTGTTGAGGAGTTCAACAAATAATATTTTCTGGAAGTGGTAAGGAATCAACTTGAAATACAATTTCTACAATTAGTGCAAGGGAGAATGACAGTGAGAGAATATGGGGTGGAGTTTCTACGACTTGCCCGTTTTGCTTCGGATTACGTCGCTACCGACGTGATGAAGTCGAAGAGGTTTCAGCAAGGCTTGAAGCCTGAGGTTAAGGGAGGCGTAGCTCCATTTCAGCTGAGGACCTATGAAGAGGTCATGAGCAAGGCATTGGTTGTGGAAGAAGAGAATACGAATAGATATAGACAAAGAGAGCAACAGAGAGGAGGAAATGATCAAGGAAGATCGGGGAACTACGAACCGGTGAACAAAAAGTCAAGGTTCGTGGCCCAAAATCAGATACCACAGTTCCAAGGGGATTTCGGAAGGCCGGCACAACAACAACACCAACAGAGGTTTCCATTACTTGCGTCGAGGAGACCTTTACACTATGAGAGCCCTGCCATGTCTACTGGCGCCACTATCACACAGGGTTCTCGTACCGTTTCTTCTGCGCCTCGAGAGACTTGTGCAAAGTGTGGCAAGCCTCATAGAATGGTGGACTGTAGAGCAGGGACTAGGGGTTGTTTCTGATGTGGCAAGGTGGGCCACTTGATCAAGGATTGCCCCGAGACGGATAAAAGAAAGACGACTTCGGTTGCAGCACCACGACCCATTCAAGCACGGAAGCAGGTCGTTCATGGGAGAGCCTATGCAGTTACTGCTCAGGAAGCAGGGAACGTGCATGACGTCATCCAAGGTGAAACTCTTTTAAATTAAAGAAATTTCCATTTCATTAAAATTTTAGATAGAGAAGGTGCATGCATTAGGAATTTGTATAGATTCTTTTTTCTCAATACTAAATTTATATGTGAATTAGGGGTGTAAATTGATGTGTAAATTATTGTATATATGTATGTATACTATAGGTACTTTAACTATATATGAGAAAGGATGCTTCGTTGGATATAACACTAGAGTATTGATAGACCCAGGGTCTACCCACTCATTCGTCACTCCACGTTTTGCCAAGAGGATGAAGATTGTTCCAGAGCTGTTGGACTTCGTCCTATCTGTGTCTATTCCCACTGGAGAGTTAGTGGACACGGAGTTAGCTTACAAATCCGTCATTATAGCAGTTCGAGACTTAGAGGTGCATGAGTTGGAAGCAAAGTTGATACTGCTGGACATGCAAGGGTTTGATGTGATCCTTGGCATGGGTAAACGTACTCGATTGCAAGAACAAGGTGGTCATTTTTAGACCCAACACAAAAAGATCATTTCGGTTTCAAGGAGTGAGGTCGTCATCTATGCCACTGATCTCAACAGTAAGGGCCGAGAAAATGATCAGAAAGGGTTGCAGTGGATACTTGGCTTTCTTAAAAGAGGACAAGGAAGAAAAGAATGTCATTTCTGAGATAGCAGTTGTGCGAGACTTCGCCGACGTATTTCCAGAAGAATTGCCTAGATTACCTCCAGAAAGAGAAGTAGAATTCGCCATTGACTTAGCACCGGGAACGAAGCCTATTTCGAAAGCGCCATATAGAATGGCTCCTGCTGAGTTGAAGGAATTGAAAGAACAACTGCAAGAGCTCATGGACAAGGGGTTTGTCAGACCGAGTGTGTCTCCATGGGGAGCACCGATCTTGTTTGTCAAGAAGAAAGATGGGTCAATGCGGCTATGCATTGACTATCGACAGTTGAACAAACTCACTGTGAAGAACCGCTACCCTTTGCTTTGAATTGATGATTTGTTCGATCAACTGCAAGGAGCAAGATATTTTTTCAAGATCGATCTGAGATCTGGATACCATCAGTTGCGAGTCAAGGCAGAGGACATTCAGAAGACAGCTTTCAGGACACGGTATGGACACTATGAATTCCTTGTGATGCCGTTTGGGTTGACGAATGCTTCGGCGTCGTTTATGGATCTGATGAACCGAGTGTTTAAACCACACTTGGACTCCTGCGTCGTAGTGTTCGTTGATGATATCTTGATATACTCCAAATCCAAGACGGAACACGAAGGACATTTGAGGATTGCTCTATAGACGCTACGTGAACACCAATTGTACGCCAAACTCAGCAAATGTGAGTTTTGGTTAGAAGAGGTTAGCTTTTTGGGGCATGTTGTCTCAAAGCACGGTGTCACCGTAGATCCAGCAAAGATCGAAGCAGTGGTTAAATAGGAGCAACCAAAGACAGTGACCGATGTCCAAAGTTTTCTGGGCTTAGCAGGCTATTATCAACGTTTCGTCGAGGGGTTTTCAAAGATATCGGGACCTCTCACGAAGCTGACACGAAAGGATTCAAAGATATCAGAGAAAGGCTGAAGTCAGCACAGAGTAGACAGAAAAGTTACGCCGACATCAACTGGACTAGTGTCGACTATAAAGTGGGTGAACACGTGTTTGTGAAAGTATCGCCTATGAAAGGCGTAATGAGATTTGGCAAGAGAGGGAAGCTAAGTCCCCGTTATGTTGGACCATTTGAAATTTTGGGACGTGTAGGTGAAGTTGTGTATCGCATTGGCTTACCACCGCTATTTGATCCGGTACATAACGTTTTCCACATATTGATGCTCAGAAAGTATGTGAACGATCCATCTCATGTGTTAGGAGGTCAACCTATGGAGATGTGTGAGGACATGAGCATGATAGAGGAACCAGTGGAAATCTTGGATCGAAAGGAACAAGTATTGCGCACTAAAGTGATTCCCTTAGTGCTTGTTCGATGGAAAAATCATCCGAACGAAGAAGCTACATGAGAACGAGAGGCCGATGTGAAAGAACAATATCCAGCCTTGTTTCCAACGACTTGAGAATCCAATGTAAACCACAAGCATGTTTGTGGAATCTCAACAATACTTGTAATTCAATGGAAGTTGTGATCAAAGTATGATAAGGGAACAAAATTTTATATACACATGACCTTGAGGATGTGTTTTGAAGAACTAAGGATCACTTGATGTCATACACTATTAAAAGAAATCAAATAAACAAAGAACCAGAGAATCTGTAGAAATTGGGCAAAACCGATTAATCGAGTTTCAAATCGATTAATCGATTTAGAATTTCGATTAATCGATTTTGTTCGATTAGTCGACTGACATGTGCCAGTGACTGGAAACTTGAGTAAGAGTTAGAAAATATGCAGAATGAAATTTCGATTAATCGATTTTGGTTTCGATTAATCGATTTTGGTTTTCGATTAATCGAACTGCATGTTCGATTAATCGAACGAACTTGGAATGTTAGAAGAATTTAGAGGGAATTACTGAAATTTCGATTAATTGAGGAGATTTCGATTAATCGAACTGAGATTTCGATTAATCGAATAACTTAAGGGACTTATGAAAATTTTAAGTCAGAGAAACGATTTCGATTAATCGATGTGGAATTCAATTAATCGATTTGAGATTTCGATTAATCGAACCATAGTTCGACTAATCGAAGAACTTGAAGAATCCTGAAAATTTTGGAAGGGACTGCACGATTTTGATTAATCGAAGTGAAATTCGATTAATCGATTTTGAAATTTCGATTAAACAAAATAGATTTTGATTAATCGACTGGCTCGCGCCAGTGAGCTCTAAAACTTGAATTTTTAAACGGATACGATTTCGATTAATCGAAATTATTTCGATTAATCGATTTTGACTTTCGACTAATCGATTTTGGAAATCGATTAATCAATTTTGCGCGGCTTAACCTAGTTTTGAATCTCGATTAATCGACTTTTGATTTCGATTAATCGAGCCGGGGCCTATATATATAAATTTGGGGATTTCACTCCCCATTCGAAATCATTTAGTTTTTTTTTTATTTGGGCGTTTCTTCTTCTCCTTCTTCTCCAACCATCCGACACCCTAGGGTTTGCATTTCGGTTGGTTTTCGGATCAGATTCAAGTGCCATCGCATCCAAAACCCATGGTAAACCCTAAATTTGTGCTTTCCTTTCAATTTGAACTAGAGGAAACCCTAGATTTTTGCTATCTCACCAAAAATGCCGCCCAAAACCCGGTTGTCTTCGAAGAAGGCAACCTTTAAGCTTCCGGTTCGACGTAAGAACGCCGCACCACCACCACCTACCCCATCACCCGTGAGGACCCCGTCACCATCGACATCGGATACCACGTCCGGGTTGACAAGTGCGTCTTCGCGCGGGTCTTCACGCGAGTCTACCCCTATGCCGCCACCACCCACTAACGTGGTACAACCTAATGAGTGGTGGGCCGCGAAGACCTTTGAGGTCGAGTACCTCATTGACCCTACCCTTTTCACAAATCCCGATGTGCCGGGCGAGACCCAATGGGCTCGTAACTACCTTATCAATGCCGGTCTCAACAACCTTCTCAAACCAATCCGGGGTTCTTACTACCCTAGATTGGTGAGATTGTTTTACCAAGGACTTGTGGATGGCCCTACCGACGACGTGATCAAGACCACCATTGAGGGTCGAGAATACGTGATCACTCGTCGCCACATACACGAGGTGCTCGAGTGCTACCTCGATTTCACCCCTGGGACCACCCTATTCCCACCCTTTGAGGAGGACCTTCGATTTGAGTAGATCATGACCCGTATGACCAATGGGAAGAAGGGGTCGGGATCCTCCATTACGAGGGTCGGCCTTCCCCACTACATGTGGATGCTTGATTCTATAATCAAGTGTAATCTCTACCCGCTGCGGCATGACACTGAGCGGATTGATATGGTGCAGCAGGCACTGTATGCAGCCTTCTGTGGCCGGTGGTTCGACGCCACCATGCTCATCCTCGAAGGGATGAGATATATCAAAGGAAAATTAATGAAGGGCAACTTAAGGCCCAAGGAGAAGATGCCCTACACTCGCCTCATCTCGAGCATGTTGGAGTGCTACTCCAACGATCCCTCCTACATCATCTCGCCTCACAAGGTGAGGGCTACGGACCGCGTGAAGACATTTTCGAAGTCTTCATGAACCCGTAGCTACAACTTGCTGAAGCGGACTCTACCGGCTCCGGGTCCGGCTCCAGCAGCAGTAGCACCCCCACCACCCCCACCACCACATCAGGACCCACCCGTGGGTGGGGCACACCCGGCCGAGCCATCAGTGGAGAGGGCTACCCCTCATACCACAGCCTCACCGACACCGCCACCACCCCGCTCACTCTACACCCACATCATCATCTACGTGGCGCAAGACTCCATCCGGTCCTACCATCGAGGAGGTGTTGGCTCGCATGGAGGCCAACAACGAGCGGATGAACCGGAGGATGAACCGCATGGATGCTACATCTACCCGTCGGACTACCAGCGCTACCTCACTCAGGAGGAGGAGTGGACTGCACGACAGATCGCCTTCCACAGAGGTCCCGTCTTCCATCCGACCACCGCCACTACCGGCGCTCCTTCCACGTCTACATCAGCTCCGCCGACCGAGACGCCGCACTTACAGCAGCCGCCGCTACTTTCGACCACCAGCCGCAGACCTGCCAGCCAGCTTCAGCAGACCCGCCAGCCCCTATAGCTCCACCATCAGACCAGCCTGACGAGGGGACTGCATGAGCCTCGTGCTCTCAGCTTCTTTTTGTATGAGTGTTTCCTTCTCTGTATGAGTGTTTTGTATACCAATTTGTAAAAATTTGTAAAAAAAATTTTCAGACATTTAATAGAAATCAAAATTTTTGATATAAATTTTTCCAGTATTGTTGCATTGTCTATTCTATATTTGCATTTCCTTGTAACTGCCTTGCTATGTCTGGAGTCAACTGGGGCCACCTCACCCAAGAGTGTGTGGGGGGGGGGGGAACCCACACCTACGCACCTTTGGATTATTTTCGGGGACGAAAATTCCCAAGGTGTGGAGGATGTAATATCTCAAAAAATCACGTTAAACAGTGACCTCGGGATCCGTGCCCGATTGGTCACAGGTTTGACCAATTAGGAGTTCAATAGTTAGCATAGAGTGTGATAAACGGATGAGATGTGATAGTCTGACTGACTGTGTGGTGTATGATGTAAATGCGAAGTCACATACACCTATCCCGGTGCATGTGCTCAACACACAAGTGAGAGGAGAGATAAAAGGGTTTAATAACCCAAAAAATCAATTGTTTTGGTTGTTGAAGGAGAGTAAAGAAGAGAGAGAGAGAGAGGAGTAAAGAGAGGAGTTATTGCAACTGATTGGAAGGGGGGATTCAAGTAATAAAAGCCGGATTCGACACGATTTGGATCCGTTAGAGCCAAAGCTGGAACCCTAGCCTTTTCAACCACTAGATCTAATCAAATTGAGAATCGATCGAGGTAAATTTCTTGTGAATTAAATGCATAAGTTATGGGAGTTTAATCGTAGTTAGGAATGGTTAAAATCATAGATTAAAGGCTTAGAAAAAAGAAAGAAAATAAATGGAAAAAAAATGAATAAGCCATTTCGATTAATCGAAATTGAGTTTCGATTAATCGATTTTGGCCAAGAAGTTGAAAAGTCAGAGGACCCCGATCTCGATTAATCGAATTGAGTTTCGATTAATCGACTTTGAATTTCGATTAATCGATTTGGGTATCGATTAATCGACTGGGAACCTACAGTGAACCCCAGTGGAGGAAAGAAAAGAGCATGGAGAAATCGACTAATCGAAATGAGAGTTCGATTAATCGATTTTGGGAACTCGATTACTCGAATTGAGAATCGACTAGATAGAATGGAGAATTTCGATTAATAGAATAGGAATTCGATTAATCGAATGGGAATCTCGATTAATCGATTAATCGATATTGAATTTCGATTAATCGATTTTGGAGTTCGATTAATCGACTGTGCCAGTTTTTGTTGACTTTTGAGTTTGACTTTAAGATTCTTGGAGGGTCTTGGACCTTCTTTATTACATCTTTAGTGATGTAATTCACACGTTATGTGGTACCATAGGTGGTACGTGTGAGCTTGGGTACAAGGAGCCATGTGGGACCTTGATGCATGATCCGACAGAGACTTGAGGTAGGGAACACCTTGAACATGTACTTTATTTTGTAAGAGCATATATGTAGTGATATAGAATTCAATTCAAAAATATTTTTATTGCCTAAGAGTTTGTGAAAAGTGTGTGTGCGTGACATCAATAAGAGTAATCATAATGAGCCATCCCCAGGAGATGAGGAAGTAAAGAGATAAGAGCATCAGATGTGATGCAAGTGGATGGGTACATCCCAGGGATGTATCCAAGATTGAATCATATTTGATAGGGCCTAACTGATATAAGATAGCACAATTACACGGTGAATAACTATATGTAAAGCACCTGATACTTTTGTTATTTAAGGTTTGATAGGGTACCCCACCGACGTGGCGGGATATCCATGACTGACACGACAGGATATCTGTGACCGATACGACGGCAAAACCGTAGGCCAGTGCGGAGGCTTATCCGTACACAGTAAGCACACCCCAGGGGTGTTGATTTGAGACAAGTGAAACTCAGCCACCAATCCCCAGGGGAAAGGGGCTTGGGTACTATTTGTATTCCCAGGGGATACGTTTAAAACTGTCTATATAGATGACGATGATTGGTATCTCATCGGGGCTCGATGCTATATTGCTCGGGGATTACTTAAGTTGAAAGTTTAAGTTTTACTTTAGGCCTTTTCAGCATCATTCATGAATAAGTAAAAGACATGAGTAAGATACCAGTAAAACGTGATGCTTTTTAACTGTTTTTCATCAATATCTGCATAGACACATCATGCATGGCATATCATGAAATATATGTGAGTGATAATTTATATGTTCAACTGTGTTCTGTTCCCTATTGAGCTAGGATGTAGCTCACCCTATAGACTATACGTCGCAGGTCCACTACTAGCAGCTGCCGAGGCTGCAGGAGACGCTGACCCCGGTGACTCAGACCTAGCACCTGGTGACGAGTTGGAGCCACCTCCTGAGGATTTCTTCTAGAGGACTCTGTTGTGCAGCTTTGAGGGTTTTTAAGAGATTTTTGTACGGCTTGGTATGTCAAGCCTTGTTTTGATTAAACAATGTATATACATAGATTTGGGATAATTCTTTTGGGCGAACCATCCGTGATGATTAACTATCATCGATGGTTCGGATCAGTTCTCCGTTCATGTAAAGGCATGAGGGTAGAACTGTATTTTGAGAAATGCTCATATAGTAATTTAATTCTGCAGCTTCATTTACTATTTCAATTCAATTCGTTGGTTGGTATACCAATGTCCCATGCATAGCTAGGGGCACGGTCAAGATGTTCGTGCTGATGGCACGGGTTTCGGGGTGCCGAAATCCGGGCTGTCATAGTTTTGACGTAGTGTCAGTTCTATGTAAACCTGAAATGGTCTATAGCTTGGGTTTGAGTTGAGATAACTCATTCAGGTGTCATGGTTATCCTATAATGAGTGCACCATTCTCATATGGCTTGTTTAGCTCTATGAGGAACCTATCGTCCTTGCCATCAAAGGAGTGAGCGCTTTAATTTTTATTGGGAAAACCGTTGAATTCACTACCTTAAGAACTCGCTCATACTAACGTTCAAAAAAAAAAACAAACTTGCTATTATTATAGTCAAGAGCAAGCTATTAAAATCGGAATTGGGTATCGGTCCATGGAAGACCGATACGTATCTGCCCTATTTAAAAAAAGAAACGAAAAAGAAAAGCCACGTCTCGGTCGAAACCGAGATGTATCGGCCGATATGGTATCCGATACGCGAGTTGGGATACCGACACGTATCGGTATCGGCCGATTTTTTATACGTTGGTCAAGAGTACATGCCTTTATTTCGTTAAGTTCTTAGACTCAACATTTTTCGAAGAAACATCTTAGGTGGAGTGATGAGCTTTGATTCACCAAAGATTGATTGATGTTATTACTCCAGCTAATATATCAGAACATTTGGTTCACTCATTCAATCTTGAATATAACTAAGAAAATCAAGCAAGAATCTATCTATTTTTTTATTTATTTTTGTGAAATTGTAAGCCATTAAAATTTATCTTATGCTTAAATATAGACTCAATCATTTTTTAAGATATTTTAAAGTCATTGAGTTTTTATTTAATGGTGAAAGATTGGTAAGCTAAACATCTTAGTAGATAGTGAGCATCGTTTATGATGCTGAAGGCACATACGATTGATAGAACTTAATTGAAATTAGATGTAATTTTAGAGGGTGTTTTATGTAAATAATAAAGGATTGGAAATATTATGGAACATACTTAAATCCCAAGGCTCTTTTTGTCTATTTATACTTTTTTATGGTCCTAGTCTTAATCATAATTATGGGCTCTCCTTTCTTGTATAAAGAAGGAGGTGGATAGAAGAGAAACCTAGTATGTTCTATCCAATTTATTTATTTTGGATAGAATATTCTATCTAATTATTAGTATACAAGAAGGGCATTAGGAGTAGGAGTATGTAGGGCTGTCGTACGGGCCGGGTTAGGGCAAGGCCTCCCTAAAATCTAGCCCTGCGCTAGGTGCTAATGCTAGGCCCTAATTTAGGTGGGCTTTGATACTTAGTCCTAGCCCTAATTTAGGCGGGTTGGGGCGTGCTCGGGTTGGCTTCATTTGAAAAACTTTTTGTTAAATATTATTTTATTAAAGCTAGAAAAAAATATTTTAAATGAGGAAATTATTTTTTTTAAAACCTCTCTTTATAAATATTTAAATTATTAGAATATCCTTATAACTATTCACTTGATAAATCTAATGGTAATATTGAGTGTTATTTTGGTAATTTAATTTTAAATAATATAATATATTTAATATATAACTGAAAGTGATGCATTGGCTGGGCCGGGCTTATAGGCTTTCACTTGTTAAGACCTTACCTGGCCCAAGGAGAGGGATGCATGGTGGAGCAGGGAAGAGAGAAATTTGAAAAGTATGAAATAAAAATGTAAGGGAAGTCAAACTTGGGGGCACTTAGTTACTTTCTTTAAGACATTATTTACACTCCACTCAAGTAATAACTTGAATTCACAATAGAAAACCAAGAAAATGCCCTCAGGATGCAACTAGTCAAATCCCTTGATCACAGTTCTTCAGTTCAGAAAGTGAATCACTGAGATAACCCATTCTTTTCAAGTACTAAAAGAAAGCTGGTAAGTAAATGAATTTTTTAAACCACTTGGCGAATTTCCTAATGTGTTAAATTTGATCCCATAAATTTTATTGATAGATCTTATGTGACTGTTTGAACAATCACTATGAAGATTTTATCAAGTCATATTTTGAACGTTTTAGATTACCTTAATTATGGCAATTTAGAGGAGTTAACAATTTGTGATTATGGGTTGTGTTGTTGTTGGGTGGAAGATATATTTCTTGAGGATAGGAGAACATCCTTAATTAATTCTGTGATAGCGCCACGTCAGCACTTCTCTCTTTAATTTAATGGATATAGATTAGTTTGTTGGCCAAACCAAACATACAACTGTCCGACAATACTATTGCAACAAATCAAATCATTGGCTGACAGTGTGCTTCGATGTTACATTTAGATGAATCAAATTCATCCAATAGAATTTATTTAAATTTTAAATCCAACCAAATTAATCTGTATATTATTATTTATATATGTCATATTTGAAATTAAAATAAAATGTACTCAGGTAAAAATAAGCAGATTAGAAAAGACCAAACAATCAATGCTACGATTGTTCAGAGAAGAAGCTACAAGACCCAAGTCCCCCAACAAACATAGATCTAACAGAGGTTTAAGATACAAATGACATACTTTGAGAGGAGGATAAGATTAGAGAAGAAGCTTGGAGAGGCTGTTGTGCAGAGAAGAAGCTTGGAGAGACTATTGTGCAAAGAAGAAGCTCTTCGGCTGCGTTTGGGTTAGCTCTTTTAGGGCAAAGGACAACTCTTTTGCTCTTTGGCTCTGACAGAGAACTGCTTTCATGGTTGATAACAAAGCTCCTCGCCCCATTTTTTCTGGCGGGGAGCTGTTTTAAATAATAAGACTGCTCTCTATCTGCTCTGATAGAGAGCTGCTTCTGCTCTTATAAGAGCTAATTAACCCAAACACAGCCTTCATTTGTTCTTTTTTTTTTTTTTTTCCTCCCTACGCTTCACTCTTATAAAGAAAGATCTTATCCCGCACTCGCCCAGAGTTTTTTATAAAAAAAATTAAAGCGGGATCAATTTAGATTAGGTTATAACTCATCCCCCTTAAATTTGGTTTTTTTTATTATTTTAAATTTAGTATAATTTAATTATATTACCCTAATTGCCACCAAACACCATCTAAGTTGGCATGAAACATGAGCTATCATTTAATTCAACACAATCAATGCTTGTCATATAATTCAATGGTTGACTATGTTGAATTAGATGATATAGATCATGAATCACACTAATATTTGGTGCAAAGATAACGACTTTCAAATTAGACAACTTAAGATGATGTTCCAAGTGACACAAGTCCCAAAAATACAGTCTTTTTTTTTAAATTATGTGCAACAACAAAATTCTCATGTGCACAGTCACTCTCATAGGTAAAAGGGTACCTCTATTCATGCCAACAGGTTTTTTGACAAAAGTCTGAATTCACTTAAAACCTACTAAGTGTTTCGAATCAGACGATGGAGATCATTTTTTACCGTGATCTTCCACACAATGGATCTTGAAACCATGATGATCTTACCATCAGACGATCAATTTTTGATTCCACATGCCACAGACCCCAAAACATGGCCAAAAATCAAGTTGAGCGTGGTTTGTATCATATCATTTTAGGGCCACTTTTTTTTGGATCTGTGGCACTTCCAATAAAATTTGACAGCTTGATGGAACGCTTATGGTCTCAAGATCTATTTTATAGAAGATTTAGGCAAAAAACGATCTCAATCGTATGATTCAAGGCAGTCAATGGGTTTAAATGGGATTCGAATATAAGCACTTTCGGTAATAAATGAACAAAGGTAACCCATGTAAAATGTTAAAATATTTGGGCCTGAGCTTGACCCATTAATATTGGGGTCTTAAATCTTAGGACAGGCCCGTGACATGCCTAGTTGGCATGAGATGTGAATTATTTCCTCTGGTACTTGATCTCGTCATATATTAGTCATTATCTTCACATGACAAGTGTCATCCAAGCACCATTTCCTCTGGTACAATATATAGTAGCACTGGGTCCACGATGTGATCTTCCTAGCTCAAATTTGTTAGATCTTGCAATGCTCATACAGGAGCTTGATGGCATGCATGTCTCTTCAATTAATGGTCCTGAACGAGAAAGGAAAAAAAAAAAAGAATTATTTTAGACTTTTTGGCCCTGTTTTTTTTAATTATTAGTGATCAGTAGCAAGAATAATTGTTCTTCAATGATATCTCTATCTATAAAGTGGTGGTTGGGAAGATATTTTTGGGTGTGCGTAGCAGTTCTTAAAAAAAGTATTCGGCTCATTGGGACAATGATGATCGGTGCTGCCCTTGTGAGCAGCCCCTGACGGAACCTTAAGATGCATGCAGATATCCATCCTCTTTACAGTCCTCCTGCTCTGCTGCTCATTGCTTCAATCAGTGGCTCACTCATTGAAGACCAATTAATTAAGTAAAAAATTCCATGGTGATGGTGAATAATGGGTAACTTGGCGTCGATCGCAATTACTTCTTCTGAACATCTCTTTGGCGTTTCGACGAATTGATAGCGACTAAACATAAATGGGTTTAAAACATTAAAAAATTCTGTTCTGCTGCAAAATGGAAACGAGAAGAGAGAGAGAGAGAGAGAGAGAGAGAGAGAGAGAGGCCATGGTGAACATAACAGAGAGGACTATGGCAGAGAAACAAATAATGCACTGCACGTTATAAAAGTAAGAGCAAGGAGTGGAAGACAAAGAAGAAAAACAAAAGTAAGGTGTAGAGAGAGAGAAGATTAAAGATTCGCATCTTAAATTTCACCGGAGAAAGAGTGAGTCCTCTACTTTGGCATGCTTCTCCCTTCTTAGCTTTAAAAGGAGGTAGTGTAGACTGGTAGTTATATTACTTACTTTAGATTGATGAGCTTGTTCATGCCTCCATATATGGTATATATAAAAGTTTGATGGAGAGGAGCTTAGCTGAGAGAATGAGAAACCCTTTCTCTTATTCATTAAGAATCTAATAAGCCTAAAAACCACATACAAAACCTAAACAATGTACTATTGACTGTACCTCACATTAGTTGACTTTTCAAAGCCCATTGATGTGATGTACAACCATTAGGGGCTCCAGTCATAGGTTTATTATTACCCATAACTCGAGTGAGAGGATCACTACTATATATATATATATATATATATCCACTACAAAAAATAAGACTATTAGCGGCAACCATAAACTGCCGCTAATAATCTTAATAGTTTTTTTTGTTAATAGCTAATAGTTTTATTTTCGTCAAATGTACCATTATTCACTCACGGAGAAATTGTGACCTCTTCCTGTAAAAAGACATTGACAGCTTTGAAGCAGCCGAGGGAGAATGTTTTTCATCCCAATCCTCTACAAGATGGATCTTGAGATTACGAGCGTACCATCAAACAATCAATTTTTTCATTCCATGTGGAACACATCCCAAAAAGTGATCCTAAAATTATGTGGCACAAATCACTCTCAAGCATAATTTAAGGGTCACTTTTTGGGATGTGTGCTACAACGAATATAAAAAATTACCATTTGATGGTACTCCATGATCTCAAGATCCATCCGGTGGAATATTGGAACCAAAAACTCCATTATCTTATTCAAAGTGGTCGATGAATGCTGGCTAGAGTAAATAGGGTGAGGTTACAGTGTGTGAATAATGGTACCCTCTCTCAGACTCTATAATACCAATTGTTTTAGTAAAACTATGTGAAAACCTCCCCATATCATGGTGTTAAATCATTTCATCCATAGGCAAAATTTAAAACAATTCTTAAAATCCCTAATCTCAAAAGAAAAAAAGCCTAACTCTTATCAGATCCACTATTACATCATATTTCAGTGCCCTTGAAAAGCTTCACATGCCAGCATTTGACAGTAGGGAACACGGGCACGCGAGCAAGCTTTGAGGCGCGTGGAAACGATGATGTGCATGGAGATCAGCCTCAAACGTATCCTCCCTTGAGGCCACCCTAGGGATTTTATCCCGTGCTAACACGCACGTGCCCACAGAGTAGTCCGGTGCTCTACGAGGCCCGCTCCGTGATTTATATATATATCTTTCTCTTCTTTTAAGCTAGGGAATGAGACACGAACAGTGAGACGACTCACCATAAGAACCCGGCTATCACCTAAGAGGGTGCAGAGTTCTGAAGCCAATTTGAGCTTACTTGGAATAGTAGGAGGTAAATGCATTCTTAGTACGAATGGATGAAAAGTTACATTCTAATGCTGATAGAGAACCAGAAGACCAAGAGATTACTATTAAAAGTAGAATAAAACTGGTTATCACTTAGCAGGTTCTAATTAGAAGTAATCTATCCAAAGTTACATTTTTTAATTGTATAATATAAGTAGTGGGTTGCATGCGCGCGATGCCTGTGGGGAGAGTAGAGAGGAAGGGATACTTTAGTGGTCACAGGTGCAATGCACATCAGCTAATTTCTAGATCAAGGGCATTTCACTTATATTAGTAAATAAGTGGAGAGAGAGAGAGAGAGATCATTTTATTATCAACCAATTTATGAAAAATTTAAGCTCAGTGATATTTGGCCTTCTCACACCATAATAGTAAAAATAATTTTCTTTTTTCGAAGAATGATTTAAATTTGAAGTTTTAGATCATAATGATTGGGGGTTGAAGAAAATATTTTTTGGAATCTTAATTGATTAGAATAAATTGTTGTTTTAATTAAAACTTTTTAATTATATTTCAAGCATGACGAAAAGATTAGTCATGATTATAAATATTTTTCTACCACATTCAATTCGGATTTTATGTTTAATTCTTTTTTGTTAAAACATTGTGCGCGGAGAATATCCTTTCATATATATTTTGTTCATTCGTAGTTTGCATATATTAACTTTCTAATGTTGTAAGTAGTTTGGTGTAGTAATTAATTTTAAGATACAATGTCTCACGTTTACATCTATATGTAGCTTTGAGAAGATAACACCTAGTGCATTGACCAGTCTGGTCCTTAAAACATTGGATTAAATTAGAAAGAGACCAACTCCCATCTGATCTCATTAATTAAACTAAAACTCTAAGAGCCTCTAAAAGGCTATTGCATGTCAAAAGCTGACTTGTAGACATGTAATTAGGGCCTCTGAAATCAATGCGTGCTGGCTTTTCATGGATAGATATTAGGTTCAATACATCTATTCAAACTCTGCGACAACACATTAGCCCTACTAGGAATATTCTGTCCATCTCTTTTTAACTCTTAATTTCTTATGTAAAAGCATTTTGCTAAATATGTAAGTATATTATATATACTTTTGTCTATCACATTTAGAAAAAAGATATATTTTATAGCGTTAGACATTTTACCTAGATCATCTTCTGTTGAAATGTGGCCATAAATGTCATCCAACGATTATGATTACATAATTAATTGGTGATTAATGAAATATAATAATGATGAAAACCGTTACACATATTGTGATTAAGAGGGTGATTAAGGCATCTCAATGAAAAATTCGTCGGTTACATTGCTAGCTTATATAAGCAATGTTTAACACAGGGAAAAAGTGTGCCTGGACACGTAGAATATGCTCTAGATAGATCGAACAAGCCGCGATAAGCGACCAGCAGTCTAGCGACATTGTGGCCCTCTTGATCGCGTCATGTGACACGAATTTCTCAATCCTTCATTTTCATCATCCACTACAAAAAAATAAGAATATTAGGGGCAGTTTTTGGCAGTAAAAAATTTCCGCTATTAACAAAAAAACTTGTTGTTTCAATAGCGACATGGCTAATAGCGACAAATTTTTTGTTAATAGCAGCAATTCTTGGCTGCCGCTGAAACACCTTATTGTTGTAGTCTAGTCCCATCTATTTGGTGTCAACATTGCTATTTGTAAGCAAGGTCTTTCTCACTATGGAATCTTTTAATTAATTTATTATTTCCCTCCAAGGCCTTATTGGTCTTCCCTATCTTACCTAAATATAAGACTAAAATGCACCCAGATGAAAGTAAGCTAAAAGGGATAATTGATGCTCAAATGCACATAAAAGATGGCAAACTAATTCTCATAATTAGGACATGTATTCTTCCATTTTTTTAAATTAGAGGAAATAAATTGTTTCATTTAGATATATAGGTTTAGATATTAAAGTTCATCACATTTACAAAGATATAAATCATACCCATATATTGAAAATTACGATACAATGACTAATACAAAGTTAGAAGAGTGAAAATTTCCTAGCTATCATACAGACATGTGAGATCTAGACGTTTGGCAATCATAATACTAATAATTCTGATATTAAATAATATCAATTAAGATCTACCAAAGATTGAATGTGTGAATATAAAAACTTATTTTATATACCACCATATGGTCCTCACAATCTATAAACTTAATTTCATTCCAACAAGTCATTCAACAAACAATAAGGACCAAGTTTTTGGTTTTTTTTTCAAAAAAAAAGAAAAAGAAAAGTAATGATAAATGGTAACAGTTTTGAAATAAATTTTCGACATATAAAGATTGAAAAGTAGATAAACAGTTCAATTTACCTGGGGAGATGAAAATAACTTTTATTTCACAATTGATTTAGAGGAAAAAACCAAACAATCTTTAGAAAATATCAATGAACTTCCAAATCTCTCCATCAAAGATTTTCCAATTGTTTGTACAATAAGATCTAAACTTCTCCAAAGGGCTTCTAGCCTAACCATCAAAACCCTACAACAAAACCATGTTCAGTTCATATTAATAAATCATACTATAGAACCACACAATTCTCTAAATTCTCACAAGAGAAGAAGGATTGAAAACTATGTAGATAGTCCAAATGTTTGAGAGATTAAAACAATAAATAGGGTGCTAAATCAAATGATTTGTACAAAAAGAGGAAAAAAAACTCACTGTTAAGGATCTAAAACCACCAACAAGAACTAACCTGGCTTTCTTCTTATAGAAAGCCTAGTGTGAGGAATGAAGCCTGGTCCGAGATCTATCCATGAAATTACAAAGAACCTGGGATGCGATATGAAAAAAACAGAAAAAAGAAAAAGGATAAATGGATTGATCTTGGATCAAACCTCATTCCAAACATATGCTTCCCTTCCCATCTTCAAGTTTCCCTCTCTTTCTCTCTCTTATGATTCAACAATAATCAAAACTATATAGGGGGACTAGTAGAATTTATCCATATCCTCCCGCTATGTAATGTTTGAGTTAGGTTAGAGTGTAAGAAATAACAAGGTGGAAAGAAAAATGAAGGACAGGTCATTTGGGGCATAAAATAATGAAAAGGTGGTGGGTTTTGGGGTTGATGTTGTCTTCTTCTAAGGCTTTTATTTTATGGGAGTGAGAGTGGTTAGCTTTTACAGGCTATCTCTGAACAAAAGAGCACTGAAAATAACGAGGAAGACCAAGGGGCATGGGAGAGGGGGACATGCCTCTCTTTTGTGTGCAATTTAATATGGTAAAGTTATGGTACCAAAAAACCTAGGGCTTCACTATGAATGGGTAGAAAAAGGTTCACCGTTCAAATCTCTAAGCATGATATCAGCAGACGGATTTTGTTTATATTCACTATGCTTACCATTTTAGAAAGACTCAATTTTTCCATTTTGCTCTTGGTTGTTTGTGAAATAGTAAGGAATAATAGCAGGTGACGACTCATTGCCTATAAGCAGGCATATGAATTTTTTTTTATATATAGGTTAGGTAGGGCAATAATCAGGTACAACCAGCACTACAAAAAATAAGACTATTAGCAACAGTTTTTTTTAACAAAAAACTGCTGCTATTAGTCTTCCCGTTACCAAAAATTGCCTTAACAGCAAGTGCCACTAAAATACCTTATTTTTATAGTGCAGGTTGAATTGGATTTGGAGTTCAATCACAACTGCAGCTGATGGATATAAAAGAATCATGACTTTCTTGGTTTTTATTTTTTATAAGATAATGTGCAGTCAAGATTCTCCTATTTCCAAGGGTTGCAGATCTGGTTGAACTCAAAATCTTGTTCAATTTGGTTGGACTTGACGGTTGCCCTATTAGGTAAGCTGCATAAGTGTCAGGTGTGTTGTCACTTGAGATCACTTTTTTAGATGTGTGCTATGTGAAATCATATGTGGTTCTCGGGTCACTTTTTGGGATGTGTGTCATATGGAATTAGAATCTGAATGTCTAATGGTATGCCTACGATCTCAAGATTCATCGTCGAACCTAAAACAATTCCATCCCTTAATTCAATGCAGCAAATGGTTTTTGGTTTGGTGCCCTTAGAGGTTTGGTGGGTGCGAAGAGTGGTATCCTAACACTTAAGGTACGTTCGTTTCGCCGTAATCAAGAGAAATCACACATAATGTGTAGTTTTTTAGGGGCAACGATCGAATTTTTTACGTGCATTTGTCGTTCATTTCACCGTATTCCACCCATGTAATATACTGTAGCGATTGTAGGTAATTTTTTTGGCTTATGAGCCCAAGGCCTCGTAACACATGAAAATTATCTGTAATTTTCCAACAACCCACCCAACGGCTCTATTTATTACAAGACTATCTTATTTCCACTTTTACGCAAGCCGTTCTTTTCAATATAATGTATAACAGTTATAAAAAGGTGTTTTTACGAGACAAAATTACAGCGAAAAGAACACTCATATTACGACAAAAAATTACATGCAACATGGATATTGCGGGTAATCCAGTCAGCATTTTTTTTTTATGGAAGTCACTGAGGTTAGAGGGTCCTCACCCTTCATATAAAAAGAAAACCAAGATACAAAACTAACTGGACATAGACCTTGGGCTATGCTGAGGAGAGAGAGCCAGCGGCTCACCCACCTACACCAACAGCCCCAAGGAAGGAACAAAGAACCCAAATAAAGCTACAACAAATAATTAACCTTAAACACTAACTCCATGTTCCTTAAACAATCCTGAACAAAATATGGATCTAGAAGCTTATGACTCTTGGCCCATTGAAAAAACTTGCTCTTGATCTTTTCGACTAAGGAGATAGTAGAGGCGGATTTGTTTTTGAAAACTCTGTTATTACGCTCTTTCCACAAGTACCAAAAAATGGGAAACATCACCAAAAATCATGCGTCTTTTCCTCTACGAGAAAACCCATCGACGAACCACGAACCAACTAGCTCAGAAACTGAAGAAGGATTAGCCCAAGAAAGACCAAACTAAAGAAAAATATCGTTCCAAAGTAGAGAAGCATAACCATAATGGATAAATAGGTGAACATTATTCTCTTGATCCTTGTGGCATAACACTCATCTATTTGGGAGATGAAAGCCCCTTCTTTGGAGATTGTCCACCATAAGAACTTTATCGAGAAGTGCTAACCAGACGAAGGTGACAGTGAGCATGGGAGCCTTGGATTTCTAAATCTACAACCACGAAAGCTCCGGATAGACGACCGAAGCTAGGAGCTGGTACAGAGATCTGACCAAGAATATACCTTCCTTGCCTAGGAACCAAATGGGAAGATCAACCATCTCAGAGACTAGAGCAGCCGAAGAGTCAAGGGTTCCCAACAATTCAGCCAAATCGTGAATCTCATGATCATATAGTCTACAGGAAACATGCACGTTCCAAGAAGTGCCTTCCTGATGATGACTCACAATAGCATTCAAGACTGTAGCGTTCTTAAAAAAAGCAATGTTAAAGATGGACATAAATCTGGTCTGAAAAGATTCCATATCCAACCATACATCCTTCCATAAGAGAGTGTTTGTGTCGTTTCCTACTGCAATGCGGGCACCTAACCTGAATAGGTGTCTTCTATCACCAATGGCTCTCCAAATTCTAGATCCCATTCTCCTTGGAGTTGCCTTAATCTCCCAGATGCTATGGTCTGTACCATATTTTGCTGCAAGAAGCTTGTACCACGGACTTTCTGGTTCCGAATAGATCCTACAAAGCCACTTAGAGAGGAGAGCGTTATTGAAGTTTTTCAAATTAATGACCCCCAAACCACCCTCATCTTGCCTCCTGCATACTAACCTCCAATTAGCCAAATGATACTTTCCTTTCTCTTTTTACCCTTGCCAAAGAAAATCTCTATAGATTTTTTTCAATTTATGTCTTACCCAGGCCGGACAAGAGAAAAGAGACATGTGGAAAATCGGGAGCGCCAAAAGTGTAGATTTGATGAGAGTGAGACGGCCCGCTAAGGAGAGGAGCTTCCCTTTCCAACCATCTAATCTCTTGACTATTCTATCAATTAAGGTTTACTAAAGTCTCTTGTCCAGAAGATGAGTTCCCACAGGAAGGCCGAGGTAAATAAAAGGAAGCGATCCGGATTTACAACCGATGATATTAGCCCAAGAGTCTACTAGTCTCTGGTCCCATCCGACTCCTATTAACAGAGATTTCAATAAATTAACTTTAAGCCCGAAAACCGACTAAAAGAGGAGTAGGATTTTTTTAATGGTGACTAGATTCGTTGGCTCCCCATCAATGAAGAAAATTGTCGTCAACATAAAGGAGAAGAGAACTGTAGAGTGAATTTCTAGAAATTTCGAATCCCTTGAACATCCTCATATCAGTAGCACGTTTAAGAAGAGCATGAAGGCCTTCAGCGACAATGAGGAACAAAAAAGGCGAAAGAGGATCCCCTTGACGGACGCCCTTCTCGACCGGGAAAAAACCTTCAACCGAATCATTGATAATGACCGACATCCAAACCAAGGAGATGCATCCCTGAATCCACTTGATCCACTTGGCTCCAAAGCCTATCTGAAGCATATATATGAGAAAATCCCAATCAACATTGTCATAGGCTTTTTCGAGATCGATTTTATATAAGAAGCCTTTCTTCTTTTTTCGATGGTAGATATCAACACATTCGCTGACAATGAGGACGCTATCGATTAACTGACACCTCTGTAAAAACGCTGATTGAGAATGGAAAATAAGGCGCGAGAGAACTTTTTTGAATCTATTGACCAATACTTTGGCAATAATTACCTGTAATATCAGCATTAAACGAACATACTTTTATATCATGTTAACTTCAATGCCTTTTGCGCAAATAGGGGCATCTATTGCAAGACTTTCTCATAGTTTGTATCGGTTTTTATTATTTCACATTTATTTCATTTCCCTCTCACACAGAGGTTTGTTTCTTTTTTTTTCAGCCCGTGCGACACACGGGTAATTATAAATGAAATGTTTATTTCTCCATTTTGCTTGTGATTGTTTATGTAAATAATAAGGAATAATAATATATAAAATACATATCGGCCGATATAAGCCCCATCCAAATCTCCCTCGATAATGCGAGTTGGACACAGGCCACACGCTACGCAGGCCACGCTAACAAAAGATTGATGCTATAGAATGTAGCTAGGAGTTCCGCTTTGTTATTGGTTGAGGGACCAAGGACATACTATAGCCTCGCAAACAATTCCCCTCTCATACTTTTATATATATATATATATATATATATATATATAAGAAAAGGTGTCTCTCTTTCATGAGATGCTTTAGAGGCGAATGACAGTGACAAATTTTATTTTGGATAATTTTTTGGTTATATATATATATATTTTTTTTTATCGATTAATTTCGATACCTTTTGAAAAAAATTTGGGAAGGTTTCGAAGATTAAAATTATATAAAAAATATATTTAATATATTTTAAAAAAATTACTACAGTATAAAAATAAATAAATAATAAAATTTTGCTTAATTTCAACGAAATTTGTCACTGTAGCCCGAACTCTATTTTTGCCTTCACCTTTCGACCTTTATCCCTACGTTTTAATATGAGATCAGATATTAGGCCTACAGGCCCATACGCTGCTGGCAGTATACGGGCCGGTCAACTATGCACCACTAAAATGGTCAACATTTTGAAAAGCTGCATAGATTTAGAGGCCTTCTAAATCTTTGAAAGTAAGCTTTTGACCAGTATAATAGCAGTGCTCAATTGCCCCAGGCCGTACACCTAAGCATGACACTTTATTTGTAGAGGAAGCAAGGATCCTGTGGTGCTTAATCTCACTCAGGTCGGTGGTAGACAGCCAACTTTCCCACAAAAGAATACACAGGATCACAAAAAGAACCCATCCAATCAAGACCCCCCCTCCTGAAAGGGGCATAGCCCTCCAATTGAACACTTTCTTGGCGGTCCAAAAGTACGGGACTTGGGTTGGGCCTCAGCTCAACTAGAAAGCGCACAGTAATGCAACCTTGAGGTCACAAGTTTAACAAAAGGAAGCGACCCGACCCGTCAATCCAGTTGTGCTCTAGATTCTTAGAGGATCACACACACTAGTCCAGAAAATCATGCATGTGACAGGCTATAATGCCTTTTAGATTACATAAAAAAAATATCTCTTAGATTATTTTTAGGTTGATCAAATTCTTTTAGGTAAAATAAGTTTTAGAGATTTACATGGTAATTGCTTATGATCACCAAACTTTTTTTTTTTTTTTATAGGTATATATTTTTTCGATGATCACCAAACCTTTTAGATCACCACAGATATATTTTTTCAATGCAATTTTCAATATCACAGGTCAGAGCATTAAGAACTTTAGAACAGATAAAAATTAGCGCCCCGTGCGAGGTTTTGCTGCAAACTCCTATAGAAAATGGGTGATTCATCACCCCCACATGATCAAATCAAATCATGGGTTGAATGATTGGGTAGTTTGTATGGTTGATTTGATGGGGACATCACATGATGATCACACCTTTTGCTTTCTCTTGATGGGGGGCCATGTATTATTTTCTCTCTCCATCGTCCCCTCCTTTGCAATGAAATTTGGAGCTTTGGCCTACAAAATTCACATCATTTTGACCAATCATTTCCCATCTCCTTTTGGCTAATAAGAGATTGGAACATCTATGGCTACATATCATTACCATTTCACTCTCCAACCCTACTTTCCTGTCATAGTGTTGGAAACATACTTGATTAGGTTTGTATGGGACCCACACTCAACTATTTCCCTTGGTTTTTGTGCCCTGACACGTGTATAGGGTCCTTCTTCACAAGGACCCATGACCCAAGTCAGGGTTTTGTTTTTTGTGTTCACACATGAAAGAGAAAGATGTTATCTGATGTTGCTCAGGTACATCAAAGATTGGTGGTGTTCAAATTGGCACAGGCGCCTTCCCTGATCCAGACCGTCTGATTTGATTTTCACCTCTTGGATGGATCATTTACATGTAAATCTACTGAAATGGTAATTGTATCGGTCCTGATCGATTGATTGCTTTTTTTTTTGATGATCAATAATAAATGTACAATGATCTAAAAAGATGGTCAGTGATGAATGTGGAACATCTAACGCCCACTAATAGATCAAATGGTGCCAAGCACCATGCTATATATACATAATACAAATTCAATTATCGCATTCTTAATTTCTAATGACGCCAAAAAATAACAAATCATGGTTTCATTGGTTGAGTACCAATCATCAATATGTCTACTGACCTTTATAAAAAGGATATAAGCTATGATTAATATAAATCACACCACTATAGAGTAATTTTAAAATTAAGATATCACATTTAGGGCTGCTGTGTACTGCTAATCGACTCTCTATAGAAGCCTGCATCTACAAACAATTTTAATGTAAAAAACCTTTATAAAATAGGGATTCACTCCCTCCTTATAGGGGTGTTATCGGGTCGGTTCGGGTTGGTTTTCATGTACAACCGAAACCGAACCGATAACTATTGGTTCTATTTTATGAAATCGAAATCGAACCGATAAAAATCGAAACCGAACTGATAAATTTTTAATTTCTAAACGTCATTTTTTAAACTTTTCTTTATTTATAGCATTAACCGAATCGAATCGATTTTTTCGGTTTCGGTTTAGAGTTTTCAAAATTTATACAAACTGAACCGATTTATACAAACTATTTTTGCAAACTCCTATGACTCAACTAATTTTAAGACTTTTGGTGATTAACAAACTCAAGCAGCAACAATTGGCTTTCTACAATAAGTCTCACATACCATCAAACTCAAACATAGACATACTATAATCCATATATACACCACTATCGGTTTCTTATCGGTTCGGTTTCGATTTTTTAACGTTAAAATCAAAACCGAACCGATAATTATCGGTTTCTATTTTTTAAAACCGAAATTGAACCGATATGTCCCAAAACCGAAACCGAACCAAAATTTCGGTCGGTTTCAATCGATTTGGTAGGTTCGATCAGTTTTTTGCACAGCCCTACCTCCTTAGAACTTACAAGCCCTTGCAATTGACCTTTTTACAAGTTATCATCAATTAATGTGGCGCCACTTGGCATTTTCTTATATCAATCCAAGCTTTCCATACGGATGGCCATCATCTATAGAATACTTGGTCCAAAAAGTACCCCGGATTTATATTCCGTGCTGACCTAATATATGTTAATTTGGTTGCACAGGTAGCCTTGAGATTAATCGGGTGCTCTAAGAGGCTCAAATACTCAAGTATTCAAAAATAAAAATAAAAATAAAAATAGACAATAGTTGACCAGGACAAATCTCTTAAAGGTGAATGATAGGTAAGGGTTCTTACACTTTGAATGGTTGGGAGCAAATAAAGAAGTTAGTTTCTAGGATATGCTTGGCGTCTTAGAACTTGAGTTCTTTGATAGGAAGGACTGGAGGAGCATTGAGTTGGTGGAAAGGAATAAAAATATAACTTGATTGAAAGGGATGAAGTGGAAGAGGGAAAAGGTTCAAATATCCTAGATGGGGGCTTAAGTTTTTCTACTTTGGGAAAGAATATTTTTGAAACTGGGCATTCTGTAATTTGATGAGATATGAAGAAGAAAATTGTAAACGTGGAAAAAAAATAGATATATTACAAGATATTGGAAACCATTATTTACACCCTTTGAAACTATAACCTCACTCATCTCTTCCATTTAGAATGCATTGAAACTATAATTTCACTCATCTCTTCCATTTAGAATGCATTCACCTTCGTATCGGACGATGGAGATCTTTTTCCTCACAATCTTCCACACAATGAATCTTCAGATGATAGGTGTACAATCAGACGTCAGTTTTTTATTTCATGAGTCACACATCTAAAAAAATTGATCCTAAAATCAGGTTTGAGCGTGATGTGCGCCATTTAGAATGCATTGACCTTCTAATCGGATGATGGAGATCTTTTTTTTCACAATCTTCCACACAATGGATCTTCAGATGATAGGCGTACAATCAGACATCAGTTTTTTATTTCATGAGTCATACATCTAAAAAAATTGATCCCAAAATCAAGTTTGAGCGTGATGTGCGCCACATGATTTTAGGTTCATTTTTGGGATGTATGGTGCCATGTGAAATAAAAAAAATAACCATTTGATAGTACGCCTATGATCTTAAGAACCATGGTATAAAAAATTAGGACAAAAAACAATCTCCATAATCTAATTCAAAGCAGTCGATGCATTCTGAATGGAGATGGGTGAGATCTTGATATAAAAAATCAGCCAATACCGATACGTATTAATATCTTAGCAAACCGACACGTATTGGTCCTACAACTTGATATCAGTATCGGCCGATGCGTATCGGTTTGAGGCGAGACTTTGGGTTGAGCCGAGCCGATATTTTTTAAATCATATGTCCCCTGGCTGACCAACCGAAAACAGGAGTTGTTTCGGTTGATCATTCCACATGACATTATAGATGAAGATCAAATGGTTTTGATGAAAATAAATATAATAATTTAGTTGCTTAATTTTGCTCACCAGATTTACTTTTATTTACGCCGCCATTGATGATGGTGATACACAACAGCTCTATCTTTACTAGATCTCTGAGTATATAAAAATTTGCACAGGATGTCATAAATAATATGGCAACCTATGAAGGTTCTGCTATAAATACTCTCTTTGATCCACAAAAGGCTTATAAAATCCCATGCTTAATTACCTATAAAAAAAAGAAATCCAAGGTTCAAAAATTTTAATATTTGACTCAATTCGAAAGCCGGATGGGTCAGATCAATACTCAAAACTTGACTCAATAATCTAACAAATTTTATAAAATTATGAAAAGCTATTTTAAAAGTTAAAATAATTAAATCTTTTTTTTAGTAAACATGAAAATCATCCCCTATGATTTAGAAGTGATCATAAAATTCTATTCATCTTAAATTCATGAGTCATATAAATAAAGAGAAAAAATTGCTTTGTAGATAATAGGTAAAAATCAGATCAGGTCAGGTCAGGTCAGGTCAGGCAGTTCCGAGCCTGAAATATCAGCAGCCTGGCCCAGTTAACACACGAACTGGCCCTAGGGTTCCGAGTGCCAAATTGAATCTGCCAAACGATCTTCACTCCGCAGGCAGGCGATCCATAGATTACACTTTTGCACTCACCATTTTCCAGCTGCCAATCATCATCAGATTATCACTAGGAGGGGTACCAACAGATCAGGCCCTTGACGAACTGCTTTTAATTGGACCCAAAAACAATCAGGCCCAAGACCAGAGCTATTTATTAATTAGGCCTGATATAAAGACGAAACCAGTGGGCTTATGATAAAAGGCACTATGAAGGGACGGAGGCATAGACAATTGACCTATTATTAATAACTGCAAAACTAAATTTACAGAGAAGGCTGTACAGTAGAATGTACAACAGTTTAAAGATCATGGTACCAGAGACTAGTTTTTCACCAGCTTGACGCTACTATAGAAGCGCTTGAGGTCTTTGATTGCCTTTTCTTCAATCTGAATTGAGCGAATCGAAGAGGGTGCATCAATCTCTGGTTTGAACCAGCGGTTCATGCCATTGGACTCGGATGGTGAGCCTTGGGTAGAAGAGACTGAGAAACCTGGCGTTCTTGTTTTTGGACTGTTAGAGTGACCATGGAGGTGCTTCTCCTGCAGGGTAACAAAAAAATATATAAATCCATCAACTAAACCGGTAAACATTTCCATCAATCCAAGCCGTCAATCTATTGGCTACCTCTCTGAAAGAAGAGAGCCGGAAATTCTCACTAATCACAATCATCAGATTATCATAACTTCATACCCATCCAAATAGTGTCCCTCTTTTCCTGGACCGTACCATAACTCAAACGAGTCCAGAAACTGGTTACCAATTGGGGGTCGTTAAACCCTCATATAGATGCTATTATTGAGATATGAACCATTGATAGGATGGTCGAGATCAATAAGGCTTTGTGCCAATTGCAGGTAGAGATGATTACACACATCTAGGAAAATGAGTCCATATGCAGGATCTTTCCTTCAGAAAATTTATTATGTCATTACAACACCATCTACTACTATGGTTACAAATATTGGTCATATCGGATATATAACGGCCAATATGTATCGGGTTATGCCCCATTCGATACGACATACACCCCCGATCTGTTAAGGGATCAAATATCGGGTCAAACTGGTAAAACATTGGCCCATATTGGGTCATCTGGCGATATGTATCGGATATGAACCAGACAAAATACCAAAAGTGCCCTTTTACAATTTTTTATCCTTTAATTTTAATTTTTTTAAAAGGTGCTTAAATATCGGCCAGTTTGGATGATACGAATCCGATATATATTGGCCTTGCTGATACATAGTGGTCCTTAAATCCCTTTCTACTACTGCTTTTAAGCACATAAACATGTCGATTTTCAATGTTTACATATATTACATGAGTGAGTCTACCCAGATTTTTTACTCTACATACATTACAAGTAGAAGAGTGGTAGTCCCTGGAAATCGGAGACCCTATTGATAATGCTCTTAGTCTTAGAAGGCAGATTCTACCCAAAATTGACTTCAGAAAATACAGAATTCGGAAGTGGGTCAGTTGGATCCGCTTCTGGGTTCCACACATTTTCAACACAAAACTGAATCTGTGGGAATCCGTTTGCAGCAGGAACTCGAAATCATTGCCAACCGGAAACTGCGGGAATGTCGCAACAGGATGCAAAAAATGGCTCTCAAGGAGTGTTGCCAAACAGAGCCCTCATCTTAGTTCCTGAGAAAGCTCCTATGCACTTGCTTTGGCAACCAAAAATTTAATTAAGACTTGCTACGTTGTTTTAAAACCTAAGCAACCGTGGTTTTTTATAATTATCGTAAATTTTAAACGAAATTATATGATAGGTTTAAAGCCAGCCCTTATAAACCCAAATTCTTGAATCTGTACATAAAATTACCACATCAATTGAAGTTTTGATTACAATGGACACAAGAAGCACATGGGTTACTATGATTATTGTAAAATTTACGGAAACTGATATGATAGGTTTATAACAGAGCACTTCTAAAGCCAAAATTTCGGATCATGTTATATAAAACTACTATGTAGCTGCAATTTATGACAGCAATGGACAAAATCAGCAAAATATGCTCAGTTTTGCAAACAAGGACAAAGTAGAGTTTCAAAATTGCTTTTTATTTACATCCTATTTTCTATGTTTTTTAATTTATCAGATTAAAGGTTGAATTTCATTAAACAAAACAAGATTACATCTGATACGCGGTGGGACAGCATGAGGCTTTGACTACAAGAACAAAAACAACATGAAAAATTGAGAAATAAAAGACAAGCAAAGAACCAAACAAAAGCATATCACGACTAGTTCTCACTCCAGCAGAATCTCTGCTGCTGACTGCCTCTCCCGAAAATCCAACAAAAATGTTAGGAATTAAAAGCTGTTAATTGGAGATATTTGCTTTGAATTTTAATTTCCTTATAGATTTCAAACGAGTTCTCAAAGGATTTTTTATTTTTAATGTTCCAAATTTTCTACAAAAATTGGAATTGATAAAAATAAAATCATGGAACAACAAAACAAAATGTTTGCATGCAGAAAAAATAAATTCAATACCTGCTGCATCTGAATATCTCTAAGGGATGGCCGGCACAAAACCGGCGACATCCCAGTTGCAGCCCAAGGGGGTGTGCTCTTTTCTCCATCAGATACCAGTGGGACTCGGGCTGAGACTACGGCTATCGGGCTTGATGCTGGACCCAATATGAATGAACTCAATCGAATTTGTCCACCACTTCCTTCTTCAACAAAATCCTCAGCCCGATCCTTCAGCCTCCTATTTGCCTGGCTCCCCTTTGTTTTGTTTTGCTCATTTTGGATGTCAAGGAGAGAAGCGGGCTCTTTTGAAATCTTCGCCCCTCCCCAAGCGGGGCCCTCCCTTTTGGGTGTTGGCGGAGGAGCAGCATCTCTTGGAGCATCATCAAGAGCACCACTTAAGAACATTGACAAACCACCTTTCTTATTCTTTTTCTTCGACGTGGTTCGTTGGGCAACCTTATTAATGTGGGAATCCGGAATCTCTTTCAGACTGTGAATAGGAAACTCTTTAACGACCTGATCTATGTCCATTTCTTCAATGTTCGTGTCTCCCTACCAAATCGCATGATGAAGCATATTGAGAAATGAGCAGTTTATACTTTATACAGTTAAAAAAATAAAAAAAGACTGCATCAACAGTAAATCCAGTTCCAGAGAAAGAATCAGTGAAGAAAAAATAGAGAAGTCAAGAGAACTATAAAGGAATAACCATTGTTAGAGCCATAGTTGTTAAATGCAACAGGCGGGGCCCAATCGGTAGAACCCCAACACCCCCCGCCCACCCCCGAGCAAAGCTGGCAGCAGGCGGGGCTTAAGCAGAGCATAGGTGGTGAGGCCTAGTAATCTTGCAATTATCTATTTACTGATTACAATTGAGGATCTATAATTAACCATAAATATGTGAATTTCACAAATAATGATAAAAACGGGATTATTTACTCATCAAGTATCAACCATCAAGCGTAAAATAATAATTCACAATCAGCAATCAACAATTAATGAATTAATAGACAAAAAATAATAAGATATTTATTATTCATCTTGAAAACATATTAGTCTTTTGAGTTTTGGGATTTTAAAGGCATCTACTGGTCACTAATGGTCAAATCCAAAGTTAATTTAATAAGTTACAAACATTTTTAGAAAGCATTTTAAGATAGTTACTTGATCTAATCACTGTTCTGAAAATCTCTGAAAATCGCCCGGGCAGCTGTCCGGGCAGTTCGGATCCCCCCGATTTAGGCCTGGGCAGACTCTGGGGCGGACCGGATTTGGAGCACCCGCCCAGGCCGCCCTGGACCCGCCCGTGTTGCCCCAATCCCCAATTTTTTTATATTTTTTATCTCCTCTGTTTTTCTTCTTTTTCCTCAATTTTTTTCTTCTTCTTCCTCAGTTTTTTATAATCTTGCACAACACTTTTTTTTCCAACAATTGAGCAATGAGCACTGAGCACAACTCTTTTTTTTTGTTCTTCGTTTCTTTTTTTTCTTCCTCCTATTCTGGCAAGTAGCACATATATATATATATATATATATATATAGGGAGCCAGTTAGGTCCTCCAATGGAGGACGGTGACCGTCCTCCAAGATCCACGTGGAACTCCACGTGGCATCCAAAACACTTTTTGGGTGCCACGTGGAGCACAGGTGGACAGTTTAGATCGATATTAAAAAAAAACAATTCAAAAAATAAATTTTAAACCCACAAGTCAAAGTTTGACGGTTTTCATTGGTCCACATTTCACGGTTCAAAATATGCACGGTGGATATGAGTTTTTAATTTTATTTTTTCAAAGATGATCTAAGCAATGCACCCAAGGTCCATGTGGCACCCAAAAAGTGTTTTGGGTGCCACATGGAGCTCCACGTGGAAGGTTGGAGGACGGTGACCGTCCTCCCATGGAGGACGGAGGCCTTTTCCATATATATATATATATATATATATATATATATATATATATATATACACACACACACACACGCATAGTGGCCGCCCGGGCGCCGCCCAGCGATTTTAAGAACACTGGATCTAATTTTGTTTTGACTAGTTTACAAAATATTTCAAAATTTGGGTTCTTAAGGCGCTCATGGTGATATGGACATGTAATTTGAGGTCTGGGGTCTAAATGCAACTCATATCTATGATGATTACAACAAAAAATAAATAAATAAATCAAATTAACCATTTGTAAAGTTTGGTTGTAATATTTATCATCTCAGTAGATACCTTGTAGCTGTCCTTAGTAGGGCCATCTAAAAGCCCTCTATAAGTCTAGCATGTCTCCTTTGACACCCAAGGCGGGTAAAGCCTAGGCAGTCACCCTCCCTAAGCCGGGCTAGGAAGCAAGAGGACAACAGAAGTTAGATGAACTATGTACTTCTTAAAAATGTAATATCGCACCAATCCCTTCACTCCACTGCAGCAAAACAACCGTATTCGAAAAGAGAAAGAAGGAAGAGTCAAATTACGGCATTCTTATGCTTAAAGTTTAAAAGTTGCAATCCAACAAAATAAACAGTCAGTGTGATTTTTCTTTTCCTTAGTTTAATTAAAGTACTTAAAAACTTAAATTATTGTCAATTAGTAATTCTAGGTTGTATTCTTTTGTGCCCAACTTTCATCTGTCGCCTAGTGTGATTTTTCTTTTCCTTAGTTTAATTAAAGTACTTAAAAATAAGACAAGGCAATAAGAGATTTCTAACTTAAATTATTGTCAATTAGTAATTCTAGGTTGTATTCTTTTGTGCCCAACTTTCATCTGTCGCCTACAAGCTTCAAGTGTTAATTTTCTGAAAACGGACCTATGTTAGCTAGCTTATTAGTATTGGAGTAACAAACGGAAAACTGACAAAGAGACTAATTTTCTTCAAAAGACTAGATGTGAAAATAAGGTAAGGTATGACAAATATGAAAATAAGGGCCTATGTTCGTAAAATTTGTGAAAAATGTACTTCAGTATTAAAAAATAATTGCCATTTAATGTCACATAGTATGAATATGGTAGATTTGGCTACACTTTTCCATATTCTTAGTATGTTTTATATTTTTATGGAGTTCTAAAAGTGGAACAAAAAAGATGACACAAACCCCCTATCAAAACAACTGGCTTTGTCTGTGTTATATTTTTATGTTTTTCTCTCAAAAGAACTAAAACTAAATGGTCTAATTGCAATTCAAAATTATGCCATTGTCAACCATTTAAAACAAAGAACCACGTTTCAACACCATCTAAGCCATCTGATTTGAAGACCATGATCTAAAGATCTTTGTGCAAAAGATTGACACGGAAAGCGATCTCCATCATTTGATTCAATGCAGCCAACTGTTGACTGCATTGAATCAGATGATAGATATATTTTTTCGTGCCAATGTTTTGCACCAATGATCTTTAGATCATGGCCTTCATGTTTTTTTTCTCAAAAGAACAAAAACTAAATGGTCTAATTGCAATTCAAAATTATGCCATTGTCAACCATTTAAAATAAAGAGTAACATTTCAACACCATCTAAGCCATCTGATTTGAAGACCATGATCTAAAGATCTTTGATGCAAAAGATTGACACGGAACATGGTCTCCATCATTTGATTCAATGCAGCCAACTGTTGACTGCATTGAATCAGATGATAGATATATTTTTTTCGTGCCAATATTTTGCACCAATGATCTTTTAGATCATGGCCTTCAAATCAGACAGCTTAGATGGCGTAGGTTCGAAGTCTTTGTTTTAAATGGGTTGCAATAACCCACTTTTGAATTGCAATTAGCAGCAAGGTTGTCACGGCATTTCGCGATGAGGGCATGGCGCCCAAGCTCGCCATGGCGAGACAATTCTTTTGTTTTCTTTATCTTTTAATTATTTTATAGATTTTATACACTATCATTCCTTTACTTAATTTTGTTTTTATCATTTTCTTTTTTTTTCTAATTTTATGGAGGAAGAAAATTTTAATTAATTCTTTCAATGCTATTATAAAAAATTGAACTTTATTATCTATATGTTTTGAAACAAATATCATTAAAAAATGTAAAATATCAAGAAAGGTTCTAATATAAATATAATGAATATCTCTAATTCTAATATCAATATTCTTCTATTGAACAATCAAGCCTAGCATTCTATGATTCTATCTTAAATCAATTATCAAATATGAAATACAACTATCAAGCATAATTCTAATAACAATAAGGTTGTAGGTTCATAGAATATGATGTATGAAATATTAACCATCATTTATCAAAAAACGAAATATCAACAAACTTGGAACAAAACAAACATCAGAGTTTTTTTCAGCTATTATGAGGAAACCCAGTGGGGATGAAACACACGAGGAAACTTAAATATTTAAAGTTTCAATCATTGCTTAAGTTTATAAAGCCTTGAAAAAAAAAATTGGCCAGAAATGCCATTGAAACTATAAATAAAGGCTTAAAATCTTTAAGAAATAACAAAGTTAACCTTCAACAATATTCTTGCTTTTACCAAATAGAGCTACGCCTATATGGCAATGCCATAACATTGCTATTTGGTATTCTGCTAGATATTTAGTTTATATGGTGTTTTTTATCTCCATACGCTATAGCCTCATTGTGAAGCTATTAACTACCATGATTAGTTGGACCCAAAACTAAATTGAAAAGGTTACATGATCACCCTATTAAACTGATTTGATTAAGACCAGTTATCATTTGCATTTTGAATGACCCTCTGTATGTTGGTCACCAAAGCTAAATCCCACCATTAAATAAATGAGCCAATTGTGACAGTTGGTCACAAAAAAACTCTCAAAAACTTCTGAACAAGGAAGAAAGAGTAGAGCAGGAAACAACAAGGTTATCATAGTAAGAAAATCCGAGCTTTTAAAAAGTTTTGATATACACACCACCAAGTAGAAAAAGATGTTATCCATGTCTTAAGACTCCTAGGCCTCGTTCAGGTGTTTCCTGGTTTTTCCTAGAAAAGCTCAGATTATTGAAAACTCAGAATCCTGCAGATTCTAAGCAGACTCAGATTCCTGGCTTTTCCCATATGCGCTCTTACGTTATTCAGATTCCTGGACTTTCCCATAAAAGGTCATAACCCTCAGTTCTTAATTTCCTCTCATAAAAGCTCAGAATCGATTCACAAGTTAGTTGTGCTACGGCCATAGAAATATTAATTAATCATCGATTTAGGTGTTGTATTCAGATTTGACCGAAAATTTACGGGCTGTCAATCCATGCGAGGTTGAACATATTTGACGGATTTTTTTTTTAAAATATGATTTATAAAAGGTAATTACTAAACATTATATACATATAGCAAATTTAACACACATGTTTCTTTGAGCTGGGATATGTTCCAAAAATTATATATCTATTAAATTTATGATTTTATTACATATCTTAATAAATTGCTCTAATGGTTTAATTATTAATTTGTGACACAAGTTCTAGGTTCAAACCTCTTTAGGTGTAATATACTAGTTATTTATTTTTTAATTAATCTTACTAGAGCCAGCCTATACACCTTATTTAAGTGTGCATCTCCATACCACAGCCGATCCCCTTGTGAGAGAAATCTCTCCTAAAATAAGTGTGTGGAGCCACAAAACAAGGGAAGTTATGGGTACCATTATTTGTAATCTTTATTCTTTCTTTAAAATTATGGTTGCAACTAATGGTACCCATTGTGAGAGATATCTATCCAAAGATAACTGCATGGAGCCATAAAAGGAGGGGTAAGTTGTGATACTGTTATTTGCAATCATATTTCTTTCTTTAAAATTATGGTTGCATTTAAAGGTACCCCTTTGAGAGAGATCACTATCCTAAAATTACTGCCTAGAGCCACAAAACGAAAGGTAAGTTATTATTTGCATTCCTTATTCTCTCTTTAAAATCATAGTGGCGACTAAAAGGGTATCCAGTGCTCATCTCTAGCAATCTACACACAACTCTCACTCTACACTACTCAGATTCCGAGACTTTCCGAGCGATAAGCTCCGACGAAGGGATGTCACTTTCGCTCAGAAAGACTCGGAAAGCACAACTCCAAAGAGAAACTCTCGAACAGCTGATTCAAGCAGAAAACCTCATATTCTGCTTGCTTTCTGAGTAAAAATTCAGAATCTGAGTGTTTTTGGTCTCTCGAACGAGGCCTTAGTTTTTAAGAATTTGATAAAAACGATCGAAGCTCTATAATAGATAGTACCAAACAAAAAAAAAACCTGACCTTCTCTTTGGAAGTTTTGAAATCTGGGAACCCTTTGATCGAGTTGGGTTTTAAACATGTTGTGCAATTCCCAGACAGCTCTTCCACCTGGGACTCCTTCTGCTTGCTCTTTCTCCTTTGCTTTTTAGACATCTCCATCTTCTTACTCACTTTACCCTCCAACGGGAGCAGAGACAACACTTTCGTCTGTGTCTCAAGTGGATAACCAAGATCAGCAAGTTCATTTTCAAGAGCTGATCTCGTTCGAAGTTTTGCCATTTGTTGCTCATCAAGAAGGTGACCATTGGCGTGCTTCTCCTCAAGCATCTCTATCTGCTGCAACTTTTTCCGCACAGCTCTCACTTGTTTAAAAATAGCTTGATTGGAAGCACTGTTGGGTTGCAGAAAACAGTCCTCTCGCTTCTCCACGTAATTTGTTGACATGGGTTTCCCATAATTGTCACGGATCCTAAGGTATCCACCCTCATTATCCTCTTCTTCACTATTTAATATGGCAGGAAAAGTGGCTGTCGGGGTGGGGAGCCGACGGTAACTCCACGGCTCAGAGGACCTGGCATCCAATGATTTCTCTAGCCTAACTAGAATGTCAGGAGAAGCATTTGCAACAGCTGGAGCGGATACGGTGAAAATATAATCAAGGTTACGTGTGGCTATCTCCTGCAAATCACTACACTTGTTAGCCTCAAAAGTGACAGCAATAAAGAATAAAAGAACAAAAAATAAATTTAAAAAAAGGGCCACCACCGGTTAGTGATGCAGATTCGGTTTACCGAACCGAAACCAATTTCCGTTCAGTTTTTTTATTAATATTTTTATTTTTTATGTATTTTTTCGGTTTTTTTTTCATTTCGGATTTTTTTTTTTTAAAAAAAATTATTCGGTTTCTTATCCTACGTCTTCGGTTTTCACCACACAAAACCAAAACGAACCAGAATTGGGTCGGTTCAGTTCAGTCCAAATCAGTTTTCAGACTGGCTCGGTTATCGGGTTGGATTCGGTTTTCAGGCTGGGTTCGGGTTTTGGGGCACAACTTGCACCCCTACCAACAGTAAGAAAAGACACCATCCTGCATCAATTTAGACACGGTTTTAATACGTCAAAAGATCTTCTGGTACTAAGAACAACTAAATTTGAAGCTCAAAAAGTGAACTGACATTATAGACAAAAACGTGAAAGGACAACACTTTCTCCAACCAACCATGGCAATAGAAAAAAGAACCATGTGACGTTATTATGAAATTATAATAGTGACTTAATTGCTAGATTTTAACAGCATTTTGTGAAAAAGTACTCTAGTCGATCATATATCCAACTGGAAATTGATTATAAGCATACCAGAGTGAGTTATTTAACTCCATTCTTAGTAAAAGAAATTTCCTTCTAAAGGAAGATTACTAAACATATCAATATCAAGAACTCATCCACTGACTCGGAATTTGTAGGCCAAAACTCATGTCTGGAGAGTGCCGACTCATAACCATGGTATCAAAACTTTGTGATACTGATACGTATCAGTGTCACCGAGAACCAATACTGATACCACCCCGATACAGGTTTGAGGGTGGTATCAGTCTGCAGTATTAGTATCGGCTGATATGCAACCATATCAGTCAATACGTGTCGGGTATAGGTCAATATGTCTCGGTAGTGGCCCATAGGTTTTTTTTTCAGATTTTTACCACAAAAAAAAAACCTGTATCGGCATGTATGCATCCTTATTAGCCGATACCAATTTAGACACCTTGCTCATAATTTTGATTTACTAAAAAGATGAGAAGGCAGTTTTTATTGCTTAAGCCAAGTCAAAGATGAAATGGAGAGAAAGTATCAAGGTTATTCATAATTTTCGAAATTTGGCTTTGATCGGTACTAATGCATCTTTGATCTGGCACAGAAACCAATACTACCAACAAAAATATCATTTGCATAACAAAAATGAACTTAATTACTCAAGAAAACAACATTGAAAAATGAGGTCATCAAAACACGGACTGGGGACCACCTCACAGTGCATTCTCAGGTCATCGGCTTCCAAAGAATCTGCGATTTCGAGCAGTTGTATAGCATTTCTCGGTTCCACCAGAAACTCCGCAGCCACTCTTTCACAAAGGCTTTTCAAACTTGGTACATGTCGGTCACTAGAATCATCCTTCGGTATAATAGATGCTTTTCTATCTACTTGTGTATCATCATTAAACATAAAATCTTCGTCTAACTCTTCTAATTCTCTGCTACTTTCTAACCAGTATTTCTGAGAATCCTCGGCCAACTTAGGTGGATAAATGGGATGATAAAGAGCGCAAACAATCAACAAATGTGTTTCGCCGACAGACACGGACGTAGCACGCTTAACGCCATGTAAGCGAGTTGGAACGGGGGTTTCATCCTTATATTTCTTTCCGTCCCACATATAAATATCCCCAGATGTCGTAACTACGGCAGTCCAGTACTTTCCTGCCGAAATGCTCACCAGATTCCTCCCACACAGTGAATATAACTATATACAAGTTCAAAGTAAGACGAGGGGTAAGCTCAAACAAATTAGAATAATTCATAACAAGAAAAACCAGAAAATAAGAAAATATGTAAAGGAAGAGGCTGTTTGGATATGAGGGAAAGGGCGGAATCCAGCCTTTTCCATGCTAGGGTACCATTCAAGAGGTGGAAATAGATTTGTCTATTCTTTTGTACTATAGGTAAGCTGGGATGAACCTGCGAGTGTGACCTCTCTACCTCCCTCCCTCTCTTTCGCTTACACTTACAGTTATACGCAGATTTTTTATTTTTTTTGCATAAAAAAACCCTTGCATTTTTAAGAAACAACTTTTCTTAGTAAAGCAAGTTTTGGTATAAATTTAGGATAGGAAAGTCTCAAGTCTTACCCTCCCACATGGTGGGTCCTACTGGTTTTTTCTCTGGAAGGAACATCAATCTGGTTAATCACTTGATTGGAGTTAGATTTAACAAATAATAGAGCTGACTTTTCCTTCCTGATTTCAGACAAGAGAATGACGGGTGAGATTACATGGGATTCCCAGATCTCAGGGGCCTCTACATAAGCATCTGTGCCCTTCAGAGACAAGATTTTCAACAACTTGTTCTTCAATTGGCTTCTGCACATTCGATTGAAAGTGCGAGTTTGAGGGAGATGATATATCAACAATGGATTTGCATGCTGGCTTATATTGTTTGGCGATAAAGATAACGGGTTTTGACGGGTATTTCAACTTGTTTAAATGGAAGTATTTGGATGGGTAATTTTATTAGTTCAAGGTTCTGGACTGGTTTCTCAATATGATCAGAGTGGGTTTTAAAATTACCTTGTTCAACTGATTTAGGATCAGCTTTGCTGATCAGCGAACCATGGAAACAGTCGCTGGTATCGATCACTGGCGACAATTAACGATAAGTTAAGCAAATGGTTGCTCTCCTATGCAAAGTAGAAGATAATGAGAAGGTTCCGATGTTGGGTAGGTGGAACCGAATTCGGCGCTCCTTCATTTATCCTTTTATTTTATTCTATACAAACATTAAATTTTCTGGTTTCCTGTTGATTCGAGAAGAATTGGAATCCATGGGAAAATAAATCGATTTCTGTGCCATTTCACAGGAAACATCCAAACAGCCTCAAACTGTGAGAGAATTTTCAACTGAGGCAAACCTGTTGGCATCTGAGATTGGGATCGCAGGATACCCAGTAAAATAGAGCCCCGTCATCTGTAAGAGCTGTACTGTGAACCATTCCTGCTGCGATTGAAACCACATGAAGTCGTTCCATGCGATGAAACTTTAGCAGTGCAGCCCCACCTTTCTTTAAATTTCTCGCAATTACTACACGTTTTGGGGTGACAACTCGGTGACCCCATGTGTATACCTGAAAGTAGTAATGATCCCACGCAGAGTTACATATACATTACAGATATTTAACTAAATCATGCACCGAGATGGATACTAGCCCTATGATGTGAAAATGTCCATATGAGTTTATCTTAGATATCAGAAATGGGAAGCTCAAAGAATATGCTAAATGAAATTGAATAACATAAAAAATTGTTGGGTAAATGAGGCCAAAACATATCTTCTGTTGTCCAAGAATTATATATTATAGTAAACATTCATGACTAAAAGACACACTTAGACATTATCACATAATAAATGACGCGAAATCAATTTTTAAAACGTAGAGTACTTGGAAAACTTAGGGCGTTTCTACAGGATCAAGACTGGTCAAATTAAGGTTGAAACTCAGTTTTCACAAATCAGAGAAAGCTGGATCGGGTAATTGGAAACTTCGACTAAATACTCCAAACATTGAAACGTCAGACTGAAGTACAATCTTTTTAATTTTGAAAAATCGCAATCAAGAACTCAACCAAGTACAAATTGAGTTCTTCAATCTTGCATTAACCCAAATAGAGACCGAATCCAAAACATATCCCATACCAACCTTACCATAAACAAAACAGCAGTGCCCATTCAATAGACTTTAAGCAAGGTATCAACACCAGTATCGCTCTTGGGTATCAGACCCGAGTGCCGATAGGGTTTTTTGGTTGTTGTTGGTATTTTTCCAAAAACAAGTCTAAAAAAAAAAAATCTTAATAAAGGCCGATTGGCCACCTTTCCTGGCCAATCAGCCTCAATACCAATATCGGGTTGGTATCGGTATTGATTTCTGACCAGAACGCGTATCACCAACACGTAATTGGTATTCACCGATATTTGATACCATGCTTTTAAGGATTGAATGCAAGGATTTAGGTTAGAGAATTTAGGTTAAGTTGAACGTGGAAGAAGAAAAAGAAGGAAAAGAAGAGAAAAAGAGAGAGAGAGAGAGTAGAATGGCCCAATTACAATTAGAATCCCTACTAGACTTTATATTAATGCCGAAAAACATAAATACCCTCTAAAATTCTATTTAACACATCACAACACTATAACACATACATATATGCATATATTCCACACCCACCCTCAAGTTGGTGCGTATCTATCTATCATGTCTAGCTTGACAGGAATACCCCGAAGCAATGGAGGGATCAAGTGCCTTAGCGAAAATATTTGTCAACTGATTTAAAGAGGACACTTTAGGAATGTCAATGATGCCACCTTGAATCTGTTCTCGAATGAAGTGAATATCCACATCAATGTGCTTTGTGTTCTCATGAAGAACGGAATCAACAACAATATCAAAGTCGTTTGGTTGTCACAATAGAGGGAATTGAGAATGAGTGAAGAAGATCCAAGCTCAGTGAGAAGGGAGTGAAGCCATAAGAGCTCACAGGCATGGTTAATAATCTCGAACGATATCAATATCAGTATTGAAGCCAACTGATACTTGATACATTGGGTATGTACCATCGATACATACCCAATACATCTCAAGATAGCCATTGTATTGCTAATACATTGAATGTATCGGTGATACTCAATAATTATTGTCTTGGTATTGATGGTGAGTGATACTATCAGAAAACTGAGAATGTGAACCAGTCATAGGTGCCATGTGTCATAGCTCTATAGTCAGACTTAACACTAGATTTGGAAACCACATCTAGTTTCTTACTCTTCCACACCACCAAATTACCTCTAAGAAAGCATGGTATCGAAGGTTAAATGACGACCAGTAGGAGATACAACATAATCAGCATTACGATAGACGAGTGTCCAACATCAGAATAGAAAACCCCTCTTCCAAGAGAAGACTTATATAGCATCGTAAGTGAGGCATCCATATGTCGCAAGCATGGTGCATGCACAAACTGAGCAACAATGAATACAACAAATGTAAGATCTTGCCTAATATTAGTAAGATAGATAGGACCCCAATAAGGTGCAGACAATCCAATGGGTCAAAAAGTGGCCCTCCAATATCGGCATGAAGATGTTGTTTAGGATCCATGGGACTTGGCAGGTCTACATCCATGCGTGCCAATGTCCCTTATCAAATCAGTACTGTATTTCCTCTGTAAGAGGAAATCCCATGAGGAGAACGAGCAATCTCTATGCCAGAGGTAAATCTCAGGCAACGCAAATCTTTTGCATCAAACACCACTAAATTTTGCCTTTACATGAGTGATAAAGGCAATATCATCATCGGTGATAATAATGTTGTCAACATATTGTCAAGATACACCACGAAGACGGTCCTCTGGCCTCCTGATCCAATAGGAATAAAACATGTGTGGTCTAAGTGGCAGTGCATGAAACTCGTAATAAAAACATCACGAAATCTTTGAAACCAAGCCCTGGGAGACTGCTTTAGCCCATAAATTGATTTGTGAAGGCAACAAACCTTCCCAAAATACTTCCCTAAAGTTGATGAGAAGGAAGACATTTTTAAACTCTCATGGCTCAAATCCCCATGAAGGCATGCATTTTTAACATCGAATTGATATAAGGTCCAATAATAACGAGCCACTCAAAAGACGACGACACGAACCGGCGTGAGTTTAGCAACAAGAGCAAAGGTGGAATGAAATCTAATCCAGGCATCTGAGTAAATCCTTAGGCTACAAGGTGAGGTTTATAATGCTTTACCCTCTGTATTTAACTGTAAACACTCATCTACGACCAACTGAGCATTTGTCACAAGGGAGATCAACAAGCTACCATGTCTGATTCTTCTCAAGAGCCTTCATTTATTCATGCATTGTCTCAGACCAGTAGGAATGTTGAAGAGCTTCACCAATAAACCTGAGAATAGAAACCGTGGAAGCTCTAGCCAAGGAGGCACGAAATGAAAGAGATACTCCCTGGTAAGAAACATAATGAGAAATAAGGTGAATAGTGACACAACTCTGTTTACCTTTATGAAGTACGACATGCTGTCAACATGAGAATAGAAATCGTGAAAAATCTAACCAAGGAGGCACAAAATGAAAGATAATTCCTGGTAGGAAACATACTGAGCAATAAGGTGAGCAGTGACACAATTCCGTGGACCTTTATGAAGTGCAATAGGTAAGGACATGTCAACAACGGGTGAAGGAAGGCACTAATAGAAGAAGCTAAAGGAGAACATGGTGCAGGTATGTCAGAAGAACCGGAGTCAGGCACAGGTTTTTGAGTGATAGGAACTGGCTTGCTTCGTCATTGATAGGTGTGCTTAAAAGGAAGACAGCTACACATAGATGTTGGAAGCATGGTTCAAACTATCGTCCGGAATCGATACGTATCGTCCAATGCGTATTGGTTTCGAGCATGACCAGGTCGATACATTGAATGTACCGACCCATACATATATTAGTATGTATCAGCACATACCAATGTATTGTCCAAAACTGATACGCATCAGTATTGGAGTTGGCCAATACGTACCGGAAAACTGAGATTTTGAACCTTGGTTGGAGGAACTGGAGAAACCCCCACTAGAGGAGAAGACACTGGGAGAGCAAAAACTGCAAATGGTTCTTTTTGTGTTAAGGATGAAGGAGATGGTTGTACATGAGAAGCATTAGAGAAGTATGGAACATCCTGAAAAAAAAAGTAACATCCATTGGAGCAACCATTCATTTGGTCTTAGGATCACAACACTGATACCCTTTAGACAAGGCAGAGTATCAAACAATGAATAACTTTGTCATCACGTTTATGTCAACAAAATAGGTGCATTGAAAGACTTTGGGCTCAATCTCAAATAAAATACCATTAGGCTTAAGAAAATGAAAAGGAGTTTGGCCTTGCAAGACTCGACTTGGTGCAAGGTTAATCAGATGGGTAGCAATAAGCAAAGAAAATGACCAATAGAACTAAGGAACATACATCCCTCATAGAAAAGATCTCATACCATCCATAAGATTCTTACACTTACGCTCCGCAACAACATTTTCTTGAGAAGTGTAGGGATAGGAGAGTTGATGCATGATTCCCATCTTCTCAAGATAAAATTTAAGAGCAATAGAAGTGTAATCTCCACCATTATCAAAGCGCATAGCCTTAATAGACTTACCAAACTGAGTTTGGACTATAGTAGTAAAATTAATAAAGGTTGGAAAGTACATCACCTCCAGTCTTAAGCAAATTGACTCAGGTACAACGCGAGAAATCATCAATCAAGGTAAAAATATTAAAACAACAAAAGAGGTGAGAGGTGCAGGGCCTCAAACATTGCTATGGACAAGATCAAACAAGCTATCACAACGATACATGTGAGGAGGAAAGGTAGTATGAATATGCTTGGAAAGTTCACAAGTCTGACATTGAAATTTATTATGATCAAATGCATTCTTGAATGACGGAAATAACAAACCATTGATGAAGATTAGCATGTCCAGGACAGGCACGCCACAAACTCAAAAGTATCTTTGGTAACTGTACCACGACTAGATAACAACAACAAACGCACACTCGTAGCAAGGGAAACACTCAAACATCACCAAAGTAGTATAAGCCATCCCTATGAAGAAAATAACAAGCACAAAAGCTGAAGATTAGCATGATAGGCATGCCACAAACTCAAAGTATCGTTGGTAAATGTACCACGACTAGATGACGACAACATATGAACACTAAAAGCAAGGGAAACATTCAATCATTAGTATAACCCATCGCTTTCATATCGCGTGCCAAATTGCCAATGACCGTTTGGTACTTCATTCTTGAAGAATACAGTGAGAGGGAAAAAGGTTACAGAACAATTTTGAGATTTGACTAGACGATTTACAAATAACAGATTAACATTAAGACGAGGAACATGTAAAACATCAGTAAGGGTGAGGTTGGCTAAGAGAGAAATACTATTCATACTGGGAATAGGAATGAAGGGCCCATCAGCTAAACAGACCTACTAGTCTGAAGATGGGAATAAAAGAGGCCCACCTGTCATATGGTCCGTGTCACCAGAGTCAATGATCCAAGTAGAAGACTGAAGGGAATACACTGCAGGATAGGCAGATTATACAGAAGCACATGGCGGTGCAGTAAGATGCAACCTGAGAACTTATAAGTCTCCCCTTAAATTTGGCAAGTTCAGCGCGGAAAGAATAACAATCCTCCATCAAAAGCAGCAGTGCAAAGAACAATAATCCTCCGTGATGGTATTTACTTCGAATTCGCACTAGAGACCATCTTGTAATCAAAAGCAGAAGCAACACAACATGGGGAAAGCATCCACAAAAAGAAGTTAATGTGGGAAAGACATCCACAATGTGAGTAATAGCCAGACAAGATAAAAACAACAACACACACCAAAATCAGTTCAACCACAACCTAGTACAGATAATATTCCTGCCTGAGTCATTTAACAGAAATAGTAGGCAAACCCCTCTACTACATAACCAAGTGAGGAGAAGTCAGAGAACACAACTCCAAGCCCAAAAAGGGCTAAAGTCCATCAAACGGAGTTGAAACTAACAAAAACACCAACTGTAGATGTCTGATCAACAGTAAAATGCCAAGAAATAATTCTCATATGGATCCAATAGACCAAAGAGCACCTCTAGTATGTCATAGCAGCAGAATAGATCCTTCTTTTCCTTTCAAACCAAAGATAATAGATCAAACAAAAGTTTATAGCACTCCATATCAAATCTGACGGGAAAAGGAATAACATAAAAAAAAAATCTCCTTGATGGATGATCCAATCCAAACCAATCTTTCCAGATAAGACCTTGTCCAAAATCAACCCAAACCCTTCAAGGTTCCATGGACTAAATCGATCCAAAAAGTCGATACTACATGAAACTGTGAAGGGGGGGGGGGGGGTACAGAGAAAGTATCCTTGGAGTCTCTTAAACTGACAGTCAAAAGCCATAATACCTTTTACATAAGTTGATCGGAACAAAAAATTGTTTCAAATGGTACCCTTCAGTCATCTGAGGTCAAATAATAGACTTAGCCGATGTCAGTATGGCATCATGCTGACATCAGTAGGTTGAGGTTGATGTCAGCATGGAATTAGGTCAGGAAAGAGGCTTTGATAACTAGACTTTTGAGGATTGAATGCAAGGATTTACGTTAGAGAAATTACGGTTGGGGTTAGGTTGAAGTTGGAAGGACAAAAAGGAAGAAAGAGAGTAGAATGACCTAGTTAGGGTTGGAATCTATACTCAGTTTTATACATACCGAAAGACAAACACACACACCAATCCAATATTCTAGTTAACACACGACGACACTATAACACATACATGTGTCCTAATAAATAGAATAGTATCCACATGGCATAAAAAAAGAATGGTCTCATCAACCCGTTAGCAACATAAATATAGCAGCAATGCCATGCACATTAAACAAACTGACAATTTTTTTAAAAATTTACCTCCCCATCAGTTCCTAACACAATCGTATGGTACTTTGCTGCTGAAATTGCTGAGAAAACTTTGCCTTTCAAATATTCAACCACTCGCGGCGTGTAATTTGAGGCCGAGTTGGACGTACCATACCCAAGCTGACCTTCCTTGTTACAGCCCCATGTATACACTTCACCCGCCTCAGATACCACAGCAGTGTGTTTGTTTGCAGCCGCAACAGCAATAATTTTCGTTCTCAAAGAACCAACACGTCTCGGAGTGGGCTGTGTATCCACAGAAGTATAACCAAGCTGACCCTCTGCATGTAATAATTTTTAAAAAAATCATCAATTTGGTAGGTGTAAAAGAAGGCACAGATAGGAGCTGGCTGGGTCAACTTACACCTTTAGTGCTTAAAAGTTCATATATAACTGTGTCTCAAAACCATTTGATATAAAAGATAACTTTGACTTCACATATCATAAACATACGGAGTAAAGAAGAAGAAAATTTGAGAAAAAATAGCAAGGATAGGAGAGTGCCACCCAAGTCAGAATTTAAAGATTCTCAAGCTAATCAACATAGTGAGACTCTAAAATTTTAAGAACACAAAACTACATTATCAGAAAATTGGACAACCGTCGAATTATGGAAAAAATAATAATTACCCCTATTTGATCCCCAAGTAAATACATCCCCGCCTTCAGTTGCAATGACTGTATGATGTTTAGCTGCTGCAATAGCCTTAACTCGGCGAGACCCTAACCCCAAAGTCACCTGCCGAGGAGTAATAACTGCAGCTTGACCACTGCAAAATGATCAAAAGTTAGCACATTGAAATGAAGAGGTCAGCTGTTCCTAGCTTTTCCAGAGTTTCAATTTTCGATACAAACGCAAAACACAGACCAATTTTTTCTGTGGTACAATTTTCACAAAGTGAATCTATAAACCACGCACGGACGGACGGACGGACGGCACACACACACACACACACACACACATATATATATATTGCTAAAATGTAGAAGCATTAAAACAAAGGCAAGAATGAGAGGTTTTGTTGACTTTGTGTGAAGACATTAGTCTTATCGAATTTCCTCTTACAAGGCTTCCCTTGTGTGGTTCTGAAAATGCTAGTAATTTGAGGGATTGAATTTATTTTTATTTTTCTGGGGATTAAGTCTGATTTTCAGGAGGCAAGAATTGAATAGTACATTGTTTAAAGTTCTAGACTTAAAGATCTCTATTTTGTTTTATGTTCATTTGGTTCTTATGTGTTGAGATGTTGTGGGATTTTGTTGGTGGAGAGTTGGAAGAAACATACCCCGTATCTACCAAAGATTAAAAGATAAACTAAAATTTTGGAACAAGGAGAATTTGGAGCAGTAGGCAAGAAGCAACATTTCGAATAATGATCGAGTATTAGCCTTCGGTCAATACTCCTTGGAAGATAAAGAGAAAGCATATCTGAAAGTTGAGTCTACCAAGACAAGGAGGGAAAAATCCAATGAAGGCGGAAATCAAAGTGAAGTGACTTAAAGGGGCAAGAACATGATAAGCTCCATCATATTGCCCATGTCAGGAGACCTAATTGAATTTGTAGTGTGATGCTTAATGGTACAAGAGTGAATTTTTATGGAAAATGGTGAGCTACTTAATTTGCCCATTTTTAAAGAGATTAAATCTCCTCGTCCGCTTCATATAGGCTGAACGCCTTTTGCATGCCAAAACCTGTAAACAAAAAAATAATTAATAATAATGCCCATCAAGGTTTTCAAGTTTCAGGGCAAACAGATTCATGCCAATCAACCTTTCATGGAGTTCGGTGGCAAAAAGGCAAATCTAGATCAATCAAACTAGCTCCCTTGAAATGGCTTAAAATGAGACAAAAAGGGCCACTCATGCAATGCATAGGGGTCTGGTTCCATAATGTCAAATAGGCCTCTTTTATGATTTTTTTTTTTTTTAAATATCGATAAAGGTTATAAGCTTTTTATTAAGGACCAGCGAGAAGCTGAAAAAAATACAAGCCGCAAGCAACCGACACAAAAAGGCACCAAAACAGCAAAAAGCGAAAACCCAAAAAAAGAAAAACATAAAACCAAGACACAAGGGCACGAGACCCAAAGGGGTCGAAAGAACCTGGCAGATGAAGGGGAAAAGCAGTGCCTAGCCTGGGTCCCACGACATTGAATCAGCCCCATTCCAATCTTTATCCAAGACCACCCAATAGCACATGAGATCATTGGCATCCTTCAAGATCAAACCCGTAGGGCGCCGCTTCCGGTTGAAAATCCGGGCATTCCTTCCCAGCCATAAGGACCAGATCACCGCATATATACCCACCCTCCAAACGCCCCCAGTTGTCCTTCCAAGCTAACACCAGACTAGGCCAAAGCGAGTTGGGGAAAGTTGCACCGGGTCACCCAACTCATAGCAAAGTACCTTATGATGACCCCCCAAATTTTGGTGGCTACCCAGCAGTGCAGAAACAGGTGCAAAGCCGATTCTTCCGCTTGAAGGCACATAGCGCAAACATTTTGCAGATTTTTTCCCTTGCGGATTAAATGGTCGATAGTGAGGATCCTTCCCCAGGTCAGGGTCCATGTGAAGAATTTGATTTTTGGCGGGATCTGGGCCTTCCACACATCCGCCCATCCCCACCTGATTAATGGCCTACCTGACAAGACCCAATAATACAATTTGACACTGAAATTACCATTGAGCATGGGCAACCAAATCACCCTATCGCAGCGGTTCAGATTCCGCTTTGTTCCGTAGAGCAATGCCAGCAAGGCAAGGAGAGGGGCCTCCTCCTCCCTAATCAATCTCCGGGTGAGTATGTTCCACGCAGCTCCTCCCTCCCCCTCCGAGAAAAACGCAGACACCGCGCCACTCGGCTGAGCTGCGATGTGGTGAATGACCAAGAAAGTCTCCTTAAGCGGCCTGAAGTCCGCCCAAGAGTCGTCCCAGAACCTGATATGAGTCTAAAGTAGTTAACTTCCTCCGCTCCGTCCTTCTTCGGCACCAACGTAATAAATGTGGTCACATGGAATTTAAAGATCTCCCAAAGAATCATGGAACTCCTGAAAAGATTCCATAAAGTCCCCCTTAATCACATCCCAAAACACACGAAAGAACTTCATGGCATACCCATCCGGCCTTGGCGCCTTATTATTTTCCCCATTGAAGACGACTCTTTTAATCTCCTCAAAACTTCTTTCCAGCCCCTCTTTAACCTCTTCCGAAATGGCCCAAAACTTAGGCTGAACCTACCCATCAACTTGATAGACTTCATTATAGAATTTCACAATATTCCCCCCAATCAAGTCACCACCGTCCACCCCATCCCCGCCCAAAAAAACAAACCATGATAAGTTTTCTTTCGTTCGCATTGTTTCTAGTATATTTGCAATCAACTTTGTATTTTGGAACCCCTTAAGCCAATTCACCATAGCCCTTTGCCTCCATAGAATCTCCTCCAAATATTTGTTAATGAAGGAATTTCCAATGATGCTCTAATATCCGATTCTTCCACTGGTAGAGATTTACTTTCCTCCATAATTTTGGATATCCTTGAGGAGAGTCTCCTTAATTTGCTCACCACCCTGAAACATTCCTCATTCCACTCCATAATTTCTCCTTTCAAATTTCTTAAACTGACCGTAATCCCCACCATCTCATCCTCCGCCCAGCAACCTATTCACTTTTTTTCAGAACTCCTCACTATTTAACCACATATTCTCACTGGGTTTTGGCCTCTCCCCTTGGACATGCATGAGTAAGAGTGGCACATGGTAAGAAACCGGTCTAGGGAGGCCCTCCACCCTTTCCATTAGGATACTTAGCCTCCCAATCCGTAGAACAAAGAAATTGATGAAACCAACATAAAATCGGCCCCTCCTGTATGTTAGACCAAGTATACGAGCATCCATTCATAGAGATTTCCTTAAGACTACAAACACTGATGAACTCTCCAAAGCTCCTCATGCCCACTCTATCAAACACACCAAATCTGGTTATATTAAAATCTCCCGCTAACACCACGGGACCTCCCATAACCTAGTAAATCCCGCAAGCCCAAACCAAAAGTCTTCTCTCTCGTATCATCATTTGAGTGATAGACCCCACTGAAAGCCCACTTAGAATCGACCTCTGTACTACACAGAAGCACCGAGACTGAGAACTCCCCAATCTCCACCTGAACATTCTCAAGGCGAAGAGAATTCCAAGCCACCAAGATACCACTAGAAGCACCGAGAGAGTCAAGGCTTACATGTTCATTCTCCTTTCTCATCTTCCACTTTTTATATTGTTAGTGATCTTCAGGCTAATGAGATAAAAGAATTGTTGAGCAAAACACAAATTAAAAAATTGTAGTCATATACCATTTAAAAAAATGTTGCATACTTTAAAGCAGCATATCATTCATGAATCAATATTAGTGACACGTCGATTCATTAACATGCTCATTATTCGAAGTTCATAAGCTTACTTAGAGTTAGGTTATTTATAAAAATACTCATTCATTCCTAGTTATATGTATGGAATAAGGATGCATGCAATATCATAAACTCTACAAATAGTTTTCAATTATAAATTTTTTTTAGATTTTTCAAAAAACATTATATCACTGATAGGATATGTACAGTCCTGAGGGGTGGCAAATATGGCCATCAATACCCATTTTTTGAACTTTGGTCCTTCAATCACATCCTTCAAGAATCAAAGTTCAAAGAGGGACTTTCTAGCTAATCAGAGTTTCATAATGGTGTTTTGTTTTTCGGTTAAAAGCTTCCATTGCCCTGATGGAAATCATCTTTCTTTCACTTTCAAGGAATTGTTTTTACGGTATCTATATATTTTTGTCTCTCCATATATTCTTCTTAATAAAATTTGATACCAATACAAAAAACAATGGGAACAACGGGGGCGTGTAATGCCAAACCGCTATAGCGCACATTCTAAACCAGAAAATAAATTCACAAAGAGTACATATAAGAGTCATTATTACGTACCTGTGGATATCAAAGTCAGGATGTCCAAGGCGGCCGCCCCTTCCAAATCCCCAAGTGAAAAGTTCTCCATTAGCACCAACGGCTACACTATGAAACTTTGCAGCAGCAACCTTTTTAGTATACGACCCTTGAAGTGCTTCAACTTTGCATGGCAACTTCTGTAGCTGTGCATTTCCAGTTCCGAGCTGATAGTTTGCACCACTTCCCCAACTAAAGACTTCCGTGGAAACTACATGAATTCAAGAAATCACAATATTACCTACACACTATTCTTGAACAAGATTCAGAAACCCATTCAGCCCACTTGACTTGACCAGATCAAGGCCGTTTAACAAAAAAAACAACCTGAACATCATGGTAGCTAGACAATAGCAAGAACAATATAATATACCTGAATTATGTCCATCTCCAACAGCCTGAAACACAGGCCCAGAAAGGAGATCAACGGGAGTTCGACATTTAGAATCCTCCAACATAAGTGACGCACCAGATTGAAGGAGAATACTAGCCACAGCAAGATGACCAAAATGGAGAGCCCTGTGTAGGCTACTCCATCCCGATTCTCCATCCTGGGAGATAAAAGTCCAACTGTTAGAAATTCTGTCAAAACCCAAACTCTGGCATAATTAAGACCTGAAATGTGTAAAAGACAGGCTTTTTCAAAATAAAAAGGTCCTCTAAAAAAGAAAAACTATTACCCTACATGTTACCATCTCAAGAACATCATGAAGGGAACCCTTAATATGGTCCAATTCCATTTATAGTATGTGACAACTCCCAAATGTTCTTTTTCGAACCATGAATAATCCAATTATTGTATTCAGTTAAATTGTTATGGTGGATGCTAGATCTTGATACTCTTGACACCAAGTACTGATATTTAAGCCTTCAGGTTCAAAAGGAAGGATATTTGTGAATTACTAAACGGTGTTTATAGAAGGGAATTCACTACAAATCATAAGGTGAGTTCAGAATGTAACGTTTTTTTTTCTGGAAGTTTAATTACGCAGTCGATGATATTTTAGAAAATCAAGAGCTAAATTAAATCGAAAGGTAAATGTTTTCCTCACATCTATCTTGGACAGACATGTGTGTCTGACTTGGCAGATTGCATGGATCTTTAAAGAAATATTTGAGAAAGAGTACCTTTAAATTCACCCACCAAATCTTTGAGTTCATCCTTGTTGAATTCCATTGGCTGCTTTGAATCAGACGATAGGGATTGTTTTTCGTCCCAATCTTTCACATGATGGATCTTCTGATCATGGGCGTACCATTAGACGGTCAGTTTTTTTATTTCACATGGCACACATCCCAAAAAAGTGACCTTAAAATCAGGTTTGAGCGTGATGATTTCCACGCAATGTTAGGGTCACTTTTCTATGATGTGCGCCACGTGAAATAAAAAAATTGACCGTCTGATGATTCGCTCATAATCTCAAGATCCATTGTGTGGTGTCGATATATTACTAAAGATGCAGAGTTTGTTCATACAACGAGAGGCGAAGCTAATGACATTGCAAATAGCTTGGCATATAATGGTGTCGATATATTAGTAATGTGTCTCCATTAGATTATATCAGGTTTCCTTTTGTTGGCTTGCAGCTTCCCCTTTTTTGTAGTTTTCCTTCTTTTAGAAATTTACGGGATTTATTGGAAATACATGTACAATCATGTAAAGAAATTATAGCAGCTTAGACTTCATAAAGGTTTAGAAATGAGGTTTACGGGATTTATTGGAAATACATGTACAATCATGTAAAGAAATTATAGCAGCTTAGACTTCATAAAGGTTTAGAAATGAGGTTCAGGAATCATAACTGAAAAAACAACATAACTAACAGATAGACAAATTACTAAAGATGCAGCTTCATTAATCAAAAAATTAAAACGTTTTGATAGGTCTGTTTTTTATTTCTTTGCAACCTTGAGGTTGAGTTCTCAGGTTCAATTGCAGCTTACCCATAAAAAATTTAAAAAATTTTTTTTTTTTTTTTAAAGTTAAAATTAAAAAAAAAAAGAAAATAAAAAACATTATATCATAAGGAATGGATGTTTGAGATCACAGTAACCACCATAAAATGTACATCACTAGAACAAATGAACATTTTTGCAAAAAGGCTAGATCTAGCATGAAAATAAAGGAACAATTGGCTAACACACACCCTGGCATTAGGATCAGCACCGGCAGCAAGTAGCCTTCTCACCATAGGCAAATGATTTCTCCATGTTGCAATGTGAAGAGGAGTAAGCCCACATGTATTTTTCGAATTAATATTCCCCCCATTCTTCTTCAAAAGAACCAAAGCAGAATCTAGTTCAGGTAACGACCCTTTTCGTGTAACAAACCACAAATCCTTTTGGGAACTGCTTGTCGGAAATTTCCGTGCCAATGTCTGCTTTAACGAGCCCGGTGATAACAACGAGCCCTCCATGAACCTTTAAGCTTACACTATAACCTACTTTTAGATTGTTGACCTTCAGCTGATGATATCATGAGCCAGATTCTTCAGAACCTGGTATGCGACCAGCCAAAGTCAACAAATAATGCAAAATCGCTCTGGCTCTTGCACAATTTGCTAGCAACTAAACCATGTTACAACAGAAATCCTTGCAAGGTATCAAAATATAAATGTTCCATCCTAATTTAGGTATAAAAATACCAAAATGCTAGATTGTTCCGTTATCTATATCCTTGTTGTGAGAGAAAACCAAATGTAGGGGCCATTCGCAAATCCCCATTACAATTCATATATGATTTCCAGAAATGAATTGGAAAATCTTCAGTGTAGAGAAGTCCTGAGGTACAAATGAAGATTCAGAACACAAGGACCCCCTTTGTTTAACATGATCGCTGTAGCTGTAATTTCTTCTGTCAGCTTGTCAAATGAAGGAATTCTAAACATAATGCACATTCATCAATATCACATAAATAAAAAACTGGGCCAATATAACAATAACTAAGTACAAAGTAGCCGAACCATTGGTGGTACTCGGGTAAATCTCAAACCAACAGCCTTAGTGAATACACTGACAATTAGTGCCAAATCAGTGAAAGGTCAAAAGTGAAAAGTCACTGATTTGTGTGCTAATAAATAGCAGTATGGCTCCCAAGGCTTGACCATTTGGACAAAAGGAGATTGACCTAAGTGCCACCGCTGAGTGGTGGCACTCAGGTCAGGTAACTAAAACCAGCTAAAATACTGGTGTAACTATGTAAGAAAATGATAAGTAATGAAACATCTACAAAAGCAAATGATAAGCATATTGAAGCATAAAGCAAATAGCATCCTCCTAGTGTTCAATTGATAAAATTATGACCCCAAAGACTAAGGAGGAAGGAATAAAATCAGTTTACAAACTGTAGGACAACTTAATACTAAAATAATTTTACAAACTATTGGAGTAGGAAAACTTTATACTTGTAGTCCTTTATCTTGTTCATTAACTTTGAATACACCACTATAATTTCACTACAGGATATCCATAAATCTCTATAAAAGCCAATACGTGTAGAAAAATAGAAATAAAAATCCAATATAGGCACTTATCATATTAAAATATGATAATCATAAAGTCTTAATGCACTGTTTTAAAACGTCAAAACTCGACTTGCTTAAAAAGTCAGTAGAGTCAAGTTAATTCGAAGACTCGAATAAAATCAACTCGCTCTGACTCGGTAATTTACTTTAAATTCTAAAATATATATATCTCTTATAAAAATAAAAAATATCTTACAAGAAAAAAGATGAAAATATGTTAATAAAATGGTGCTTTTGAAAAAGATAGGGTTTCTAAAACCTTATCCCATGAAACTACTTTTTATATAAGGGTAGTTTATGAACCCTGATTGCATCATCCTAGCGAAATCTTGACTCAACTTGGACTCTACTTGAAATTCCGGCAAGTCGAGTAACTAGGCCGAGTTAACTCATCGACCCACCAAGTTTTAGAACTATGATCTAATGTATAATACATATTAAAAACCTAATTATAGATTAATGAAAAAATATTAACCATATAATCAGTGCCAACTGTCAAGTATTGCTGACTCCACCATTTAAATTCAAATGTGCCAACTTTATACCAACTCAATGATGTCAATAATTTCTGCGGCAGATATCTAACGAAATCCAAGTTTGGACTCGGGACCCAAAGGCTAGCGAAACCAAGGCAATTTCACTAAGTTCGAAGAACAATCGCAAAGTCATCATTTTTTTTAAACAAAAAGGCAAAAATTCTCCGAATTAAGGGTGTGCCAATACTCAGCTGATTTGGCAAGTAGATGTTAATCTGTGATTTTCTGTTATTTTTCAACGAATTGTACGTTTCTGAACTTTACCTCCTAATTTAGCTGAGATGAATGACTACATGGATTATGTAATTATAGATGTGCCTTTCATCAGACACCTTATAGCTTATTTTATTTATTAAAAATAATATATCTAACTTGAAACATATTATGATATATTTTTATTAATATATTCCCCCGAATTGACCCCTTGTTGAATTATTGTTGCATTTTGTGACTACGGTTCGAAGTAGAATAGAAGATATTATAACATTGGAACTGGGTTTCGTAGACAGTAATGGGTGCACAATTGCACATTATTGATATACAGACGATATCAAGTAGTACAACACATTCATCTAATGTGATGTACTGGGACACATATATTGATATCAACATACTAGTGCTAGATAAAGAATCACTAGCCATACCTGGAATTTCTATACTGCTTCATGCCCACATGCTATTATTTGATAGCCAGCGTTCACTAGATTCTTTACTTGTGGTAAGTCCAACTCATGCTATATATATATATATATATATATATATATATATATATATATATATATATATATATATATATATATATATATATATATATATATATATATATATCAACATTAGCAAAAACAACTACATCTTTAACCAGCACTTCTTACAGCGGATTTAAAGTAGGAGCTAAGGTATTGGTAATGATGTAGTAAAAGGCGCTTGGGATACTCAAAGTGTAGCAAAAAATGGTTTCATTGGAATTAAAGTATTTACTTTGCTACTGGAAAAATTGTATTATACCGTAAATGTATAATAGCACTAGTATTATATGTTGTCCCCTATTTTAGTTCCTTTTTTTTCCTGAAGTTCGTTTATATAATATATACCAACAAGTCAAGAATCTCAACATTTTCTGCTTGCTGGTTCTTCTTCTGCAAGATGCAGCAGACTCTGACTCTCGTTTGTGTGTGCATCCATCTAACAATGGGTACAGCACAACAGACTGCCATACTTGGCACTTCTCTATATGCAAATTAAGAGCATTTGCAAGAAAAACTTATGCAAAATGGAAGCAGCTAAGTGTTAGGTTGCTGAGACTGGATTAATATTATATAAGAAACCAGAAACTAATAACTAGTGAGAATGACAATGTTCGAAAAAATATGGATTCAATTCAGGAAATGGGTTTAGGATCAGTGGATTCAACTCAGGCATATTAATGAAATGCTATCTTTTTTTTTTTTATGTAATTGGGTTCAGACTCGTTGCCTAGATCATTTACATCAGTTTCGAATTCAATAATAATCACAAAACTAGGCTTAAGCATTTCAGAATTTTATGCCACAAATTCGAAAGTGCTTGAATTACAACACAAGCAACGCAATGTGGTCTGTTGAACACCAGAGAAGGTCTAAAGTCAAAATATTAATAATCTAGCATGCATTTACCAAACACCCACCTTTAATCACTTTATACCAGATTCAGAGGCAATTCAGTAATTACAAAACAAATCTCAAACTATCTTTAAGACTTGCAGCTGAGTTAAACAAAAGTCCTTTGAGATACCAGAACCAAAACTTACAGCCATTAAAATGATTCCTAGCAACCCAATTCATCTCTCAGCCCAACTAACCAATCAAATCAAAAACTAAAACTTCACCCACCACCCATTTGATTAAGTACATAAATTTATAAATTATATCATAAAACAGAGATCAAATAGACCACCCATTTGAACAAGAACAGCGATCCATGTACCAAACCACAGAACCCTTTTCGAATTGAAATCCGAAAACCCCATATGGAATCTCCCTTTTTTTACCACCCATTTGAACAAGAACAGAAATTCCACACAGTGGATCAGCAAACCCTTGTCAAATAAACACCCAAATAACCCGAAAAAAAAAAATCATTTGTAATTACCTGTTTTCAACATCCATTGTAACAAAAAAAGTAATCCATACATTGGAACACAAAACCCATATCAGAAATCAATCAAAAACCATCTCCAATATATAAAGTAAGCAATTTTAACCCATAGCAACCAACAATATCACCTACCCAACAAGAAAAAAAATAAAGAAAAGAAAAAACAGAAGAAGAAAAAAAAGGCCACACCTGTGATTTGTGGAGCAAAAGCAGAGAAATGAAGGAAGAAACTTGTGAAACTGTTCTTTAATATAATGAAATAGTATAAAAAGGGCGGTGATTTTTCAGTTAATTTTGGTAGAGAATCAACGCATGGAATATGCCCTAACAACTGCTATGGACACGTTGAAGAAAAGTGTACACCCTATATACAATGTTGGTCAGCACCACCAAACAAAATACTACTCCCAATCTCTATCCACCAATAAACTTTATGTCTTCAATGAACTTTGTTCTCTAATCAATCAGAAATTTAGTGGATGAGTTGTGAGCTGTGACCCAATGATCTATTAATGTATCATTTCTTACTAAATGTTTTTACAAAAAAACCTTTTTTTTAATTAAGAAAATCAGTTATAAAATTTCTGTCAAATCCGAATCGGGTACAACTAATTTTAAGACAATTAATTCATTGGTTACATAAATTTCACATAGGTAAATTTCAATTAATTCATTGGTTACACAACCATCTTTGTATAGTCTACAGTCTAGGGTTGTCAATGGTCGGGCTTTAACACGAACCTAACCATTCCTTCATTTGGGGTGGGTTTAGCCAAAAAAAAATATTAAAATATACTAAAGCCTAACCTAATTCAATTTGTCGTTGGACTACTTTGGGCTAAGGTTTTATGTTTGAAAATAATTAGACCTACCAAAAGTTTGGCCCGACCGAAATATGCTTAAGCGAAGCTCAAATCAACCCCTTAATAGCCCTAGTCTCTATCCTATTTTAAAACCCTAGATCGAAATGATTTTGACATGGAATTTTCTGTTTTTTCAACATATGAAAGTGAATGACATGAATGTCAATAGTTTAGACTTGACCATATGATGTTGGTGAGATCGTCTAAGATCACAGTTGATATGCAATAAGTTGCCGCCGATATCGGGTCATTATCATCTTCAATGGCATTGAAAAGTATTGGATAACATCTCGAAATCTTAATTCTTCTCTACTTTTAAAAATTGTGAATAACTTACTATTTGTATTTATTTAGCGCTAAATTTGGGTGATGGTTATAGCCATATCTTCATTTGTGGCTACTGTTAAAATTTGTGGCAGTGACAAATAAAACTTAATTTCACATGTAAGTGATTTAGAGTTGATATTTAGTGCTTTACTCAATCTCTTGCGTACGACAAAAAAAAAAAAAAAGGGAAGCATTTTCGAACCCGAAATTATAGGTGCATGTGCTCTGCTCTCTTCATTTGTGGTTACTGTGAAGGGAAGTATTTGAAAAGAAAGCTTTATTTATTTATTTATTTATTTATTAAAATGAGGATATTTTTATATTATACTAACGAGGAAGGTGCATATATATTATCCACAAACACTTTATTTGTTCCCTCGATCCAACATCCGAAAATATTGAACGCTTTAAATCAGATAATGTAGTTTTTTTTTTGTCCCAACTATCCTCACAATGGAGATTGAGATCATAAAACGTACCATTACATAATTAAATTTTGATTTCATGCGACACACATCTTAAAAAGTGATTTAAGAATCATATTTAATCAAATGGTCATGATCAATTCACTTTTAAGATGTGTCACATGAAATCAAAATCTAACTGTTTGATAGTAAGCCTATGGTCTCGAGAAGATTGAGACGAAAAACAATCTCCATCTTTTGATTTAAAGAATTAAATGGTTTTAGTCCAGGTGCATTTAGAGATTCCATAGGTATAAATAGGAGCTACCTATGCGGGTGCATTTAGAGATTCGATAGGTGTAAATAGGAGCTATCCATTTGACATCTGTTACATTTGTATATGTTAGAAAAAGGCTTACGTGGTGGTTAAAGAGAGGTAGCTGTATAAACGTGTTTGATGGTTTTATTGTAAACCATATTCATTTTGTGGCCCCTATCAACAGCATAAATTTATGCCGAGAATATCTCAAGCGGCAAAAACGTCTTTTAACTTTAGAGGCATAGGCTTGTGGACACGCGAGTCATCAGTGCGTGAAGACACCGACAAGCAATCACTACCGTTTAAAGTAGGGGCCGGGCAACAATCTGCCCCAGCCCAGCCCATTCTAGCCCCAAATGAAAACTATTGAGCCCTGTTACAGGCGGCGAAGCCCTAGCCCAACTCACACAAGGTCAAGTTGGGCTCTAAAACCCTATTTATAGGGTCATGGCAACTCGTTTATATACTATACTATACTATATATATATATATATATGATATCGTACGACATAGACAGTTCAGATGCAGTGTATGTGCAAATCAAGGTACGAGAAATATCGTTATCTTTAAATTAATATTTGCCCTTACCACTTTGACAAAGTGATCACTAATAGGTTGCCGGCAAACTGGTTTTAGGATACAACGAATCGACTGTGTATTCTTGTAAAAGATTTGGCGAGTTTGATCACGCTATTCGAACACCAAATATTGCAAGAACGCTCTGATAAAAACCTTTAAAGATATAAGAAGAGAAAAGAAAGAAGGCTCTATTGTGGTGTATAAAACAATTATTTTAGATTCCTTAAATAGAAATCAAGTGATTTGTTAATGCACAATTTTCTTATGAAAAAGTGTTACACGCATCCCTTCAGAAAAGACACACCACTTTGGAAAGACACTTCTTTTAAAAGATACAATACTTTGAAAAAACATGCCACTTTGAAAAAACACTTCTTTTGAAAAGATGCACCACTTTGAAAAGGCATAAATTATAAACCTTTTAAATATCTAACAATCCCCCACTATTTAAAAGATTGAAATTAAGTATCCACATAATGGAATGGGTGTGATTCATACGTCATCGCTATACATTTATGATTGATTGGCGCTTGATCATTTGGATGATTTGATTGATCAGTTGATTATGCCTCAATCATATAGGAGTTAAGTGCATTGATCGAGTGAGCATGACTGAGAATCATTATCAAAGATTTGGTCATAAACTTTTGGCAACATTGACTTGTTATAAAAAGATTGTTATGATCATGTAGAGATGATCAAATGATTTTACTTGAATATCTTAGAAAGATAATGGGTTTGAATTTGATAATCTAAATCATTTGAAGATAATATTTCTCTAATAAATGGTGTCTATAAATCTCATTGAATGCGTTGTTTGAATGAAAATAGATAGCGAAATTAAGTGACTTAAGGTCCATTGGTAGACGTACCAATAAGATTAAGTCAAAACTTCTAAATTCTCTATGGAATTTATTTCCTTGTCAATAAACAAGAAAACAAATGATATGTAGTTTTAGGCAGAAATGTCTAAAAAAATACTTTATGTATTGATAATTATAATTATGAGTAATTATTGAAAGTATTAGACTAAAAGAAAAATCGGGATGGGATGAAAGTCATTTACCAAAACAGTCACTTACGATGAGAACCTTACCTAATATTTGTTTGATCAATGTTTATGTTCAAAGGGAAGAACAAATCGTAAATCCGTGGCGGATAAAAAGACACTACATTGATGAGAATTAAATTCTCATCAACATCCCATTAAGGGTAGTATTTTTCCTATAATGGATAAAAGGAGGTTAAACATTGCTCTTAATAGACGCTATAACATAATGTGTTGAGATGTTAAAGTTACAGGGGCATCTCTTATAAGTCTACCTATATAAGTGTGAGGGTAGAACCGTCTTCCATGGGATATGATTTTATCTCATAAACATTTATGAAAATTATGGTACTAGCATATGGCTTAAATGTGTTAATTAATTTATTGAACACTAAATATATGAAAATATGTGTGTGGAATAGTTCTGATTTATCGTATAAGATCGTTAATTTAAGACTTAGTTTCACTAAAGACCTTGATAAACTTTGAGTTATTTTCAATTAAGTGAAAATTCAAGTCTGTAAGACATTTTCATTTATGCATATATTTTTGACTTTGCTCTGATTTAAAAAAAATTTAAATAGTAGAGGATTATTGGATATTTAAAACTTTTAAATATCTAACATAAAGGAATTGATTCGGTGCAACACATTAGAAGAAGACCCACACAAAGGGTAGGAACAGGTGTAAAAATTAAAACCGATGACATGTTGCTTCCACAAGAGAAAATGATGTCTGTTGAGCTATCTCATTGATATCTGTAACACTTTGTCCCATGGCAACTCTTGATAGGCCATGTCTCATGCTTACCTTTTAAAAGCAAAAAAGAAAAAGGTATGCCATGTGGCCACCATATAGGAGTGGTCAAGGTGCATAAGTTGGGTAGTTATATTCCATTAATAATTAGTATAATATGTGAGATGCATGTGAGTGTAAAATACACGGTGAGAGATTGTCCCAATTAAGGATAAAAAAATTGGATTTCGTTTCGATTTTGGTGGGGACCAAAACCAAAATTTTGAATCGAAATTTTGGTCGAAATCTTCCTTAAAATTTCGGCCAAAATCTTTCCCAATACTTAAAAAACTCTGAAATTTTGAGTTATAATTTCAATTTCGGTGGGGACCGAAAACAAAACATTTGGACTAAAATCTCCAAAAATTTGAACCATGGTCCCAATGAATACCCTCAATGCATCCAAGAAATTGCATGTGATTGGGTTCCTATAGCCTACTTACGGGAGAAATGGAACAATCACCCTTTTTTCTTTTTAGATTCTTGTTCAAAAAGAGTTTGTATTAAATAACTCTTTTGTTCACCAAGGTCGATGCATGGGCAATTTCACATTGCAAACCTGAACATTGGCAGAGAGAGATTAGGTTATACACCCCTTTTGGTATATAGGTTAGGCAACTAATTCGAAGAAGAAACTTTTTCTTTCTCCCAAAAGAGTTTGCACTAAATACCCTACTTGTGCACAAGGTTTGTGTGCTACTCCAATCTCTCATCTCCCAAATTAGTCATACCTTCATAGATGAATGGTCTAACCAATAAAAATATGTACCATTAAATCCACGTACCGAATCTTGAGTTCACCCACACTGAAATACACTGAATGTGTTGAATCAGATGATGGAAATCGTTTATCACCCTAATTTTTCACACGATGGATCTTGAGATCATGGGCGTATCATCAGACAGTCAGTGTTTTCTGACAAATCTCAAAAAAAAAATGATAATGGATCTTGAGATCATGGGCATACCATCAGATAGTGGGTTTTCTAGAAGATGGGTTTCTTCGCGATCCTTTGGAGTATTTGACTCGAAAGGAATGAAAGGATATTCCGTAAGAGACGCTGCCCGATTGGTGTGATTTTAAAGGTACCCTTTAAAATCACGTGCATACTGAAAATTGATTTTAAGGTCATTTTTTTGGGTGTGTACCATATGAAATAAAAAACCAACCGTCTAATGGTACACCGATGATCTCAAGATCCATGGTGTAAAAGATTGGGACGATAAACAATCTCCATCGTCTAATTCAATGTAGTCAATGTGTTTCAGCATGGGTGAACTTAAAGATTTAATAGGTGAATTTAAAGGTACTCTAAAAATATTTATCGGTTAAAAATAATTATGCATATCCTCATATCAGCAAAGGGAGACTAGGTTATGCACCCTTCTTCCTTATATAGGTTCGAGACTTCACTAACTCATGGGAAAGAGAGTTAGGGACCTGCCTTTTTCTTTCATTAGAATAGAGTTTGTATTAGGTACAACTAAGTAGGTGCATTGATCAATTTTCGATATCACCATGATCAAGTGACTAAGGAAGGCACGTCCTAATTTTACCATAAACCTAAATAGCTAAAGGGTAACATTGGCGCTTATAAACAAACTACTGAAAATTACAAAATTGTGGGCCTAGACCTAAGCCCAACTGTCTATATTAAAGAGCCAAATTCTCACCGTTCGTGTGAGCCTTTGTGAGTTTTTCTCACTTTTCCTCTCTCCTCTTGTTTTTGTTCAAGCGTGAGAGCTTTTGTGTTGCCCCATGGAAAATTTGTATTTGGAGATCAGCAAGAAACTCATACTATCTTCTGAGGAAAATCTGGAGATCACAGCAGATTTAGATGATATAATCGATACGGATAATCACTGTCTGGTGGGTAAGATACACTTCCCTCGGCGTATCAATGGTGAGGCCTTCAAAACAACCATCAGAAGAATGTGGGGATTGAATTTTGAGTTAAAAATCAACGAGTTGGGTGACAATATATTTCTCTTTCAATTCACTGATAGGGCCAAAATGAAGCGGGTAACTCGACCGGGACAATGGTGTTTTGACAACAATATCATTGCATTGGCTGATTACAAGGCAAATATGTCTATTGATCAAATTCCCTTTCATATGGCTGCGTTTTGGATCCGGTGCGTGGGCCTCCCGCTGGGCGCCATGTTGAGCAAAGTGGGATTCCGTCTAGGGAGCGCTCTAGGCAAAGTTCTCGACGTTGAAGCCGATGAGGACGGGAAGTGTTGGGGTCGATTCTTACGAGTTCGGGTTATCATTGACATCTCATTACCACTCAAGAGAGGTGTTTTTTTCAAGATTGAAAATGAGGAGAAGAGATGGATCTCATTCCAATATGAAAGACTACCAAATTTCTGCTATTGTAGAATTATTGGCCACAACGAGAGGGATTGCGAATCTTCTATAACCTTGGAAAATGGTTGCTTCACTGACAAGCAATTTGGAGCTTGGCTCAGAGCAACTCCTAAAGGTCCTGGTTTCGTTAACTCCTCGTTAGGGTCGAATTATAAGAAAGAAAATCATAAGAATGGTACCAGTAGTTTGGCACAACCGGGTATTGTTGTTATCAATGGTGGAAGCGTCTCGGGAGTCTCTGCGCATGTTGACGAAGAGAGCAATAGAAACGCTGCCTGTACCTCTAGACAGTCTGATGCGAAAACACAAATCTCAAGGCCCTCAATCGCTACTCCCAGACTCCAATGCCGCACGTGACGACAGTTCCCCTTCCATAACGGCTTTCTCTTCCCCTATTCCCACGGACAACCCACGCCTTCCTATACAAGACCCACTACTCTGCACCGTTAACCCCATTATCACCTTCGATAACCCATGTCCCCCCTTCACCGGAGAAGTTACAATAATAGCATTCCCAAAACTTGCAAAAATATATCTGTGACCATTACCTCTCTCCCAATTTCGCTCCAACACCCCATGTTACCGACTCATATCCCTTACCTTAAGGACAAACTACCCATTTGTAGCATATCCCAAGGAATCACTGTGGACCCGACCCAACTACCTATGTCTCAAGGAATCATTGTGTACTCCAACCAACTTCCCAAATCCCAAGGAATCATTATAGACCACAACCAAATACCCAAGGTCAGATCCATCAAAAGGTACACACGTTTGGCATATCAATCTAACACCACACACCCACCCTCCATAGACCCACCAAAACCAGAAAATTCCTTACCTAAATCCACGCTTCTAATACCACTTAATAATCCTACATACCCAACTACCAACCCAAAAGCTACTTGTCACACCTCGTGTGATTCACCTTCCTATAACTCTCCTTGTACCAACTCACTACCCACTGACAACTTGCATCGCCCAGGTTCCCCTCCACGTCCCTCTCATCCTCGCAGGAAGTGTAACCGAGCAAGTAAATCTGATCTATGCAATCTGGTTGAGATCGAGTATTCTTATGAAGAAGATGCAAAAAGGAGTTGCCTTGAACTATCATCGGTGGTGGTTGCGGTGCAACCCCGCCGAGAGCCATGAGAATATTATGCTGGAATTGTCGGGGGATCGGGAACCCCCGCACATATCGTGCTCTCCAACTTATCTTGAGGAGAGAAAATCCCGACATGATTTTTCTTTTGGAAATTAAGAAAAATAGCAAGCACATGACTTTCATCAAAACCAAACTGGGTTTCAAATGTGGCTTCTACGTTGACTCTATGGGCAGATCGGGCGGCTTGGCATTGATGTGGGTGGATTACTGAAATGTTGAGCTCCAAACATTCTCCAAATCTCATGTGGATGTGGTTGTCGTGAACTCGGATATAAATACCAGTTGGAGGTTCACGGGTTTTTATGTCAATCCAGATAGACATAATCGCTTCAATTCGTGGGACCTTCTCAGGAGGCTTCACCATCGCCATGCAATACCTTGGATATGTGCTGGAGATTTTAACGATATACTATTCTCTCACGAGAAACAAGGTGGATCCCAACCTCACTTAGATAATATGAATCAGTTTTGTGAAGTAATTTCTGACTGTGGCCACAATGACCTCGGGTTCTCAGGTTATCAATTCACCTGGGACAATAGGAAGAGAGATGACAAACTTATTGAAGAAAGACTGGATCGAGCCTTTGCTTCTACCTCTTCGCAGCAACTACCCTATATTACAATCGTAACCCATCTTTCCTCTCCCTCCTCTGACCATCTTCATATCCTCATCTCCAATGTTTTACCAGCCAACCAATGGACCCCCTCATCTAGACCCTTTCGATTCGAAGCAATGTGGACCAAAACCCGCGAGTGTGAAGAGCTGATAAAGGAGAAATGGGGGCTTCACCAATCACTAGATCCAGTCAACAACATCAGTGGCCGGATTGAAAATTTATCTTCCCATCTCAATACATGGAACAAAGAGGTCTTCGAAAATGTCAGAAGAAAGATCAACTCTCTGCAGCGCAACCTTGATCTTATAAAAAAAAGACACTCAGTTTAGCAGTAATCGGCGCAAAGAATCCGAGATTAAGAGAGAATTGATTGATCTCCTTGAAAAGGAAGAAATTCTATGGCAATAAAGGTTGAATGACACATGGCTCAAACAGGGGAATAAAAATACGAGGTTTTTTCACACAAGGGTATCACAAAGAAGGAAAAAGAATCGTATAGAAGGGCTCACTGATCGAGATAGAACATGGAAAACGGATCAGGAGGATGTTGAAAGAATTTCCATCAACCACTGCATGAAACTGTTCCAATCCTCCAATCCCACACATATTGATGAAGCACTCATTGGAATTGAAGCAAATATCACCAATGATCAAAACAGTTGGCTCACGAGGGAGTTCACGACCTTGGAGGTTCACACAGCTCTCAAACATATGCACCCAATCAAAGCACCTGGCCCGGATGGTATGCCTCCCATCTTCTTCCAAAACTATTGGGCCATTGTTGAGGGTTCTGTTATTGGTTTTGTTCTTGCTTATTTACATGAGAATGTTTCTTTGGAAAATATAAACAAAACTAATATTGTGTTGATTCTAAAAACCAAGTCCCCTCGGAACTTCTCTAATTATCGCTCTATCAGCTTGTGCAATGTGGTGTATAAACTCATAGCAAAAGTCCTAGCCAATCGGTTAAAATATATTACACAGAGTGCGTTTATACCTGGTAGGCTGATAACTGATAACTCTTTGGCTGATTTTGAAATTGCACATTACCTAAGAAATAAAAGGGCTGGTAAGACTGGTTGGTGTTCACTCAAACTGGATAGGAGTAAAGCCTATGACCGTATTGAATGACTTTTCCTTGAAAAAACCTTTCTCAAAATGGGCTTTAGTGATAGATGGGTCTCTCTCATCATGGGATGTGTCACTTCAACCTCTTTCTCCTTCATTATTAATGGTTGCGTTTTTTGCCATATTGTTTCCTCTAGAGGACTTAGGCAAGAGTTGTCCACTCTCTCCCTACCTTTTTATCATTTGCGCTGAAATTTTCTCCAAACTCATTAATAAATTGATTCTATCCAAAAAACTAATGGGCATCCGCATATGCTGCGGGGCCCCACAAATTTCTTACTTACTTTTTGCAGATGACGGCACCCTCTATTTCAAAGCTGGTGACTCAGAATGTTCAAAGGTTCTCAATATACTGAAAGTGTACGAGAAAGCCTCGGGCCAAATGATCAATTTCGATAAGCCATCGCTCGCATTCAACAAGAACATCAAGAAGGAACCAAGAACTACTATCCGAGGCATATTTCAAATTCAAGAGACAGTTCGACATGAAAAATATTTGGGACTACCTATTGTAGTGGGAAAAGCAAAGAAGGCGGTTTTTGAATGTCTGAAAGTCAAAATTTGGAAAAGAACCTAAGGTTGGAAGGAGAAGTTACTGTCCAAAGCCGGAAAGGAGATTCTTATCAAAGTCATGGCCCAAGCTATCCCTACATACATGATGAGTTGCTTCAAGTTACCAACAAACCTCCTCAAAGAGATTTTGTCCATTATTGCAAGATTATGATTGGGCGGGTTGGGCGAAAGTAAATGAATTCCTTGGCTTGCATGGAAGAAAGTTTGTAAATCCAAAGTTTGTGGTGGGTTGGGCTTCAAGGAACTCAGAGATTTCAACAATACAATGCTTACGAAACAAGGTGGGAGAATCTTTTCCAATCCAGACTCCATTGTGGCTCGTCTTTTCAAAGCTACATATTTTCGGCATGCTTCCTTTCTCACGGCCAAAAGATCACGCAATGAGTCATTCACGTGGAGAAGTATCCTCCAAGCAAGATCTATTATAGAGCGAGGTATCATATGGAGAATCGGGAATGACGCTTCTGTGAATATTTGGGACAGTAATTGGATCCCTAGGCCAAAGACATTCTGACCCTTCTCTACTCAAGCTGAGGATGGACCAACATGGGTTAGTGAGCTGATTTATGAAAATCAACAGCAGTGGAATCTTGAAGAGCTCGAAGAATACTTTATCGAGGAAGGTAGAAAAGCGATCCTTAATATTCCTCTCCCTGCTTCTCAAACAAATGACAGAGTAGCATGAGTGTATAACAGAACGGGTAAATTTACGGTACGTTCAGCGTACTATGTGGCAAAGGAGATTGTTACAAAAGATGGAGAGGCGAGCTGTTCCAACACCAGAGAAATGGAGGCATTCTGGAAAACAATCTGGGCTGCTTGTATGCCTAACAAAATCAAGATATTCGTGTGGCAAGCTTGTAATGACATTCTACCAGTTCGCGTAAAACTAAAACAAAGAATGAAGGAGGTATCGTGCACATGCGACATTTGCGGAGCTTCAGATGAAAGCGTTGAACATGTAGTGAGGGATTGCGATAAAGCTGCACGTTGTGGGTTCCTATCCCCACTAGGTGCTCAAATCCACAAAGTCCAATCTCTATCCTTTTTGCAATGGGCTAAAGATCTTCACCAGAAGCACAGAGCTCTACATCTCAACACGTTTTTTGCGATGGCCTGGGTGATTTGGAATGAGCGAAATGGAGTTACCCATGGAGAAAAATAAAAAAAATCCACTAAAATTTGTCCAATATGCAATGAACCTTCTTACTCAATATAGTCTTGTCAATCAACCAAAGCAGGAACAAGCAACATTGAAGATCGCTACAATCAGGTGGAGACGATCACCAGATAATGGAACAATCAAAATTAATTTCGATGGGGCCTGACACAAAGGTAATGCAGGGATTGACATCATATGCAGGGACTATTGTGGTAAAGTGAGCATTGCTAAAGCAAAAAATTTCCAATGGATTTCTAGCCCGAAGCATTGCGAATATATGGTTCTCCTTAACGCGGTCTAACTTGTCCTTGAGAATGGCTTCCAACACATTATTCTTGAGGGGGACGCGCTGACGGTGATCAATGAAGTGAATAATCAAGCCTCCAATATTTCAGAAATTTCTGCGATCTACAATGACATTGTGGAGAGTCTCAAGAGATTCAATAGTTTTTCGGTTAGCTTTGCATGCCGATCAGCAAATTCAGCCGCTGATGCCTTAGCCAAAATTGGCTTGACCCAAGGCTGCGATGAGATTTGGACGGACTCTGTTCCGCCTCAATTATTTGATGTAATTTCTCGTGATTTAGCATTATAAAATATACTTATTCCCATCAAATAAATAAATAAAGCCCAACCTATTAACACCAATAATTAAAAGGGACCCCTTATAAAAAAATATTTAGTTTTAGGGATAGACCCGGTCCTAGCCTAGCAGAGACGGACCAAAGTCGATTACATTAAGGAAAATTTTTGGGTAGGGCCAATATCGGCCCAAAGCAAACCCAATTCAGGTTGGGTTTGGTTTTGAGTAGCCCAGACCAGTCCGATATAAAATTAGGCCAATTTTGGGCCTAATTTTTAGGATGGAATATATAGGGCTAATCAAAAGCCCGGCCCGGTCCGTTGACAACCCTAAATCCATGGTGACAGGAAGCATAGTGACAAATTTCATCGAAGTTCGGTGAAATTTTGCAAAATTCGCCAAAAAAGAGGGTCAAACGAATTTCGGTATTTTTCAATAATTTCAGTATTTTTCGGTGAAATTTTGATATTTTTTTTAATGTTTAAAATTTTTATTTTTTTTATTTTAAATATGTTAGTAATTTAGTATATATTATAGTTTTTTTTTTTTAAATATTAAATATATTATATATATATATTTTTAATTCCTATTTTTTTTTGAAAGGTATCTAAATTAATCCAAAATGTACTGAACCCCATCGAAAATTTAAGGAAAATAAAATTTGTCACCATGCAGGCAAGTCCTAATTTTAGTGCATCTGGCGAGAGATGCATTGCAGGTGGGATTTGACTATCATTTTTTATAGAGGGAGAGGGCTCAACTGTCATATTAAAGAATTCATGTGACAGGGCCTCCTTTCAACAGAAAATAAATATCCAACCTTTCAAATAAAGTTCTCAAATGCCCTTCCATTGGTTCCTTAAATTCAAAATGTTTCGGACATTACTGATAACAAGATGCCTCGAGAATTGGTGATAAGGTTTGAAACGAAAAACACGTTATAAATGATCTTTCATTATTAAAATAAGTGTTTTGATCTTACACCATGAGAATATACTTTACTATTATTTTACGTGGCAAATATCTCTAATCAATGTAAACAGTCAAAGTGATTGTCCATAATTGAAACATACCTCAATTGTCCGATTAATGAGCTTTAATATTAGTCATTAAAAAATAAGAATAATAATAGATATAAAAATATACAAATTTGTACAAAGCATGATAACATTCATAGGTTCATCGCATAAACTGCACCCGATGAGTGAAGTGTACCAAAATGATGATTAGTACACTTTCGGGTGTGTACTAATATAATATCCTAAAAAGTAAACTAATTATCGTCTCGAGTAATATTTAAAATCATGACCGCTACTTGTGCTTAAACTCTAGAAGAAGTTGATTAAGGATGGCATTACAATGGTCATTATCTTGTTCCAATTTTCATACAACAAATAAAATATATATTATGCATATTTAGAGCTCGATTCCTTATGACAACCTTTAAACATACTAGCCTATGACTCCATACACGCACAGGCCACATGTGACATGACACACATGTTTGATTAATCTAGGAGCCCATCCTTGATGCATATCTCAGCCAAAAGATCATGTCTATTATGGGATTCTAATCATTTGATTGGTGTATTTTAATTTCAACAATTAAAAAAATGAACAATCAATTATTTTTGAATGCCTAAATGGATGGTCCCAATCATCCTATGAGTATACTTATGAGCCAACTTTAATTTCATATATGAATTATCGTTTTGATGACTTAGATTTTTCAAAGTCATTTACCATGAGATCCTATTAATGGAGATTTAAGTATTTGTAGCCATTTACCATGTGGCCTAGCCATGATAGAGGATTTAATGATGGTAATGACAAAGATGCGACACTTGCTAATCGGATGGTCGAATCAGATGGCGATCAATCGCATATAGCAATAAGCGGTGATTATTGACGGATCTAGCTGCATGGAGATAACTTTTACGGCACAACCAAATTAGGCAACTAGGGTCCGATCCAACAATGGGCGGAGGATGATCAAGTGAGTAGTAATGATCGAGCGAATCACCATGTAGATTGACGGTGATGATCACCACACCATTGCTGAATGACACAACATCGATTGCAACTTGGTTCTAATACCAATATAAGAATATAAAATTTGTGTTAAGTATTTTAATCATGAGGGCGATGGTGTTGCTAGACTGATAATTGCTTTTCGATCAGTCTAGGCTACTTCAATATATACACGCACGCTACTTTGCCATTTCCTACCCATCGCCTATGAGAAAAACCAATGATCTTTTCATTATAATTTCCTAAAACCCTTCTGTAGAAGGGAGAAAAAGGAGATAAAAAAATTAATCACCATCAGATCAAGAGTGGGCAATGAGTTAAAAATGAAGGTAAAACATTTTATCTTGTAACAGTTTATTTTCAATCTATTAGATCGAGGATGCTTTATTTTATTTTATTATACTAGTAAATATGCACCTGCTTTTGTACGTGTTGCTCTTTAAAATCATAAAAATAATAATAAATTTATAAAATGAAAAATGTCTATGAGTTCTAATGTATGGATGAACTTATGCATTCAAACCTTAGATCATATGTCACGTGATACCTGATTTCAAGATAGTGTTTTTTTTTGGATCGTGTGCAATGTCACATGTCATCTATTAAAAAAAATTAATTTTCTTTGTAGTCTAAACTTCAGCCAAAGTTTGGGTACTGCCTCATACATCATAGTGCATTGAATTTTTTATCGTTTAACCACATTTTAGACTGTGGATGTCCACTCTTTTTCAATAATTTTTATTCATTAAATGCGGTGGCTATAATATAAAGTGATGTACCGGTAATACCAACAAAAATATTATTAGGCGAATTTGATTTTATTACTTGACTCAATTTTTTAACTAGGTCTAGCACATGAACTTGACCCTCTCGAATCAAATTCGAGCATGAATCATTTGAAAGTTAGGTTGACAATTTTTTTATAAGCAAAATATACAAAGATAAGGAGAATTACGAGAATTGAACTGAGCTAAGTTTGGTAAAGGCATACATTGAAAAAATTAGGGTCAAATGTGTACACCTGAAGAGTATAGTGGGATGAGTTTTATCAAGATATATGCGTGTGGTGCACCTTGCATAAAATATTTAGAGATGTGTTTCATGCCAATCTTTTGCACATAAAATCTTTAGATCATGGCCTTCAACTTAAAAGACTTAAATGGTATTTCCGTATGGCACAAGCTCCCAAATACAAAGTCTTTCTTTCACTTGTGTGCAAAGGCAAAATTTGTGTACTAATTAATGGCTCCTTAAATGTTAAAGAAATCAACATCTAAAGTGGGAAGTGATAACCATAAGGAAGAAACCAAGGATTTGTCACGAGCCGAAAGAAGACAAAAGCCCTAACCATTTTCACACATACACAAAACACCTAGTTTCTATAAATCATTCAGAGCCCTTTGGCGAAAACCAAGCTTAAAAAATTCAGAGACCTTTCTTCTCTGTCTGCATTAATGGCTACAAAGGAACCATTGAAGTTAGCATTTTTTCTTTTTGCTATTTACTTTTCCACAATTTCTTCAGTTAATGCCCTCAACGTTGAGGTACAGAACAATGATTCAGCTATTACGGTTCTTATTATATAAGAAGACGAAGGAAGAAAGAAAACCTGTCAAATTTCTTTAGTTATTCTTCTAATTGATACATTTTCTCTATATTTAATTTGTTTTTTCTTAATATTTTCTCTCTTTCTCTCTTTTCATTTTATATAGAGCAAGGAGTGCAGTAGAAAATGTGACTATGAGTTCTGTGCAAGTAATCATTTTATTTATCTACTTTAGATTAGGACTCCTGTTATAGGGGAAAAACCAAAAGCAAAAGAGGACTCTTGCAGTCTTGTTATATATGGGACGGTTATAATTTGATTAAGACTTTAGTTATAAGGGAAAAAACAAAAACAAAAGCGACTCCTACTATATGGCACGATTAATTAGATTAGGACTCTTGTTATAGTGGTGCTCAAGAGTTAGTGGCATTTTAGGCATGGAAAGTTGACAGAAACTATTTTTACTTTTATATAATAATAAGGATTATTATTTTTCTAATTTTATTTTCGAAACTCTCCTAGGGAGGCGTGAACCCAATGGAGGGTAAGGGTGCCACATGACTTCAGAATAAGGGGTTAGACTAGGATAAGATTTCCGAGGGATCAAAGATCCTTTTTCATAAGGGAGCCATTACATGCACTCACTTTTTAAGTGATTGCACTGAGGTTTAAAAACTTTATATTTTAGGGACATGTGACATGTGAAAACACAATCTGGGCCGTCTAATTTAAAGTTCATGATCTTTAGATCGTTAGTAGATAAGATTGACATGAAATATAATCTTTATCATGTAATTAAATATATGAAAGGCTATTATTTGATTCAATGGTTGACAACAATAGATCTTATGATAAATATTGTGTTTTGCTCCAATCTTATCCACTAAGGATCTATAGATCATAAACTTTAAATTAGACGGCCTAGATTACATTTTCACTTGTCACATGTCCCTAAAATACAAAGTCTTTCTTTCACCTCGATGCAATCACTTAAAAAGCGTGTGCCAGTAATGGTTCCTTTTCATAATTTAACCATACTCAAACAAACCTCATGCGATAAAATTGATAAAGAAATGTTTCACAAGAAGAGAATTGTGAGCTACACCCACTTTGGTTCACCTAATAACCACTTATCATAAAAGATAAGCTGGTATTAGGTAACCAACATAATCAATTGGTACATATGTATCACTGTGCTCCTAAAGATTGTGTGATTGAAGACAAATAAAGATGTCACGACCCGAAATTCTACCCCATCCCAAGGGCTTAGAATTCCGTATTATAACCTGCACGCATCCCAAATATGCTAAATTGACATATACATAATCAGAGTTCACATGCTAACATAGTTCCACAAAATTCATAAATCTAATAGTATAAATATGAAAAATCAGGGCAATAATAAATAATGAATAAATGTGATACGAATAGGTAAAATGATCACGAATCAATGGAAAAATAAAAGTCAATAATAAATCAAATGTACGAGGCTAACAATGAATATCCAACTATAGAATATAACAGTACGGAATGAAAGAATAAACTGTCTAACTACAAATCATAATCTCAGTGTTAAAGCTATGCTATCAGTAATTTGCATAAAGATCATAATTAGCACTGAGATCCTCTTGGTGTCCTGCAGTGTAGCCCTCCGAAGACTTCTAGTACTCAGTGTCCACAGGGTCAACAAATTCAGAGTCCACAGGATCAGGATAATCGGTGTCCACTCTGTCGATAAAATCACTTGAAAATAATAAATGTCAACTCAGTGGAACTCAGCTGCTAATAACGTGCAACTCAGTGGATATACCACCAATCCACCCAACAGTACTCAGATGCATTGTGGGTGCATTTCGTGAGTGATAATAATAGTATGACAATATATAAGAATAAAGATATGTCAAAATTATTCGTACCATCAAAATCATATCTTAACCTACATGTAAGACAATAATCTAGACACACTTTAATCCTAATATACCTCTCCATACCTCATAAATGTAATTTATTATATTACAACGATCCATGCGTTTGTACATTGCATGGGCGTACAGTCTTACTTCTATTTCTAATATGACGTGTGTCAGAGTCACTGCTCGAGCCTACCATGTGAGGTTCACCATAATAACATACCACCATAACATACTGCCTGCCATAACATAACATACTCATACACATCAAGTCTCAGGGGCGGCTGACAAATGTAACTCATAACATAACTCACACTGTCTTCTGAGAGACCCGTCTCGATTGTAGACATTGTAGTCCTTACGGTGGCTACGTAAGGAATGATATGTATAAATTTAATTTCTTAATCTTATGCTGGCTTACACATTGATGTCTTTTACATCCGCATCTTATCTTACATATTCGTTCTTATCATAATCGTACAACCTGAATCTAGAGTGAGTCATAGTGCAATACAACGCTTTCCAAGGGACGAGTTACGTAGTAATCTGGATGTACTTCATGTGGTAGCTCATTATACTATAGAAGTGTTGCACCCGTACATGGATGTCTACATTCCGAGTTTTACGTGACCGTGAAAGGAACCCCATCATAACTAAGGCCAAGAGATTAAGTGTTGTATCTTATTTCTTAACTTAATCTATCATATTTAAAACTCAAGAATGATAGAGTCACCGCATATACTACTGTATACGAGGTTACACTGAATTCGCACTCACCCTATCCACCATGAGTTATAAGGCATGTGAATATGGTGTGATCCCCGCTTTAATACCATCTCAGCAAATCACCACATCCAAGCATAGACATGTTCTCACACACTCGCGTATATAATCTCTCATATTCATAAAACATATCACATAACAATAATAGAAACATAGTCCTATTTTTTTATGTATAAAATTAACTATACAAGCTACGTTTTATATATCGTTACTACTATATAAAAGTACAAATAATTTCTATCAATTTTAGTGATTTCATATTTTTAGTAACAAAATACCCCTAAGCTACTCCATCTACCCTTATCTTTTTCCTTATGTATCCCTATCCTTACTACTATATGAAAGCTAAAATACTCTCAATCTTTGTTTCTACACTTGCCCCTATATATACTCCTAAGCTGTGACAATAAAATTAAAATGGGTATCATTATTTATCATCCAAAAAATTGTAACTTTATCTCACCTCTTTCAGTCTGAATATATTGATCGCTTTGAATCATACGATGGAGATTATTTTTTGTCTCAATCTTCTATATAGTTGATCTTGGTATCTTGTTTGTATCATCAAGCGGTAAAATTTTTATTTCACTTGACACACAACCAAAAAAGTGACTTTAAAGTCAAATGGCATACATCACTCTCAAACATAATTTTAATATCATTTTTTAAAAAATCGACGGTCTAAAAATACTCTCATGATACCAAGATCATTTAGGTAAAAGATGGGGATAAAAAATGATCTCCATCATCCAATTCAAAGCGGTCAGTTCATACCTACTAGAGGATATTGACGAGATCACAATTTTAAGGATTGCAAATAATGATACCAAACTAGAATCTCTTTTCCAATGGGAATACGTAATAATGGTATCCAAATAAGTTCTCCTTCTCTCCTTATTTTTATCACCTTCAAAGAAACCTATAAAGTTAAGAGAATTAACAATTTCGCTATAAAAGTTATCTTTCCTTCCTTATTTTTAGCATCTTAAAGAAATTCACAAAGTTAAGAGAATTAACAATTTTACCATAAAATATTTGACTTCCTTTGAATTATGTGGCATAGATCACATAAAAATAGCCCAAAAATTAAATTTGAGCATGATGTATGTCATGTAAATTTAGGGCCATATTTTGGGATCTGCACCTTATGAAATAAAAAAATGATCGTCTAATGGTAAGCCAATGATATCAAGATCCCTTATGTGGAAGATTGGGTCAAAAAATGATCTCCATCAACTAATACAAAGAGTCAATGATTTTTTGCATAAGTGCCCTCTAAAATTTCGCGGGTGTTAATAAAGCTACCAAAATAATAATTTACTGGAAAGTTGAAACCCTCCGAGCCACGATTAATGTACCCCTGATCAAATTTTGTCATCTTACCTAATCGGATTCGAATTTCGGCCCAAAACTTGCACTCATACGTATGTTGGTCGTAAGACTTAGGGGAGCACTTAACTTTATATGACTTAGACAAATATATGATACTTCTACGTAGGGCTCTCAACAGATCGGATAGACTTGATACTCGACTTTCTCGAGGCGACTTTTTTATTGGGCTAGATACTAAACTTGAGTTATTCGGCTAAGTCAGGCATGAAGTGTCAGACACAATCTGTAGGTATGGTTGGGTCGAGTTAAGGAAAAATTTGGTCGACTAAGCTCGAGTTACAAGATTTTATATAATAATTAATAATAATAATAATGATAAAATAGAGTATTTTCAACCAGGTCAAGTCAGGTGTCAAGTTGGGTTGGGCATATATACTCGATCCTTCAGGTTAAGGTCGGGATGGGTGTCAAGTCAGGTTTGGTAGACTAAGCTCGAGTTACAAGATTTTATATAATAATTAATAATAATGGTAGTAGTAGTAATAATACTAATACTACTAATAATAATAATAATTAAATCGGTGATGTTAAAAATTGACCGTCTAATGGTACACTGTTTACCTCAGGAACATCATATAGAAGATTGAATTGGAAATCAATTTTGAATGACATTATAGCCGAATACCATTGACTGTTTTGAATTAGACAATAACGGTTGTTTTCGTCCAAATCGTAGATCTTGAGATCATGAATGTACTGACAATTAATTTTTTATTGCATGTGGTACAAATAAAATATCCCAAAAAGTGATCGAAAATCATGTTTGAGTATGCTGCGTGCCCCATAATTTTCGATCATTTTTTTGGATGTATGCAATAGAAACCATAAATTGACCGTCTGATGGTACACCATTGATCTCAAGCTCCATTATGTGAAAGATTGAAAAGAAAATCGATCTCTATCATCTGGTTCACATCAGTTAATGATTTTTCGAATGTAGTGCACTTAGAAATCTGATTGGTATAATTAGAGTTATCCTTTAAAGGAAAGACTTGGTATTTGGAGGACTTATGCCAAATGAAAACTTCATCTTAGCCATCGGATTTGAAGGTCATGTTCTAAATATGTTTAATGCAAAAGATTGGTATAAAATAAAATCTCTATTATATAATTCAAAGCAGTCAAATATGGATGAGATGCTGATTATTTATTGTGTTAAGTCATATGATAGAGATCGAAGATCTTTAGAATATGACATTTAAATAAGAGGAATTCGATGGTGCCTTCACATTTATATTAATATGTGCAACGCACGTGCACTTTTACTAGTATATATATATATAGGCAGTATATATATATATATATATATATATATATATATATATATATATATATATATATATATATATATATATATATATATAGGCAGTATATCAATACAAGTATAACATATGTGCAGTTCTTAGTGTACGTGTGATTGAGAACATAAAAGGTTCAAGTTTGACTTCACAAATGACATCGAAATTTTAAAGTTTTCATGTCATTGTGAAGATTGCGTCGAGGTGATAAAAATAAATATATAACATGCTATAATCAGATAAATATACAAAAAGATCGCATCTTAAATTTATATCTATTATGACCATCGATCAAAAACCTAATTTTAATATTAACATGTAATAGAAATTTTGTGTATAATACATTAGGGGTAGAGTACTTAATACTCAGTCAAAAGATAACAATATCGGTTGTCAAACAAAGAGAAGATAACAAAAAAATAATACAAGAATATAAATTCACAGTTTTAATAGAAAAGTAAATAAATTGTTAGTTATGTAGATCTATCATATTTACAAGATTTTAGGGTTTAATTAGTTTTAAATAAGACAAGAATATTGATTAGATTTTAAAGTTTAACTAGTTTTAAATGAAATAATAATATAGTTTAGATTTTAGGCCTTAATTAGTTTAAAATAAAATAAGAATATAGTTAAGATTTTAGGGCTTAATTAGTTTTAAATAAAATAAAAATATAAAAATATAATTTTAATAGAAGGGTAAATTACTAACTATACATATATATCAGATTTATAAATAAACATGTTCAATAGAATATACCAAATAAACAGATCTATCAGATTTATAAGATTTTAAAGTTTAATTAGTTCTAAATTAAAACAAGAATATAGGTTGCAGTTTTAATAGAAAGATAAATTACTAACTATACAGATATATCAGATTTACAAATAAACAAGTTCAATAGAATATACCAAATAAGCAGATCTATCATATTTACAAGATTTTATGGCTTAATTAGTTTTAAATAAAATAAGAATATAGATTATATTTTATGACTTAACGATTTTAAATAAAACAATAATATAATTTAAATTTTAGATCTTAATTAGTTTTAAATAAAATAAGAATATTGTTTAGATTATAGGGCTTAATTAGTTTTAAATAAAATAGGAATATAAAATTATAGTTTTAATAGAAGGGTAAATTACTAATTATACATATATATATCAGATTTACAAATAAACAGGTTCAACAGAATATGCCAAATAAGTAGATCTATCAGATTTACAAGATATTCAAGTTTAATTAATTTTTAAACTTGTCGATACGCGATCGAACGCACCCTACGCGACGGGATCTAAGAAGAATAGAAGGGATTAATGGGTACCCACTTGTTGAAGCATAAACGATTTGTTCTTGCAGCAGTTTGGGTTGAAGAGATCAATGCCTAAAATGTTGTTTCGTCTAAGCTTTATTCTCCTTTTTCCTCCTTCGATCTTGCTGGTGATTGAACGAAAGATTTGAGGGAATGCTAGAGAGTTTTGGGAGAGTAATTTTGGTTATAGAAAATAAAGAGCTCTTAAGGATTTATTTATAATGGTAGCAAAGTTTTAAGTTAACCCTTATTAGGATTTTTTGTAAAAGATTCAATAAAGTACGATTTTTTTATGCAAAAAGTATCCATGCATGAGTGAATAAGTTGTGAATAGATTTCTTTCAAGCACTTTGTGTAAGTACCGAAGCAAATAATGTTTATTTCCAAAAATTATAGTTATACCCTTTAATTTGTTTTATCTTTTAAAACGAGCGTAACATTTTTTATTCTTATTGGAATTCGACAAATTATATATCATTGGAATCGTATCGATAAGCACTTTGTAACGAGTCCAAAATTGACCAAGAAAAATGAACATACGAAAAATCAGAATTTTTCTAAAAGATGGTGGGTTTTGATGTGGAGTGTTAACATCATGCACAGTGTGGTACATCATCTAGCACCGTTAAAATAATCAAATGGGTCGGGTTGTTACATTCCCCCCTTATAAAATTTTCGTCTTAAAAAGTTATGCATGTGCCTAAAGGCAATTTATCGCTTTAAAGTTTCTCTTTTTCTCAAATATTCAGGTAAATCACAAATCTTTCTCAAAGCTTTTGTTGTTTGGACCCTTAATATTTGATATCATCGAGATAACGTCTTCTTCTTATATGAGGGGTCGACTATGATTCATCAATCTACAAAATAATCTCAACCTCTATTACAAATTTTTTCAAACTAATTGAAGTTTAAAACAAAATTTCTCCAAAGAGGTTATATGTTGAACTTTTGTCAAACATTTGATTACTTGTATTTTTTTCATTAATGATTTCAAAATATCTTAGTCTTCACCCCTTTTTTTTTGTCGAGTTATGATAATATCTCAATTTTGACCAAAATTCAAGATATTTCATAAATTTTATTATTTACATAGAGAACTCCAATCTTTCTCGATCCAAATTATTTCTAATTGACTCTTTAGGAAGTTGATATCTCAAACTATGACATATTCCTAATGTTTCAATCCTGTTAGAATTGATGTAATGATATGATGTTTGAATTTGTGATTATCAAAGTCATTATTAATGCATGTCGTGAATCCCTCGGTCTCTAGGTCAAACCTCCGTCACCCAGTCTTAATTGGTTACTTCTCAAAAATTTCAATCCCTTAGTTAAAAAGAAGTCATTCTCCATTGTAATCCTTATTCTTTCAAAGATCACACTTTTCAAAGTCTCTTAATAATTAATTGGTGATTTACCATCACCTCTCAAAAACGATACCTTCTAAAGCATTGTTGCTAGCAATCTTTGTCATATCACTTTGATCCTAAAATATCTCAATCTACTCAAAGGTTAATGATCACTCATCAAGTAACTATAATTTCTTAAACATAATTGATTTACAAATTGAAAGAACATAGAATAAACTATTCCTATAGTTGGCATTTCAAATCACCTAGAATCTTAAACAGTCAAATCTTCAAGGATTTATTTATCTAATTACCCCTCAATTTTAGAAAAGTTTCATTTATTATTTTTCAATCCTTATAGATCATTTCTAAATATCTCCTTGGTTCTCAGCCTGTATGAGATCTTTTAAGTCAACTTCTTAAATCGTTAATCGCAATCTAAAATCTTTAATTTCCAAAGATCATACTTTTTCATAGTCCCTTAGTCCTCAAGCAAGTAGATCCTAGAGCTCTGATAACATTCTGTCACGACCCGAAACTCTATCCCATCCCGAGTGCCTACAATTTCGTATTATGACCCGCATGCATCCTGAATATGTGAAGCAGATATATACATAATCAGAGTTTTCATGCTAATATAATTTCACAAAATTTGTGAATCCAATAGTATAAAGATGGAGAATCATGACAGAAATAAATAATGAATAAATGTGATACAAATTGGTGAAATAATTACTAATCAATGAAAAAATAAAGATCAATAATAAATCAAATGTACGAGTCTAACAATGAATGTCCAATGATAGACCATAACAATACAGAATGAAAGAATAAGCTGCCTAACTATAAATCATAATCTCAATACTAAAGTTATGCTATCAGTAATTTGCATAAAGATCATAATCATAGTTGTCAAAAGCAATTGCATATGCAATTATGCGATCGCATATGCGATTCTAAATGTACAAATCGCATATGCCATGATAGCATATGCAATTTGGGAGGTATGTGATCGCATACCCCTCCAATGGTCATATCACATCCATCTAAAGTATGATTTGTGTCTCTTTGGTCTTTTTTTTTTTTTAGTTTATAGTGCTATCTTCATCTCTTTCTCCTTTTCTCTCTCTCTCTCTCTCTCTCTCTCTCTTTCTCAAAACTTTGTTGATAATTCCTTTTGCTCTATTTTATAGTTAACTAAGTAAGGAGCTTCAACCATCATTCTTCAAGTAAAGAGGGAAGAAATCACTTCAAGAATTAAAGATTCAAAGATTCAAGGATTCAAGAGTTAGAAATTAATTTATAATTCTTATTAAATTCTGTTTGATTGTTTTTCGTCATTATTACACCTCATTTCTTTCGTTTTTTCTATTTTTTAGTGTAGTTGTTACTTGTTAAGCTTTCCAGTCGCCACCCACTTCTTTAAAGTAATACAAAACATATATTATACACTTTTGGAAATTTTGGGGGATTTTCGAAGATTTTTTGAAAAATAAATAAAAATTATGCCATTGCATATGCGATTTAACAACATTGATCATAATCAACACCGAGATCCTCTTAATGTCCTGTAGTGTCGCCCTCCCAAGGCTCTTGGTACTCAGCGTCCATGGGATCAACAAACTCAGAGTCCACAGGATAATCGACGTCTACTCTATCGATAAAATCACCTAAAAAGAATAGTGTCACGAGGGTTGAGTTGCTAAACAACATGCAACTCAGTGGATACACCACCAATCCAGCCTATACTACTCAGGTGTATTATAGGTGTATTTCGTGAGTGATAATAATAGTATGACAATATATAAGAATAAGATATGTCAAAATCATTCGTACCATCAAAATCATATCTTAACACACATGCAAGACAATGATCTAGACACACTTCAATTTTAATGCATCTTTCTATACCTCATAAACGTAACTTATCATATTACGACATATGCATCTATACATCGCATGAGCATATATTCTTACTTCTATTCCTAATACGACATGTGTCGAAGTCACTGTTCGAGCCTATCATGTGAGGTTCACCATAATATACCGCTCTCCAAAACATAACATACTCATATATCCCATCCAGTCTCAGGGGCGGCTGACAAACGTAACTCATAACATAACTCATACTGTCTTCTGAGAGACCTGCCTTGATTGTAGATATTGTAGTCCTTACAGTGGCTATGTAAGGAATGACACGTACAGACTTAATTTCTTAATCTTATACTGACCTACACAATGATGTCTTATTATATTCGTATCTCATCTTACATATTTTGTCTTATCATAATTGTACAACCTGAATCTAGAGTGAGACGTGGTGCAATAAGCTTCACTAACCATGCTTTCCAAGGGACGGGTTCCGTAGTAATATGAATATACTTCGCATGACAACCCATACTACCATAGATGTGTTGCATCCGTACATGAATGTCTACATTCCGAGTTCTACGTGACCGTGAAAAGAATCCTACCATAACTAAGGCCTACAGGTCGAGTGTCGTATCTTATTCCTTAACTTAATTTATGATATTTAAAACTCAGGAGTGATAGGGTCACCACATATGTCACCGTATACGAGGTTATACTGAATTCGCACACACCCTACTTGTCATGACGTCTCATGCCACCATGAGTTGCAAGACATGTGAATACAGTGTGATCCCTGCTTTGTTACCATCTCAGTGAATCACCACGCTAAAACATAGACATGATCTCATATACTCGCGTACATAATCTATCATATCCATAAAACATACAATAAAATAATGATAGAAATATAGTCTTAATTTACTTTATATATAAAATTATATATATATATATACAAGTATAAAATAGGTGCAGCTCTTAGTGCGCGTATAATTGAAACATAAAAGGTTCAAGTTTGACTTTACAGATGACATTGAAATACTAAAATTTTCATGTCATCGTAAAGATAGCGTCGATGTGATAGAAGTAGATATATAATATGTTATAATCGGATAAATATACAAAAAAATATTGCGCTTTAAATTTACATCTATCATGACCATCGATCGAAATTTAATTTTAAGATTAACATGCAATAGAAATTTTGGTCATAATATATCGGGAGTACAATACTTGATACTCCGCCAAAAGATAATGATGTCGGTGGTTCGCCGACGGCAGTCAAACAAATGAAAATAACAAAAAAATAACACAAGAATATAGATTCACAATTTTAATAAAAAAGTAATTACTAGTTATGCAGATCTATCAAGTTTACAAGATTTTAGGGCTTAATCAATTTTAAATAAAATAACAATATAGATTAGATTTTAGGGCTTAACTAATTTTAAATAAAACAAGAGTATAGTTTAGATTTTAGGGTTTAATTAATTTTAAATAAAACAAGTATATAATTTAGATTTTCGAGCTTAATTAGTTTTAAATAAAACAAGAATATAAAATTATAATTTTAATAGAAGGATAAATTATTAACTATACAAATATATCAGATTTAGAAATAAACAGGTTCAAGAGAATATACCAAATAAGCAGATCTATCAGATTTACAAGATTTTAAGGCTTAATTAATTTTAAATTAAAATAAGAATATAAAATTATAGTTTTAATAAAAGGGTAAATGATTAACTATACAAATATGCCAATTTACAAATAAACAGATTCAATAGAATATACCAAATAATCAGATCTATCAGATTTATAATATTTTAGCGTTTAATTAGTTTTAAATAAAATAAAAATATAGATTAGATTTTAGGGCTTTACTAGTTTTAAATAAAACAAGAATATAATTTAGATTTTAACGATTAATTAGTTTTACATAAAATAAAAATATAGTTTAAATTGTAAGACTTAATTAATTTGAAATAAAATAAGAACATAAAATTAAAATTTTATTAGAAGGGTAAATTACTAACTATACAAGTATATCAGATTTACAAATAAACAAGTTTAATAGAATATGCCAAATTAGTAGATCTATCAAATTTACAAGATATTAAGATTTAATTAATTTTTTAACCCGTCGATGCGCGATCAAACGCATCCTACGCGACGGGATCTGAGAAGAATAAAAGGGATTAATGGGCACCCACTTGTTGAAGCATGAACGATTTTTTATTGCGACTGTTCGAGATGAAGAGATCGATACCCAAAGCGTTGTTTCATCCAAACTTTATTCTCCTTCTTCCTCCTTCGATCTTATCGATAGTTGAACAGAAGATTTGAAAGAAGACAAGAGAGTCTTGAGAGAGAAATTTTGGCTATAGAGAATGGAGAGATTTGAAAATTTATTTATAATGATTGCAAAATTTTAAGTTAACCATAAGGCCCTGTTTGATAGCAATAAAACTCCAAAGAGGAAATGAAATCAATTTCTTAGTAGATTTCCTGCGAAATGATTTCCTCTAGAAATGGATTTTCTACTGTTTGATTAGTGTGTTTGAGAAATTAATTTCATTAGAAATTAATTTCTCTTAGTTGATTAGTATTTTTGAAAATGAGTTTTTAAGTTTTGATTATTTATTAGTAAAATCATAATTAAAGTCAACTATTAACTAATAATTTTTTTAATAATATTCTATTACGTTACAAATTAATACCATAGTAATCACTATTTATTACTAAGTTATATAAGTAAGAGTTTGAAAAGTCAAACTCATAAAAAGTCAAATTTTGACTAAACTTAAAATTTTGATAAAAGAATATGTAAAGCTAAATAACAAAATTGTAAATGCTAGTATCTAATATAAGTTTATACGTTGAAATGAAATTAAATTTTTATAAAAAGTTAAATTTTGACCAAGAGATAATTTTGCAATGTATCAACAAATCACAAAAGTTCAACTGCAAATTATTATAACAATATTCATATACATCGTTAGGTTACACTAATCAAAATTTGATCAAATATCTACTTTTAATAAAAGTCAAACTTTGACCAAACATAAAAAACAAAAACAAAAAGAAAATGTATTATATGGTTATATGTAAAAACAAAATTCAAATTTTAAACTTGAAAGAAAATTCAATTTTTAAAAAAAGTCAAACTTTGACTAATATTTTTAACTTTGACCAATAAAAAATTCGACAATCTACCACCAACCTATAAATTAACATAACGTATTCCTATCTATCACTAGGTTACACTAGTAAAAAATTTGACTAAATATCAACTTTTAAAAAAGTCAAACTTTGATCAAATGTAAAAAAAATTAAAATAAAATTAGATAATGTAATACAAAGTAATAAATAAAAATAATAATAATCTCATTGGGGATACAGAAGTTCAAAAAAATCAAATTGTGTTAAAAAGCCAAAGTTTGACCAAATGTCAAACTTTGATTGATAAAAATTTGCATTACCAAAATGCAAATAACACTAATAATAATCACTATCTACTGTCAAGATACACTTATCAAATTTTGACTAAAGTCAAAATTTGAATAAAAGTCAAAATTTGACTAAAAGTCAAACTTTGACCAATAAAAATGTGGCAATATATTTTCAAATTATAAATTAAAATAATAATAGATATTTTTAATTATAACATTTCACTGATAAAAATTTATAACATTTTATAGAAAATTGAACTTTGATCAAAAGTCAAACTTTGACAAAAAAAAATTACACTAATATGATATAAATTTATATAGTAGTAGGCACTATATATAAGTAGGTTTTGAGTTTGACTAAAAATAAATTGTGTAAAAGTCAAAGTTTGACCAAAAGTCAAAGTATTGATTAAGAGAATTGAGAATCTAGTATCAAATTATATATCAACACGACAGTATCCTTTTTTCGCCATCAAATTATTGGAGTGAAATGTAATAAAAAGTAAAATTTTAATTAAAAGTCAAAGTTTGACCTTAAAGTCAACCTTTGACCCCTAAAAATTTGATAATATATTACTAACTTACAACTTATTATCATATTTTAGTAGTCAAAGTTTGATCAAAAGTCAAAACTTTATATAACTTATAAATCCAATTAAAGTTTGATTAAAATTCAAACTTTGACCATAGTCAAATATTATGATATAGATAATGTGGTCATCATAGTGATCGTGTTGGTATGATAGTCATAGAAATTGAAGTTACTTTTTAATAGTCAAAAAATAATTTTTTTTTTGCTTTTAGGTTTTTAACAAGTAAACTTTAGATTTGCAATGACAAATTTTTTTTATTTTGTTAGTAGGAAACTCAATTTCAGCCAAGTAATAGGTTGAAATGGTTTCCTCCTAAAATAATTTGGTGTATGAAAATTTAATTTTCATGTAGGGCCGATTTAATTTCATTTCCATCTCCTTAAATAGTTATCAAGCAACAACAATTGAAAACTAAATTTCATTTCCACTATGAAATTACATTTCCATGTTATCAAACAAGACTTAATTAGGATTTTTAGTAAAAGATTCAATAAAGTAGGATTTCTTCCTGCAAGAATTAGTAAATAGGTTGTCAAAAAGTTTCGTTCAAACGCTTTGTGTAAACTCTGAAGCAAATGATGTTTCTCTCCCAAAATTACAATTATACCCTTTAACATATTTTATCTTTTAAAGCGAGCATAACTTTTTATATTCTTGTCGAAATTCGACAAATTATATATATCCCTAGAATCATATCGATAAGCATTTCGCAACGAGTCCGAAATTGACTAAGAAAAATAAACATAGAAAAAATCGACATTTTTCTAAAAGAGGGTAAGTTCCAGTGTCAAATGTTAACACTGTGCACAGGATAATACATCATCTAACACCCTTAAAATAATCAAACTGGGTAGGATTGTTACCAAAGGTCGTATTCAGCGGACAAGGCTCCTGCTTTCAATGTGGTCTGAGAGAGGTAGATAGGCAGCCTTACCTCCATTTTGGAGAGGCCGATTCTTGAGCTCAAACCAAAGCAAATAATATTGTGAAAAAGTTTCGTTCGAACGCTTTGTGTAAACATCGAAGTAAATGATGTTTCTCTCTTAAAATTACAATTATACCCTTTAACATATTTCATATTTTAAAACGAGCATAACTTTTTATATTCTTGTCAAAATTCGACAAATTATATATATCCCTAGAATCATATCGATAAACACTTCGCAACGAGTCCGAAATTAACTAAGAAAAATATAAAAAAAATCAAGATTTTTCTAAAAGAGGGTGAGTTCCAATGTCAAATGTTAACACTGTGCACAGTATAATACATCATCTAACACCATTAAAATAATCAAACTGAGTAGGATTGTTACCAAAGGTCGTATTCAGCGTACAAGGCTCCTGCTTTCAATGTGGTCTGGGAGAGGTAGATAGGCAACCTTACCTCCATTTTGGAGAGGCCGATTCTTGAGCTCAAACCGACAACCCATTGCTTTGGGCAAACAACACCTGCCATCGTTCCAAGGTTCGACCAAGGCAGACAACACAAATGCAGTGCCATGATACTCATACCTTACGAGTGATCTTCTAGCGGCTTCTCACTTACAAATTTTATTATTTAAACAATGAATCTAAGTTGATCGTATCTCTAAAAACAAATTGTTATATGCTTAAAACACATTTTTTCTATATTTTTTTTCTCTAAAAAAAATGATTTTCACATTTTAATAACAATATTTATGATTTTTCCTCAAAAATTATTTTCAAACACTATCTTATTTTTAAACATTCATTACTTTTTTTTTCCTGATTTGCCAACTTTTTTTTCCCTTTGTTTCGATAGGTAAGCTGGTATTGAACCTACGCCCTTTTTTTTTTTTTTTTTTTGCGAAGTCTGACTTGGTAACTATGCGGTGATATTCCCACTGACGGTTGACCAGCTGAGCCATCTCAAAATTTAATATCAAGTTGGAGTTTTGGAATAAGTTGGCAAGGGGAAAATTTAAAATAGCAAAAAATCGGAAAGTTGCAGAAAAAATCCGGGAAACAATCAAAGAAATTTCAAATTTCAAAAAACAAGATTAAGTAAATACGTCATGATTTAATCGCAAAGTAGCAACTTTTTTGGAAAAAAAATCTAATTTCTTGAAGAAGTCTCAATTAAAATGCAATTTATTCATTTTATGAATAAGTAGCATTTAAATTACAACTTTCTCAAAAATATCGGTAACTAAACTATCCTATATACCGGTGTTTGTACCTCTAATACAAACATTTATGGGAAAACAAAAAAAGAGAACTTCACTAAAGCATGATACAACTTCTTGGCATGGCTTTCTGGTAAGCATCTCTAACAATAGCATTCCATTACAATTTTTCTTAAAGAAAATCTAAGCAAAATTACAAGATATTATAGAGAGTGCTCCTATGCACACTTAACACCCAACACTTCCCAAAAAATTGAAAACAATTGAAAGGAAAAAATTATAAAACTAAACATGCATACCCAATACCCAAAAAATAAAAATAAATAGAAGAAGCAATTACATAACTATCAGCACAAAATAATACAGGATATACCAGACATCAGAGACATTTCATCCAGCGCCACACCGAAGTGTTTTTTCAGATATTAAATCATTGTCCAGGCAAACTTCTGTTGATTAGCTATCCTTCAAAGTGAGTCCAAACAATAGCTTACACGGCAACAGGATCCTGTTTTTGAAGAAGTTTTGATCTAAGATATTTGAAACAACAAGGGTGTTTTACAGGTTCAAATTGCAACGTAAATGAAGCAACAAGTAAAAACTTTTTTACTTACCAAAAAATAGAGAGAAGAAGCAACAGTTTTTTTTTTTTTTTGAGAAAAAAAGAAAAGAAAAAGAAGCAACAGTTAACTGATCATTTAAACTCACAAATGTCAAATGATGAGTTAACATGATAGCCTAGGGGGGAATTCGAACTCAGGTCTCCTCCTTTTGGAGGCAGATACCTGGCCAGCTCACCTAACCCCTTGAGGTTTCGATTTCAAGGCCTTTTATCATAGTTTTAGCTTATCATTTATTTCTTTCCTGTTTGGGCAGTTAGTAATATATCATCCGCAAATAACATTCACCATGGAATCTGTAAAGAGACCCGGGTTTTTAAAACCCATATCGTATGGTGCTAGGTGGGGTTAGCACCCAAACCTTGTATTGGTGCTCCAAATGATGAGTTAACATGATAGCCTAGGGGGGAATTCGAACTCAGGTCTCCTCCTTTTGGAGGCAGATACCTGGCCAGCTCACCTAACCCCTTGAGGTTTCGATTTCAAGGCCTTTTATCATAGTTTTAGCTTATCATTTATTTCTTTCCTGTTTGGGCAGTTAGTAATATATCATCCGCAAATAACATTCACCATGGAATCTGTAAAGAGACCCGGGTTTTTAAAACCCATATCGTATGGTGCTAGGTGGGGTTAGCACCCAAACCTTGTATTGGTGCTCCAAATGATGAGTTAACATGATAGCCTAGGGGGGAATTCGAACTCAGGACTCCTCCTTTTGGAGGCAGATACCTGGCCAGCTCACCTAACCCCTTGAGGTTTCGATTTCAAGGCCTTTTATCATAGTTTTAGCTTATCATTTATTTCTTTCCTGTTTGGGCAGTTAGTAATATATCATCCGCAAATAACATTCACCATGGAATCTGTAAAGAGACCCGGGTTTTTAAAACCCATATCGTATTGTGTTAGGTGGGGGGAGCACCCAAACCTTGTATTGGTGCTCCACACCCTATCACAACCCAATACATTCCAAGTCAATTTAGGACTTTCTTTAGTTCTTGCCCAACCGTGCAAATCTCTTTCTATCTCTACCCTCTTTCATAGCAAGTCTTAGAGTCGGTTTTGGACTCTTTCTTTATTAGAACCCCAAGCGGGCTCCTCTCTCGTTATCTTTCCCTCTATCGTCTCCCTCTACGCAAAAACCCACCGAGACCCATCTCTCCCGCAGCCCACAATATCTCCCTCTCCTCCCGTATGTGATACAGCAGCCAACCATCTTCTTTTTGTTTCTGCTCTCTCCCCGTCCTATTTGTTGATGAAATAAGAAAGGAGGTTGGGTCTTCTTGGATCCAACTAGAAGTTCCACCATCCGGTAACATCCCGAGCATCCCTATTGTCGGATCACCATCTCCGAGAAGCACTCTAGATGCCTAATTAAACTACAACATTGATCCATTACAGCAGATCCGAAGGCAAGAAGGAGAAGGTGCCGATTTGAAGGGAGACTCGAACAAATTGGCGCTTTGGACACCAACCTCTTTGACCATGTCAACTCGAACCGACCTGATTTTTAAGGTTTTTGTCAATCGAATGGGGTCCTTATGGGTTTCCTTCCGATCTATTTTGTGGCGTCTATAAAGGTTAATTGACTCCATTCGATTGACAAAAACCTTAAAAATTAGTTTTGGCACGCTTCAAGAGGCCATAAAAGTAAAAGGGCTGACCTGATGGTCAAACCCTCTGACCCCGATGTAGGGTACCTAGTACCCTTCATTTTTTGTTCGAAAATGATTGGGCGAATAGGCCTCAAAACTAGGGTCAAAGACCCCCCAGCCGCAGCAGTGCACAATACTGCACACATCCAACAACACACAAGCTATTTGTGTTTTGGACCATGGTAAAGGTCAAGATTTGACCTTCCTGATCTCAGACCCATGGACCTTCTCGTTAAAATATCAGTTGGGAGACCCTCCATACTCTCTGATGTATTACCCATCTAACGGCTCAAAGCACATTTTATCATGCTTAATCTACTATTTTCAGAGCCCCCAAAACCGATGAAAATTTCTAACACTAGGCAAAAATTTTATTCCTGTTACTTGTTAAACTACCTACATGTGATAAAGGGAGCCACTTTGACCGCACAAATTTCTTTAATAGAAACTGTTTTTGGATTCGGCTCAGTAGGATAACCCCCTCTAATTTTATACCTAATTTACATCGAACGGTCATTTTAATCATAAAATAATTGTCTGCCTCGTTTTACGTGTTGGATTACATTAAGAAAACTTATAAACACTCAACTATGGTCGGGTGATCATTTTTACCGTTAAATGAATGGTCGAAGATTTTGATTAAGTTTGTATCATCGTACAATTATGCGTATACACATCTCCATCACTTAAGTGGAGGGCTTATCAGCTAAGAATTCTAAGAAGTGGGATGGGCCCACTCTCGAGGTTTGAATTTATTTTTAGGGTTTTTGAAAGGTTTACATATGGTATATGGGCCTTTGACTAGCCCATTGGTCGGCATGGGCCCACAAGGCGGACCTAAATATTTTTAACAGTTTGGATTTGTAAGTTTATTATAATGACCAGTGCCTTAAATGGTTTGGGCCTCTGTGTCTTACGTCGTTTCGCGTGAAAAAGTTACTAAGACCTACTTTTTATAACAAAAGCACACAAAGCTTAAACAGAGGGGTGTGCACGGATTTTGAGAGACGTAGACTGGTTTGAGCAAAAAAATTCGGTGAACGTAATTCAAAAACTTTTTCACTTACGAAATTTTTTCCAATTATGGAAAAACATACATGATAAGACGGTTATAACGTTTATTTTATTTTATTTTTTATTTAAGATCCCTAAAGGCTAAAATCCCAACCTTATTAGTATCTCGAAATCCGTGAAGGGTTTCGATCTGATTTTTTTTGTAGACCTAAAACAATGAAAAATATAACTTTTTATCTTAATGATATTTTTTCTAGTTGTGGAAAAATGTACATGAAAAGACTCACGAGTTTTTCTTATAAACTACACGCGCTCGTATTTTCGAGGTACGTTTTCCGAGTTTAATGAGTACGAACCGGAACATCAGGTATAGCAGCCACGAACCGGAACTTCAGATTTCACCTTCTTCAAGGCCAACTTGGGGGCCAAAATGATCACCCGACCATAGTTGAATGTTTATAAGTTCTCTTCTTGACGTAATCCAACACGTAGAACGAGATAGACAGTTTTTTTATGATAAAATGATCGTCCGATGTAAAGTAGGTATAAAATTAGAGGGGGTTATCCTATTGAGCCGAATCCAAAAACAGTATCCAGTAAAGAAATTTATATAGTCAAAGTGGCCCCCTTTATCACATGTAGGGGAACAAGTAAAGGAATAAAATTTCTGCGAAGTGTTAAAATTTTTACTGGTTTTGGGGGCTCTGAAAATAGTAGATTAAGCATGATAAAAGGTGATTTGAACTGTTAGATGGGTAATACATCAGAGAGTATGGATGGTCTCCCTACTGATATTTTACCTTGAAGGTCTATGGGTCCGAGATCGGGAAGGTCAAATCTTGACCTTTACCATGGACCAAAACACAAACAGCTTGTGTGCTATTGGATGTGTGCAGTATTGTGCACTGCTGCAGCTGGGGGGGGGTCTTTGACCCCAATTTCGAGGCTCATAAGGGCCTATTCGCCTAATCATTTTCAAATAAAAAATGAAGGCTATTGGGCACCCTACATCGGGGTCAGAGGGTTTGACCATCGGGTCAGCCCTTTGACTTTTATGGCCTCTTGAAGTGTGCCAAAACTAAAAAAAACCTGATTTTTAAGATTTTTGTCAATCGAACAGGGCCGACTAACGTTTATAGAGTTCACAAAATAGATCGGAGTGGAATCGGAAGGAAACCCACCTGTTGGAGTGTGAACGATTGGTTTCACGACGGTTCGGGTTGACATAGTCAAAAAGGTTGGTGTCCAAAGCGCCAGTTTGTTCGAGTCTCCCTTCAAATCGGCACCTTCTCCTTCTTGCCTTCGGAACTGCTGCAATGGATCAATGTTGTAGTTTAATTAGGCATCTAGAGTGCTTCTCGGAGATGGTGATCCGACAATAGGGATGCTCGGGATGTTATCGGATGGTGGAACTTCTAGTTGGATCCAAGAAGACCCGACCTCCTCCTTTCTTCTTATTTCATCAACAAATAGGATGGGGAGAGAGGATAAACAAAAAGAAGGTGAAGAGAAGATGGTTGGCTGTTGTATTACATATGGGAGGAGACAGAGAGGGAGAGAGATATTGTGGGCTGTGGGAGAGATGGGTCTCGGTGGGTTTTTGCGTAGAGGGAGATGAGAGAGAGAGAGAGAGAGAGAGAGAGAGAGAGAGAGAGGGAGAGAGATATTGTGGGCTGTGGGAGAGATGGGTCTCGGTGGGTTTTTGCGTAGAGGGAGACGAGAGAGAGAGAGAGAGAGAGAGAGAGAGAGAGAGAGAGATTTGCACGGCTGGGCAAGAAATAAAGAAAGTCCTAAAAGGACTTGGAAGGTGTTGGGTTGTGATAGGGTGTGGAGCACCCATACAAGGTTTGGTGCTCCCCCTACCTAACACCATACAATTTGGATTTAAAAAACCCGGGTCATTACAAAATCTCTTCCTGTATGTATATAGTTAACACATCCATGATTATGGCAAACAAATAAGGGCTCAACGCAGATCCTTGATGTAGCACAACTCCAACAAGGAACTCACTTGTCTCTCCCTTAGTTGCATGAAGCGGGAGCTGGAGCGGGATCGGATTCGGGAGCGGTAAAGCGGCAATTTTGAAAAAAACTAGGAAGCAGGAGCGCATAGGAAGCACACACGATATATATATATATATTAGATTTATTTTATCTACAATTCATTTTAATTAGATGATATCATGAAAATTTTCGCTTACAATATGAAAACTACATATACAACATCCAAAATGAAGGAGCAGCTCGTTGGGTCATCTGAATTGTTGCAATTTTTTTAAAATGTTGACTTGTAAGAATGAGATGGGAGAGTTCGTATTCGGTAAGTGGCATAATGTAATGTGAATTGGTGCTTGTGCCACTCTTTGGGATGAGTGCCACTCTTTGGGATGAGTGCCACATGAAATCAATAAGTATGGCAAGTGATATGGGCACCATGATCTAAAAATCTTTTTTGCAAATTATTGGCATGAAACATGAGCTCTATTTTCTGATTCAAAAAAATAGTTAGATTAGATAATGGTACTACCCCCAAGTTAAAGAATCATAGGCAGGGCTATCTTATGTTAATGATCTTAAACAATTCGCCCTACATAATTAACACAATAATTTCAAGTCCTAATTTAAATGATTGTGATCATGATTTGGGATGTTTAAGGGTTGTCATCTGGTTTGTTTACGGGTTGTCATCTCACATATACATTATTTCAACATAATGAATTAACGGTAGATATTAGAACCTTGCTTGATCTTTCACTTTTTTTAATAATTTTCTTCCTCTATAAGAAATTAAAAAGTACAAGGGACATCCCCTGGAAAAAAAAAGTTCATCAAATCAAGTAAATGGCAGATAAAAGTCTAAATGGCAGCCCGCTGGAAGCATCATTATCATCACCAGTATCACTTCCTCAAGTAGCTCCGGAAAATGAAAAAAAAGAGAATAATAATATACAAAATATGTGAAATAATTAAAAGATAGAAAATAGCCTTGCTATGACAAGTCTATAGCGTAGCAAGGTTAGGCGCCATGCCCTTCCCGCGACGCCCTTGATAGGGTTTACAATGGGTTTTGTCGTGTTTCTCTCTTTTTCTTATGTCAAGAAAATGGCATTCAAAGCATAATATCCAGAAGAAATTAGGTCTAAGGAACAAAGACAAAACTTCTCTTTTCTATCAACAAATTCAGCAGACAGAGGATAAATATTGGAGAGGATTATAATATCAGCAAAAAAGAAGAGATCTGTTACAGCAGAGGAGGTAATGTAAGTATATGATGGCTTAGAAAGTTCAACTTGCCGTTGCTAAGGAATGGTTAGAAGGTGAATTATACAGGGAATGTGTTTGCAAAGTACACAAAAGGGGGAAGGCAAAATAAAGAATTTATCTACAATGGGTATACAGTTCATTGCAGACTCAACCTAGACAATGAGCTGACTTCTTGTCAGCTGTGTAGCTATAGAACTTTGAGACACGAACGGATTTCCATGCACTTTAAAATATGTGCATGTCTCAAGGTCCACTCACTGCACAAGTTAGTCTTCAGTGAGCCAGTTCATAGGAGACAGTGAGCCAACGTCTTGTCAGCTGTCCATGACAAGACTTTGAGACATGTACAGATACTTATGGCATGCACAGACTTTAGACACCATAAACATCCGCGAATATCTTAAACTCCAAAGCAGTGCACAGCTCCAAGACGTTGGCTCACTGTCTCCACTGAGTCCTTCACTCATTGTAGTCTAAGTCCTCACTACACAGATGACAAGACAGCTCATTGTCTGCAATGAGCCGATGGCTCAATGTAGACAAGTTCTCAGATAACAAGTGAGCTTTTATTTTCCTTTTCTCTTTCACAAATTCACAAAGTGATTCTTAGCAATTGTAGAGAAAAACATAAGTTTCTCAAAATTTTAAATGGCTTAGGAGACTTTAGAGTGTCTAGCCATTTTCAACTAAAAAGCAAAAAATTCTCTGAATTGTATATGATTTAGGAAACTTTTATATATCATCATTGAGCATGAGTAATTTGGCTATTTTCAGGAAATCATGCTTCATTTCATAGCATATATGTTTCACCCAGCATTACATGCATAAATCCATCAAATCATAACTAGCGGTGCTCACCTTAGCAGTCAAGTTTGACACAGCCAACTGGAACTTTTCTCTTGTTTTTGAACCTGCGACATTTCCGGCCCTTGCCACCTTGCTGAATGCACCATTCAGCCAGGATGCACCAGCAGACACATACCTATCCAAAGTCAGAAGAATAAAAATAGGCAATTAACCACAAAGCAAATATTTGAAAGTATTTGAAGCAAGCACTAGGGTGGAAGCAAAATTTCTCTGCAAGGTAAGAAAGCAGAAGTGTAAATGATACCTCAGAAATAACATTCCTTCTATGAATGAGGTAGATGAATATCATCCATTACCAAATTCATGAATGATAAGAGAGTTTAAGGTGCTACAGCAGGAGTAGAGCTCAGATAATTGAAAGAATGTGTATGGAGAATTATGTGATTTCTCTCATACAATGGCATTTGGGGATTTTAAAATTTTGCTTGGTTCTCTGAATTTGAAAATAGTTTGTTTAATTCTAAGCTTTTTTGTAAGTAGACACTATTGCATAATTTGGAAGTAGTTTCTTCACGCTAGGGCTGTCAAGCGTGAAGATGTGAGTTCAAGTCTGAAGGGCAGCCACTTTGTGCATAAAAAGCCAAAGGTTAGATGACAGGTCTGTATTCCATCCACCATTGCCAGTACACCCTATATACGGCACCATCACTAGGGTGATGGCCTTTTTTTCAGGTCAAAAGGGGACCAAAAATGCCCATAACAATATACCTAATTCTCTTTCAAGAGATAAATTATATTAACCAAGACATCATTCATGCTAACAAACCAAATCAACAACTCTATGCCAAACGGCAACCACAATTCTAGTTAATATTTTAGATGGAACTCAACTTAGTAGAAAGTATTTCTGCACAAGTACTGATATGCTAAGTCAAGCCCACCGATGAGTTGGACCCTCTCAACTTCTTTATCTGTTATTACACTCATGGTCAAGGGGTCTTTTGTTGTTCAACATTCATAACAGAGTTCTAAGCAAAGTAATTTGTTCACAGACAATGGCCTCGGCAATTGCTGTGAACAAAGGGACCAGGAGTTTTTTTGTTCAGACAGAAGAAAAGGTCGGACCACATACCTATTTGTTTTGACAGCTGAGCCCGTATCATTCAACTTTCTTTCTGCTACAGTTAACGCAGCCATCGTTTTATCTGAAACATGCAATCTCTGATCAACAGATTTCACTTTCTCATTGACAACTGAAATGCCGACAGTAATTTTCTCTGTAAGTCCAACCCTTCTATCAAAGGAAATGACTTTGGCAGATGCATTGGCAGTCAAGCGATGCTTCTCATCAAATGCTTTAGCCTTGTTCACAGCATCTTGTCGAATTGCTGAACCTTTTGCCAGCATAGTTGTGACGACGTCTTGAGCTTTACTCACATATACTCTTCCATTGCTCGACGATGTGCTTTTAGCCTGAGAGGTGAATGGAAATAAATAAGTTTTAGCATGTCCAGTGTGTAAATATGACAATAGATTTTAGTCCTAAAACGCCGCTAGGTACAAGCAAAAAATACACTGGAGTTTACTGTGACACCTCAACGTTTATTGCATGGTTTTCAAAATGAGCTACACTCACAGCCTCATCTCCTATCATTGCTTCCTGCATGAACTGCCAGTTGAGAACATAAGAAACTTCAAAGAAAGCATTTACAAATGTAACACGTACTCTTAAATGGGGTTTACACACACCTCAACTTTTGGTACATAGTTTTCCACATGAGTTACACTCACTACCTGGTCTACTATTGTTGCCCCCTGCACAGCACCTTCGAAATATAAGTAACAATTTTAATAGGGCAAGCCAGGGGCTTTAAATGGCTTTAATCTACAGTTATTTGATCCAAATGGATCTTGTTCTATTGTCAATAGAAGTTTTCATGTGAAAATGATAGAGAGATCAAGAATGAAAGGAGCACTTGACCCACAACGGATGGGGAAGGCTTTATCCCTTAACATAATTTGGGCTACTAGAATATGATACCCTCGTGGCAATCTATAAAACAAGTGATTAATGCTCCTTGCAAGAAAGAAGCATTTGGCCTGAACCCAATAAGTTACTAACAATCGGTGGGATGGTTTCAACGTTTCATGCATTCAGGTGATATATATAGCAAAAAGAAAATAGTCAGCTTGACACGAATGCATGTCTGCACAGCAAAAGGAAAAAAGAAAATATAGTTCTGTCCTTGCCAACAATGAAGTAAAGCTACTTAGAAATTTACAAAAATAATAAAAACATAAAATCCTAACTTCACTATTATAAGGAGAAAAGGGGATGTTGAGAGCTTAGCCGAACCCACCCACCATATCAATCCCTATCTCCCTGTCCCTAGGGATAAAAGCCGTCAAGAACAGGTATGCTTTTTATTTCTATTTTCAGTCATTACTTCTTATTTTTCTCTCTTTTTTATTCTCATATTTTATTTTGTCTGCTTCTTTAAAGAAAACGCCTCTTTCTGGGCTCAAAGCTGTCAAGAAGAGGTAAGCTTTTTATTTTTTCAGTCATTACTTTTTTTTTTCCTCTCTTTTGAATTCTTATAATTTATTTTTTCTGCTGCTTCTTTAAAGAAACCTCCTTCTCCTTATTTTATTTTTTCAGTCATTACCTCTTACTCGTCCTCAATTATACGGGACAGCAACCATTAGATCACCATCAAACCTCTTCCCTATGGGTTGTGTTGTAATGCATTGATTTGAAGGACCAAATCAATCTCATCCTCAATAATGCCTCTTCCTCATCCTGGATAACGCACGCACATTTTTTTAAGACTTGCATCCATCCACTTAAATATGTTTGTTAGCACCATCATATACTCATCCTCAATAGTAAATGAAAGCTTTTTTTTTCCCTTTAGACATGCATGCATCTATACGATGTGTGTTAGCACCATCGTATATGGTAGTGCCCCCCTTTTCTTTCAGATCAGGCCATCAATCAGAGATTAAACAATCCGGATCACTCTACACATATAACCATTGGTAGATGATATTGGGATTGGGTGTTTCATAATACTGCTAAGCTTGTAATGGTGGGATTTGGTTCAGACAAGCATCCATTTTTACACATGAATACATTGGTATTTTATGGGATTGGATGGTTCAAAGTTTAATGTAACACCCTCAAATCTATGACAAAATTTTCACATGATTCAGTGGTGGCCAAAAGGGTCTTCAAGTTGGATGCGATGAGCTCAATAGTCAATACCTCTATTTTAAGTTGACATCCATGGTTTCTAAGGCCTTGAAATTGGGGAAAAAATGGTCGTACTTACTGTTGGTAAAAAAGGGCTTCATAATGGATGCCCCAATTTTAAGTTGATTTCATGGATTGCAAGGCATTAAAATCTATCACTTAAGGATTCAGTGGCGGCCAAAAGGGACTTCATAATGGACCGTGAATCATCTTATGCCCTAAATTTACTGGGCCTAAATTTGAGACCATGTATGGCTGACTTTTCATCTAGGCCTATAAATCAGGCCCAAAGGGGCCACTTAATGCTTAGATTGGCTGGGGTTGAATTTAAAATGGTTTACAGATATTCAAACTTCGGGTAAGGAGACAATTCTATATGCATTAAAATCTGCAGTAGCCTTTTATAAGTTGGATCAAACTTTACATGCATATAATATATATAATGTAGATGGAAATTGGATGTAATTGTTTTGTAATTTTACAATTTTAACATGATTTTTTATATGACTATGCCTTGAATTTTGCGATTGAGTGTGTTTTTTTTTCTTTTTACTTTTATGGGGGAATGAATTGAAGATTAGATGAATAAAGGAGAGAATGAATAAAAGTTGTGCTTTTTTTAAGGCCATTCATGAATATTTGTTCTCTCTCTATTTTTTTAATTTCTTTCTTTACTGACTCAATTACCTGGTTTCAAGCAGAAAAGGATTGAGGCTCGGTGAAAAAACTCTGTAACTGTCGGAACGATTAGAGAGAGTTTCATCTATATTTTCAACAGGAACAACATATGTATCAATGAGTTTAAATTTTAGTATTCATTTACTTATGATTTACTGGCCAATTATATGTTGCATTATCAAGAGGAATTTCAGGACATACAACAAAAATTAGTTAAAAATGGGGTTTGCATAGCAAAGATGGCACTTACAAGAAAAATATTGTATATAAGGATGTTTTAAATTTAATTGCATTAGATGTAATGAGGCTTTCTGTAACTTTTTATTTTCTATGACGTACAATAATTCTTTCGGTATATATTAGTGGTGGTGAGTTGGGGATTAAAGAGTTTGATATACTTACCCAAACAATCACACATGTGCATTGCATTTGCATTCTACTAGTAAGGGATATAATATTTAAGACACGGAAAATGGGTATCTGGGCACTTGCCCAGCGTTTGAACACTAGGGAAGTACCCAGATTCAGGTGCTGGCACACATTCCCTAGGATTTGCCCTTCCATAGTGCATATTAGAAAAATCTTTAGGGAAACACCCTTGATCTAACGGTGTTAATATGAATAGTCAATTGATGAAATGTTTCACTGTTCATTTTCAGATCATTGACCACCGTAGATGAACGACGGATGATCCTTTTATTTATTTAGTCTTTGAACGATAATGAATCGACCTTGAACCAAAATCTGTGGCATTCAAACTTGTGGTTTGGGTGACACGTGGCACTCATCACACTCTTGCCCAGAGTTCAAATGTTGGGCTCTTTCCCAGAGTCCCGATGCTCTTAAGAGAAAATGCCTAACAATGTAATTAAATTTAGGAAATGAAAACAATTTAAAGAAAATTGATTTTTGATTGGAAATGTAGTGCACAAACAGCAACAAGAAACACCTATAACTTGTGTCCTTGTTACACCTATTAGTTGTTAGCTAAATTAACAAAAAAATCATGAAGAATAGGTACATACCGATAACAATAATGCAATTTCAAGGGCTTTCGGATCTTTGAATGTCACGAATGCAGTCTTTGATTCTCCAATACCACTGCTAAAAAACAACCAAATATTAACAAAACCTGAATTCATCAAAACGCAAAACCCTGAAAAAATCCACACTAGTATAATATAGTCTTATGAAAAGTCAAAACTTCAAAATATTATATGATTGAAGATCTTGTTCGACACACATATTCAGAATGATATATGTGATGAATTGAATTCACCAATCTCTCACCGTCTCTCCCTCTTTCTCGCTCTCTTTGAAACGAATTTCATGAAAATTTCTTTTTAAAGATGGCATATTGAATAATGGTATCTTGTTATGAGGCTTCCCCAATTTGACCAAGCGACCAGCAAATTGAAATCGCAGAACACTACTGACCATTGTTTAGAAACTCGAAAAATACTGCTAGCATTTTCTGGTATATATCAGTACCGGCCATACTCCACTGGTTTTAAGTAAATTTAGTAAACATGATAGCCTGAAGGAGGATTTAGTTAAAAAATAAAATTAATTATTGTCACATTGCATATATTTTGCTATCTAGACTCTACTTTACAATCAGATGGTGGACTTAAGGAGGAAGTCTCAAATAGGATCAATCCTGGTTGGATGAAATAAAGGCAAGCATGCAGAGTTCTGTGCGACCCACAGTTCCACTTAGATTAGGGGGATGTTTTTATAAGATGACGGTTAGACCTGCCATATTATATGGTGCGGAATGGTGGGCTACGAAAAAGTGATAAGAAGGTCGAGTACACATCCACCTCGTATGTTGAGGTAGATGTGTGAAATAATAAGAAAGGATAAAATTTGAAACAGAGTACATAAGAGGAAATTTGAGAGTGGCACCTAGAAAGGAAAAAAAATAAAGAATGTCCCTTAAGCTGTTTCATACATTGTTCATTGGAGTACAGAAGTGTATAAAGCGTTGAGACGCTACAAGCACAAAGAAGTAGGAGAAGAAGAAGACCAGTGAAGACTTGGATGGAAGCCGTGAGAAGGGACATGAACGATCGCAAAGTTATAGAGCTTGGCGCTCAGTAGAGAAAGAGGACTCGGAAGCTGGCCCCAAATAGATGGGATACGGCTGTGGTGATAATGATGATGATGATGATAATGATGACCTCGGTTTTTTAGAGGTATCCCTCCTCACAGACCCCTACAAAAATGACCGCTAGATCACCTATCTAAATACATCCACCTTAGAACAAAGATTTGCATAGATTACGAAAAATCCACAAACTTATCATAAAATGATTAAGAGATATCTAAATAAAACCCTAAGACAATACCAATGTATCAAAAAACTAAGTAAAATAACAATAACAAATCAATCCCAATCACTCACTGCAATTATTCACGATCAGGTATTTTCCATTTATTGAATGTGGACATCTAAATCAGGCATTTTCCAATATTTTATTATTAGAAAAAAAATTGAAGATGCTTTATACCTATATCATAAATCTCAAAATCATATTAAAAAAAAAAAAAAAAAACTAAAAAGTTGTAAATTAACCTTCGAATCTCGATATGTTCTATATCGCCAGAAAATGAGAAAAATTCCTTGATCTCCCTTTCTCCTGCTAGATCTGAAACATGCCCTACCTGAACCGTTCTTGCCTGAAACAAAGTAAAAAAAAAATTAATAAAAATTGCTCTCAGAGAGATCTTGAAAAAAAAAGCAACCAAATTATGAAAAAATAAAAAATATTTTTAATTTCACCTGCATTTTTCGAGATCTCCTCAATAAGGTGTTCGTTTTTCTCCCACCGTTTTTTCCAGTTCAGAGTTTCTTCTTCCAGTTGTGACAATTGGAATATGTGAGGGGCAGAATGTTGGTTTATAAGTACCCTTAGATTTTGTGAAAATATCGAAATTTGCCCTCAGTATACAATGTCGAAACTACCCTTGTTCAATTTCATGTTGACCAATATACCCTTCAATGTGTTGCTCTTTTGGCTCCATTTCGGTTGGTACTTTTGATATTTTTAAAAATGGGAAAAGCAAAATAGAGGCAAGGTGTGGATTCTTTACTTGCCGACAATGACCTTATCCGTCTATCACGTATGTCGGGCACCTTCACGCCCTCAATGAATTTGACTAAAATGCCCACTGGACTAAATGAAATAGCTGTAACAGCATTATTTGTTGACATTGACCCTGGTCAATTGCATCAATAAGCGTCACGTGGCTCACATCACACATATTTTTGACACTATTTGGTTCAAATGGTGTCACGTGGCTTATATTATTGGTCTATGTCCTCTAATTCTCTCGTTCACCTAGTAAACCGTGAATCGGATACAACAAATAAGTTAAATTCGGTTTGATTTTGTATTTCTTATCTCTACATATTAAAAGGTGGGAAAAATTACATGAAAGCATTGATTTGCATCACACTCAAATCTAATTTTTATATTATTTTTTTAGATGTGTATCATATGAAATCAAAACCTAACTGATTGGCTAACGGTACTTTCATGATATCAAGTTTTGTTATATGAAAATTTGGGGCGAATCATAATTTGGGTATGGTATACACATTAGTTCAATTCAGTTTGATATGACAAATAATCAAATTATTTTACCTTAAAACAAAATTTTAGAAAGGATAGAAAGGAAAATTTTTAAATTTGTATAACTAACTAAGGACTTTTCCTTTTACTAATGAGTGCAAATTTATATTATAAGATGAGAGCCTGTTAGGTCCTCCAAACGAAGGAGAAGAATTTATTGGGAATGATCAAAGAAATAGCTTGTTCTGGACTAGTTTCAACCAATGTATCAAAAGTAGTATCTGACTCGGGCATCAGTCTTGGGAGGACTGATACGACTCAACCAATACGTATAGGGCTATTTTTTTTTTAATAAAATAAAAATCACAAAGCCTCGATCGGAACTATGACGTATCGGCCGATACCCGATACAAGATACCGATACGTATCGGTATCGACTGATTTTTGATACCTTGGTTTCAACGGTCCAAATTTTATTTCTAAAAAAATACATGATAAAGATGAATTTTCAGAAAAAAATTTCAAAGATGATCTAAGCAATGCGTCTGTGCTCCATGTGATATCAAAATAGTATTATGAGTACCACATGGGATCGTGGAAAACGCCACCATCTTCCATTGGAGGATGGAACCTTTTACCTTATAAGATTAATAAATATTTTTAAAACTTATTCTATCCTTAAATAACTTTGTTGGACACATGTAAACTTTACTTTGCACAAAAAAAAAAAATATCAATTAAAATATGGGAGCCATTACTTATACTCGGACATGTGACATGTGAAAATGGATTTTGGGTTGTTTGATTTAAAGTTCATGATCTATAGATCCTTAATGGATATAATTGGAGCAAAACACGATATTTATCATATGATCTATTGTTGTCAACCATTGAATCAAATAATAGTCTTTGACTATATTTAATCACATGATGAAGAATATATTTTGCGCTAATCTTTTGTACTAAATATCTTTAAATGAAGGGCTCCAAATCAAACGGTTTCGATAGTGTTTTCATATAGCAAATGTCGCCAAACTTGTAGGACTTTGTTTTAAACTTGGTGCAAGAGCCTAATTTTCGAGTGTAAGTAATGACTCCCTTAAAATATTTGTATCATCTAATCCGAACACTTAAATGTGAACCATATATAAATATTAATATAAGTTTTATTTATATTTCTGCAGCTAAAATCATTTTTTAAAGAGTTACTCTACAAGTGTCCGCCTATCATGCGTAGACACGACAGTTTACACATTTATGTGACCATGCTACATGCATGAATTTCTAATGCATGGAAGTCCATCCACGTCATGCAAGTCATACAACACATAAATGTGTGTTACGGCTTTAATGCACGTAATGGGTAGACACCAATTGTAGACTAACTCTTGTTTAAAACACATATAGTAGTAAGGGCCTGTTTAGATAAGGGAAAAGGAAAAGAAATCATGTGAAAAGAAAAAAAATGTGATACTTTCTTATGTTTGATAACAAAGTTGTATCACTGGAGATCATAAAAAAATTCAAAATTTTATTTTCCATTGGAAATCGACAAATCCCTCTAAAATAGGAGGATTTCATCGGAAAACTTTTGCCATTCTCGATTTCTCTCTTTCTCTCTCCTCTATCTCTCACTCTCTTTTTTAATAAATAAATTGAAACAAAATCAATTATTAAAAAAATTATAAAAATTAAAATAAAATAATAAAATTTTAGATTTTTTTTTAAAAGTAAAAAAGATAAAGATAAAATAAGAATAATAAGAATAAAAATAAAAAATAAAATAAGACTTAAAAAAAATTAAAACAAATTAAAAAAAAATAAAAATAATAATTAAACAAATTTTTTTTTAAATAAATAAATAAATTTTAAAAATTCAAATAAAATAAAAATTAAAAAATTAAAAAATTAAAAATAATAAAAATAATAAATTAATAAAAAAATATAAAATAAAAAAATATATTTTTAATAAAATAAATAAATAATAAAAATAAATAAAAATAAAAAATAAAAATACAAAATAAAAAAAATTAACATTTAAATTTAAAAAATAAAAAAATATTTAAAATGCAAAAATAATAAAATAAGATTTAAAAAATAAATAAAATAAAAATACAAAAATGAAAATTTTAAAATTTTAAAATAAAAAAAAATAATAATAAAATTAAAAATATTTTTTTTAATAAAATAGAATAAATTAAAATAAACAATAATAATAATAATAATACAAAATTTTAAAAAATTAAAAAAAAATAAAAAATAAAATAAAAATAAAAAAATTAAAAATTATAAAAAAATTAAAAATTAAAAAATAAATTAAAATAAAAATGTAAAACCTAAAAAAAATTAAAAAACAATTAAAATAAAAATGTAAAAATTAGAAAATATTAAAATTAAATTAAAAAATTTAAAATTAAAATACAAAAATTAAAATTAAAAAATTAAAAATAAAATTTTTTAATAAAATAAATAAAAAATAAATTAAAATAAAAAATAAAAATACAAAATTTCAAAAAATTATTATTTTTTTAAATAAATAAAAATACAAAAATAAATAAATAAAAAATTTTAATAAAATAAATAAAAAATAAAAAATAAATAAAATTAAAAAATATAAAATAGTCAAATAATAAAATAAAATAAATAAATAATAAAATAAATAATAATAATATATAAATTATAATAATAAATCAAATAATAAAATAAAATAATAAAAATAAAAGAATGTATATATATATATAATATTTATTTTAATTACTTTAATTATTTATTTTTAGTTTTAATTTTTTAATTTTTATTTATTTTATCAAAAGAAGGACAGAGAGAGAGAGAGAGAGTGATGTTATTTTTTATTTTTTTTATTTTTTTAATTTTTTACTTTTTATTTATTTATTTTAAAAATAAACTAAAAAAAAAATAATAATAAAATTAAATATAAAAAATTTTAAAATTGTAAAAATTTTAAAAATTTTAAAAAAAGAAAAAAAAAAGAAAAAAAAAAATAATTAATTAAAATTAAATCTCTCTCTCTCTCTCTATCTTTCTTATCTATCTCTTATAATTCTTCTTTTTAGATGTCTCTCTCTCCAAGTCTTTCTCTCCTAAATTTTCTCTCTCTACATATTTCTTTTAATTTTTCTCTCTTAATTTTTTTCTCTCTCCTCAAATTTCTTTCTCTCTCTTAAACTCACTTTTTCTCTTTTCTAATTTTTCTTTCTCTCACGAAATTTCTTTCATAATAGAAAATTAAATTTATTAGGAGTGTGAGATACACTATCGATAATGGTCATTTTCTATTTTCTATGTGCCAATTACACAATCCAAACACCGAAAAATAATGAATTCCCAAAGAGCTGGAATCCATTGGATTTACAAAATCTTTTCCTATGTTTTCCGAAAAATTGCCAAACAGGCCTTAAAAGAATAATGGATCTGTAAAAGCCTTCCCTGAGGAAAACTTAGAGTCCCTCTATTAAGTCAAGGGAACAAGTGATTGAGTAATCTAAGATTGACACAATCATAAAAAATTTAGATATCATCGAATCTAATACCATCCATTCTTAGCACTCAAATTCATTTGAGGAGTTGATGTTGACAAAAATTTATTGCGTCCACAACTGCCCCAATCATAAAAATGAATGATGTTGGATCCAAAACCCAATAAAACTGTATTCACTAATCACAAAATTTTAATCTAGACTTTTTTAAAAATAAAAAAAATTGTGACTAACGTCTTATTCATTCACGATTTTTCTCAATAAATCAAAATTTTCTTAATATTTTTATATATTTTCATAATTTTTAATTTTGAATTATTTATTCTATTTTTATTGTTTTTCCTGATTTTTCTCAAACTTTTCAAATTTTTGTGAGTTTTTCTAAATTATACTCTTGTTGACATAATTTTGAACCCCGATTTGGTGATTATGGTTCGAGTTTAGATTATAAACAAATACAAATCGAGTCTATTGCGTGAGTTGTAAATTTTGACATATTTTAATTTGAACTGATTGTTACTTAGTTCGATGGTTCATATATTGGATTCAAATTCAGGTTTGCAGTTTTTGATTTACTACGTTACTTGATTTTTTTAGAGGTAGAATGAGTTTTCGGAGCATCTCCAACCTCTCTGACTGGCTATGTCAAAAGTAATCATTGGAGATGCTGAGATGACATTTATAACATCATCCATAAAGCCCTTAGAGAAATAACGTATGTGGTTTTTGGTTTTTCTAACCACATATATTATATTTTTTTAGATGCCTTTAAAATTGATTGCTTCAGACTAGATGATGGAGATCGTGTTTTACCCCGATCTTCCACAAAATGGATCTCAAGATCATGGCACGCCTATCAGACGGTCAGTTTTTTATTCTATATATCACAATCCCAAAAAATGGCCCTAGAATCACATTTGAGTGTGATGTGTGCCATATGATTCAAGCACCACTTTTTGGGGATCTGTGAGTCTGTGACACATGGAATAAAAAATGGACCGTTTGATAGGAGCGCCATGATCTCAAGATCCATTATCAACGATTTTCAAGGGGTTTGGGACGCGAGCACTTTCAACAAATGCGTGGGTGCGAATAGAGCCACCCAATTTTATAATGAAATAGTGTTTTGCTGGTGGGACGTTATTGCTAACGTATGAGAGTGTAGGTTAGTTCCACGTAGGATAAAACATATTGTGTTGAGTAAAAATGAAGGGACAATATTATACAATGGATAATTTTTTATAGGCAATTTTGTAGGCAACTTATGTGGCGCGACGTGATTGGCTGGTTGAACACCAAGTGGGGCTCAAACAATGCAGCTAGTCACGTCACGCTACATAAGCTGATAGAAAAAATTTCTACCAAAAATTGTCCAACACTTATAATTTTCCAAAAACAAGTTCCCTCTACCCCTTGTTTTTAACCGTTTCAGTTGTCAGCGGAGATTTGGGTTGTGTTTGGCATAGCTCTATGTTAGCTTTTGTTAGAACAGATTTCGCCTACTTTAGCAAGTTCCTATTTTCTTTGCTAATTCCTTGCAAAGTAGGGTTTACCTGCTCTAGCAGCTACCTCCCTGCTCTCTACTAACTCCGTATAAGAGAAAATAAAATCTGCTATGGCAAGGAGTGAGCAGAGAGGAGGGGAGAAAACAGATAAATCTTGCTATGCAAAGAGTTATCAAGGAGAAGGGGGAACCTGCCAAGCAGGTAGTAGGATGTTAGCAAAGAGAATGGGAACTTGCTAAAGCAGGTGAACTCTGATAGAGGCTAACACAGAGCTATGCCAAACACAACCTTGATATCCCCGTTGAAGATGCTCTAAAACTTAAATATTAATGCAAACCTTAAAAATCGTGAAGTCTTTTATTTTTTTGATGAAAAGAGTGTAATTCATTAATATGAAGTAGTAGAAACAACGTTTTGAATTGGGGTGGGAAGATATAAAATGGTATATTGAAATAAATTCATTGCCATACCTTACTGGTATGCAGTGCCTAGATTTATAATAAAAAAGTTTCTCAAAATAATTACAACATACTATAATGAAAAGGAAGTTGATTTTAAGTGAAAAGGATTATCTGAAATCAAGGAATAAGATTTTGGCTGATTTTAAGTGATAAGGATGATTTTGGGTAATCCTTATAAATCAAGGAATAAGATTTGGGCTGATTTTAAGTAATAAGGATTATCTTAGGTAATCCTTATCCTGGTGATAATGTGTTACTATCAAATGAAGCCGGTTATCAAGTAGGGTGAGTTTGTCCCGAATATCTTCAAACCGTTGAGTGCCAAGACTTTTGGTGTGGATATCAGCAAGCTGGTCTTTGGATGTGACAAAGAAAACATCAAATTGTTTGTTGGCTACTTTCTCTCGAACAAAATGAAAGTCGATTTCAATATGTTTAGTTCGAGCGTGAAATACCGGGTTTACAGAAAGATAAGTTGCGCCAATGTTGTTACACCATAAGGTAGGCACTTTGACGATTAGTCTCAACTCGTGAAGAAGAGATTGGACCAATGAGAGTTCAATAGTAGCCAATGCAAGGCCACGATACTCAGATTCCGAGCTTGATTTGGAAACAATGCATTGTTTTCGCGAGCTCCATGAAATTAGGTTGGGACCGAGATAAACAAGAAAACCACTGGTACTTCAACGATCATCAGGACAACCAGCCCAATCGGCATCAAAGAAGCTTTGGAGATTAAGTGTGTCGGTTGGTCGGGTCATAATGTCAAAATGAGTTGTGTGCTTGAGATAGCGTAAAATTCTCTTGGCAGCTTGAAGATGCTCATGTGTGGGGGAATGCATATATTGGCACACACGACTACGAAGAAGGAGATATCCGGCCTTGTGATGGTTAAATATTGAAGAGCTCCAACCAGGCTTCTGTAGTGAGTGACATCAACCAATGATTAACCTTGATGCTGAGAAATAAGCCAGCAAGATCTCGTGTAGCTTCCACACCAAGAAAGTAATGTATTGGTCCGAGATCTTTGAGCGCGAATTTAGATTGAAGAACATTAATGAGGTGAGAGATAGCAGCAGCAGAGGATCCGGTGACGATGATATCATCAACATAAACAAGTACAAAGATCTGTAGTTTGGTGCAAGTTTTGATGAATAATGACGAGTCAGCCTTCGAACTGATGAAGCCAAATTGGTGAAGAAAATGTGCAAGACGATACCATGCGTGCACCGCTTGTTTTAATCAGTACAAGGCACGTTGAAGGAGACAAACATGAGATGAAAGTTGAGGATCGATGAGCCCCAGTGGTTAGCACATATATATGGTTTCTGTAAGATATCCATGTAAAAAGGCATTTTGGACATCTAGTTGATGTAAAGGCCAGCTGCGAGTAACAACAAGACATAAAACCGTGCGGATGGTGGTCAGTTTAATGACCGAGCTGAAAGTTTCATCATAATCCAAGCCTGGTTATTGATTGAAACCTTTGACGACAAGTCGGGCTTTATACCTATCAATAGAACCATCGGCTTTGCATTTAATGCGAAAGTTTATTACCAATAACATTCATATGTGGAGTGAGTGGTACACGTATCCAAGTTTTATTACGAACTAGTGCATTAAATTCATCAACCATTGTTGACCGCCATTTTGGATCAGTTTGTGCTTTCGTGAAGCATGTACGTTCAACATCATAGTCCAAGGGGTAACGAGTTGTGCAAATGCTTTGGGTTTGAAGATGTCATCTTTGGCTCTAGTGACCATGTGATGAAGTGGACCACCAGGCTTATTGCTTTTTGGTGGATTTGGTTGTGCTGTAGTAATTTCAAGTGATTCGCCTGGTGTCAATGGGACATCAGTTGGTGTAGCTTGGCCATGTGAGTTTGATGGGTAAAATGCTACAGTGGATGTGGTTTAAGTAGATGGTGGTAAAGGGGTGGCTGGAGTAGACTATGAAGATTGGGCTTGGGTGGTCATTGGTGTGGATTGGTGGGAGGGTGTGGATGATAGTGACGAGGAAATTAGACTTTGTGTGGTGAAGGAAGTGGTAGTTGTTGTATGGGTATGAGTAGTGGGAATGCGTGGAGGGATAGATTGGGGGAAATATGAAGTATGCACATGGAATGTTGAAGTAATGAGAGAGGGGATGGATGATGGGTACGTATTATTTATATGGGATGGTTTAGGAACATGTTCGGTTTTAAAGGGAAACACTTTCTCATTAAATATCACATGCCGTGAGATAAATAGACGCCCAGTTAGAATGTGGTAACATATATAGCCTAAGTATGTTTCACTGTATCCGAGGAATACACAAGAAACAGATCGAAAAAGTATTTTATGATTGTTCCATGGGCGAAGAAGAGGAAAACACTCACAACTAAAGACTTTAAGAGAGGTGTAGATTGGTGGACGGTTGAAAAGACGTTCAAAAGGAGTTTGATGGGCAAGTATAGGGGAAGGTATGATGTTTATGAGAAAACAGCGGTTTCAAAGGCATGATCCCAAATTTTTTGAGGGATGGAGGATGCGGCCATGAGAGTCAAGCCGGTCTCAACAATGTGTCGGTCCTTTTTTTCAACAATGTCATTCTGTTCAAGAGTATATGGGCACAAAAGCTGATGGATAATACTGTGTTTTACAAGATATGACTTAAATTTAATAAATTTACCTCCACCATCACTGTGAAATATTTTGACCTTGGTCCCAAGTTGGGTTTCCATAGTAGTTTTAAACTTAATGAATGCCGACAATGCTTCAGATTTTTCCACAAGGGAAAAAATCCATGTAAAGCGAGTGAAGGCATCAATAAAACTCACATAATATTTGAAACCATTTGATGATAAAACAGGTGTAGGGCCCAATAAGTCGGAGTGAATTATTTCAAGGGGTTTTGTAGTAGTGGGAAAATGTGACATAAAAGGAAGTTTGTGGTTTTTGCCCATTTGACAAGGGGTGCAAAAATTCATACATTTCTTGGAAAGTAAAGGTAATTTATTTGAAAATAAAATAGAACGAGTGGTCTGGAGAGCTGGATGACCAAAGCACTGATGCCAAATGTCTATGGAAGTACGTTCGCCCACAAACGCTTTTGGAGGTGCTTTAAAATAGGTACGCAGGTGAACTTGAAGATAGTACAAGCCATCTTTATTCGGTCCTTGGAGCAAGAGTTTCCTCATATGACGATCCTTGATAGTAAAAAAGGCGGGATAAAATTCAAAGAAGACATCATTGTCTGTGCAAAACTTGGAAACAAATAGAAGATTTATAGTTTTCTCAGGAACATGAAGAATTTGATTTAAGCGAAAAGATTGATTAGAAATATGAAAAGAGGAGGACCCAATGTGGGTAATGGGAAGCCCGAAACCATTACCTATTTTCAGTTGATCGAGCTCTTGGTACTCCAATTTGAGAGACAAGTTGCTTAAATCTATAGTGAGATGATTCGTTGCATCGAAATTCGGATACCAAACATTATCAATGATTGGGGAGGAGTTGGAGGCAACCATTGCTTGTGGCCGAGTAGTAGTGGGTGGTTGAAAGGACTGATCAAAGCGGTACCAACAATTTTGTACCATGTGATAGAACCGGCCACAAAGTTGGCATTGCATACGATCATCACCACGTTGGGCAACAAAGTTGGGGAGAGATTGGCGACCACGGCCACGTCCACGACCGCGACTATGGTTGCAATTATCACGAGAAAATTGCCGATTGGATCCGTTGTTAAAGGAGGAGCCATCGACTTTGGACGCCATGTGAGCTTGGGGAATAAGACCTTCTGATGAAGGTTGGTGTTGAAGAAGATGCAACTCCTGGTTGAGGAGAAGACCATGAAGAAAATCTATGGTAGCTTCAAATTTAGTAGGTCGAGCGTGAAGTGAAAAGGTGAATGGGTCATATTCAGGCCTAAGTCCTTTTAAGATATGCCTCACGAGATCGAAATCAAACAAAGTTTGAGAGACAGTGGCCAAATTGTCCAACAATGTTTTCGCTTTTTGAAGGTAGTCTGTCATGGGCAGATCTCCTTTCTTCATGGTTGGCAGTTCGAGTTTTAATTGCATAATACGACCCTTTGTGCGCGAGGCAAAGTGTTTCTCAAGGGCGCTCCATGCTTCCTGCGAGGTGATAACACCAACAACTCGGGAGAGGGCATACTCAGAGAGAGAAGACAACATCCATCCAAGGATGATCTAATCCTGTTGTACTCATGCAGTGTACACTGGGTTAGGGATGGAAACGTTTGGGACGTCGAGTTTTGGTATAAATTGTGGTGGGCAAGGATGGCTTCCATAAACAAAGCCTTGAAGATTAAGTCGTTTAAGAAGGGGTTCAAACTGAGTTTTCCAGAGGATGTAGTTTGTTTTGTCAAGTTTGAGAATACTGTGGTGTACTGAATTGGGAGAGGAGATGAGGAATGGGTAGAAGCCATGAGAAGGCTCTGATACCATAAAAAACTTTATGCACAATAATGGTAAATTAAAATGAATTCACTGCCACACCTTACTGGTATGTAGTGCCTAGATTTATAATAAAAAGGTTTCTCAAAATAATTACAACAGGCTAGAATGAAATCAAGGAAGCTGATTTTAAGTGATAAGGATTATCTAAAATCAAGGAATAAAATTTTGGCTGATTTTAAGTGACAAGGATTATTTTGGGTAATCCTTATCCATCAAGGAATAAGATTTGGCTGATTTTAAGTGATAAAGGTTATCTTGGGTAATCCTTATCCTGGTAATGATGTGTTACTATTAATAGAGTCTCCTACAACTAGGGTGTTATTGGGTCAGTTTTCATGCTAAACTGAAACCGAATCGATAACTATCGATTTCTAGTTTCTCAAATTGAAACCGAACCGATGAGCCTCCAAACTGAAATCAAACCGATAGTTATTGGTTATCGGTTTGGTCGATTTAGTCGGTTTTCAGTTTCTAAATCTCAATTTTTTTATTTGTAAAATTAAAAAAGATAATAATAAGAAAGAGAGAGATAGTGAAGAATAAAGAGAGGAATAGAGAGAGAGAGAGAGAGAGAGAGAGAGAGAGAGAGAGAGAAACTTGTGATGGACGGGGCTGGCGAGCGAATGGCCGAGGTGGCCGGTGGGAATTGGGAAGTGGAAACAAATGGGATATGACACAACAAGGGTTTCTGGCTTTTTGCTTGTTTTAAGTTTTAAGGTTTATCCCTTATTTTCTAATTTTTACGTTTTAACTTTTAAGTTTAGATTTTAAAAGAGAAAATTTTAATTGCAACCTATTTTTATATGGACCAGAGTAATACTCTATTATCGGTTCAGTTTCTTTTTATGTCAAAACCGAAACCGAACCGAGAACCCAATAAGTCACGTTTCCAAAATTGAAACCAAACCGATATGCCCTAAAACTGAAACTGAACTGAAATTTCGGTCGGTTTTGGTCGGTCTGGTTAGTTCGATTGATTTTATGCATAACCCTACCTACAACAATAATTGAATCCTATCCCATCTCCAGAGCAAATTGGACACTGATTTGTAGAGCTATAGCCTCAGTAAACTCTGCATTTATAGCTGACCTGAGATACTTTCCCATTGCATTAATAACCTTACCCTCATGATCCCGAGCAATTACTCCAATACCTCCTGTGGAACTTTTGTAGGCACCATTCACATTAATTTTTATGAACCTATTTTGAGGATTTTGCCATATGCCTTGCGTCTCTTCAGATTGAGCTCCGATCCCTCTGGGTTTACCTGTGCCTCAAATATATTTCGTAAAAAAATCTTGCACAAATAATGTAGCTTGATATGGATCACTCGGTTTATCTTCATTCACCATCTTGTTTCTGTCGTTCCATATTACCCAGGTCGCCGTGAAAAACATGTTTAAGGTTTTCAGCTCCAATTTTCTCCATAACAGATGAGATCCATCCGCTTATTGACACTTCCTCCGCTAGATGAACTAAGGAACCACATACGATCGAGCAACTTTCTCACAATCCTTAACAACATGTAAAGTGGTTTCAATCTTCGACTAACATATGGGGCAATGATTGTTTATATCATTCATCCTTCTCTGTAACCGGCAAGATGTTCTTAGACATACGCCAAGCAAAAACTTTTATCTTATTTGCCTTGTAATGTTTGTAAGAGGGATATAATGGATCGCCTCATAATCTAATGGGTGAAAGAGATTCTGCTTTGAGAAAGTGCAGATTAAAGCTTTGCAATGGGCGCGAGCCAAGAATCTGAGTTCTCCTTATTCGATTCAAGACTGCATTCAGAAGATAGAGGTAGTGGAAGCGGGTAGGACCATCTAGATTGAAGATTAGTGGGAAGAATTTCTGAGTGGAAGAAGTTCTTAGCGGATTAGTTTGTTTTTTCCTTAGCTTCTTTGGTGTCTCTCTGTTGAGTTTCTTGCTCAATGGGGGGTGAGCTTCAGTCTATTTAGATAAGTTTGTTGTGATTTTGGGGGCGTTGGGTGTGCTGTTGATTTGGTTTTTTGTAATCATTTTATTTTTAATACAAGGGTGAGGTCCCTGTAAACTCACGAGAATTATCAAAAAAAAAAAAAAAGATCCGCCACCTTTTGCAATTGATTGGTGGCCCAAGTGATGTGCTAGGCCTAGGAATCCTACGATTATTCCAAATGTTTACGTCTTCTCCATTCTCGATTCCCCATATAAGTCCTTGCTCTAGAATGTTTCTAGCTGATAAGATACTCCACGTACGTACATGATGGATTTCGACCAAGAGGCGCTTCCACGAAGCTTGAGTTGAGGAAACACAGAGCCTTTAAAAGTTGGTAAGCGGTTGATTGTGGGCAAGATATTAACCTCCAACTTTGTTTTGCTAACAATGCCAAGTTAAAAGCATTAAGATCTTTGAAACCAAGACCACCAAGTCCCTTTACCATACACAATTTCTCACATGCTAGCCAATGGATCCCATTATTGCTACCATTTTCCCCCCACCAGAATTTTCCAATAATCCCCAAGATACTTTGGAGAAGATTTGCCGGAAGGCTAAAGCATCCCATGGCATAGGTAGCTATATGGCTTGAGCTACAACCTTGATCAATGTTTCTTTTCCGGCCTTTGAGAGGAGTTTCTCCTTCCAACCCTGTAGTTTATTCCAAATTCGCTCCTTGATGAAAGCAAAGACTTGGTTCCTTGATTGCCCCACCACCGTTTGTAGGCCCAAATATCACTTGAGATTGGAGACTTGTCGAATAGCGAGGCTGCTTTGAATCACATTTCAGGTGTCAATTGAAGTTTTCCTGTTGTTGATTTGGAGTAGCTGATCTGCCGCCCGGAAGCATCTTCATATAGTTTCAAGAGGTTCTTCATCTCTGCACATTCCTCCACGGTAGCCCTGATGTAGACTAGGTTATCATCAACGAAGAGAAGATGAGAGACCGGGGGGTGCATCCCGGAAAATCCGAACACCTGAGATCAAAGATTTGTTGACAGCACTATGTAACATATTAGAAAATTTTTTTAGAACAAATGATGAATAAATATGGGGAAAGGGGATCCCCTTGTCAGATTCCTCTCGTAGCCGTGACATTTGCAAAAACCCCACCATTCACAAGAAAATAGTATGTGGCTGTAGTCACACAACCCATGATGATGGCCACCCATCTCTGATTAAAACCCAACCGGAGCATAGTTTTTTCAAGAAAACCCACTCAACACGGTCATAAGCTTTGCTCATATCAAATTTAAGAGTATATATACCCTCCTTCCCTCTGCACTTGCTTTTCAGATAGTGCCCAATTTCAAAATCCACCAAAGTGTTGTCAGTAATGAGCCGCCCAAGAGCAAAAGCACTTTGAGATTCTGATATAATCGATGGGAGAACCGATTTGAGTCTATTTGATTGTACTTTTGCAATTACTTTATAAAGTACATTGCATAAACTAATTGGGCGAAAATTAGAGACCTCATAGGAGTGTTTAACTTTTGGGATGAGGACAATGTAAGTATGGTTAACATCTGATAAATCTATGGTCCTAATAAGATAAGCAAGAACAAAAGAAGTCACATAATTTCCAACATAAAACCAAAATGTATGATAAAATAAGGCAGGCATACCATCTAGTCCCTGAGCTTTAATGGGATGCATTTGCTTGATGGCCTCATATACCGGTTTGATTAGATCCTGATTTTGCTGTGCAGTGACTTTTGCTTCAATATTTGAGAGATTCTTCGATGCAGGTAGGATGAGCAGTAGTGAAGATGTTCTCATAGTGCTGCTGAATAATCGTTTGGATCTCATCAACTTTGGCTGCGTATGTCATAGCTCTCACCTGTGTATGTCACCTGCTTTAGCAGGTTCCCACCCTCTTTGCAAACATCCTGCTACCTGCTTTAGCAGGTACCTGACGGGGACGCTACCAACAAGGACCTATGGTTCAGGCTGTACAAGGTGTATCAACGACGAAAGAAGCGATTGAAGGGCCAAGGAACGTCAAGAACCACCAAGGGAAGGCCCTAGAGTTCAACTTGGGAGCACCAGGCATCAGCATGCGACGAACGTCCGTGGTTCCAGGACGGACGTCAAGATTTCGAGGTGCTCACTGTTTATTGAGCACGGACATCCGTAGTGCACCACGGACGTCCGTGGACCCCAGGTCGGATGTCCGTGAAAATTCGTGCCCCAATATCTTAAGTGACGTAACTGTCCTTTTTGTCCTTAGATTATGTCCTTTTATAAGTTACCATTTAGGATAACATAATACTTTTCCATATTAGGGTGTTTCTATTTGTAACTACTATAAAATGTAATTTTATAAGCTATTTTTGGCACTTGTTGATTGAATAAAAATTATGCTTTGCATTTGGCTTTAGATGAGCTTGAAGAGAGAGTCTTCGTCCCCATGTAGGTTTGGTGTGAGGCTAAGGGTGTGAGGCCCATATTACTTTGATTTTTCACTTTGCATTTTGTTCTTATTTGATCTTTTATTTTCCCCTAATCTCTTGCATCCTAATTTCCCCCTTTTGATTAATCTTTCTCTACTCCTAAACCTTAGATCTAGAGTAACCTTGTCCATCCTTATGGATCGAATTCAATCCTAGCTCTTCGATCCATAATCATTGTTGGGCTCGAGCTTACTCGATTTACGCCATTTAACCGCTTCGATTTAAAGCCCTAGCGAGGAGCTACCGATTCCATGAAGAATTACAATCTAATGCCCCGACCTAGATGAAGCGAGAGTTCTATCTCTCGGTTCACCTCTTCCGCCATCCTAATAGATCCCGCGCATCGAATTGGACCCTACGTGAATCAAAGCATGGGCATTTAAGCGAAATCCTGAGAAACCCCAAGATATCGCTTTAATTTATGATTAATTGCTTAATTAATTAGTTTAATTTCGGTAAATCATCACATCATGGGCATTCACGGATTTCAGGGTCGTCATCCCGTGTCAGTTTTGGTATCAGAGCTTAGGTTCTAGGTTAGGACATATGTGTGTCATATGATTTTATTTCATTTTATGTTCATGTTTGTGTGTTCATTTGCACGCTCGTTTTGTGTTTGACAAAATTCCTCACTCACGTGTGTTGCATAGTTGCATGTCATTTTAATTTTATTACGTTTTGTTCCATTTGTGTGTTCAATTGCATGCACGTCACGTGTTTGATAAAATCACTCACTCATTTGTGTATCCATATTAGTGTGCTCATTTGTGCGCACACCGTGTGTTTGGTAAAATTCTTCATTCATTTGTGTGTCATGTTTGTGTGCCATTTTAACTTCATTAGATTTTAAGCTCATTTATATTCATCAACTGTGCATGTCTTGTGTTCGACAAAAGTGTTTATTCATTTTGGTTCACATGTGTATGTCATTTCGATGTCATTTGATTTTATGTCATTTGTGTGCACATCTAGTGTTTGAAAAAAAAAAAAAAAGTCCTTAGTCATTTTGGTTCACATGTGTATGTCATTTTGATTTCGTTTGTATAGTTACATTTGTGTGCACATATCGTGTTTGATAAAATTACTCATTCACTTGTGGGTCATAGTTGTTTGTTAGTTATAGAACATGTGTTTAGTGTGTCGTGGCCACCATGAGTACGAGTGAAATTGTCGATGCTCTTAGGAGCATCCAAGCCACGATGATTGCGATGAATGAGAGGGAACTAGCCAAACAAGGAAACTATTACCCTCCAAATCATAGGCGAAGTCCCGAAAGTGGTGATGAGATTAGACTTAGGGGACACTCACATCATTGTGAACCCGAACATGATTTTAATAGAAAACCTATAAGGTCTATTCAAGTTGAAGCCCCGGATTTCAAGGGTATGACAAACCCTAAATCCTTCGTGGGATGGTTGTCTAGCATAGAGGAGTATTTTGACTCGTATGATGTGTTGGATGAGTGTAAGGTTGAGTTAACCAAGACGAGGTTGGTGAGTCATGCCAAAATCTATTGGACAAATGTGGAGTTTCGATGCAAATCATTTTGAAGTAAGCCCATCATACGATGGGAGGACATGAAAGAGCGACTTATCGAGAAGTATGTTCCTTTCACGCACCGTCACCTTCTACGGTGTTTGGAAGCTAAAATGGATAAGTGTCGTGATTTTTACAAGTTTGAGTCTAGGAGCATCTATACTAAAGAGAGCTCTAATTTCGGGGTTCAACCATTGAAACCCGCGAGTACTCTTACGAATCCCCAAATTGATAACGGGAAAGGAGCGATCAATGACATCCCCAAAACTAGTGGTTGCAATAAATGTTACAAGTGTCACGGATTTGGACACTTTGCATACCAATGTCCCACAAAATTTCATGCTCAAAATTTATTGATGAAAAGAGAGCGTTCTAAGGAGCCAGAAAACGTGAATGCGGGAGAGGATGTGTATGACCCTAGTATCGTGGCCAGTGAAGAGGAAATAAATGAAATCGAAGAAAGTCTAGATTGCATTAAGGAGATTTCTATTTCCCTTGTGAGTACATGAGCCAACTAAGTCAACCACGCACGATTCGACCGAGTCATTTACACATGATTTGTTAGTGTCCATGAAGTCAATTGTACACGAGTCCATGTTTGTAGAGTCGAGTGCATTTGAGTCTTTGGTGTTGGTCGAACTGAGTACACACGATCTAGTCAAGTCACCTACCCATGAGTCATTAGAGTCCGTTGAGTCGAGTCCACATGAGCCGTTAGTGTCACTTGATTCAATTACACATGAGTCACTAGTGTTAATAGAGTCCACTACACATAAGTCGTTAGTGTCACATGCACACGAGAGTATCAAGTTCATGGATGCACATACACCTCATAGTCTCAAGTTGCATACCGCTTCACATTCACAGTCTTGTTGTGAGTCAAGTTTTGAGTCTCATTCCGTATTGCATGCCGAAATTACGTTTAAAATTAATTGGTCCAATGAAGATTCCAAATTATGGGTGGATTTGCCTATGAGTTTCAAGGAAATCCAAATAAGTGGCTATGAAATGGTTCAGGTTAAGCCTGAACGATTCCCATCAGGGATCGTGAAGAAGTCCCAAACTTGCATTGTCGGATCTTTTAAGATGGTGGCGAGGAGTGGACCTGAGGGATATGTGGTTGAGCTACCTCAAGGTATGAGGATTAGATCAACACTCAATGTGAAAGACCTAGTTCCTCATCTAGGCTCAACCCCACTTCCTAAAACTCATTTTCAAACGTCCTTTCTTTGGGCACCAATCCCAATCCCACAACCCCTATCTTTTTCCCCTCCAAGCAAGATGAACAATGAGATCATTGAGAAGATCTTGGATGGTCCTGTGAAATTCCCCGATGGTAGAGGGTTTCAAGGCTATTTTGTGAAGAGGGGTAGTAAGTTGGTTTTCGAGAGTGCATGAGCCAGCCATGAGAGAGTTCGCCACTTGAGTTCCTATATTTCCGACAGATATCACGATCACACTTCTTTGGTGATGAGATCCTTTGGGATCGGGAGAGTTGCGGAGAAGATTCAAAAATACTTGGTAGAGTGGGTTGGCAAGCCGGGTTGTTGGGTTTGTCGAGAGAAGGTTTACCGCCCGCGCCCTGACATAATCAACCGAGGTGAGGATCATACGACACCGATTGCTTGAGCTAGTTGCGAGGAGTTCCATCGTTTGGGTCCCAATACACTTGACCAGTACTACATGCGTGTTTCATCAGAAATGAAACCTTTTGGGTCAGAGGAAATTGATGGGGACGCCGACACCGACCGATGTCACAAGCCAGTTTCATTGATGATGAAAATTTTTGGGTATGGGAGAATTGACGGGGACGCTACCAACAAGGACCTAGGGTTCAGGCCGTACAAGGTGTATCAACGGCGAAAGAAGCGATTGAAGGGCCAATGAATGTCAAGACCCACCAAGGGAAGACCCTAGAGTTTAACTTGGGAGCACCAGACATCAGCAGGCGACAGACGTTCGTGGTTCCAAGACGGACATTCGGATTTCGAGGTGCTCACTGTTTAGTGAGCATGGATGTCCATAGTGCACCACAGACGTCCGTGGACCCCAGGTCGGACGTCCGTGAAAATCCGTGCCCCAACGTCTTAAGTGACGTAATTGTCCTTTTTATTCTTAGATTATATCCTTTTATAAGTTACCATTTAGGGTAACATAGTACTTTTCCATATTAGGGTGTTTCTATTTGTAACTACTATAAAAGGTAATTTTGTAAGCTACTTTTGACACTTGTTGATTGAACGGATCTCCTTGGTCCCTAGGTTAACGTCCTCTATTTCCTCAGCAGTGGGGGTAGGGCCATGCTCAAAGTCGGAAAATCGCTCAAGGAGTTCATTGGGGAGCTCTTCAGCAGGGATTCCCTCATCCAGACTCGTGACTCCTACCTCTTCTTATATTTCTATAGGAAAGGGGTCAATTTCACGTGGGACAGACTTTTCGATTAAGGCATCATTTTCTTTGACTTTATTCAAAATTTTGAAAGACAATATTTTTAGATTTTTTATTTTTTCTATGTTTTTGGGATTTTTGTTTTCTTCGGAAGTGGATTCTTGGCAAAGCGAGTCCTTATATGTACAAGGTGTTGCCTGCCAAGGGCCTATCTCACTTTTTATAGGTTATTTTTTTTGGGAAATGGGTGTTGTATTTTAGGTCACTTACCGCTTTCAGAGTTTGGGGCACAGATGCCCAATTACGTACCAGCAATACAACCTTTTTACCTTTTTAGATGGAGGTGGCTGCTTGAAAGGATTCCTCGGAGTTAGCCTCCATCATGTTAATCATGGGTTCGTCTGGGATCCCGTCCTCAAATGCCAGTAAAGTCCCGTGGTGGTTTACCACAGGGGGTGATTGTGCAGTTATGGAACATTGCTCCTCAAATAGGGACAGAGCGGCCAGGTTTATTTCCAGGTTGGGAGGGATGATCAGAGGATTGGTAAGGTGGACAGGGGGTGCTGGCTTGTGCGGGGTTAACGACGTGGCCCCATTCCGATCTATTTTTATGACCCCTGCACTTACAAAGGTGTTCCGAATGTGAGGTCTGGGATGGGGCTTCTCTTCTAAGTTGATTCCTCGGGCTCTAGCTGTTGCTGCGGCTCGAGCTTTCTCTTTGGCCTCTCGGACCTCTTCTTTTGTGGGCTTATACCCTAACCCAAATCGAACATGTTATCCGCCTTTTGCCTTGACTGGCTCTCTCCTGCCTTGTAACCGGGGTCCTAGTCCCCTTCCTTTCTGATACCCCAACTTTTGGAGCATGGCCACTGCTGCTATCATCCTGCCTCCAATTTTTAGAGTGATGCTTTTCGGGGGATTCAGGACTACAGCTGATACCTCATATTCAAAACTGTAGAGGTCGATATCCTCAGCTGTATGTGGCACATCCAACACTTTTGGGATCTCAATGCTGTGGGTGGCCTTTTTCTTCTTATCGTGTCCCTCACTGATGATAGTGATAATTTTCTGCCCAGACACAAACTTGAGCTTCTGATGTAGCGTCGACCGTATCGCCCCAACTTCGTGCAAGAAAGGTCACTCTAATAACAAATTCAATGAGGATTTGATGTCCATTACTTGAAATAGAATAAAGAAGGTCATTGGCCCAATTACCAACTCAAGATCAACTTCTCCCATTATTTCTGTTCTCGTATTATCAAAACCTCTGGCGCTGGTTCTCGTTTGCCTCAACCTGCACGGATCTACCCCTATTTTGGTGGTGGTTCTCAAAGGGCATATGATGAGTACTGAAAAATAATGATATTTTGCCCCTAAATACCTATATTTAGCTGTCCGATGAAGGCTATCTGATGAGATTGATTATATTTGAAGTGTTTCAGGTAAATACAAGCCAAGTATAGAAAACAGTCCAAGAATTCTGAATATAATGTCAAAACACTGCAACTTCGGGTAATCAAGAACTTGGTGCGACTTGCGGCTAAATTTGGACCTTCAGGACGGCCGAATTATGAAATTGTCAAAACATGAAAGTTGTAGATCTTTTCGTCATATTTCAAACGGCGCAAGAATCGTCTCCATCTGAGTTCGGGACAGAAAGTTATGGCCGAAATACCGAAGCAGTATCTGAACCAAGAAGAAGTGTTGAATTTCACGGATTTCTGGGGTCGATGCATCGACCCTACAGGTCGATTAATCGAGCCAGAGTCAGAGTCTGACACGAAACTGACACTGGAAACCTGATTTTTGGGATTTTTTGGCGATCGATGCATCGACCCTCCCTGGTCGATTAATTGACCCTAAAAATTTGGCTTAGGAGACTTTCGCGCGACGGGTCTATTTAAAGCGACTCAAACACTTCGAAAAAATATATCTTTTTAGAATTAGAATTACGTAGGAATTAGTTTTAGGAAAGGGTTTTAGTTTTTAGTGTTCTTAGTTTTTAGCCATTATTTTTCATAGTTAGACATAGAAATAGGAAAATTTTATTATTCTTTTGAGAGCTTTGTTCCCTTTAATTTTTCAGTACTCATTCCTAAATTTTGTCCAAAGTTTATTCCTGCATTAATTTCGTTTCTGAAGATCATCATATTTGTGGATCAACGTAATTTCTTTTGAAGTTTGAGGTAATTTTAATTAATGTTATTTTCCCGTCTTTATTTATTTATGTCATTTACTTACAATATGTGTAGCTAAATTTATAGTGATGGGGATCTAATGATTCCCATCCGAGGGATGTACTTTTAATAATATAAATTTAGGATTAACATATGAGATTTTATTTTTATGGTTGTTGTGCTATCATGAACGGATGAAATCCCCGCCACGAACTGGGATCGCGTGTGCCGAGCCATGCCCGGGATCTCAGATCTGTGACGGTAATTTTACCCAATCATTGTTATGGTCTTTTTGCTTTCATCGTGTGGATCTAATTACGATTATGTTCTGAGATCGAGTGTGCCGAGCCATGCCCTGGATCTTGGTTCTGTAATGGTAATTTTATCTTAAATAATCCCTAATTTGAATAAAGTGTGTCGAGCCATGCCCTTGATTTCAGATTTATAAGTGGTATTCTTGTTGGAATTTTCACCTACCTTGGGGATGATTTTTATTTGAACCTGAGATCATGTGTGCCTAGCCGTGCCCTTGATCCCAGATCTATATATGAAAATCATCTAAGTCCTAATTGCAGGGATGCAACGTGGAACCTATTAGGGTGTTGACCATTGATCTTCCATAAAAGATGTTTGTTACCACTGAAATATCTCATAAGTTAATCCTTAGATTTATATTATGGGAAGAACGGACCAAAGATGGGAGGATTTAGTATCTTCATCTTTATCATCATCTTCACTTTTATTTTTGAATTATCAATTGAATTTTAGTTTATAGTCATTAATTACCATCTCATCAACCGCTTAAATCATAAAACTGGTAGAATACTGTTAGATCTTAATAGATTTCTAGAATTGCTTGTCTCTTTTAGATATTTCAAAATTAGTCCTCGTGGGAACGATCTCGTACTCCGCACCCACTATATACAAACCGATTCGTGCACTTGCGAGTAAAACATCACATTAAAAATATCACAACAAGTTTTTGGCGCCGTTGCCGGGGATCAAATTAAGAAAATCTGAATTTTTGGTAGACAGTAAATTTTAGGAATTTTCGAGGATTAAAATAGTATTTCTGCTTAATTAAAAAAAAAAAAAAAAAATTTTCGGAAATTTCAAATTTAAAAATTTTAATTTAAAAAAAAAAAAAAAAAAAAAAGAAAATTTTTTTTTTTGAGAGTCGATGCATCGACCCCCATTGTCGATGCATCGACCTTGCCTCGATTGATCGAGTGTGACTCGATCAATCGATTTTTATTAAAAAAAAAAAAATAAAAAAAAAATTTTTTTTTTTTTTTTTTTGAGGTTCTCCTGCCTGAAACCTCCACTCTGTGCATCATTTGCATGCACACTAGGTCTTCTAAAGAGAGAAATTTAGAACCGTTAAATTCTGAGATCGAACGCGTTCGCGGCCAAATCGTAAGGACGCTAGATCAAGGCAGAAATTTTTAAGTGAATCATCCACTGAAGTCAATATGACTGACAACATGAATGGGCAACTCGAACAAGAGGAAGAACCAACATTGAGAGAACTGTTTTCTCCGATAACTACAAATACCCCATCATGCATTGTATACCCCGCCACACCTGGTGGCCGGTTTGAAATTCGGACAAATGTCATCCAAATCCTTCCAATCTTTCATGGCATGGAGTGAGAAGATCCATACCAGCACGCTAAAGACTTCGTCGAAGTCTGCTCATCTGTTTACCAAAATTTCAGCGAAGAATCTGTTCGGCTGCGCTTATTTCCTTTCTCTATAAAGGATAAAGCAAAAGCATGGTTAAATTCTCTACCATCGGGATCCATAACCACCTGGGATCATATGGTCAAAAAGTTTCTGTCAAAGTTCTTCCCTATGGTGAAGACGAATGTCCTTAGACGTGAAATCACGGATTTCACACAAGAGGAAGATGAGAGATTATATGAAGCTTGGGATAGATTCATGGATCTCTTACTCAAATGTCTGCACCATGGATACTCAAAGTGGAGACTGGTCCAGTGTTTCTACAATGAACTAAATCAACCAAATAGACATCTGGTGGAGTCAATGAATGGCGGAGGATTCCTGAGCCTTAAAGAAACCGAATCTTATGCTTTCTTAGAAAAGCTGGCTGAGGATTCTCAGCACTGGGATTTCACAAAGACTCGGGAACAATCAGTCAAAGCCCGTGATCAAGCCGGGAGTTCAACCAAGAAAGGAGGACTATATGTAGTAAAGGATTCCCCAGATCTGATGGCTAAAATTGATTTCCTCACTCAACAAGTGGAGGAATTGAAAGTAAAGAAGAATGTGCATATGGTCAATACACAACCTGAGCCATGTTCAATTTGTGCAAGTCCAATGCATATGGCAGATGATTGTCCTTCAATGCAGAACTATCATGAAGACACATCTGAACAGTTAAATGTTGTGAATAATTATGGGCGGAATCAAGGAAACGTTTTCAATGACAATAACCCAAATAGCTGGAGATACCACTCAAATTTCTCATGGAAACAAGATAATCAAAGAATGCAGCCCAGGAAACAGGGGACGAACTTTTATCCCCAACAAAATTTCAATCAAGGACCGCAGCAGAACTACGGTCAAGGGCAATTTCAGCAGCAAGGGTTCAATAACCCGAATCAATTTTAATACAATCAAAATCAGGTTGGCAAACGGCAAGCAAATGAACCAGAATTTTCAGTTTACGTGACCAATGGGAGGTTATCAAAACCAACCACAATAAAATTTTGTGCCGACATTTCCACCACCGGATTTAATAACCCAGTGGAAATCAAGCGTCCTCATACACAAACTCCTTCTATTGAGGACTGATGAAACTCATTCATTCTCACACGCCCTCAATCTCTAAAATAGAGACCCAAATGGGCAATTGGCATCCTTTCTCGTGAAAGAGAAAGGTTCGTTTCAAGCCAACTTTGTTCCTAACCCAAGAGGCCAAATGGTTGTTGAACAAACATCAACTTCAACACAAGAGGAGAATCAACAACAAATTCGGGCGATCACAACGTTGAGATCCGGAAAGGTGTCGATAACAAAGTAGTGTTGCAGAGGAGGAGGAAGAGTCCGATGGAGAGAAAAATCAAGAGAGAAGAAATTGATGACACAAAGTACAAGCAAAAGAAATATCGGATGACAAGAGTGAATGTAAGAAAAGTCTTGTTAAAAGCACTGTACTAAAAGATTGATGGCACCACTGAGAAATCGCGATGTGGAAGGAATAAATGAGATTTTCAAGCAATTAAAAATTAATATTCCTTTCCTGGATGCCATCCGTCAAGTACCTGCTTATGCTAAATTTTTGAAGGAATTGGTCACAATTAAAAGAAAGACCAATATTCCGAAAAAGGCTTTCTTAACCGAGCTGGTTAGTTCAGTGTTGCAAGCAAAGCTCCCAATCAAATACAAGGACCCAGGTTGTCCTACAATCTCGATCATCATCGGCGATAACCGGATTGATTAGGCCCTTTTGGATTTAGGAGCAAGTGTCAACTTGTTGCCTTATTCTGTGTATAAGGAGCTCGAATTGGGAGAACTTAAGACCACTGCGATGACCCTTCAGTTAGCTGATCGGTCCAGAAGATCCTCGAGGTATTGTGGAACATGTCCTCATTAAGGTGGATTCTTTCTACTTTCCTGCTGATATTGTTGTTCTAGAACCTTTGAGCAACCGGCATCAAATTTGAAGAATAATATTCCAGTGATTCTAGGAAGACCATTCCTAGCAACCTCCAATGCGCTGATCAATTGTCGAAATGGGATCATGAATCTGTCATTCGGGAATATGACAGTGGAACTCAACATTTTTAATATTGCCAATGGAGGATGATGAACATGCACAAGCATGCATACTCGATGAAATTGTAGAGGAAATATTTAATGCATCTGAATCTGAAGATCCTTTAGCAGCTTGCCTTGCGCATTTTGGAGAAAATTTCGATGTGGATCAACTAATCCAAGAAGTAAATCACATGTTGGATTCCACACCACGTTTGGGTGAAGAACAGGAAATAGAGTGTGGAACTCAAATTGAATTAATCAAGGAAAAGCCGAAAGAGGAGGAGAAAGTGTCCTTAGAACTTAAACCTCTCCCGGAAAATCTCAAGTATGCCTACCTGGGGGAGAATGACACTCAACCCGTTATCATATCATCAACACTGGATGCGAATCAGCAAGGCCAACTCATGAATGTACTCAAAGAGCACAAAAGTGCCCTCGGTTGGTCGATAAAAGATATCAAAGACATTAGTCCGACGGTGTGTATGTACCGAATCCATTTGGAAGACAATGCTAAGCCTTCTAGAGAACCACAAAGGAGATTGAACCCTATAATGCAAGATGTGGTCCGAAATGAGGTAATCAAACTTTTAGATGCTGGAATCATATATCCCATCTCGGACAAGAATGGGTCATTACACAAGTGGTCCCTAAGAAATCGGGAATCACAGTGGTGAAGAATGAAGAAAACATACTGGTCCCTACAAAAATTCAAACAGGGTGGAGAGTGTGCATTGATTATCGTAAGTTAAATTTGATGACGAGGAAAGATCACTTTCCACTTTTATCGATCGATGTTAGAAAGATTGGGGGCATGAGTACTATTGCTTTCTCGATGGCTATTAGGGTATAACCAAATAGTCATTGCCGGGAGGATCGGAGAAGACCACTTTCACATGTCCTTTTGGTACTTTGCGAATTTGGCTTTGTAATGCACTACATTCCAAAGATGTATCCGTATTTTTTCGGATATGGTCGAAGCGATTCTTGAAGTCTTCATGGGCGACTTCTCGATACATGGAAACGATTTCTTGTTGTTTGAATCATTTGTCGCTAGTGCTTGCACGATGTCAGGAGAAGAATCTTGTTCTTAACTGGGAAAAATGTCACTTCATGGTTAAAGATGGCATTGTTTTGGGACACATCATATCGTCCCAGGGTATTGAGGTCGATAAGGCTAAAGTTGATTTAATTGCGGCGTACCACCAGGGGCAGTGAAGGAAATCGGATCTTTTACAGGCCACGATTTTTCTGAGCGTTTTATTAAAGATTTTAGTAAGATAGCACGGCCGCTCTGCAGCTTACTTTCAAAAGATGCCCCATTCATCTTTGATGATAAATGTTTGCGGGCCTTTGAAACCATTAAGGCCGAATTGATAAAAACTCCAATAATTCAATCTCCGAACTGGGAGTTCCCGTTCGAAATTATGTGCGACGCCTCTGATTATGCAATTGGAGCTGTTCTGGGGCAACGAATAGAAAAATTACCGCATGTAATCTACTATGCGAGTCGCACTCTTAATGATGCCCAGTTGAACTACTCGACCACTGAAAAGGAACTTTTGGCGGTAGTTTTCACGTTGGATAAATTTCAATCCTATTTATTAGGATCTAAAGTTGTGGTATTCACAGATCACGCTGCTCTGCGTTATCTGTTCGCTAAGAAAGACGCTAAGGCACGTTTAATTAGGTGGATCTTGTTGTTGCAAGAGTTCGATTTGGAGATCAAGGACAAGAAAGGTTCAGAAAATATGGTGGCCGATCACTTGTCACGAATAATTATTGAGAAACCTGACGAGCCTGTTTCGATCTTGGAGCACTTCCCGGATGAACAGTTGTTCAGGATTGATTGCCCACCTTGGTATGCGGATCTTGTCAATTTCTTAGTCACTGAGAAATTACCTCACCATTGGTCGAAGAATGAGAAATCTATTTTCTTAGCTCGGGTGAAACACTATTTTTTCGAAGATCCGTACTTATTCAAATACTGTCCTGATCAAATCATACGAAGATGTATTCCTGAATCTGAGCAACCACGAATCATCTCGTTCTGTCATGAGTTAGCTTGTGGAGGTCACTTTAGTTCCAAAAAGACTGCAGCAAAGATCTTTCAAAGTGGTTTTTACTGGCCGACGATATTTAAGGATTGTCATCAACATTGCAAATCCTGTCACAACTGTCAAATGCTGGGCCGAATCTCAAAGCGCAACATGATGCCGCTCAATCCAATTTTAGAAGTTGAATTATTTGATGTTTGGGGGATCGATTTTATGGGTCCTTTCCCGAATTCGTTTGGAAATACGTTCATTCTTGTCGGTGTTGACTATGTTTCGAAATGGGTAGAGGCCGCGGCTTGTAAATCTAATGATCACAGAGTAGTGATCAAATTTCTCAAGGATCAAGTGTTTTCACGTTTTGGCATTCCAAAGGCGATAATCAGTGATGGTGGAAAGCACTTTTGCAATAAAGTGTTCACCCAATTAATGAAGAAATATGGTGTCACACACAAAGTTGCTACACCATACCACCCTCAGACAAGTGGCCAAGTTGAAGTCTCTAATCGGGAACTTAAGCGGATTTTAGAAAAGGCAATCAACCCGAACCGTAAAGACTGGTCGTTAAAGTTGAATGACGCTCTATGGGCGTATAGAACTGCATTTAAATCTCCAATTGGCATGTCGCCGTATCGGTTGGTCTTTGGTAAAGGATGTCACCTCCCGGTTGAATTGGAACATCGAGCATTTTGGGCCGTTAAGTCATTGAATTTCGATCTCCTGGAATCTGGTACCCAAAGGGGTCTCCAAATAAATGAATTAGAGGAAATCCGTGCTGATGCATATGACTGTGCTAAATCGTATAAGGACCGTATGAAACGGGTTCATGATCAATCTATTCTGCGAAAATCGTTCGTTGTTGGTCAACTAGTTCTACTCTACAATTCCTGACTTCATTTATTTCCGGGGAAACTAAAAACCCGTTGGAGTGGTCCTTTCAAAATCTCTCGAATACTCCCCAATGGGGCAGTAGATATTATCAACCCGAAACACGAGAATGTTTTTCGAGTTAACGGTCAGCGATTGAAACCGTTCCTTGAGAATGCGATTGTATTCTCTGCCACTATTTCTTTGAGTGAGCCACTGGCTCACCCTGACTGAGCTATTCCCATGGTCGAGCTATCGACTTTAAACTAGCGCTCATTGGGAGGCAACCCAATTGTGTATTTTCCGTTTGGTTTTGTTTTGTTTTATTATTATTTTTTTTAATAAAAAAAAATTATTAAAAAAAAAAAAAAAAAATTTGAATCGATGCATCGACCCCTTATAGTCGATGCATCGACCCCTTTGTGCTCGATTAATCGACCCTTTTGGTCGATTAATTGAGAGTATTTAATGGAGTCTCCTTTTTCAAGGAGACTGCATTTATGACGGTTTTGACTTTTTTTTTAGTCGATTAATCGACTCCTTGAGTCGATGCATCGACTGCACATTTTGAAAATTGTGCTGTTTTTCGAATTCTGTCCGTTTTTGTTTTATTTGGTGTCGATTAATCGACTCTTTATGGATCGATTAATTGACCTTTATTGCGGGGCATGCGTTTTTGATTTTTAATCTGCCTCGATTTGTGTCGATTAATCGAGTAAGTGCGTCGATTAATCGACTTTTCCACTTCTGGACGTTGCGTCTTTTCACTTAAAGACGTTGCGTGTTTCCATGCGTCAGGACTTCTGACGCGCCCGTTTTCAATGGAGTCGATTAATCGACCCTGTTGGTCGATTAATCGATTATTTTGCGTGTGTCCGTCCCGAGAGGGCGCCTTTGCGCCTATTTAAATGGAGCAGTCTCACTACGTTTTTCATTGAGTTTGTTTTTCTGACTGCCTCCGACATTCCGACAGTGCAATCATGGCTTCGACCTCTGCCGCGCCGCAAAGACTTGTACAACGCCCTGCTGGTCATCCACGTGATCAGCCAAGTGGTCGCTTCGCGACCCGCGACCTATGTTCCGAATATGTTTTTGATCTCGCGGCTTTTCAAGCACTGCCTATCTGCGCCGTTTCCCTCGCCTATGCGATGGCTCTCAATGCCCATTTTCTCCTCACTCCACCCGTGATCAAAGTGTCCGAACGCGTTGTTCGGTTATTCTATCAGAATATGGCATGGGTGCCCGCCTCCATCGAGAATCAAGTCGCCGCCCACTTCACTGTTACAATTGATGGGTGGTCGCGCCCGATTTATCCGCACACCATTGCGGAGGTCTTTAATGTTTCGTGCGAGCGCCCTCACAATCACATTTTGGGTGAGGAACTCGACGAGTCTCAGGAGGATATAATCAACGAAATGTGCCGTGGCATATTTTCTTCTGGGATCGCCACTAGGCGATCGGCGTTGCAGCGCCCGCTTTTGTTTTGGGATAGTGTGGTCAGTAGCAATCTTTGTCCCCGTGGCCACGTTTCTGAGCGCACCGGTGATCGCTCAGGATCAACGGGCCCACCGCAATTCATGGATCAACGTGCCCAGGATTATTCATGATGGCATGTGGCGATGCCATAACGAACTCACTAAACCTACCACTGGTGAAGCCCCGTTGGTCTACTTCCCCCATTATGTTATGAAGTTGCTTAATTTCCTTCTTTTCTCGTTCTACCAGGATGATGATATCGGGGACCTTGCCTTCTATCGTTATGGTGCAACCCAGTGGAACCGCAGTATGCGTCTCTTGGGAAATGTCCCTGATGGCCCTGCTGATGCACCGGCCCAACCGGCTCCACCACGCCAGCGCCGCCGTGTCCGTCAAGATGACCAACATGGACCTGATCAAGGACCCGAGGAGGGTGTGTCGCTTGGCTCGCTCAAAGCCCAAATTACCTCTTTACAAGAAGAGCAGCAGCGACAACATGGTGCACTCCTGCGCCGTAGCCACTATGATCGTTCCTTCCTCCATCAGATCGGACAGTGCATGTGGCCTGATAGTTATGATGAGATGCGCGCCAGGGCCCGCCAGGCCGAGGAGGATGGAGATGATTAGTTTAATTAGTCTAGGATTAGGATTTTTCATTTTGTGTTATTTTTCTTTCTTTTGTTTAGGCTGTTTTAGGAGTCAAATCAGAAATGTCCATGTAATTATCGTCTTTATCAATGAAAAAGTGTGTTTTCTAATCTGTGTGGGATTGTCAAAATTTTGCAAATTATCGGTTGCCTTTAGAGTAGTTGGAACGCACTTTTAAAAACTCAATTTTCACAAAATTTCAACTCTCTGCCAAGATGGTGTCGATTAATCGAGGGTTATACTCGATTAATCGACCAACTTTTTGCGAAATTTTTTTTTTTTTTTAGGAGGTCGATGAATCGACCCCCAAAGGGTCGATGCATCGACCTTTAGGGATCGATTAATCGACCCTCTGTTGCTAAAAAAATAAAAAAAAATAAAAAAAAATAAAAAAAAATTTTTGGGTGTCGATGCATCGACCCCACTGTCGATTAATCGACCCCCAGAGGGTCGATGCATCGACCTTCAGGGTTCGATTAATCGACCCCACCGTTTTTTTGGTTTTTTGTTTTTACACTCTCCTATTGTTACTCTAATTTGCCACTTTTCTCCCGCCCGTGGACTCCCTTAGACATACTGCCACACTTTTCATTGTTTCTTTTCTGCAGGACACCTCTTTCCACTCCTACTCCAACTCTATATATTTTCCCTTTATATTCACCTTTACGCTCACTTTTCATTAACTATGCACAATCTTTCTTATGGCCCGACGATTATATCTCACCAGAGCACGATTATCAAAGATGGAGGAGATTGCTAAAAAGCGGGAGCGCCGCTCTCATCGGACGGTCCCTTTTGTGTCCAACAATGTTGAAATCATCGACCTCGTTCCGATGATCGTTCCTTACTGGGGAGAACCATCTCGAAAAAAGGTAAATCGCTCCAAATCTCCTACACCATGCATCAATACTGATATCGAGATAATTGATGTAATGCCTTCACCGTCTCCCCCATCTTCATCTCCTACTTTCGCCTCCCCACCTCCATCCATACAATCGGCGATGTCTCATCAATTTTCCCTTGATCTTTGGGAGAAATTGTTCCCTGTGCCTAAGAATATCAATTTAAGTGACTCGAGGTGGATGGGTCCGCCTGCCAATGATTAACAGAGTTGGATTCATGTTTAGTTTAGGATTTAGGATTTCGGATTTAGGATTTCTTAGTTTTTTTCTTTCCTTTTTATTTTATTTTGTTTACTTTAGGTTGTTTTTAATTCCCTACATAGTGTAACCATATTCCCTTCAATATATTTTTTGTCATGTTCCAATTTGATGCACATATTCTCTGCACCTGATCTTTGTGTTGAGGTACTTTTTTCAAACAGGTTTGGGGGTGCGCTACTTCTTTCAGTCAATGCGGACATTGTCATCTTTAGGTTTGGGGGTATGGTTAATTATTTTGTGTCATTTATATGTTTTATCTGAAAAAAAAAAAATTTTTTAGTCATCATGCACATTATTTTACGATTGTTTTCAAACTTTAGTTGATGATGCATGTGAATTTAATTTTGAGAATACTAGTGTCATATTTTGATTACTTGTATCTAAGATGATGAAGCCTAATGTGATATGTTGTGGATAATTTTGATATTCATGCTTAGAATTTTTACACTTATACCAAGCTAAGACTTAGAAATCGATGAACTGTTTTGAATGTTGAATCTTAGGATCTTAGTGGAGACTAAACCCAGTGAGCTTTAGAGCTAATTTCCCGTCATTGATGAGTGAATATATAAACTCGGAGTTTTCTTTGAATACGACTTATTTTGCATAATCTCATACACTTCATTTTGACTTGTGACTTTGCATGAAATCAAATTCATATCATTATGTTAGAATGTACTGTATATCTAATCAAGACAAATAGGCAAAGTTACTATCTTTTAAGGACATGATTGAAGGCCATCTTTGGCTCGTTTGTGCTTAAAATGCCCCACCTCAAATAAATTTATCTTTCTAGTACCCCTTTGAGCCTATTGAAATTTTTTTTTACCTTTATACATTCTTTGATAAGCCACGTTAACCTTTAACCCTTCACCATTTCCGAAAATTCAGCTTTACCCTTCTTATTTCTGAGAAATTAGGAATGAGGGATGAGAGTGAACGAAGAGAGAGTAAGTGGAGAGATACTGAGTTGTGGTGTTTACTGAGAGTGTATGGCAAAAAAAAAAAGAAAAAAAAAGGGAGAAAAAGAACATTGTGAAAAATAATGAAGAATCTGAGGTGCTTCAAGAAAAGGAAATCCAAAAGAAAAAGTGAGTTGAGAAAAATAGAAAAAAAATTGAGAAAAATAGTGAGAGAGTAGAAAAGAAAAAGAAGAGAAATAGCAAAAATAAAAAAGGAGTTTCTTTTCTAATTTCTCAGAAACTTTGAATCCCAACTTCCAATTTTTTCTTACCCTTTCCTGAGCCCCATTACAACCCTAAAAAGATCTTCATGATCTGATCTCGCATCAGTAACTGCCTTGTGGAGAGTAAATATGTGATACTTATGACACTTGATATGACATGCTTAGGATATACAAGTATCTTCTTATGAGATTTATTTTTGTTCATTGATTGCATCGTGTTTCATTTATCATGTGAGACCTTTTTATTTGCTTTGTATTGACCTCTCACATATAAAAAACTTATCCACTATCGGTGTCTTTATATTTTGAGAGTATACCTAAAGTGAGGATTGAGTCAAAACAACAGATCCAACGGTTTTCCGTTTGAACTAGTTCTGAGATGAATGAATTTTGGTTTGGTTATGCATACACTTCACGTTTAGGCATGAATGGATGAGCTATCTAACGATTTGAGCATTAGACTAATTTGAATGGATATTAGTATGATTAGTATAACATTGTTATTTAAAATTGAGAATTCGCATGTTGAATTGATTAATGATTTTTTTTTAATGGTATATATGTTATCAAAATCATGTTTTGAAAACTCAATTTTATCGATGATTTCAAAAATATATTGAAGTTTGTGGGTAACTTCACTGTAAACCCTCAGGAGACACAGCTCCTCCACTAGGATCACCTAGGGGTTTAAAGGCTTGTTGTACATGCTAAGTGCAATCGTGTTCCCTACGAAAGTGGCATTTATTTTCTTTAGGTTGCTTTGCTCGAGGACTAGCAAAGTGTAGGTTTGGGGGTATGATGAGTACTGAAAAATGATGATATTTCGCCCCTAAATACCTATATTTAGCTGTCCGATGAAGGCTATCTGATGAGATTGATTAGATTTGAAGTGTTTCAGGTAAATACAAGCCAAGTATAGAAAACAGTCCAAGAATTCTGAATATAATGTCAAAACACTGCAACTTCGGGTAATCAAGAACTTGGTGCGACTTGCGGCTAAATTTGGACCTTCAGGACGGCCGAATTACGAAATTGTCAAAACATGAAAGTTGTAGATCTTTTCATCAGCTTTCCAACGGCACACGAATCGTCTCAACCCGAGTTCGGGACAGAAAGTTATGGCCGAAATACCGAAGCAGTATCTGAACCAAGAAGAAGTGCTGAATTTCACGGATTTCTGGGGTCGATGCATCGACCCTACAGGTCGATTAATCGAGCCAGAGTCAGAGTCTGACACGAAACTGACACTGGAAATCTGATTTTTGGGATTTTTTGGCGGTCGATGCATCGACCCTCCCTGGTCGATTAATCGACCCTAAAAATTTGGCTTAGGAGACTTCCGCGCGACGGGTCTATTTAAAGCGACTCAAACACTTCAGAAAAATATATCTTTTTAGAATTAGAATTACGTAGGAATTAGTTTTAGGAAAGAGTTTTAGTTTTTAGTGTTCTTAGTTTTTAGCCATTATTTTTCATAGTTAGACATAGAAATAGGAAAATTTTATTATTCTTTTGAGAGCTTTGTTCCCTTTAATTTTTCAGTACTCATTCCTAAATTTTGTCCAAAGTTTATTCCTGCATTAATTTCGTTTCTGAAGATCATCATATTTGTGGATCAACGTAATTTCTTTTGAAGTTTGAGGTAATTTTAATTAATGTTATTTTTCTGTCTTTATTTATTTATGTCATTTACTTACAATATGTGTAGCTAAATTTATAGGGATGAGGATCTAATGATTCCCATCCGAGGGATGTACTTTTAATAATATAAATTTAGGATTAAAATATGAGATTTTATTTTTATGGTTGTTGTGCTATCATGAACGGATGAAATCCCGCCATTTAACTCGATCGGGATCGTGTGTAGAGCCATGCCCGGGATCTCGAGATCTGATTAATTTTACCCAATCATTGTTATGGTCTTTTTGCTTTCATCGTGTGGATCTAATTACGATTATGTTCTGAGATCGAGTGTGCCGAGCCATGCCCTGGATCTTGGTTCTGTAATGGTAATTTTATTTTAAATAATCCCTAATCTGAATAAAGTGTGCCGAGCCATGCCGTTGATTTCAGATTTATAAGTGGTATTCTTGTTGGAATTTTTACCCACCTTGGGGATGATTTTTATTTGAACCTGAGATCATGTGCCTTGATCCCAGATCTATATATGAAAATCATCTAAGTCCTAATTGCAGGGATGCAACGTGGAACCTATTAGGGTGTTGACCATTGATCTTCCATAAAAGATGTTTGTTACCACTGAAATATCTCATAAGTTAATCCTTAGATTTATATTATGGGAAGAACGGACCAAAGATGGGAGGATTTAGTATCTTCATCTTCACTTTTATTTTTGAATTATCAATTGAATTTTAGTTTGTAGTCATTAATTACCATCTCATCAACCGCTTAAATCATAAAACTGGTAGAATACTGTTAGATCTTAATAGATTTCTAGAATTGCTTGTCTCTTTTAGATATTTCAAAATTAGTCCTCGTGGGAACGATCTCGTACTCCGCACCCACTATATACAAACCGATTCGTGCACTTGCGAGTAAAACATCACATTAAAAATATCACAACAGCATACATTCAGAGCAGACCCATTATCAATTAACACTAAGGGGATTATCATGTTTCTAGATTCTATAGTTATATTGAGGGATTTAGAATGACTCTTTCCATCCTCTAGTAAATCCGCATTCGAAAAGGAGATGGCATTGGGAGCCATCACTTGTCCAATTATTTATCCGACTTCATCTGGTCTCACTTGAAGAGACACATGCGCATTCTTTAACGCCCTCATTAGTGCTTAAAAATGATGTGGGGTTGTTATTAATAGGTCCCAAACCGTGATGTGGGTTGACATCCTTTTCAACTGAGTTTCCAGTATGTATTCTTTGCTCATTTTCTCGAACGGGTCCACTGCACTTGCATCTTTCTTCTCCTTTGGTTGGGCTGGCGCTGGTGCCAATGTGTCTGGCTGCTTGGATATCTTTCTAGGTCTGGTGACAAAATCAACTGTCCCTTCCCTGTCGCTATCAGCATTGATGCATGTCTGTTCATAGCTGAGTGGGACCTGATGAGGATTGTAAGTCTGTCTCGAGATTTGGAACGGGGAAGAGGTGGGTACTGGGGATATTGGTGTTGAGGGATTGGAATGGGTGAGTATAACGTGGTTAACTTCTGAAAGGGTGGAGAAGGTGGGCTAGATGGGGTTGGCGAGGACTGTGGATGACTGAATTGGGGGTGATGTGACGGGGGTGGACCATTGATAACTAATGGGTGCCGGAGGGGGATGGGGGACATAGTCAACCATCGGGTCACTGGTGGAGGATGCGGCGTATGGTTGGTAGGAGTTGATTTATACATAATTAACGGGAGTTGGTGTCAGAAAATATGCCCTAAGATCTAATGGTTCTATTTGTGGAGTGGGGTTGGGGAAGTAATCTGCCAGATTCAGAGGTTCAATCACCCCAATATTCCTATCTTTCCCGTCTCTCAATAATGGTGCTATAAAATTTTCCTAGTTGCAGATATAATCTGTCGGGTCAAACTCTAACTCTTCATCATCCACTTTTACCATGCTGATAATTGGTCTTAGACCTGCCCCACTGGGAGGGTGTGGGGGTAGCAGTACTTGGTGTATGTTGGCATGCTGGGTGGCTTGGGGAATTGTTGGAGGGATGATTTTATTGGTCTCTATCAAATCCTATAATGCGTGCTTCAATGGGAAGCAACTATCAGTAGGATGACCCGACCCCTGGTGAAAGTTATAATGAGTGTTGGGGTTGTAGTTCCTTGGGATGGGATTTGGCGGAGGTCGTGGTTGGAGCGCTGTGACAAGACCCTTTTCAATCAGTAAGGGCAATAAAATATTCAGTGATTACCCCAATGGTGTGAAAACCCGGTCAAAGCAGGCATTTCTCTGCTTTGGGGTCATTTGTGCCCCTGCCCATTCCTGGTTCTTTATATCGGCTCGCTTATGGTTGGAGCTGGCTGTGTGACTTTAAATTAAAATGGGACTATACTGGTGTTGGGCCTAATATTTATGACATTCTGCACATCTGTCCCAACTCTTCTATCATTCCTCTGCTCTGAGAATCTCCTGACCTGGCCAGCCCCACCGGAGACATTCTTGCTTAAACGTCCTTCCCTGATAGCGTCCTCACAACGATTAGCGTCCCTTACCAAATCAGCAAAGTTGAACTGCTGTTGGTAAACGAGAAAGTTCGAGATGACTGGCAAGGTATTTTTTGAGATCATCTAGATCTGGTCATCGTCAGGTATCCTGTTTCTCACCTGAGCTGCCAGTGCTCTCCAACGCCCAAGGTAATCGCTGAAGGTTTCGTTAGAGTTCTGCTTTAAATGGGCTAGATCTGACTTACGAGATTTGATGTCTATGTTGTAGACATATTATTCTTGAAACAGATGAGTCAGATCCTTCTATGTCTTTATCATGGATGGTTCTAGGGATGTGAACCACCTCAAGGCTGGGCCCGTCAGGCTTTTCTGGAAGACCTTTATAAGTAGGCGCTCATCCCCCCATATTGGCACATGTCCCCATAGTAGGACTTGACATGTGCGATGGGGTTGCTGATCGGTGCTGAAATATGACCATATTTCACACCTTAACTCCTACATTTAGTTATCCGATGAGAGCATCTGATGGCTGTTATATAGTTTTAGTGATTGGAGGTGTTTTTGACCGTTTGATCGACAAAGAGAGTAAAAGAGGATAATTAAAGGTTACATAAGGACTGTGCACCAAGAGGTCAAAAAGAAGCATCAAAATCCGTGAATTGGCTTAGCATTCACCAGGAGAATGAAGATCTGACCCCTATGTTTCAATCGTTTGAGAACCAAATCTCAATCGATTGACAAGAAAGACAGTTTGCCCTCCTTATTTCGGATTTGAATTCAATCGATTGAGATTTTAAGCTCAATCGATTGACACTATTAGGAAAAATGTTTTGTCCGCCCCCTATATAAACAAAGCTATGGCTTAGGGTTGGGGGCTCCCATTCTCTCTCTTGTTTTAGGTCTTTCTTCTTCTCTTAGTAGATTGTATCAGGTGTTGATACCTCTTCTTCTTCTTTACAACTTTTAAGCATAGATTGTACCTAGGAACAAAAGTATTATAAGGAGAAATTTTGTGATAAATAAAAGAGCATTATTAAGATGATGTCTTCGGATCTACAATGGGCTTGTACATCGAGGATGAGCGGCTAAATTCACTTGCTCAAGGAGGAAGCGAACCTTAGATAAGTAACTGTTCTATTATTGATTGTATAATTTCATGGTATTGTCATTGAATCATTTTATCAAAAGTGTGTGTTTAATTGAATATTATCGAGTGCTCATTTACAACCGCTGATTATCAACGACCGTAAAAGAAGCATTCCATCTAGATTAGTTCATGCAGGCCGATCTAGGCTCCAAAATGATTAATGTATCATTGTCGTGACTTATGATTTTGAGATACGCTATGCTTTTTATATGATTCATACCGCAATAATAGGTTGAGTCGTAGTTTTTAGATAGGGTATGCCGGATCAATAGTCATGTTCTTCTCGATTCATTTTTTTTCTTAATAAATGATGGTGTTTTGACGTAATTTAAACTTGTGAGTTTAATAGTAGAAAAGTTACGAATTGATGGCTAGCTAACTCCTTGATCAATTCTTAAACTGTCATTTCCTTTATCATAATTTGTTCTTGCCTAGATTAATTTTCTTTTATTGCATCTAGAATTATGTGGTAATTATTTGATAAATTGATTTTCTCTCCCTTGGTACTTCCTTAGGTGTCTTTTCTCTTTAGAAATTAATTAAATTATGCGCTTCCCTGTGGGTACGACACCTTGATTTCACCGTGCTACATCAGATCTTGTGCACTTGCAAGGATACATTTTAAGATCGACCAAGTTTTTGGCGCCGTTGCCGGGGAAGCAACGCAATTTTGATAATTTGGAAAGAGATCTTGTGTTTTGTTTGACAGTCAATCGATTGATATTTCTTCTTCAATTGATTGACTGGGGGCTGTGATTGTTGCTTGCTGATTTGTCAATCGATTGATTGTCAATCGATTGATTTGAGAGTATCAATCGATCGACTGTTCGGGGTTTTAATTTTTAAAATTCCAACAAAGTAAAATTTGAATTTGGAATATTTGAATTTTGAAAACTTGAATTGTGAATCTTTAAAATTTGAATGATGAAATTTTTGAAATTGTTGAAATTTGGAATTTTGATTTTTGAAATTTGAAATTTTGAACTTGAAATTTGAAATTTGAATTTTAGAATTTGAAATTTAAAATTTGATTTTGAATTTTTTTTAAGATTGCAAGTTTAGGATCTTTAAGATTTTTTTTAGGATCTTTAGTTATTGCCTTTTGTAGGATTTCTTGTTTAGGATTTATAGGATTCTCTTTTCTTTCCTTTCTTCTCTTAGGTAAGATTTTGTGAGATTTTTTTTAGATTTTAAAATTTGAATTTCGAATTTTAAAATTTTAATTTTAATTTGAAATTTGAATTTTTAATTAAAAATAAATAAAATAAAAAATCAATCAATTTCATTTGTTCGGATTCTGATTTCTGTTGTCAATCGATTAATATTTTACTATCAATCGATTAAGTACTGGGATTTTTGGTGTTTGCTTGTCACTGTGAATTTCTTTTGGGAGTCTTCAATCGATTGACCCTTCTGTTTCAATCGATTGACTACACCTCTGTTGATCGCTATTCAGTTGAAATTTTTATTCTAACCAGCTTGAATTTTGAAGTTCAATCGATCGATTTTGATACATCAATCGATTGACTGATAAGTTCTTTGTGAATCATTGTTCTTATTCAATCGATTGAGATAACTGCTTCAATCGACTGAATCTGGAGAACTTCTTTTATGAGTTGATTGTGGACTCATTAATCTTTGTCTTGGGTGTTGGTGTATGAGCTTTACTCGATCTCATCACCCACGTCTACAACTGTTGAATCGTGAGATTGAAAGGTCTTGCAGATGAGTTGGCTAGGACTGTGGATGACTGAATTGGGGGTGATGTGACGGGGGTGGGCCATTGATAACTGATGGGCGCCAGAGGGGGATGGGGGACATAGTCAACCATCGGGTAACTGGTGGAGGATGCGGCGTATGGTTGGTAGGAGTTGATTTATACATAATTAACGAGAGTTGGTGTCGGGAAATATGCCCTAAGATCTAATGGTTCTATTTATGGAGTGGGGTTGGGGAAGTAATCTGCCAGATTTAGAGGTTCAATCACCCAAATATTCCTATCTTCCCCATCTCTCAACAATGGTGCCATAAAATTTTCCTAGTTGCAGACGTAATTCGTCGGGTCAAACTCTAACTCTTCATCATCCACTTTTACCATGCTGATAATGGGTCTTGGACTTGCCCCTCCGGGAGGGTGTGGGGGTAGCAGTACTTGGTATATGTTGGCATGCTGGGTGGCTTCAGGAATTGCCGGAGGGATGATTTTATCGGGCTCTATCAAATCTTGTATTGCGCGCTTCAATGGGAAGCAACGATCAGTAGGGTGACCCCTGGTGAAAGTTACAATGGGTGTTGGGGTCGTAGTTCCTTGGGATGGGATTTGGCGGAGGTTGTGGTTGGAGCGCTGTGACAAGACTCTTTTCAATCAGTAAGGGCAACAAAATATTCAGTGATTGACCCAATGGTGTGAAAACTCGGTCAAAGCGAACCTTTCTCTGCTCTGGGGTCATCTGTGCCCCCTGCCCATTCTTGGTTCTCTGTATCGGCTCGCTTATGGTTGGAGCTGGCTGTCCGACTTTAAATTGAAATGGGAGTATATTGCTGTTGGGCCTGATATTTGTGACATTTTGCACATCCGTCCCAACTCTTTTATCATTCCTCTGCTCTGAGAATCTCCTGTCCCCGCCAGCCCCACCGGAGACATTCTTGCTCAAACGTCCTTCCCTGATAGCATCCTCGGAACGATTAGTGTTCCTCACCAAATCAGCAAAGCTGGACTGCTGTTGGTAAATGAAAAAGTCCGAGATGACTGGCAAGGTATTTTTTGAGATCATCTTGATCTGGTCATTGTCAGGTATTCTATTTTTCACCTAAGCTGCCAGTGCTCTCTAACGCCCAAGGTAATCGTTGAAGGTTTCGTTAGAGTTCTGCTTTAAACGGTCCAGATTTGAGTTACGAGATTCGATGTCTATGTTGTAGACATATTGTTCTTGAAATCGATGAGTCAGATCCTTCCATGTCTTTATCATGGATGGTTCTAGGGATGTGAACCACCTCAAGGCTGGGCCCGTCAGGCTTTTCTGGAAGACCTTTATAAGTAGGCGCTCGTCCCCCCATATTGGCACATGTCCCTATAGTAAGACTTGAGGTGTGCGATGGGGTTGCCTGTGCCGTTGTATGTATTAAAAATCGACATTTTGAATTTTGGGGGCAAGGGGACTTCCGAAAATAAACCCTAGCCCGAGAAGTTCGTGGCATGGATTTCGGCTCCACCCATCTTTAGCAGCTGCTTCTGGATTTTGTCCAATTGTTCTTTCAACTGCTCAGACTCTTTAGACAGCAAGACAATTTTTTCAACGGTCGACCTTGATTCACTTTGTACTACCAAGGGGTAGGTGATTATGGGCAGGGGATTGATGCTGGCAAATGCCCCAGCGTAAACTCTGCTATTCTTGATCTCATCTTCTTCATGTTGTGGGTCTATATATGGTGTAGTGAGGGTGAGATTTTCTTATTGGTACTGGCTGGGCTGGATAGGTGCCAGGTGAGTCCATTGGAGGGGGAAATTTTGTGGAGTGATAGGATGAGTGGGATTTGGATTTTGGGTGAAGCCCTGATGGAGCCACTGGGTTTGAGGGAAAGCTTGGAGATGGCTTTGGGGTGCTAGGACATGGGTGAATTGGGGTTGATGGGGCTAGGTGCCAGGCTTCCGCCTTGGGCTGGGTGCGAGGCTTGTGTGTGATGGAGGTATTGAGGGAATTGTGGAGGGTATGGGTATGTTGACCCAAGGTTTGGACCTTGTTGGGCTTGGGTATTGGATGGGGGATTTGGAGGGGTTTGGGCCATAAGGCCTTGGGAAATTTGGCCCCTTGGGCTTTGTTGGCTTTGGGCTAGTGGGCCTTGATGGGTTTGGCCCGTTGGGCCTTGATGGATTTTGCCCGTGGGGCCTTGCTGGGTCTAGTCCATGGGCCTTGATGGGTCTGGGTGATGGAGGTTTGGACCATTGGGCCTTGGTGGGTGTGGATGATGGGGGTTTGGGCCATTGGGCCTTGGTGGGTGTGGATGATGGGGGTCCAACTAGTGTAAGCACAGATCATTTCATCTATCATAACCATTGGAGAGGGATTAGATGGAGGTGGTTCATTTGAGGGTATTTGGAGTGTGGATGTGAGGGAAAAATTGGGCGTGACCTTGGTAAAATTGGGCATGAGTTGGGTAAATAGGGGGATACTGGGTGTGGCATGGGTAAATGCGGATCGGGTGTTTGTTGGGAGGATGAAAAATGGGGCATGGTGGTAAAGGTAGGGAATCGGGTTGGATTTTGGATGGATGTGGATGGCGGATGGGTTTGGCATGGCCATGGAAGGGGGAATGGGCATGTTTTGAGAAAATGAGGGGGGATAGGGGGTTGGATTTTGGGTGTTTTGATCGGTGGTGGATGGAAAGACGGGTGCATCAAATGGACCGGTAACGGTAAACGGAGATTAGGTGAGGGGGATGGATGTGAAGATCTCTTCCGAATGGGAATGAGTTGGGGAATGTGGCAAGGATGAATTGGGATCGACGTATGCCGGATCCACTGCCCAAGACATGGCTTGATGGCGGGTGGGGTACGGGTGCCTTGGATGGGGATCGTAAAGTTTCCTCCTTCCTCCCCTACGGGACGACGGGGGATAAGGCGATGCCGTTGTGCCGACAGCATAATTTTTCAGTTTTTTGGTTTATATATTTTTTTTGAAAGAATTTTTGTGAGTGGATTTTTGATGAAGGATTCTGGGGCCTTTGAACTCCCGTTTTGGGCAATATTTGCACCCTAAATAAATCCCTCGGCGAGATCCCGATGTGCTTCGGAAGAATCAAAGGGGAACCCTTTGATCTATTGAAGGCACGAGAATCAACGCAAACAACCCGATCCCTTGGAGCGAGTCAATAAGAAGTTACCCTCTTTTGACTGGAGGGGGCGTATTGGGTGTTGGATAGTGTGGGACATAATAAGAGGCGTTAAAATGCTAAGCGGGGAGTTCGGGGATGGTGGAATAGGTCTCAGATTTGGGTTGCACTGCTTAGCTGGGCCAAATTTATGCTAGGCGCATGTAATGGAGCGCCAATGCAAACCTGGAGAAATTTGGCTTGGCGCATGTATTAGTTGCGCCAGGCAAACAGTGGGGTAAATATTTTTTTGACAGCAGAATAACATGCCCGAATTCAGTCTATTTTCTTTGGTTTTCTGGAAGCAATGCTTCCAGGGACTGATTCCTTAGTTGTATCGGGTTTCTCCTCACCGAACCTAGGGATACGAGTCCGGTATAACTCCACTAACGCGCTCCCCCAGGGGTTTTAAGCTTTGTAACAAGATAGGTTACCCACTCGATATACCTCCAGCGCAAACGCCTTCTCAGATACTAGGTGAGCTGGTACTTTTCCGGATCATCACTTCTAGGGGCTGCCGCCATACTAAGAATCGGGTTTTTGTATCTTTGCTTAAAATCCCAACCCTTTGAAAATCTACCCTCGTAAAACTTCAATTAAGTCCCCTTCTTAATTCAATTTTAATTTCAAAATTTTTAAGGGAGTTTTCTTTTAAGTTCAAAAACGGGTGGTGAAGGTCCCGTGCCGCCTCTACGGGCCAGCGCCCACTAATAGTATATGATTGCAAGAAATATAAATGCACAAGTAGGCCCATCAAATGACTAAGGCATGTATATGACGGAAAAGTAAATGAAATAGAAAGACAAAGCGCAAGTAGGCCCGCCAATCGACTAAGGGACGTAAATGATAAAAAAGTAAGTAAAATGTAAAGAAAATGTGCAAGTAGACTTACCAATCGGCTAAGGCACGTAAATGACGGAAAAGTAGGGGTGAGTGAAACTAAGTGAAAAAAGCGAAATGTTAGTAAAATCAAAGACATGCCAAATTTCAAGGGGAAGCTTTACTAGCTACTCCTTAGTAGAGTCGTCATCTGTGCGATCGTGAATTTTGATCAAACCCCGTCGCGATGATGCACTCTCAGTGAATTTTGATCAAACCCCGTATCGAGTCGCCACCCAGAGCTTTTGGTGTCCCAAGAAACCTAGGATCAATATTAAATGCACCAAAGTGTCAAATATGACTCTGATTCACTGGTCTACGCCAAAGGCTCTTGGGTAGGGGCTTCGGTTATCGATCGGGAAGGTATTAGGAACCCGATCAACCCGCTCAAAAGCGGTTTCTACTTATGACCAAAATAAAAAGAAAAAAAATAAGGAACAAAAGAGCACTTCATCTTGCCCGAAGGCTCCTGGATCCTATTTGTGCTCCTCCGCTTCTACCGAGATTTCAGCGGCGTAACGACACAAATTCAAGGATAGAGCAAAAGCTAAAGAAGGTAGAGGAGTAGAGGGGAGAGCAGGAGCCCTCGGGCCCTTGTTGCACCCTTGTGGACCTTCGCGTAGGTGAGCTTGATGAGCTTCCAATAGCTTGGATGATGGAATGAAGGGTTCTAACTCTTAGGGCTTGATAGCTAAGAGGTAGAGGAAGAAGGCTATGGGATGATTATCTCCTAACTCGAGGGTTTTATGGTGGAATATTAGGCTCAAATGAAACTTTGGAATTATGGAATTTGTATGGGAAAAAGGTGCACCAAAGGGGAGGAAAGCTCTCTCTTAATATTTTCTCTCTTTTAGATTTTTTTCAAGCCATTTGCAAGTGGGGCAACTCTCTATTTATAGGGAAAGGGGAGGTTAAGAGGGCACTGAAGTCCTAATTAAGTTTAGTAATTACGTAATCTCCTAATCTAAGGTTTCCTAGGATTTTGAGAGCTTGAAAAAGTAGGCAAGATGTTTCAATGATAGATGATAGGGTGAGGTTTCAAATGACTAAAGGGTTGCAAATAGGGTAAGCATAGTTGCAACAGTCCTAATGAAACCCATCCTACACTTTAAGATGGTCAACAAGTCAAACCCTAAAATTGATTTTCGAGCAAAAACAATAAGAATACTATAGTTAAGCCTAGCACAACTAATAGATGCGCTAGACAAAACTACAGTGCTTAGAAGTTCAGAGCCCGCGAGGAAGAGGGGTTAAGCTTGGCGCAACTAATAGATGCACCAGGCCATTTCTCGGGAGAAATGGCTTGGCGCATGTATTAGATGCGCCATGATCTCGCGAGGTTCAATGCTAGCCTCGCAAGGCTCAAAGCATGCTCATACTTCGAAACGCTGTAACTTTTGATGTATAGCTCGGATTGAAGCAATTCTTGGCTTGTTGAAAATCTAGAAACCTCTACTTTTCAATGGTATATGATTTAATCTTAGTAGAGGTCCCTGCCAACCTTTGTACTCTTCTCTCTAACCATTGCTCGGAAGGGTTAACTAAGGGTTCAGAGGGGTTTTTAAAGGTTGGGATTGGTTCCTAAAGGTTCGGAAAGGGTTTTAAATAATCCGGGGTGATTCCTATGGGTTCGAATAACGCTATCGGAAGCTTGGGGGTGCGCCTCTCTCGAAGTACGTGTCGATCAGGCCTTGGGCCAAATTTGGGTGTCTACAATGATCTTACCTCATTAATGTCTTAAGATGCCGAGGATCCGTGACATCAAAGTGATAGATCATAGATTAAAGAGCAATATACCAAAAAATGGTGTTTTGAGTAGATTTTAAACCATCCAAGCATTGAACTGTAATATCGACCGATATATTTAGTTTAATGGTTGATTTCAAACTTCATCAATCGGATAGTTCAATTCTACTTATAGGCATATATCTTTGGGCTGAGACATGTTCCAATGAAAGATTGTCGCTTGGACAATTTAGATTGGTAATTGATGTGCTTTACATTACTTAATGACAAATCATACTTGGATGGTGTGACCGTGTGAGATAAGAATAATTCTAATGGTATAAGATCAGATTTAGCACCATTTTGATGTTTGCCATCTTGACTAGAAATTAGAATTATTTGACATTTTTATAGTATTTTATAAATCTTCTTTAGAAAAAACTCAATTTATGCTAAGGGAAAAAAAAAATTATTAGCATATAATATGCCCCCGCTTCAAGAAAATCCTGCATCCGCCACTGGTCAGGTCCATGATAATTACCCATGTATGCTACGTATAAAATCTATAAGGTCAATGTGTGTAACATATTAAATCTATGACATAAGCACCATCGTTAGTGCTCAGGCTGCACACCTAATATCATTTCTAAATAATAGCTTCTTTGCTTAATCATTCATCATTTGTGCTGAAATTTTTTCTTCTTTGCTTAATTATTCCTCTATGTCAGGGAAGATTTCAGGTATAAAGGTGTGTCGTCATGTCCTTCGATTTCACATCTTTTTTTCGCCGATGATAGCATGGTTTACATAAGGGCAGAGGAAAAGGAGTGTGAGGAAATTGTTTGGATTCTCAAGTTATACGAGGAGGCCTCTGGTCAGAAAATCAACCTTGACAAGTCGGCGATTACTTTTAGCGCAAATGTTCAAACTGAAAAAAGGGCTCATTTGCTTCAAATTCTTGGTATTCGTCAGGTGTCGATTCCGGAAAAATATCCGAGGCTCCCTATGACTATTGGCAGATCAAAGAGAAGTTCGTTTGGTATCATTAAGGATAGGGTGTGGCGTAAGCTCAAGGGTTGAAAAGAAAAGCTCCTATCTAAGGCGGGAAAAGAAACCCTCATCAAGGCTGTGGCCCAAGCTAAACCGACATACACAATGAGTTGCTTTCATCTTCCGGGTAATCTAATCCATGAGATTTTTATGCTCATTGCTCGTTTCTAGTGGGGAAATAACCATCAAACTAGTAGTGTCCATTGGATAAGCTGGGAAAAATTGTGTTATCCTAAAGATTGGGGTGGGCTGAGTTTCAAGGAGTTGCATGCTTTCAATAGTGCAATGCTTGCAAAACAATGTTGGCGAATGATCTCTTCTCCAAACTTGCTAATGGCTCGGATACTCAAGGCAAAATACTTCTATAATTCAAATATCTTAAAGACAAAACTAGGTGCAAATCCCTTGTATACATGGAAGAGTATCTTCTCTACCATCCCGATTATCGAGAAAGGTTCAATTTGGCATATTGGGAATGACACATTTGTAAAGATTTGGGAAGATAGCTGGATACCCAGAGAATCAACTTTCAAACATATCACAACAAAATCTACCCAATCATTTGAGTATGTTTTTGACATCTTAATAGATGGCCCGTTGCACTGGAATGAGGAGGTAATCCATCATTCTTTTCTCCCAGATGATGTGAATACTATCCTAGAAATTCTCCTTTCCCCTTCTCCAGTGGCTGATAAATTGGCTTGGGCTTATGATAGTAAAGGTCGATTCACAGTGAAATCGGCATATCACGTGGCACTTGACCACAAGGGTACAACTATGAAAGCAACATGGAGCAATCAGGGGGCTGATCCGCTTTGGAGGAAGATCTAGAACTGTAATGCACCTAATAAAGTAAAAAATTTTGTGTGGCGCGCTTATATGGGTATCTTGCCTGTTAAATATAATCTAAAGCAAAAGGGTTGTCAGGTGGGTCCAATGTGCGATCTTTGTGGCAAATTCCCGGAGACTATTGATCACGCAATATGGATTTGTGAATGGGCTGCTAAACAATGGTTTAGTTCGTCATTGGGCATTTGGGTGCATCTGTGTGGCTTCTCCTCTTTCTATGAGTTTCTTAAATGGGCCACAATGGAGACAATTGAATTGGATTTAAATACGGTGTTTACTATCGCTTGGGCTATATGAAACTTCAGAAATAAAATCTGTCATGGGGAAAAGATAGTGTCTATTCCAAATCATATTAGAAATGTGGAGAACTAGTTGGGCGACTATTTGGCGACAAATAATAGTGCTCATGTTTCATTTTCATCTGGTGAGGTCGTTGCTCCTCTTCATAAATGGGAGCCCCCATCGGCTAACGTTATTAAAGTAAATGTGGATGGAGCATGGAAGAAAAGCTTTAGAAGGGGCTGTCTTGGTGTGGTTATCAGAAATCATGAAGGCAAGATTTTGGTTTCAATGTGCAAAAGAATCCATAGGGCTTCGTCGGCAGAACATACTGAAATTCTAGCTTTTATGCAAGGTATCAATCTAGCCATGGATATCGGTGGTCAGTAAATTATCATTGAAGGGGATGCGAAAGCAGTTGTTGACACCATAAATTACGATTAAGATAATTCATCTGTGATTGGCAATCTGATTCTCAAAGTTAAAAAAGAACTGAAAAAGTTTGAATTTTCTTCTTGTTGTCACATACCTAGATCTTGTAATATGGTGGCTGATGCCCTCTCTAAACAGGGACTATGTGATGACGAATGTCACGTATGGATAGAGTCATATCCTACATCTATTTCTTCAGCTGTAATGGTTGATTATTCATAAATGAAATGATTTTTGTTTCTTTTCTCAAAAAAAGAAAAAAAGAAAAGAGGGCTGCTACGAGTACAACACTTTTTCCTTCCTACACACCATATTTAGTTGCACCAAAACTCTTGCTTCCTACACAGGGACTAATGAAAAAGTAACAATAATAAATAGGATACCTCTATTTGCGCCAACCACATTACTATGGGCGCCAACACAAAAAACCCATTGACTTCTTTGAATATGATGGTGGATCTTGGGACGATGGATCTTGAGACCATGTGCATACCATCAAACAACACTTTTTGATACCACGAGGCAAAAAATCCCAATAAAATGGCCCAAAAATCACATGACATAAATCACGCTCAAATGTGACTTTAGGGCCACTTTTTTAGGATCTATGCGATGTGGTATAAAAAAGTGATCATCTGATGATACGCCCATGGTCTCAAGATCCTTCATGTAAAATATTGGGTTGAAAAATGATCTCCACCATCAAATTCAAAACAATCAATGGGGCACCCACAAAAATATGGTTGGCGTGATTAGAGGTATCATAATAAATATTGCTCTACTGTTGCTAGTTACCGGTATCACGTATAAAAAAGTGAGTAGCTTTTCGGTGCACACAAACTTTCATAATATAGTGTTTTTGGTCAAGTAAAATAATTTTTTTAAGCACACACCAACTGCTTCTATCTGCACACCACTTTTATATCCTTTTTATTTAGATGACTCAGTGTCGACGAGGAACTTTGCAAGTGGTTTCATAAACAAACCTACAAAAGCAAGCCTTCTTGAAAAGTGGAGTCATAAACAAACCTTACAAAAAGCAGGCCCTAAATCCAAGGACAAATTACACACCATGCGCATTTTGGACGAGATTATATATAACTTTTGATCTCAACATGCATGAATCCGCTACAGCTCCTTCATCTCTCGTGGATCCAACTGAGAGTCACCAAAAGACAAAATGCCTTCCTTGGCCTCCAAGTCATGATCCATCTATATATATATATATGTGACTTGAGAACAATGCAAATCAGGTCATCCATTACCATCAAACATGGCTACCGATTCGAGTCCCTCGAGCCATGGTTGGGAGACCGATTGTAAGGTGATCCACGATGCGCCCGGACGCTTGACTACAACTCTGGTTCGAGCCCTGGCTCAGCGGACCAAAATCGAACAGCGACAGATTAGGGAGACATACATGACTATGTATGGGGAAGATCTCCTTGATCACTTACAAAAAGCCCAAGTGGCTGATCAGAATTACGAGGTGAGTGGCAGTAAAAACAGCAACTATTACAATCTTATATATTTGGTTCGCGATTATGTATCTTAATTTTTTTTTTTTTTTTGAAAGTTGTTTTATTGAAATGCATAAAAGTTAGCCTAGTGCCTCGGAGGGTCACAATAATACACTAGGAAAATTATATATCTTAATTAATCTCATTGCACTCTTCATTTGTATTTAGATATGTAATATTTTATCTAAGTGGATGCTCGAGCCACATGATCGCGATGCTATTGTGGCCAGAGGTGCACTCGAGCACGGTGATACCATATACAAGGCTCTTGTTGAGATCTATGCCGGTCGGAAAACGAGTGAGCTCCTACGAATCAAGCAAGCCTATCAGGCCAGGTTTAAGAGACATCTTGATCAAGATATTAGAAATGATCCTCCCCACTCCTATCAAAGGGTAAGTTGGTTATGCTTAGTGCTAAATCAGTTTCTACCTAGTTACTACTCAAAGCACAGCCCAGCGGGCCCGACCCATGGTTTGTGACCTGACCCACCCGACCGATTGGTTGGATATATAAGGTTGGCCCATTGGTTGATCGGGTCAAATTGGATTTTGGCTTGAACCAACTCTGTTTTTGGGTTGGTTTGAGTTGAGTTCACCCAGAGTTCAGGTCCGGTCAGGTCAAGGGGCCAAATGATCGGGCCGACTTGGATTTAACGGCGAAACTGGACAAATCTTTGTTACTCACATAGCTTGATGATTTGGCATGGTAGATCCTTGTGGCGTTGGCAACATCTCACAAATCGCACCGCGCCGATGTGAGCCAACATGTCGCAAAGTGCGATGCGAAGAGGCTATATGAAGCAGGGGAAGGGAGGCTAGGAGCCATCGATGAGTCTGTTGTTCTTGAGATACTCCATAAGAGGAGCATCCCACAACTGAGACTAACATTCTATAGCTATAAACACATTTATGGACATGATTACATAAAGGTAACAATGGCAATAGAGTTGATTAGTATCAATGATTAATTAAAATCATAAACGATACTGCTACTTGCACTTATAAATTGTGCTGCTGCATCTTGCTAAAAAGAAAGACTTGAAACACCATCTAAGTCATCTGATTTGAAGGCCATGATGTAAAGATCTTTGTACAAAATATTGGCATTCACTACGGTCAAAGCCCATCATTGATTGAGCAATTGAGTGCATTAAATCATAGGATAGAGACCGTGTTTTATGCCAATCTTTTACATCATTGATTATTTGACCTTCAAATCAGATGACTTGGATGAGTTGTTTTTTCATGTGGTACAAATCCCAAAATATCAAAGTCTTTCTTTTAAATAAGGCACAACAACATAATTTTAAGTGCAAGTAGTAGCTCCCTACTAAGGCATATGGGTAGAACTTTCAATTGGTCGGGTCAGGTTGGGTTGGGCCATATTCAAATTGGGCCCTTGACCCATCTTGACCCGCCCTTTTTTGACACTTTATCGTCTGACAAGGGTTTCACTTTATGGTACAACAAAACTAAAAATGCTTATGTGATCTTCTTAATCTTCTATTTATGTAGTCACTTAAGAAGGATTGCTATGGAGAATTTGGGGACTCCTTGAGAGCAGTTGTCAAATGCATCTATACTCCACCCAAGTATTACTCAAAGGTATATATAGTTGTGCTTCTTTCAAGACTATATTTTTTATTTTTTTATGTAAAGTAATGATAATATTATATGCACCCATCTCCATGAAGGTGATCTTCGATCTCTATCATCCAATAAAAAACTATATTTTTTATTGGACGGTCCAGATTGATGAGTCCTTAGCTTACCGGCATTTTGATACTACTAATATGGAACAATTTGTGAATGAAGTGGATTAAGTTTCATCCGATTCACAAATAGGTAGCCATCCAACCAAGCACTAACACAATCCGATTTTTTTTATTTTTATGAATAATGCTTGAGGTTATAGGGACCTACCTATCACACTACTAACACAACCCGATTCGCGATATATTACAGATGTTGTACGCTAGCATAAAGGGGACGACGACCGACAAGGGAGCTTTGGCACGTGTGATGGTGAGCAGGGCTGAGATTGACATGGGTGAGATTCAAAGGACCTTCCAAAACAAGTATGGAGTGAGTCTAAGTGAAGCCATAAGTGAAAGCATCCCAAATGGTGATTACAAAAATTTTCTAATCTCACTAGCAAATACTCCACTTCCCTCTTGTTGTTGACTTGTAAATATCAAGGTGGAGCCTCAGAGAGCAATGTGAGGGCTATAGCCCCCAAGTAACTTTGGAAGATGTACCTTATATAGCTTTTGTATGTAAATGCCCCCAAATCTACTGTATACACCCGTCAAAATGTATGGTGAAACAAATATTAATATCTGTCTACAATAAATATATGGTTGTCAATTTGCAATAAGCTATGCTTTTTGTATAATTAATTAGACAAACATAGCTTAATCTTTGTTATTGTTATAATAATCATCACCTTCTCCCACCTAGTTGTAGTCTCTCTTGTGAGTTATATTTTTCTACTCATTTATATTTACGGCTGATAAATCTGTGCATCCATTTCAAAATTAATTGGCTGTGAGTGGAAGGCCCCAGGATATATAAAGGAAGGGACAAGACTATAATTTGTACAATGTGAGACTAAACTCTAACATGTCCCTGCATGCATTAGCGGTATTGAGTTAAATTACGTGGGCAATTGAACTGAGTAAAGTAAAATGAAGAAAAGGCATGCTCTGATACCATGATCAATATGTGCATCCATATCAAAACTAATTGGCTATGAGTGGAGGAGCCCAAGATATTATAAGGGGAGAGACAAAGCTATAATGGACCCAATGTGAGACTAAATTAACTTCAACAATGGCTAAACTCTCTACTCCCTAACATAGGGATAGGTGGTTAATATATGCCTCATTGTAAGATTTGATATGAATTCTACAACTAGCCGCCTTCGTAATGTTAGATTGGCATGTAGTTTGTTGGTTATTAGAGCGAACTTGGCAACCATCCTAGCTTGTAATTTGGGAGCGAACACTACAAAAATAAGGTGTTTTAGCGGCAGCCAAAACTGTCGCTATTGTTATATATATTAGAATAGTAATATATATTTTTGTGTTTTAAAACTAAGGTTAAATTATCATTAATAATTCAATGGCAAACTTGTAAAATAATTCAATGACATGTTTATAAATATTTACTCTCTAAAGTATTTTTTCAATTGTTTCTTTTCAAATTTTGAATTTATCTTTTTACCGTTTGTTGAAAAGACACAAGTCTGGTGTCTCTTCACGGTGAAAAGACACAAATCTTTTCAAAAGTATTTTTTCACCGTAAATCTGAAAAGACACAATTCTCTTCATGGTGGAAAAACTTAATCTTTCAAGATTATCTCTATTTATTATCCGAAAAGACACAAATCTCTTCAAATCTCTTCACGGTGAAAAGACATAATTTTTCAAGATTACCTCTATAAATAGAGACCAGATCCAGGTTAAAATATACAACAGAAATAAGATATATTTCTCTTTATTTTTTTTTTCTCTTTTGTTCTTATCATTTGTGTATCAGAAAATCTGTGTGGCAGGTTCTTTTCTAGAAAGTGCAATCTAGAAAAGAACATACGGTTTTTGGCAAGACCGGGCTCTATTGTATTCTGAAGACAGATTCGCTGGGAACTCTATTGCATCTTCGTTTATCCAATGGAGTGAGGGCGTCTATTGTCTTTAAGACAACGTCGTGAACTACGTGCCTCAGAGTCATTATCAATACCAAATTTTTATTAACAGCTACTAATTGTTATGACTCGGGTTTTCAAAACCCAAATCTTATGGTCTTAGATGGGGGGAGCACCAAACCTTGTATGGGTGCTCCACACCCAATCACAACCCACCTCACTTGGCAAGTTATAGAGTATGTTTTAGACTCTTTCTTTATCTCACTATTTTTCCCTCTCTTTCTTTATTAAAGACCCAATCGGGCACCCTCTCTCTTCCTTTCTTTTAGCAAGTATTAGAGTCACCTTTGACTCTTGCTATTTTACCCACCCCAACCGAGCCCTCTCTTTCCCTCTTCCTTTATCTCTCTCTCTTTCTCTTTCTCTGCTAGACATCTCCACCGTCTCCCTCTGTTGAAACCCCCTCTCGTCTCTCTACAACTCAAGCAGCCCAAGCAAACCATCCTTCTCTCTCTCTATATATAAAAATATATATATATATATATATCTCCTTGTTAACCCACTAACCCAAGCAGTTGTGCAAACCTCTCCCTTTTGTCTCTCTCTCTCTTTTCAACTCTCTCCCTCTCTCTCTCTCTCTCTCTCTCTCTCTCTATATATATATATATATAATAATCCCACCGTCCCATCTCGTTAACCACCCATTCTTCTTCTGGAAGCACCAATTAATACTCCTCATCCTCTTTTACAATTAACCTAAGCAACCCCAGCCCCAGCCGATGCCATTTCCCCAATTGTTACACAGAGTTCACGTGTGACTCAATGATGGAAAAGCCCAAACAGCCCAGCCACCTTTTGTGTAATGAGATTAAGAAGAAACCAAAGGTGATCTTGATAGAGTCATCAACGGCCGAGCCGTTCACTTCAACTCAAATTGACGTGTCGAACCGATCTACGCCGACCCGAGACCATCTGAATCAATCAAATCTTCACGAAATCTTAGCGATCACGCTTCAACAGGTGAGTTTCCTTTCGATTCCACTCCGATCTATTTTGTGGCCTTTATAAAGTTAATCGACCCCATTCGATTGACAAAAACCTTAAAAATAAGGTTTTTATGAATTTTGACACGCTTCAAGAGGCCATAAAAGTCAAAGGGCTGACTCGATGGTCAAACCCTCTAACCTCGATGTAGGGTATCTAGTACCCTTCATTTTTCGTTTAAAAGTGATTCGGCGAATAGACCCTTATGGGCCTCGAAACTGGGGTCAAAGACCCGCAGCCACAATAGTGCACAATACTGAACAAATGCAACAACACACATGTTTTGGACTAGGGTAAAGGTCATGGTTTGACCTTTTTGATCTCAGACCCTTGGACCTGCTCAATAAAATATCAGTAGGGAGACCCTCCATACTCGTTGATGTACTATCCATCTAACGGTGGAAACAATTTTTGGTACCTTAATTACACGAATTCAAGGACTCCTAAAATCATCAATTATTTTCCTGCAATGCTTAGTTTCTTATTATGATTATTGCATTATGTGATTATTTATGTTCTTGCTAAAGGGCCTAGTTTGACCCATCATATTAAACAAATCGTGATCCTCTAGACTGAAATCCATGGACCAAATGAATGGAAACCTGACCATCTATGAAACAAAGGGTCAGATTTCAAGTTAGAAAATTTTACCTCAGTTTGTGTGCCACCCGAAGTGGTACACTTAACCACTGAAACCCTCTCTATTCCTGGTGGCGCATAGATCAAATGTATGACTTTGACTATCTTAGATCCTGGGTTCAAGGCCGAATTGGGCCAGGACCTCAAAGTATAACACCCCTTAACTTTTGATCAATTATTCATCGGACAAATAGTTTAATGATAAACTATTGATTTACCTTGTTTTATGTGCTGTATTATGTCATAAAAAATCATAAACACTATAAACTAGTGTCCAAGGGTCACTTTGACCTTGATTTCGATCTTGAAAATGATGGAATCAGAAGAAAGTTCATGAAAAGACCCTTTATAATTTTTGGGTCCCTACAGAACTACCATGACCGATTTCCCAGTTTGTATTTGACGAACTCAAGAAACGTGACGTAATGTGCGAATGCGCGTGGTCATAGGAAAAACTCTTGGCTGTCATTTCGTGTGTATTTTTTCATAACTGAAAAATTTTCAGTAGATGAAAAAGTTATCTTATTCAATATCCTAGATCCACCAGAGAATTTTGCCCAATCGGGTTTACGATTTTCAAAATACGTGTACCACCCTTTAAGCCTTATAAGTTTCTGTTATAGAAATTAAGTTTTTGAAATTTTTTTCGCATGAAACGAGGCTTAATCGAGAAATTCTAATAGTTAAGCCACAGGGCCTTAAGATTAAATTAAATCCGCGACCATCATGATCGCACACAAGCCCTTTTATGTGGAACCACCTAAATAGGCCTGTACACTCCTTAACTAAATTCTCAAATTGAGACAGAAAGGACTCTAAATCTTAAATTAGGTTTGTGTTCTTAACTATATGGATCCTGCAAGGTCTGCAAATCATTAATTGGGTCTACGAATTCCACCAAGTTGACTCATTTGACCTTTAGACCCTGGTTGGGCCTAAGTACTAAAGAATCTCAAATACCCAATTTAAGCCAGAGACTCCTAAGATGTTGAAGCTCAACCTTTGGAATAGGCCCAACTCACCTTCTAAGCTTAGGACAACTATTTAGATGCATCTTCTATCCACGCTATGAAGGTGTACGTATCCTGAAAATTGTGTAACAAGGATCCGACGGTCGAAACTTGTTTGAGTCATATGAGAGTCAATCCTTAGCCAAATTTCACAAACAACCAGTCCGTTTTCATCAGATTGATAAGATCTATCTAATGAGATCAGTGTAATATTACTTTGAGTTACATGTTTTAAAACTCATGTACCTTCATTGTAAGTCATATTTTCTCTCTCTTAAAGATGAGCGAGACACCCTTAGTTATTCTTAGACTACACTTTAACCCTATAAGATCTTAGAGTTCAATATAATAACTGAGAGTTAAAGTCTAGCTCACCCCCTTTTATAAATACCGATTTGATATCAGTATTTCTAACATCTCCCTATGATTGATTTGTGTCTTGGCATCATAGTTCGAAATATTACGAATAATATTAGTTCTTTTATGATTAGTTGTTTTCTCATTATAGGCTTCATCTGCATTGTGTGACATTCATCACTTAAAAGTACGTTAAGGCATATGTATTTTAAGAAAAAGGAATAAGATACGACACACGACTTTTAAGCCTTTGTCGTGGTGAAATTTCTTTCACCGTCATGTGAAAATTGAAATGTTGGCATCCATGTAAGGATGCAACCCCTCTATGGTAGTATGAGATGCCACACGAAGTACATCCAGGTTACTACGGAACCCGTCCATTGGAAAGCATGATTTATAAAGCCTATCGCACCGTGATTCATTCAAATTAAATTTAAGAAATGATAGAATATGAATATGTTAAGCTACGAAATGTTAAGAAAGTGGGGACTTAAGCCCACACAAATATGAGATCGGGGTGGGGACATAAGCCCATAACCGAATAATGTTATGATATGTTAAGATACGCTATGAACACCAGCTGAATATGAAATTAAGTTCTTACACATGACTTGTCTTGTGTGCCACCACAAGATCCAACGTCTGCAGCCAAGATGGGTCTTAAGGACAATAGGATATGACAGTGTCTCTATTTAAGGGAACACTGATTTTTATGCGCACAACCTCATCTGGCTGGATGGTGGTTTATGTTATGATATGGAGGTTATGTGATTATCTACATCTGGACCTCGCGTGATAGGCTCGAGCAGCGATCCTGGTACAAATCGTTTAAACAAGATAAGTAAGATACGAAGTACGTTGTGCAAGTGTATGAAGTAATAATAAGACTTTCGATATACCATGTAAGTTAAGTTGACAAGACAAGTAAGAAAAGTAATAAGCATTAGAAGTATCATATGTACTAAAATATATTACGTTCTTTCAGTTTTCAACTTTATAGTTATGTAATATTTATGAGAATTTTTGTTATATTGTTTATATGAAATTATAAGGGTTTCATTTTCACTCACAAGGTTGCACCCACGATCACCCGGGTAGATTGTGGTGAATCGGTTGTGCAACCCACTGAGTTTACGTGACTAAGTAAATTCATCCCACAAAAAATTAATAGCTGCAGGTGAAGATATGGACTATACTGCCCCAGTGAACTTGATGCATTGAAAGTTGATACGGATTTTGAGGGTGACGACCTGGATGACCAGTTAAGCGACATCAGGTATATATTAAGTATTTGGAAAAACTTTCTAGTAGTGGATCGTGCTTTTATTTAATGTCATTTTTGTATCGTGGACTCCAAATTCAATGTAAGCTTATTGGAGAGAATTTTTAATATGAGAAGAAAGTTTGATTCACGATTTTTGGAAGTCCAATTTTAAGTAAGATTTAGTAACACATGTATGTCCGCTTATCACTTTAACAAGCGTGCAGTGTCATAACACGGAATTCTAGGCCCCCGAGATCGGCTAGGATTCTAGGCCGTGACACTAATCTTGTCGCTAATGAAACAACAAGGTTTTTTGTTAATAGCGGCAGTTTTTGCTGCCGCTAATAGGGGCCAAGGCTAGGCCTTAGACTGGCCCTAACTTAGGCGGACTTTGATATGCCCTGCCCTAGCCCTAACCTAGGTAGATCAGGGTGGGCTCGGGTTAGGCTTCGGACTTTGTTTTTTATTATTAATTTTTCTAAAATTTTTGTTGAAAAAAAATTTATTGAAGATAAAGAGGGAGATTTTAATTGAAGAAAAAGAAAACCCTAAGACCTCTCGTTAGAGATACTTAAATTGTCAAAATACTTTTATATAACTATTCATTTAATAGTAATTTACTTGTAAAAAGTAATATATATATATATATATATATATATATATATATATATATATATATATGGAAAAGGTGTCCGTCCTCCATGGGAGGACGGTGACTATCCTCCAAGCTTCCATGTGGAGCTCCACGTGGCACCCAAAATATTGTCTCGATGCTACGTGGAGCTCAGGTGCATTGCTTAGATCATTTTTGAAAAAAAAATATAATTGAAAACTCATCTCCACTGTGTATTTTTTGAACCGTGAAATGTGGACCAATGAAATCCGTCAAACTTTGACTTGTGGGTTTAAAAAGTTTTTTTCAATATTTTTTTTTAAATATTAATCTATACCGTCCACCTATGCTCCACGTGGCACCCAAAAAGTGTTTTGGGTGCCATGTGGAGTGCCATGTGGATCTTGGAGGACGGTCACCATATATATATATATATATATATATATATATATATATATATATATATATATATATATATATATATGGAGCTGGTTAGGTCCTCTAATGGAGGACGGTGACCGTCCTCATATATATATATATATATATATATATATATATATAGGGAGCTGGTTAGGTCCTCCAATGGAGAACAGTGACTGTCCTCCAAGATCCACGTGGAGCATAGGTGGACAGTTTAGATCAACATTAAAAAAAAAAATTTTTAACCCACAAGTCTAAGTTTAACAGTTTTCATTGGTCCACATTTAACGGTTCAAAATATACACGGTGGAGATGAGTTTTTAATAATTATTTTTTTCAAAAATAATCTAAGCAATGCACTCAAGGTCCGCATGGCACCCAAAAAGTGTTTTGGGTGCCACGTGGAGCTCCACGTAAAAAGTTGGAGGACAGTGACCGTCTTCCCATGGAAGACGAAAGCCTTTTCCTATATATATATATATATATATATATATATATATATATATATATATATATATATATATGCACCGTTCGAGCCGGCCAGCATATGGGCTTTAAGTTGTTAATCCCTTATTCGGCCCACTGCATAGTGTGCTTCAGTTTTGAGGCCCCTTGGTAGCCCAAGCCTCTTACCCCATTTTTGAGGTCTAGCCCCATGATTTGAGGGCTGGTCCAGAGCCCTATCTCTATTAATATTAACCACTGGAAAGCTGATATTGGGCCTGGGACGGCACTCATTTCTAGGCCCAAAAAACAGGTGGGCTGATATTGGGCCTAAATTTAAAAGCCCAACTCAAATTAGGCCCATTTATGGCTTGAGCCACCCGTAGGGCTGTCAATGGGAGGGGTGGAGTCCAAGCTGGCTCTAAACTGGGCCAGTTTTTACGAGTACGTACTACAAACTTTATTCTATGTACACAACAGCCTAAGGTAAAAAGATTGCATAATATCTTTGGGTGGTTATAAAAGCGCCTACGTGATAGCGCCAGTGTCGGAATCCCTTTAAAATTATTAATTCTATCTAATGATGGAGATCGTGTTTCTCCAAAATATTAGTTTTTTATTCTTCATGTCATAGATCCACAAAATATGGCTCTAAAATCATGTTTGAGCGTGATGCGTGCCATTGAACACAAAGGGCAATTTTTGGGGATTTGTAACCTTTGGAATAAAACACTGGCCATCTGATAGGAGCGACATGATTGCAAGATTCATTGTGTGGAATATTGAGGTAAAACACACTCTCAATCATCCACTACAAAACATAACACTATATATTAGTGGCAGCCAAAAACTGTCTATACTAACAAAACAAACTATTAAGACTATTAAGGATGAAGGTATTAGCAGCAGTATTTTTGTTAATGATGACAATTTTAATTGCCGCTAATAGTCTTATTTTTTGTAGTGATTGAATATAAAGAAATCAATGAGTTTTAAAGGATTGCACATGTGGGCGCTTTTAGAGCACACGTGGGCGTGAAGAAAGCTCCCCTATTTCTTGTGTGTTGTGCACCTAACAAAACTTGGCTAGGCAATTGCAGCACTCATTGTTTGTACCAAATTATGGGTTAAGATGTGCGTGTTTATTAATAGCCGGTGTTACTGGTTACTGCAACACCACACTTTACGTTACAGCTACCTCACTTGAAAAAACTACTGACTGCTTTAACTCAGCCTATGAATACACTTTTTCATTAGTCTTTCACATATATATAATAGATTTTTATATGTTACGAGTCTACCATGAGACAATCAAATTTTAATTTCACAAGGCACACATCACAAAAAGTGGAGGAAATGAGGCCTATCATATTAACATCCTGAAAATTTTCGAACCCGACTTGTAACATGGTGAAATTTTTTAAAGAAAAGATCATCTAAACAAAACTCTACCGACTTGTAACATCCTGAAAATTTTCAAACCCGAAAGCGCCCAAGTTCGTGTACATATTCGGCAAGGCACGTAATGCTGCCTCGAATTTTTGAAAAACTTAAATAAGAAAAGTACACTTTGTGTGAAAAGTGTTAGATATTTAAATGGGTAATTAGTTAATCAAGATCTGTGAGAGCATCGACTGTAAAAGATTTAGTTTATAAGTGAGGCAAGGTCTCATTGATTGGGCCTTTAATGAAGAGCCGTGCACCAACTCACGGTGTGCTGGCTTAACACCAAATAAGCCCCCATGTGTTAAAAGACGATAAGACTTGAGAAGCCAAAATATCTGGATATTTTGTTTTGTAAGAGAGAGAAGAGAGAAGAGAGAAAGAGCTTCCACCTCTCTCACTCTACTCCTCTCCTCAAACCTCTCGTGAAACCCCAACCGTGAGATCGCTCCTCAAGCGCCGTCATCTTCGCAAGGATCATCGTAGATTTCGTTCGCACTTGTGATTTCGACCTCGAGGAACCTCTCCCAAGATACAATATCATTTAGATCGAGGACAGGGAGAGAGCGTAGCATCGAACGAGTTCAAATAGTTGATCGAAAACGTGACGTGCTTGACTTAAAGGATAGAGATCATTGCACGTTAGTGTGGAACTTCGTCTTGGCATCGATCACCGTGAGAATCCGTATGCATGACACCAAAACCCTCTTTTTGAAATCGATCATCACAAGCTTCGCTCGCACGATCTAAGAAGGTAAACACGTAGTTAAATCAATATGCATTTGATTTCCAAGTTTTTAGATGTGATGTGTGTGAATATTGATGGATTTTGAGTTTTGGGGAAAGTCGGATTGAGGAAGAAGAAGCACAAATAGTGTTGAGTCGAGTAAAATCGCTCGAGCGAATTGCCTTCAGGATAAAAGGAAAAATCTCTGAGAAAATCGCACGCGTGAAATGCGCACAAAAATATAGGCAAAAAAAAAAAGTGTGAAATATTTCACCCCCGCAAATTGGTTGATGCCAGGTGAAATCGCTCGCGCAAATTTGGAAATCGCTCGCGCGAATTGGAGCGAGGTGCTAAGTCTGTCTCGATATTTCGGCCATAACGTTTTACTTCGAATTCAGATTGATGCGATTCTTACGGCGTTGAAAAGAAGACAACGAGCTCTATAACTTTGTGTGAAATAATAATTTCATGAATCAAATGTTTTAAAGGTCTAAAATTGAATGAAAAGTTTGAACAAGTTTTATATGATCCAAGGTTAGCATGAACCTGTCTATTTTACCTCGATTTTGAAAAAATACTTATGTGCGTCGAAGCTATTAGTAATTAGAGTCAATTCTTAATGTATTATCGTATATGTGATGTAGAGGAAGAAATCAGTCGTCGTCGATAAGAGTCAGCTCATACCTTCTTAAGACGTTAGGAATTGAGGTAGGGGGAACTCAATACTCAATCTCATTTTAGACTTTGATCCATAGTTCTAAATGATGAAAATTGTCAGTTTGACTGCTTTGAATGGTTGAAATCTTTGGATTTTGGTTTGCATTGAATCTTTTGAAATACTGTATTTGAATATTGAATTCTTGAAACTCTTTGAATATTGAATGCATGAATATTGAATTTTGAATCGGAATGCTTTAAATTTTGAATCATATCATAGAGTCTAATATGAAATGATGTGAACTGACATGAACTGATAGAACTGATATGAACTGATACAAGCATAGAATCTGATATTAACTGATATGAATTGATGTGAACTGATATGAACTAATACGAGCATAGAATCTCATGTGAACTGATATGAGCATTGAATCTGATTTGAACTTAGAAAATTTGAATTTGAATTGAGAAATGATCATTGTATTGAATTCTTGGAATGTGAATTTAGAACTTTGAATTCAGAATACGAATTCTAAACATGAACTCTGATTTTGAACTCTGAATATTCCGAACTTTGAATTTTGAATCGAATGATAATCTTTGTATCGAATCCTCTGAATTTCCGAATATGAACTCTGAAAAAGAACTTCAAAAATGAACTTCAAATATGAATTTTGAATATGAACTCCGAATTTGAACTCTGAGTCCTTTGAATCTGAATTAAGAGCTTTAGACTGGTACGACGGGTTAATCCGTACATTCGAATAAGAACTTTGGACCAGTACAACGGGTTAATCCGTGCATTCGAATAAGAACTTTGGACCAGTATGACAGGTTAATCCGTACGTTCGAGTATGAACTTTGGACCAGTACGGCGGGTTAATCTGTACATTCGAATAAGAACTTTGGACCGGTACGACGAGTTATAACTTTGAATATGAATAATGAATCTGAATATAAATCTGAAATCCTTTGAACTTCGAATTCAAACTTAGAACCTTTTAAATTCTGAAATCTAGACATTGAATTTAAGATCTTTGAATATGAAAGTGAATCTAAAACTTTGAATCAGAACTCTGACATTGAACTTTGAATTCGAACTTAGAAACCTTTGAACTTTGAACTTTGGTTTTGATATGAAAATGCCTTTCTGTTTTGATATGAAAAATATCTTTGAATTCGATATGAAAATGTTTTGAAATTCAGTTATTGAATCTATGTATTGATCGATAAGATGTGAATTGATATTGAACTTTTTTCTACTGAGCTTAGACTATTAACTCACCCCGACAGTGTGTTACAGGCGCAAACATTGAACAGGATCACGTGCTTGGGAGTCAATCCTAACTTCGTACCAGAAGATCTTCCGCCCCAAGAATAATTTCCGTAGTGCATTGCCTTTAGATTCGGTATAGTGTAAACTTTTATACTTTAGACTTGGTGCATCTTCAGGATTAGATCTCTGTATATATTTTGTAGTTTTATACCACTGTTTAGGTGACGGTCGGCCGTCACCGGTGACTTATTTGGGTTTTAGTTTTATGTTGTGTATAGAATGGAATTGTATTATTGCCATATGATATATGTTTTTCTAATTTCCGTCCATCTGTGTAGGAAAAAAAAATTGTTCTGATATTCCGAATGATGGATCGATTTTCCATAGAAATTAGTATGAGGAAAATCGGGCCATCACAGAATCCTAATTTTTTTCCATTATGAGCAAAATAAATAAATCACCAAATCGGACCATCATAAAAGTAAAAATAAAAATAAAAATAAATCACCAAAATCAATGACATACATGGTTCAACAAATCGCGAAAGAGTGAGAATGACTGAGACATTAAGCTCTTGCAAAGAGGAACAATTCTTTCTTCTTTGTCGGTTACCATAAAGGAAGGGGAGAATACAATGCTTTGCCGCTATGAACTGTCATCATTGAAAGATGGAAACACTTTTTTCTACCTTTTTCCTTTCTATTTTTTCGCTTGCATCTCGAGTTAGGGATGCAAGGTTTGAGTGCTTGACCCGAAACCTTAAATTAAATCGAAGAAACTAAACTAGTTTGAACCGACCCGAAAGCCACCGATTCAGATTCATTCGATTTCGATTTTGGTTGCTGAATAGGATGAGAAAACTGAATAAAACCCGCGAAAAATCAAACAAAGCCTTGAAAATATTAATTCATTTTATTTTTATTAAATATATTAAAGCCTATACACCTTAATTTCAGTGTCTAACATTATATAATAACACAACCCATGTTAAGAGATTTCTCTCGGGAAAATGGTGTGCAAAAGTTAGGCGCTTTTGGAAATCGAAGTTTTCAAGATATCAAGATCTATTGCTGAAAGATTGGTACAAAAAAAAATTCTCCATCATCTACTTTAGAAGAGTCAATGAATTTTTCCTTTCCTTAAGTGCGGTGACCCTAAAATATCAGCTCCTAGGCCGTCTAGAAGCCAAATTTTATGCCCATCCCCAAGCCTTGCCCTCAGCCAGAGCCTTTAACTAACGCCTAGCTCGTTGACGCCTCTGAGCATCCAGGTCCAATTGCACCCTTCATAATTAATTAAGGGGATTCATTAGATTATTTTAAAATTTCGTCCGGACGCTCAAGCGAAGGCACCGATTTGGTCAGACCCGAACGGACCGAGTTGATCCAAATCGATTAACTTTTTTTATTTTAAATTAATATATAAATAAATTATATATATATATATATATATATATATAAGTACTTAAATAAGTTCATAATAGGAAATAAGCGTAATATGATTTAGTTTGCCATTAATTGCACATGGATTTCATGTCTTTGCACGATTTTTACAAAATTTCTCTTTGCACAGCTATTGAGTGATTGCACATTAAAGAAATAAAGAAAAAGGGCACTATAACTTGCACACAAGATATACACCGTGGAAAGAGTCTAAAAAGAAAGACTTGATAATATTGGGATCTTGGTCACGTGAAACACTATCTAAGCATTTGAAGGTCACAATGTAAGAATCTTTGGTCCCTAAGATAGGCATGAAACATGATGTTTATCATTTGATTGGTCACAGTAAACCATTGAATTGGATGATGGGCTTTGACTGTGTTGAATGAGATGATAGAACTCGCGCTTCATGTGAATCTTTAGCTCCGAAGATCTTTACATCACGACCTTTAAATCATATGGTTTAGATGAAATTCACATGGCACAAATGTAAAAATAACCAAGTCTTTCTCTTTAGATCATATGCCACGGTACATATCTCATATCTCGGGTGCAAGTTGTATCTCCCATGAAGAGAAAAGGGTACCTCTATTCATGCCAATAGGCTTACGGATGGAGATCTTTTTTCACCCCGATCTTCATGCTCAAACATGACTTTATTGTATCACATGAAATAAAAAAATAGACAAACTATTAACACTATTAGCGGCAAGGGTATTAGTGGCAGTTTTTTTGTTAATAGCGGTTGCCAAGGATCAAAATATCGGTAAACCGATACGTATCGTCCTGACCTCCAGGACGATACGTATCGGGTATCAGCGATACATTGAATGTATCGGTTTGATACATTAATTTTTTTTATTTTTTTTTTCCGATTGTCTATACAATCGACGGCGACTGTGTAGACAATCGCCATCGATTGTTTAGACAATCGGAAAAAAAAAAAAAAATTCCAATTGTCTTCACGATTGTCTACACAATTGATGGCGATTGTCTACATAGTCGCCATCGATTGTGTAGATAATTGAAAAAAATATATATATATACATATTATTGGACGATGCATTGAAAATATCGTCCGATAATTTCAATGTATCGTCTGATACGGGCGATACATTGCCCGTATCGGACGATAAGTACATTGTTTTTAAGGGGGCACGATACAATGCCTTTGTATCGTACCGCCCATGTCCAAAACCGATACGAATCGAATGATTGATGAGTAGTGAAATATGATGATATTTCACCCCTAGATACCTACATTTAGCTATCCGATGAAGACTATCTGATAAGAATTATTAGATTTGAAGTGTTTCAGGTAAATACAAGCCAAGTGCAGAAAATAGCCCAAGAATTCTGAAAGTAATGTCAAAACACTGCAACTTTGGGTCATCGAGAACTTGGTGTGACTTGCAGCTCAATTTGGACCTTCAAGACGGCCGAATTATGAAATTGTCAAAACACAAAAGTTGTAGAGCTTTCTGTCAGCTTTCCTACGACATAAGAATCGCCTCAATCCAAGTTCAGGACAGAAAGTTATGGCCAAAATACCGAAATAGTGTCTGATGCAAAGTTCGGCAGAAATTCACAAAAATCTGGGAGGTCGATGCATCGACCCTATTGGGTCGATTAATCGACCATAAATTTTCGAGTTGGAACACCTCTGCGGCTGGAAAACTTCGGCTCTATTTAAAGCGGATCAAACACTTCGAGAAAGAGAGGAAATGAGAGATAGATAATTAGAGAGTTAGTTTTGGCTTTTCTTTTTTTAGAGTTTTTGGAGAGAATTTTTTAGAAGATTATTATTCATTATTATTATTTTTGGTTTTAGACTCCTCTTGGCATCTTTTCAAGAGTTCTTCTTTCTCCTTCTTCTAGGGTTCCATCTGGGTAGATTGTACCTAGGATTTGCATTGTTTTTCCTTTACGTTCATAAAAGCATAGATTGTATTTAGGAAAAGGCATTGTAAACAAAGATCTTTGGAAGAAATAAAAAGAGGAATGACTTTGAATGAACAAGGAGATCATACACCAAAGATGAGCGGCTAAATCAATAGATCGGGGAAGATGCGATTCCCAGATAAGTACCCTTATTTATGATTAATACCATAGTCGATTTATTGTCATCATGGAATCGTGTTGCTAAAAGTTTGTGTTATTGAAAATATATTGAATGCTTGTTATGACTGTTGATTGCGCGTATCAACGGCTATAATCGCTAGATCTGGACCTGCAAACTTATCTAGGCTGCAGAGCGATTATGTTTTTACTGTTGTGATCTAAACATCATGAAATACGCTATGCTTCTTATATGACTCATACCGCAATGATAGGCTGAGTCATTGTTTTTAGATAGGGTATGCCGGATTGATGATCATATTTTATTACGAATCATCTCTATAGACGAATGATGGTGTGAATGATGCTTTAATGAAACTGTAGGTTTTTAATGATAGAAAAGGGATACAAATCTGGGGTAGCATATTCCTTGATCTCATTTAATTATTATTTTAGATTCATCGGTAATTAGTTGTTTAGATTAATTTATTTTTCTGCATTTAGGAAAAGTGTGATAAATTTTGGTAAAATTGAATCTCCCCTTTGGTACTTCCTTAGGGACGTTTTTAAATCTCTGAAAGAATTAATTGAAATTCACATTTCCTTGTGGGTTCGACACCTTTGTTCTTGCCATACTGCAATAGATCTTGTGCACTTGCAAGGGTTACATTTAAAATACACCAAGTTTTTGGCGCCGCTGCCGGGGAGATCGGTGAAATTTTGATTAATTCGGTTAGGGATTTTTTGTGTTTTGATTAAAAATAATAATAATAAAAATAAAAAAAATCAAATTTTGGATTTTTTCTTTGCAAAATCTTCTTTCCCTTATTTTTCTCTCTTAGGTAAGTATTTTTTTTTTTTAGGAGTCTTTTAGGAAGTTGAGATTTTTAGGCTTTTTATTTTAGATTTTGTAGGAGTCTTTTAGGAAGTTGAAATTTTTAGGCTTCTTATTTTAGATTTTGTATGAGTCTTTTTAGGAAGTATAGATTTTTAGGATACCTTCCTTAGGAAATTTAGGAATCTTTTATTCTTTCCCTTATTTTTCTCTTTTAGATAAGATTTTGTAGGATTGCCATTAGGTTTAAAATTTAAATTTTTAATTTTAATTTTTGAAATTCGGATTTAAAAAAAAAAAAAAAAATTTTTAAAAAAATTAAAATTTAATTTAAATTCGAATTTTAAGTTTAATTAAAAAAAAAAAAAAAATCAAAATTTTTTCCCTTATTTTTCTCTCTTAGGTAAGTTTTTATGGAGTTCTTTTAGGAAGTTTAGATTTTTAGGATTTCTTATTTTAAATTTTTTAGGAGTTTATTTTCCTTATTTTCCTCTTTTAGATATTTTGTAGGATTTTCTAAAATCTAGTTATTAATTTTTGTGGGACTACTTACTTTAGGCTTTGTAGGAATCTTTCTATTCTCTCGCTTCTTTTTATCTTTTAGTAAGATTTTATAGGATTTTGTAGGATTGTCTTTAGGTTTTGAAATTTAAATTTTATATTTTAATCTTCGAATTTAATTTTTATTTTTGAAATTCGAATTTAAAATATTTTTTTTTTTTTTTTTAAATTTGATTTTTAATTTTAATTTAAAAAAAAATTTGTGCTTGTGTCAATCGATTGAAAATCTTTGCTTTAATCAATTGAAGCTGAATATTTTGGGTTTGTTGTGGATTCATCAATCTTTGTTGTGAGTGTTGGTGCATGAGCTTTACTCGATCTCATCACCCACATCTGCAACCGTTTAATCTTGAGATCGAAAGATCTTGTAGAGAGAATCGTAGAATTCAGAGGAATCAATATCATCATACTGAAGCGATGGCTGATCAAAGGCAAGAAATGAATGGAAACAACCAGAATATCAATAATGAAAATAATAGAAATAATGGGAATAACAATTACAATGAGGGCCCTAGAACACTCGAATATTATAATGATCCTGATTTTTACGAGGATCAGGATAGTATCATGCATGATCCCATTCCAGGGAACCACTATGAATTCAAATCAGCAATGATTCAAATGCTACCTATTTTCCATGGGTTAGCAAATGAAAAATCCGCACGTTCATCTAAATGAATTCACTGGGGTCTGTAAAATGTTCAGAGTCCACAATGTCACTGATTAGATAGCTAAGCTACGACTCTTTCCTTTCTCTTTAAGAGATAAGGCAAAAATGTGGTTCTATTCGTTAGAACCACAATCTATCCAAAGTTGGGCAGAGCTACATCGTCAGTTCCTTAAAAAATATTTTCCCATGACTAAAGCCATTGAGCTGCGTCAGAAAATTCAAATTTTCTCCCAACAACCTACAGAAACATTCCATAAATGTTGGGAACGCTTTAAGAAATTGATTAAGAGTTGTCCTAATCATCAAGTTCCAAGGTGGCAACAAGTCCAAAGTTTTTACAATGGACTGATTCCTGAAGAGAGACGCATGGTTGATGCATCTTGTGGTGGATCATGTGCCACAAAGGAAGCCGACGAATTGTGGGCATTGTTTGAGAAGTTGTATCAAACCTCGATACAAAATGCAACATTAGGGCGAATTAACTTGGACCTGGCACCTAAATCTCATATGTTGACAAAAAACGGATTATATGATGTCAACAATAATACCTCTGATCTATCAACAAAAGTTGACATGCTGTCCAAGCAAATGAATATGTTGTTAGCTGTTACCAAGCAAGCTAAAGCTCCTATCACCCCCAATGTGTGTTCAATTTGTGACCACCCAGGTCACATGGCTAATGAGTGCCCTACTACCTTGTCATTTCTTCCTGATTAACCTACTCCTTAAGAGCAGGTGAATCTGACTCAATCATATCAGAGACAAGGTAGGAACATGTACTCAAACGCATACAATCCGGAATGGAAAAATCACCCCAACTTAGGATGGGGAGGATCAAATCAAACTGGACAGGTGAATCAGCAGTTCAGATCTAATCCAATGAGTGGACAACAAAATTTTCAGCAGAATTTTCGTCCACAACAGAATCCTAATTTCCAACAGAATTCCAATTTCCAGCAGAATGCTCTGTATTATCATCCAAATACTGAATATTGAAAAAATCAGAATTTCAATCAGAATCTTAATCAATCTCATACTAGCACTTCAAAAGATTCTAATCTGGAAGAAAAGGTGATGCGAAGCATGCAATCTTTTCAGCAGATGATAATGGACCAAGTCAGTCAATTTGCCAATCAATTGAGTCAATGAGAGGAAGGTAGGCTTCCCAGCCAACCCGTCAACAATCCTCGAGGTCAAGCACCACCTGATGAAGGACCATCGAATAGTCAACAGTTGAAAGTCACATTACGGTCTTTGAAGTGGTAGAAGTTGATAATCAAGTGGAAATGCTGGAAGTTGATGCGAGAAGAGAAGCGTGAAAGAGAATCAGAGATAAGAAAAGATAAAGGAAAAGGAAAAGAGAACGAAAAAGAGAAAGAGAAAAGACAAGGAAGAGAGAAGGGAAAAGAAAAAGAAATAGAGGAAGTGTCACTTCCAACTGTCCAACAAGGACGTGAAAAATAATCAGAACTTGAATCTGCACCTTATGTCCCAAAGGCACCATTCCCTCAATGCCTAACTCCTCCATCTAGAATGGGAAAGGGACCGACAAAAATGGAAGAAATTTTTGAAACATTCAAGCAAGTAAAGATAAATCTTCCATTACTTGAAACAATCAAACAAGTTCCTGAGTATGCCAAGTTTTTCAAAGATTTGTGCATGCGTAAGAGAAAGGCACGTACTCATGTTTCAAAGAAAGTGTTCCTGACTAATCAAGTCAGTTCAATGTTGCAATTGGAAACCCCACAGATTCTGAAAGACCCTGGAGTCCCAACTGTTTCATGTGTCATTGGTGGGCAACAAATTGGAAAAGCGTTATTGGATTTGGGAGCAAGTGTTAATCTAATCCCATACTCAATGTACGAGAAACTCGGATTGGGTGAATTGAAACCCACGACGGTCACACTCCAACTGACAGATAGATTAGAAAGAAGACCTAGGGGTATTATCGATGATGTTTTGGTTGGAATAGACAAGTTTTTCTTTCCAGTGGACTTCGTTGTCTTAGACATGGAACCACCTGTTAAATCAATTAATCAAGTCCCCATCATCGGCGTGGTTTCTCGCCATCAACGCTTGCATTAATTGTCGAACAGGAGTCATGGACGTTTCTTTTGGAAACATGAAGGTCAGATTGAACATATTTCATGCGATGAACCATTTCCCTAACGAGGATGAGGTCGAATGTTTTTACATCGATCAGATGGATGAAGTGGTGGATGAAGCATTACCGTCAATGCTCACCAAAGAAGAATTTGAAACTGCTTTGTTGGCCATCTATGAACAAAAAGGATTTGAAAGGAAGCAACTAGAGGAGAATAAGTCAAGTTCATCATATCAAGATGATAACTTATGTGAAGTTGTGACTAAGATAGAACCGTTACCCATTGAGGTAAAAGCTGAACCGACTCCATCAATTAAGGAGCCACCAACTGTGGAATTGAAACAGTTGCCTGAATCGCTCAAATACGCTTTTCTGGGGCCACGAGAAACGTTTTCGATGATAATTTTATCCACATTGTCGAAAGAACAAGAGCATGACTTGTTGAAAGTGCTTAAAGATCACAAGGAGGCTATTGGATGGACCGTAGCTGATTTAAAAGGGATTGACCCATTAGTATGTATGCATAAAATACATCTGGAAGATGAGAGTAGACCATCGAGGGAACTGCAAAGGCGACTTAATCCGAACATGCAAGAAGTCGTTTTAAAGGAAGTGATTAAACTTCTCAATGCTGGAATCATCTATCCGATCTCTGATAGTGCATGGGTAAGTCCAGTCCAAATCGTTCCGAAAAAGTCCGGAATCACTGTGAAAGAAACTACTGAAGGAGAATTGGTCCTTACTCGCAAAACTACTGGGTGGCGTGTCTGCATTGATTATAGAAAATTGAACACAACTACTAGAAAGGATCATTTCCCCTTCCGTTCATTGATCAAATCCTTGAGAAGTTAGCAGGACAAGATTTTTATTGCTTTCTTGATGGTTATTCGGGATACAATCAAGCGCCCGTTTTTCCACCTGATCAAGAGAAAATGACATTCACGTGTCCTTACGGTACGTTTGCATACCGTAGAATGCCTTTTGGCTTATGTAATGCACCTGCTACTTTCCAACGATGTATGTTGGCCATATTTTCGGATATAATTGACAAATTCATCGAGGTGTTCATGGACGATTTCTCTGTTTTTGGGAAAACATTTGGTTCATGTTTGAACCACCTTGCACAAGTGTTACAATGTTGTGTTGATTCTAAACTTGTTCTCAGCTGGGAAAAGAGCCATTTTATGGTTCAACAAGGAATTGTTCTCAGGCATATTGTTTCCAAGAAAGGAATCGAAGTTGATAAGGCCAAAGTCGACCTAATTGCTAATTTGCCCCCACCAAAGAGTGTTCGACAAATTCGATCATTTTTGGGTCATGCTGGATTTTATAGAAGATTCATTAAAGATTTTAGTAAGGTGGCTAAACCTTTGTGCACCCTGCTTGGCAAAGATGTTCCTTTTGACTTCGATGATGATTGTATGAAATCATTTCTGAAATTGCGCGTGCTCTTATCAAATGCACCGATAATCCAACCACCAGATTATTCTTTACCATTCGAACTCATGTGTGATGCATCTGATTATGCTATCGGAGCTGTCTTAGGGCAGAGGGCAAACAAATTACCTCACGTAATTTACTATGCTATCAAGACATTGATTGATGCACAACTCATTTACTATGCTGTGGTGTATGCTCTCGATAAATTTCGATCTTATCTGCTTGGATAAAAAATAGTGGTCTTTTCAGACCACTCTGCATTGAAATATCTATTGGCAAAGAAGGGCGCCAAACCAAGATTGATCCGCTGGATCCTGCTACTTCAAGAGTTCAATTTTGAAATCAAAGATAAAAAGGGAGTAGAGAATGTTGTGGCTGATCACCTGTCTCGTATTTTGCTTGAAGAATCTTCTGCACCTGAACCTATCCAGGACTCTTTTCCGGATGAGCAATTGATGGCAATTGATGCGACTGCTACGAAAGCTCCTTGGTTTGCCAATATCGTGAATTATCTGGTCACTGGCAGAATCCCTACTGAATGGGGTAAGAATGATAAGCATATCTTTTTCTCCCAAATCAAATACTATTTTTGGGATGAACCACAATTGTTCAAAATCTGTTCAGATCAAATCATTAGGAGATGTGTACCGGAAGAAGAGCAACTAAGCGTCATTAATTTCTGCCATGCTGGAGCCTGTGGAGGCCATTTCAGAGGACAAAAGACTGCACAGAAAATCCTTCAAAGCAGATTCTACTTGTAATAGCCCGAAAAAAATCACGCTAAACTATGACCTCGGGATCCGTGCCCGATCGGTCATAGGTTTGACCAAATGGAAGTCCAATAGTTAGCATGAGGTGTGATGAACGGATGAGATGTGATAAATTGAATGTCTATGTGGTGTGTATTGTAAATGTGAAGTCGCATACACCTATCGCGGTGTATGTGCTCAACACACACGTGAGGAAAGGGATAAAAGGGTTTAATAACCCTAAATGTGTGTTTTTGGTGGTTGAGAGAGAAGTAAAGAAGAGAGAGAGAGAGGAAGTAAAGAGAGGAGTTATTGCAACTGATTTGGAGGGGGGATTCAAGCGATAAGAGCCGGATTCAACACGGTTTGGATCTGTTAGAGCCAAAGCTGGAAACCCTAGCCTTTCAACCACTGGATTGAAATCAACTTGAGATTGATTCAAGGTAAATTTTTGTGAATAAAATGCATAGATCGTAGAGTCTAAATTGTAGTTGAAAATAGTTTAGATCATAGGATAATGGTTTAGAAAAATAGAGGAAAAAGTGTGGAAAAAGATGGGGAAGAACAGCTCGAAAAGGGCTGAATATGACAATTTCGATTAATCGAAATTGGGTTTCGATTAATCGAAATTGGCCAGGAAGTTGAAAAGTCAGAGGACCCCGATTTCGATTAATCGAATTGGAATTCGATTAATCGACTTTGGATTTCGATTAATCGATTTGGGTATCGATTAATCAGAACCTCAGTGGACCCGAGGGGTTGGAGGAAATGGCTTGAGGAAAATCGACTAATCGAAATGGGATTTCGATTAATCGATTTCAGTTTTCGATTAATCGATTTGGGATCGATTAATCGATTTTAGGAACTCGACTACTCAAATTGAGAATTGACTTTGCGAAATAGAGAATTTCGATTAATCGAATTAGGATTCGATTAATCGAATGAAAATCTCGATTAATTGATTTGAGAATCGATTAATCGATATTGACTTTCGATTAATCGATTTTGGAAATCGATTAATCGAATCAGATTCGATTAATCGATTTTGGAATTCGATTAATCGACTGAGATAAAATATGTTGACTTTTGGGTTTGACTTTAAGATTCCTGGAGAGTCTTAGACATTCTTTATTGCATCCTTTGTGATGTGTTTCACCTGTTATGTGGTACCATAGGTGGTACGTGTGGACTAGTGCACAAGGAGCCACGTGGGACCTTGATGCGTTGAGCAAACAAAGACTTGAGGTAGGGAACACCTTGAACATGTACCTTATTTTACAAGAGCATGTATGTAGTGATATAGATTTCAATTCAATTGTTTAATTGCTTAAGAATTGTGAAAAGTGTGTGTGCGTGTGACATCCATAAGAGTAATTTTGATAAGCCATCCCCAGGGGATGAAGAAGTAAAGAGATGAGAGCATCAGGTGTGATGCAAGTAAATGGATACATCCCAGGGATGTATCCAATGATTGAATCATGTTTGTGAGGCCTAAGCGATATAAGATAGCACACTTACGGTGAATAACTATATGTAAGGCAAATATTTTGTTATTTGAGGTTTGATAGGTTACCCCACCGACGTGGCGGATATCCACGACCGACACGGCGGATATCCGTGACGATACGTGGCGAAACCGTAGGCTGGAGGCTTATCCAGACATAGTAAGCACACCCTGTGGGTGTTGATTTGAGACAAGTGAAACCCGCCACCAATCCCGGGGAAAGGGCTTGGGTACTATATTGGTATTCGGGAATACGTTAAGCTCTATATAGATGACGATGAAGGTATCTCATGGGGCTCGATGCTATATTGCTCGGGGACTACTTAAGTTGAAAGTTTAAGTTTTGCTTTAGGCCTTTTCAGCATCATTCATGAGTAAATGAAATTATAAGCAATCAACAGTAAAACTAAATGCTTTTCAACTATTTTCATCAATAACTGCATAGATACATCATGCATGGCATATCATGGAATATATGTGAGTTATAATTTATATGTTCAACTGTGTTTGTTCCCTATTGAGCTAGGATGTAGCTCACCCTATAGACTATACGTCGCAGGTCCACTACTAGCATTTGCGGAGGCTTGGGAGACACGATCCGTGAGTCGGACCTGCGGCGAAGAATTGGAGCCACCTCCTGAGGACTTCTTCTAGAGGACTCCGTTGTGCCGCTTTGAGGGCTTTTAGAGAGATTTTGTACGGCTTGGTATGTCAAGCCTTGATTTTGTTTAAAACCATGTATATAAGGAGTTGTGATTATTCTTTTGGGACGAACCATCCGTGATGATTTCTATCATCGATGGTTCGGATCGGTTCTCCATTCATGCAGAGGTATGAGGGTAGAACTGTCTTTTGGGGAATAAATAAATATAGATTTAAATTCCGCAATTTATTTTATTATACTTTTGATGCTTGATATACCAGTGTTCCGTGCTTAGCTAAAGGGCACGGTCAAGATGATCGTGCTGATGGCACGGGTTTCGGGGTGTTGAAATCCGGGCTGTCACACTACTGGCCCTCTGTCTTTCATGTCGCTGCTCAATTTTGCAAAGAATGCCAACGATGTCAACAGCTGGAAAATATTTCACGACGAAATATGATGCCCCTTAATCCGATTCTAATTGTTGAAATTTTTAATGTTTGGGGGATTGACTTCATGGGTCCTTTTCCCCCATCTTGTGGGTATTCATATATTCTTGTAGCTGTTGACTACATTTCCAAATGGATTGAAGCTGTGGCAACCCGTTCGAATGATCACAAAGTTATGGTCAAATTTATGAAAGAAAATATTTTTAACAGATTCGGGTTTCCACGGGCGATCATTAGTGATGGTGGTTCGCACTTCTGCAACCGCCATTTTGCTATTTTAATGAAGAAATACGGCGTCACTCACAAGGTCGCAACGCCATATCACCCGCAAACTAGTGGTCAAGTGGAAGTGTCGAACCGAGAGATTAAACGAATTTTAGAAAAGAGTGTGTGACCAAATAGAAGAGACTGGTCTAACCGGCTATCTGATGCTCTTTGGGCCTATCGTACCGCCTTCAAAACACCAATTAGAATGTCTCCGTTCAGAATTGTCTATGGGAAAGCATGTCATCTTCCTGTTGAATTGGAGCATAATGCATTTTGAGCTATCAAAAGATTTAACTTTGATATGCAAGCGGTAGGATCAAATCGAAGGCTACAGCTGAGTGAATTAGAAGAGCTACGCTATGATGCGTATGAAAACTCCAAGATGTACAAAGAACGGTATAAGAAGCTGCATGATGAGTCAATTTCTCGGAAAGAGTTTCACATTGGGCAAAAGGTTTGACTGTTTAATTCCAGACTAAAGCTTCACCCGGGAAAACTGAAATCGAGATGGGAAGGCCCGTATCAGGTTGTTTCTATTAGTGTGCATGGTGCGATTGAGATCCGCAGTCTCACGGACAATCGAGTTTTCAAAGTGAATGGGCAACGTCTTAAACCGGTGTTTGAGCCCATGACCCAGATGAGAATTGAGGCAATGCACCTTAGTGACCCAGATTCTTGATCAATGAAGAGGTCGAGCTGTCGACACTTAAACTCAGCGTTTCCTGGGAGGCAACCCAGTGTGTTTTATTTATTTTTGTTTTCATTTTTGTTTTTGTTAGTTCTAGAATATTAGTTTTTAGTTTAGTTTAGGTTATTTTTAATTTCCAAATTAGTGTAGTCACATTACCTTCAATCTATTTTTGGTCATGCTCTAATTTTATGCACATATTCTCTGCACCTGATCTTTGTGTTGAGGTACTTTTCAACAGGTTTGGGGGTGCAATACCTATTTCAATCAATGAGGACATTGTCATTTTTAGGTTTGGGGGTATGATTCTCTATCTTGCGTCACTTTCTATTTTTCTTCATATAAAAAAAAAAATAAAAAAAAAATAAAAAAAATTTTGAACCATCATATATGAATTATTTTTCGATAGTTTTCAAACTTTAGTTGATGATGCATGCGAATTTAATTTTGAGAATATCGATGTCAGATTTTGAATGCTTGTATCTAGGATAATGAAACTTAATGTGGTATTTTGTGGGTAATTTTGATATTCATGCGTAAAATTTTTGCACTTATACCAAGCTAAGACTTAGAAATCAATGAACTGTTTTGAATGGGGAATCTTAGGTTCTTAGTGGAGACTAAACCCAGGAAGCTTTAGAGCTAATTTTCCGTCATTGATGAGTGAATATATAAACTCGGAGTTTTCTTTGAATACGAATTATTTTGCACAATCTCATATATTTTATTTTGACTTGTGACTTTGCATGATATCAAATTCATATTATTGTGTTAGAACGTACTGTATATCTACTCAAGACAAATAGGCAAGGTTACCATCTTTTAAGGAAATGATTGAAGGTCATCTTTGGCTCGTTTGTGCTTAAATGCCCTACCTCATATAAATTTATCCTTCTAGTACCCCTTTGTGCCTATTGAAAAAATTTACCTTTATACATTCTTTGATAAGCCACGTTAACCTTTAACCCTTCACCATTTACGAAAATTCAGCTTTACCCTTCTTATTTATGAGAAATTAGGAACGAGAGATGAAAATGAACGAAAAGAGAGTAAGTGGAGAGATACTGAGTTATGGTGTTTACTGAGAGTGTATGGCAAAAATATAAAAGAAAAAGGGGGGAGAAAAAGAAAATTGTGAAAAATAATAAAAAATATGAGGTGCTTCAAGAAAAGAAAATTCAAAAGAAAAAGAAAGTTGAGAAAAATAGTGAGAGATTAGAAAAGAAAAAGAAGAGAAATAGAAAAATCAGAAGTTTTTTTCTTTTCCGATTTCTCAAAAATTTTGAATCTCAATTCCCTTTCTTTCTTATCCTTTCCTGAGCCCCATTACAATCCTACAAAAAACCTTCATGATCTGATCTTACATTGGTAACTGCCTTGTGGAGAGTAAATATATGATACTTATGACACTTGATATGACATGCTTAGGATATACAAGTATCTGTTCTTATGAGATTTGATTTTGTTCATTGATTATATCGTGCTTCAGTTATCATGTGAGACCTTTTTGCTTGTTTTGTATTGATCTCTCACATATGTGTGAAAGCTTACCCATCATCGGAGTGATTTTATTTCGAGAGTATACATAAAGTGAGGATTGAGTCGAGACAACAGATTCGACGGTTTTCCGTTTGGACTAGTTCCGAGATGGATGAATCTTGGTATGGGTATACACACACTTCACGTTTAGGCATGAATGGATGAGTTGTTTAACAATTTGAGCATTAAATTAATTTGAATGGATACTAGCATGATTGACATGACATTAATATTTAAGATTGATGATTCACATATTGAAACAATTAATGTTTTTTATTTTTGAATAATATATATATTATAAAAAATCATGTTTTGAAAACTCAATTTTGCCGATGGTTTGAAATTTTTGGAAGTTTGTGGGTAACTTCACTGTAAACCCTCAGGAGACACAACTTCTCCACTAGGGATCACCTAGGGGTTTAAAGGCTTGTTTCACATGCTAAGTGCAATCGTGCTCCCTACGAAAGTGGCATTTATTTTCTTTAGTTTGCTTTGCTCGAGGACTAGCAAAGTGTAGGTTTGGGGGTGTGATGAGTAGTGAAATATGATGATATTTCACCCCTAGATACCTACATTTAGCTATCCGATGAAGGCTATTTGATAAGCATTATTAGATTTAAAGTGTTTCAGGTAAATAAAAGCCAAGTGCAGAAAACAGCCCAAGAATTCTGAAAATAATGTCAAAACACTGCAACTTTGGGTCATTAAGAACTTAGTGTGACTTGTAGCTCAATTTGGACCTTCAAGATGGCTGAATTATGAAATTATAAAACACAAAAGTTATAGAGCTTTCTATCAGCTTTCCAACGACACAAGAATCGCCTCAATCCAAGTTCAGGACAGAAAGTTATGGCCAAAATACTGAAATAGTGTCTGATGCAAAGTTCGGCGGGAATTCACGAAAATCTGGGAGGTCGATGCATCGACCCTATTGGATCGATTAATCGACCATAAATTTTCGAGTTGGAACACCTCTGCGGCTGGGAAACTTCAGCTCTATTTAAAGCGGATTAAACACTTCGAGAAAGAGAGGAAATGAGAGATAGATAATTAGAGAGTTAGTTTTGGCTTTTCTTTTTTTAGAGTTTTTGGAGAGAATTTTTTAGAAGATTATTACTCATTATTATTATTTTTGGTTTTAGACTCCTCTTGGCATCTTTTCAAGAGTTCTTCTTTCTCCTTCTAGGATTCCATCTGGGTAGATTGTACCTAGGATTTGCATTATTTTTCCTTTACATTCATGAAAGCATAGATTGTATTTAGGAAAAGGCATTGTAAACAAAGATCTTTGGAAGAAATAAAAAGAGGAATGACTTTGAATGAACAAGGAGATCATACACCAAAGATGAGCGGCTAAATCAGTAGATCGGAGAAGATGCGATCCCCAGATAAGTACCCTTATTTATGATTAATACCATAGTCGATTTATTGTCATCATGGAATCGTTTTGCTTAAAGTTTGTGTTATTGAAAATATATTGAATGCTTGTTATGACAGTTGATTGCGTGTATCAACGGCTATAATCGCTAGATCTTGACCTGCAGACTGATCTAGGCTGCAGAGCGATTATATTTTTACTGTTGTGATCTAAACTGTGACAGCCCGGATTTCGGCACCCCGAAACCCGTGCCATCAGCACGATCATCTTGACCGTGCCCTTAGCTAAGCACGGAACACTGGTATATCAAGCATCAAAAGTACTATAAATGAAATTGTGGAATTTAAATCTATATTAATTAACTTTCCAAAAGACAGTTCTACCCTCATGCCCCTACATGAATGGAGAACCGATCCGAACCATCGATGATAGAAATCATCACGGATGGTTCGTCCCAAAAGAATAATCCAAAACCTTATATACATGGTTTTCACAAAATCAAGGCTTGACATACCAAGCCGTACAAAACTCTCTGTAAAATCCCTCAAAGTGGCACAGCGGAGTCCTCTAGAAGAAGTCCTCTGGAGGTGGCTCCAACTCTTGCACCGCAAGGTCCGACTCACCGATCGGCGTCTCGCCGCCAAGTACCGCTAATAGTGGACCTGCGACGTGTAGTGTATAGGGTGAGCTACATCCTAGCTCAATAGAGAACAAACATCGCTGAACATATAAATTATAACTCACATATATTCTATAATATGCCATGCATGATGTATCTATGCAATTGTTAATGAAACAGCTTTAAAAGCATTTCGCTTATCAGAATTACTTGTATTTTCATTTACTCATGAATAATGCCGAAAAGGCCTAAAGCAAAACTTAAACTTTTAACTTAAGTAATCCCCGAGCAATATAGCATCGAGCCCCGGCGAGATACCCTTCATCGCATCTATATAGACAGTTTTAATGTATTCCCTGTGAATACCATACAGTACCCAAGCCCCTTTCCCCTGGGGATTGGTGGCGGGGTTTCACTTGTCTCAATCAACACCCCTGGGGTGTGCTTACTATGTACGGATAAGCCTCCGACCGCCTACGGTTTCGCCAGACGGTCACGGATATCCCGCCGTGTCGGGTGGATATCCCGCCACGCCGTGGGGTAACCTATCAAACCTCAAATAACAAAAATATCGGTGCCTTACATATAGTTATTCACCGTGTAAGTGTGTTATCTTATATCAGTTAGGCCCTATCAAACATGATTCAATCCTTGGATACATCCCTGGGATGTATCCATTTACTTGCATCACACCTGATGCTCTTATCTCTTTACTTCTTCATCCCCTGGGGATGGCTCGTTAGTTTACTCTCATGAATATCACACACACACACTTTTCACAATTCTTTAAGCAAAGAAATATTTGAATGGAAAACTATATCACTACATACATGCTCTTGTAAAATAAAGTACATGTTCAAGGTGTTCCCTACCTCAAGTCTTCATTTGATCATTGCATCAAGGTCCCACGTCTCCTTGTGCACTAGTCCACACGCACTCACCTATGGTACCACATAACAGTGAAACACATCACAAAGGATGCAATAAAGAAGGTATAAGATCCCCAAGAATCTTAAAGTCAAACCTAAAAGTCAACATAGTTTATCTCGATTAATCGATTCCAAAATCGACATCAATCTGATTCGATTAATCGATTTCAAAATCGATTAATCGAAGGTCAATATCGATTAATCAAGCAATTTTGATTAATCGAAATTCTCCTTTTCGCAAAGTCCATTCTCGCCTCAATAATGAAGTTTTATTCGACATCGAATCCAATTTCGATTAATCAAATTCTTCTTTTCAAGAAGCAAATTCACTGTCAATAAATGAAGTTTTCATTCGACATCAATCCAATTTCGATTAATCAAATCCTTCTTTCGAAAACTAAAATCGATTAATCGAAATCCCATTTTGATTAGTCGATTTTTCCTCAAGTCATTTCCTTCAACCCCTGGGGTCCACTGGAGGTTCTCAGTCGATTAATCGATCCCCAAATCGATTAATCGAAATCCAAAGTCGATTAATCAAAATCAAATTCGATTAATCGAAATCGGGTCCTCGACCTTTCAACTTCTTGGCCAATTTCGATTAATGAGCAATTTCGATTAATCGAAATTGTGATCACCCTTCAGTATTCTTCCCAATCTTTTTCCATACTTTTCTTCTATTTTCTAAGCCATTATCCTAAGATTTAACCCACATTTAGCGCAACTTAACCCCTATAATCTATGCATCTTATTTACAAAAATCTTACCTTGAATAGATCTCAAGTTGATTTCAAATCTAGGGTTGGAAGGCTAGGGTTCGACTTTGGTTTCTAACGCAGTTCCTTGCGTTGAATCAGCCTCTTTAATGCTTGAATCCTTCTTCCAATCACTCACAATAACTCTTGCTTGATCACCCTCTTTACTCCTCTCTCTCTCTTCTTTACTCCTCTCTCAACAACTCAAAACTCTTGATCTTAGGGTTATTAACTCTTTTTATCCTCTTCCTCACTTGTGTGTTGAGCACATACACCGCGGTAGGTGTATGCGACTATACCTTCACAACACACACCACATAGGCATTCTATTTATCACATCTCATCCGTTCATCGCACTACATACTAACTGTTGGACTTCCATTTGGTCAAACCTATGACCGATCGGGCACGGATCCCGAGGTCATAGTTTAGTGTGATTTTTCGAGTTATTACATAAACATCATGAGATACACTATGCTTCTTACATGACTCATACCGCAATGATAGGCTGAGTCATTATTTTTAGATAAGGTATGTCGGATTGATGATTATATTTTATTACGAATCATCTCTATAGACGAATGATGGTGTGAATGATGCTTTAATGAAACTGTAGATTTTTAATGATAGAAAAGGGGTACAAATCTGGGGTAGCATATTCCTTGATCTCATTTAATTATTATTTTAGATTCATCGGTAATTAGTTGTTTAGATTAATTTATTTTTCTGCATTTAGGAAAAGTGTGATAAATTTTGGTAAAATTGAATCTGCCCTTTAGTACTTCCTTAGGGACGGTTTTAAATCTCTGAAAGAATTAATTAAAATTCACATTTCCCTGTGGGTTCGGCACCTTTGTTCTTGCCATACTGCAATAGATCTTGTGCACTTGCAAGGTTACACTTAAAATACATCAACGATACGTATCGGTATCGAACGATTTTTTGACCCATGGCGGCTGCCACTAGGGCTCTCAATGGGCCTGCCAGCCCGGATTTTGGCCGCACCCGGCCCGGAGAAAATGGTATTTTTTATTAAGCAAACCTGGCCTGGTATCCGGATCGTGCTAAGCATGTTGCAACCCAGATAAATCCGGGTCGGGCTTGGGTTGAGTGTTGCAACATCCGACCTGCACCCAGCCCGGATATTTTATATATATATATATATATTATAATTACCCTTTTAAAATTATAATTTTTTTTATATAGTTAAATGTGATTTACTTAAATGTCCTGAGATTAAATTGTTGAACGGTTTAAACTTGGGGCATTTAAGTCAAAAGCACAATAACCTGGTGCATATATTTTTTGGTTGGACAAATTGGATGACTTAATTTATTTTCAAGCAACCGTTGCATAACTTTTTAGCTACACAATTTGGATGACTTGTTAATAGATTTTCAAGTAATCGTTGTCCATTATAACCATTACGCAACAAATTAAAATAAAATATTTGAATAAAATCATGTACCTGAGTCTCTATAATGGTAATATAATCATTTAATTAAATATTTAACCTTCTTCAAACTTTTATTAGAAAAAAAATAACCCAACCCAATTTTATTAGAAAAAACAGCTCTAAAAAATAGCCTAACCAAATTTTATTAAAAAAAAATAAGTCGGGAAAAAAGCCTGGAAAAACACCCAAGCCCGTCCTAGCTCTGTAGGGGCCGGGCTTGGGTTGAGTACATCGTAGCCCGGGTTAGGGCCGGGCTGAAAAAATTGGAAATCCGGCCTGGGTAGGTTAGGGTCGGATTGAACCCCAGCCCGGACCTAATCCGGCCCATTGAGAGCCCTAGCTGTCGCTAATAGTCATATTTTTTGTAGTGGGCTGAGAATTGTGTGTAGCTAATGGACAAGGTAACATAGTCGGTAATCCGACTCGGGTAGCAGTCCTCGGAGGACCGATACAACTAGGCCGATACGTATCGGCCGATTTTTTTTTTTTTTAAAAAGAAAAAGAAAATATAGGTATTGGTTGAAACTGATATCGTATCGACCGGTCCTTGATACGTATCGGCCGCAACTGGCCCGTATCGGCCATTACCAATACCGATACCGAGTTGAGATACCGATATGTATTGGGGCTGATATGTATCGGTTTGCCGAGAAACCAATACGTATTGCCGATACGTATCGGTATCGACCGATTTTTGATACCATGGCAATAGCTACCTATAATTTAAGAATTTACTAGGTAATATCCTAGGGAAATTTACTAGATCGACCCTGTCAGATACTCCTTTTCTGTCGGAGACCCTATATTTTCACCTTTAACCAAACCGACCAGCTCCAATCCGAGCCAGCTCTAACTAGCACAAAAAGTCTTCAATACCCCTTCTTACACTTTTTATGGTTCTACATAGTTTAAAATTTAAAAAATTTACACTTCTTTATATTTACGCGATGTGAAGCAAAATCTATGCCGTTTGATTTGAAGGCCATAATATAAAGATCGATGGTGCCGAAGATTGACACGAAAAAAAGCGATATCGTCTCTTAAAAAAAAATTGCCTCTTTAAACAGTCGGTATCCATTCTTTAAACCGTCGGTATTACCTATTAGAATGTACCTTATTTGATAACTATCACACATCAGTTATCTCAACTAATTATAGTTATCTAAATCAATTATAATCGCTCACGGTTATATTTGTAATTTTATTTATACATTTCCTTATCAAAGTATTGCATTGTAAACAATATAATCGATTGTGGAAATTTGTCTATTCTATCTTTCTATATTTTTCTTATTTTTCTTATTTTTCTTATTTTTCTTCTTTATTTTATAATTTTAAAGAAGAAGATGATCGAAAGAAGATGATAGAAAAATGGAATAAATAAAGTGGTTACAATTGGTTTAGATAACTACAATAAGTTTAGATGTGTAGTAGTTATCAAATAAGGTACACTCTAATAGGTGATACCAACTGTTTAAAGAGGCAATACTGATTGTTTAAAGAGGCATTTTTTAAAGAGGCGATATCGCCCTTTGTTCGTGTCAATCCTTGTTACCATCAATATTTATATTGTAGCCTTCAAATCAGACAACATAGATGGTGCTTCACATCGTGTAAATATAAAAAAATATAAATTTTTAAAATTTTATATTACGTAGAACCATAAAAAGTGTAAGAAGGGGTATTTAAGACTTTTTGTGCTAATTAGAACTGGCTTGACTTAGAGTTGGTTGGTTTGGTTAAAGGTGAAAATATAGGGTCTTTGGCGGCGGAAAAGGTGTATCTGATAGGGCCGATCCCATAAATTTCCCATTATTTAAACTGCTAAAGTGGCAATATTCCATCATTAGAAAATGTTTTAGCCAAAGAATATGCCCATAAGTCAGCCATTTAAACTAAGTACAACTGTTGATAGTAGAATGGTTCAAAACTCTAAAAACATGTGATTTTTGGGGCCGTTACCTTTCAACATATGATCTATCACTTAGCTGGTATGGATTACCCACATCTTAAACTATTGATGGTATATGGTCATTTAATTAACATCATTTTTGGTGTTAAATGATAGTCATAAAAGTCGGTCCCTTTTTTTAAAAAACAAAAATAAATAATATTTACGCTACATTTATTTGAACATGCTAACTTTTTTTTTTTTTTTTGAGGAAAGCATAGATCTTTAATTCACTAATTCAGATGTAATTACATCAAGTAATTGAGAGGGAAAAGAATTCCTCCAAGTTTCATTACAATCATACTTGATACCAATTTTAGCTAGTGAATCGGCCACGGTATTGCCTGAACGTTTGACGTAGGTAATGTTTGAAGAGATAAAACTCTAGTCAAATCTGGTCGGATTGGCTCGTCAAATCTGGTGTTTAAATCACTAATTAGAATTTTTCCCATCAAGAAAATTACCAAGTAGAAGAAATAAAAATTTTCTTATAAATAAATAGGTAAGTTGGGCTCAAACCCACAACCTTCACAAGTTACAATATTATTAACCTTGGGAAATGGTAAGGTCCAACCAGGTTGAACCAAATTTCGAGTTCAATCACATCTGCTGTTGATAAAAAAATGGTATTGATAATGACTCCGAGACCCATAGTTCACTATACTGCCTTAAAGACAATAGACACCCCTCCGTCGGATAAATATAAATGTGATAGAGTTCCCAACGAATCTGCCTTCAGGATACAATAGAGTCCGGTCTTGTCAAAGATCGTATCCTCTTTTCTAAATAATTATTTCTAGAGAAAGAACCTGCCACACAGATTTTATGATACACAAAAAGATTCTTAAAAATAAGAATGTAAGAGAAAAAGAGAAATATATGTTATTATAATTTTTGTTGTGTCTTTTAACCCGGATGTGGAAAATCCCGAACCATTGTGTCTTTTCAGTGAATAGATGCTAAACTTGTGTCTTTTCATATAACATAAAAAGATAAATTGATTTCACTTGTGTTTTTTCAGATTTACTGTGAAGAGATGCCAAACTTGTGTCTTTTCATATTTACGGTGAAGAGATAAATCCAAATATGAAAAGACACTTCTTTAGAGAGATAATATTTACAAATTTGTCATTGAATTATTATCTATATATATATATATATAATGATAATTATAAAAATTTAATTTTAAAACCATAAAATAAATATTACGACACTAATATATATAACAATCCCCCACTTATTTCAAAATAAAAAAAAAATATGCATAAGAGCGATCATACTAAGCATCATCAGAGGTACCGATCAGTTTGAACTTTTGATTAGTACATACAACTCAAAGTTTGTAAGTACTTTAAGTAGCTTATAGTTTTAAACTTTAAATTTGTCTAACAAATCGGAATTACATATACACTTATTACATAAGGTTTGCGCTTTACAGTCATACACTAAAATCCTGATCTCATGAGTATCTTAGAGAGAGGACCGAATCTCTATTAAAGCAATTTCACTTTCATAATCATATAGGTGAATCTGTCATGAGTGCTCTTCTAACTCCTTTATCACCCCAATAAATGAATGCCTACAGAATCATTAAGAGTTAAACTCACACTCTCATGTTACAAGAGATGTTCACAAAATTTAACACTATAAGGATGACCAATAGGTAACATACCTTTGTACACTTTCAAGGGTCACAGAATAGTTTCTTATCTCGTTGAAAAAAAAAATATTCATCCGCTTGTGGATTTTGAATCAGAGGAGTTAGAAATCCAAGTAGCATGAGTAAGCTCCTCTAAGAGTTCAAGTTTGCCACTATATTGTATACTATAATGCATAGTTCCTTTCAAGTATATTAACACCCTACAAATAACTTTTCATTCTTCTGACCCTGAAATGAAAGTAAATCTACTCAATACCCCCACTATAAATGCTATATTGGGTCTAGTACACTTCATTAAATACTTAAGATTTCTATCTCATTGACGATAAACTGTAATTCTTGAACTTGTTTTAGAGTCGATTTATCTCCAACTATTTTGAAATCAAAATATTAAAGACTAGAAAAGCCTTTGTATTTTCAATTAGATACTTCTTTGCTAATGAATCTAAAAAATATTTAGTAATAGTGCATTTACAGAATGTGTTGGATAACCTATCGTTCAATGCATTGAGGATGTGGTCCTGACAATCTTGATCATCTTTCAATCATTTGAGTAGAACATCCGATCCTCCACTAGTCATACTTCTCGTTATTTTCGCTACAGAAATTTGTGGACATAATATAATGAGGACGTAAACAATCTTAAATTATCACAAGATAAATTATACATTTTACTGTCATTTTTGAAATTTGCCGCTAAATCGGTCAAGTTGATGAGATCTTGATTCATTAACTTTATGCTTTGAGCCATTAGAACGATCTATTGTCTTTAAATTGTTAAAAAAATATGGTATTGATAATAACTTCGAGGCACGTAATTTATTACGCTGCCTTAAAGACAATAGATGGCCCCACTCCGTCAGATAAACAAAGATGTGATAGAGTTCCTAGCGAATCTGCCTTCAGGATATAACAGAGTTCGATTTTGTCAAGAATCGTATATTTTTTTCTAGATTGCACTTTCTAGAGAAAGAACCTGTCACACAGATTTTATGATACACAAAAAGATTCTTAAATAAGAACGTAAGAGAAAAAGAGAAATAGATATTATTATAGTTTCTGTTGTGTCTTTTAACCCTAATCTTTATTTATAGATAAAATCTCAAACCATTGTGGAGAGTTGTGTCTTTTCAGACTTACGGTGAAGAGATGTCAAACTTATGTCTTTTCAGATAATGTAAAAAAGATAAATCGATTTCACTTGTGTCTTTTCCGATTTATTGTGAAGAGATGCTAGACTTGTGTCTTTTCACGTTAATGGTGAAGAGATAAATTCAAATATGAAAAGATACTTCTTCAGGGAGATAATATTTGCAAGTTTGCCATTAAATTATTACTATATATATAATGATAATTATAAACTTAATTTTGAAACAATAAAATATATATTACTACACTAATATATATAACAATATATCTTTTCAGATTTACAGTGAAGAAATGACACACTTGTGTCTTTTCAAATAACGTAAAATGATAAATCGAACAAGTTTGCTATTGAATTATTATCAATATATATATATATATATATATATATATATATATATATATATATATATATATATATATAATGATAATTATAAACTTAATTTTGAAATAATAAAATATATATTACTACACTAATATATAATAATAATAATAATAATAATAATAATAATAATAATTATACAATCCTTGGAATCAGAAGAATCTTAAATTTTATGATTTTTATTTTTATAGAATGACCTGGAATTAAGATTCTCCTATTTCTAAGGCCTGTAAATGTGATTAAACTCAAAATCCGATTCAACCTTCTTGAACCTGACCATTTCCCTATGAACCTTCCATTAGGCTGCAGGGCCAAGCTCTAAAAAAGTACATCAACAACACACAACTTCAAAAGAGTGTAAATCAAATAAGGAACTTAGTTTACCCATGCAAGAGGATATCAACTCAAGAGAGAAAAAGAATTGACTCAAACCCTAAGAAAACAAAAAGGAATATTGCTCCTTTAAAGGAACCTCTCCCCTCTCATATATATATATATATATATATATATATATATAGCATAACACTCATCCAGCCATTTTCTCATATACAACCATTTCTTAACATCTCATTCAAAAAGACAAAGAAAAAGGGGTAAAATTTGTCATGTCACGCGGTTCCGTTCAGCGCACCTACGACGAGTACCAAGCCACCTCCGAATTGGAAAAAGAAGAAGACGCTGATACTCTCTCCATTAACCTTCCTGGTATATTTTTCTACTCTCCCAATTATTATTATTTTATTTTAGAGGTCCATGGATCTAGACGTGTTTGAATCGTGTGGGGTCTGCGTGGCACCCATACAAGGTATCGGGTACCATGGACATTTTCCCAAGGACAATTAGAAGCCGCCCAAAAGTTTTGGACATGATCTGATGTATATTTACCGTCCAAAATATGATTAATTGGGAAAACAATTAATGCACCACAATGTGTGGGCCAGTACATAAATTTTATAACCACCAAAAGAATTTAATTTTAATTTTTTAAAAAATAAATTACATACCATGTGACACATGAACTCAAGAGGGATGCTGTTTCGGTATCACGTCCCACATCACATGTGATCTAGGATTCGATTGCATAAGTTCATTCCTGCACTCCAACCCATATTTTATTTTGAGTAGATTTTACTATGCACTGAAATGGCTAATGTACCCATGTAATTTTTATCAAGTGGTGGCAGTTTGCAAATTTCAAACCGAAAGTAGTTTATTTTTATTTTTTATTATTTCTCCCAATGCGAAATCGAGCCCTATAGTTGGTTCCACACAAGGACGGAAATGGGTCAAGTCGGTCGGGCTAGGTCAGATCTGTTGGAATGCGGCCATGGATGTCGTCCAACGGTTATGATTTTGTGTTAATTGATAATGAATTTGTACATAGCTCTGTTACACATAAATAGAGTGATGAGATTTTGTGTTAATTGATAATGAATTTGTACATAGCTATGTTACACATAAATAGAGTGATGAAAAGAGAATTAAATCATGTATCAAAATTTTGTCCGACACCGATACGTATCGGTATCGGTGGTGAAAGATACGGTACATTGAATGTACCGTATCGTTAATCTATATGTACATAGCCGGACGATACATTGAATATATCGTTCGGTACTGTTCGGTACCGATACGTATCGTTTGATACGTATTGGTTTTCTGACATTTTGATCCATGAATTAAACCCTCCACTGAAAAATCCATCGGTCACATTTATTGCCTAGAAGCAGTTAGTGTAGAGACTGTAGAGTAAAAGAAAAGTGTGCATAGACACTTTGGACAAGCTCTACTTGATCCAACGAGCCGTGATGAACAACCACAAATCTAGAAACACAATCGTGCTTTTGATCGTGTTATGTGATACGGATTTCAAGCTCCTTCAAGATTCAAATCTGACCCATGACCCATTAATGAATTCGGTCTGGGTTGGGTCCATATTAAAATAAGTAGTCAGATTTGAATCGAGGTAGATTTGGACCCAACCCATATATGGTCAGGTGTCTCAAATGGGTCTACGATGATTAAAATGGAATTGTATTAACATATAATAATATCAATAAAAAAAAAATAAAGGAAGGTTATTCACACGCGTCTTTCCAGAATACACGCTCTTTCATACAAAATAATTGTTGACTACCTTGAATCAGACGATGGAGATCATTTTTCGTCCCAATAATCTGCATAATAGATCTTGATATCATGTCGCGCCTTCAGGCGGTCAGATATTTATTCCACGTGGCACACATTTCCAATAGTGATTGTCTAACAAGTGTGCCATGATCTTAATATCTATTTTGTGGAAGATTGGGACAAAATATGATTTCCATTGTTTGATTTAAGGTAGTCAATGTTTTTTTACTGTGAAAGAGTGTGTGCTCTTCAGAAGAAAAATGGGTGCAAATAATGCCACCCTAACAATAATTAATTGTTCAAAACTACAATATAGATACTTTTCATGTCACAGTAATGTCATACAACCTTCCACGCATTTCAAGGGTATTCAAACTAGGTGAACCGGATTCAAGCATGTACATCTTTTTTACGGTTTACCGCTTTAAGTTGTATTGTCTTCATCTTATAGGCTCCAATTGTATGCATCTTGTTTGAGTTGTAGTTACATTTTTTTGTCTGCTCAGAATGAAATATAGAGACATAATAGATCAATTTTGACCATTTGTGTCTAAATAGACATAATAAATCTATTGAGAAGCTGAATATCTAATAAAAGTGAATTTTTTTTTTAACATAATAAGTGCTAATAAATTTATTGATGTATGTGAGCACCCAACACTTATTTGGTGCTCAACTATATCCATGCACCGGTCGAGCAATAAATCAACTGGTATCTTTTTCCTTTGTGGAAGCGCATGTGGTGGATTCTAATCTCACACCTGCTCTTGCCCTTTGTGCGAGTCCCGTCCCAGTGTGCTAGGCTAATAGTGGATCCTCTATGCTTGTAAGTTTGTATAAGCACTATGTATGAGTTGTTTATGAGGTATGAGATCCTTAAAATATATATATATATATCGGTGCAACCTCTTCTATGAGTTGCTATGAGGTATGTGAACTAATGCATCTATGATAAAATGGTACTATAATAAATTAAATGCATAGAAATTAAAATAGGAATTTGCCCAATTTAAAATAAAACGTAAAAAAATATTTTTAAAATTTACATTGTGGCGATTCATTCTCGAAATAAATAGCTCTCACGTGCATCACATGAGTAGGGTCCACTAGTGTGTGTGTGTGTGTGTGTGTATATATATATATATATATATATATATATATATATATATATTTGTGTATGTGTGTGTGTATGTTTTGATAAACTGTTACGTGTCCAAGTTTGCGACCTCGTAGTAAGTTTGTAATAGAGAACATGGATCGTCCTTGCGTGCTTTACCTATGATGAAATTTTATAGGATACTTTAAGGGATCCTAGGCTTCCATAGTTGGTTTAATTCAAGTAAATCACAACTTCAAATCAACACAAGGTTGAAGATAATATTCATGAGATGATTTTCTTTAGTGACCTCAAGCTATTAAATAGCCGAACATCTTTTGTTAGAATAGGCAATAACCCATTCCTATAGAAAGTAAAGAACTCCCATCCCATGATTCAAAAAGAAATAAAACTACTGCATGGTCACTTTTTTCTTCAATTTTGTAGGATTCAAAAAGGAGCAAATAAGAGTTCAAATCGACGCTTTTGGTAAACTGAAGATCAGCGGTGAGCGTCAAGTCTCGGGTAACAGGTGGGCTCGATATGGCAAGGATTATCGGATACCAGATAACTGCAATGCCGGTGATATCCGCGCAAAGTTTGAAAATGGGCTTCTTAAAATCGTAATGCCAAAATTTATAACTCAAGCTGAGGAAACTCCTCAACGTCCAGCTTCGCCGCCAAAAGAAAAAGAGAAGAACGAGTCTGTGGATGCCAGAAAAATTACAAATGGGTCGACGGAAAAATTTCTAAAGGAAAGTGAGAAAAGGGCTGAGCCTCCTATCGATGCACAAACAGTGAAGGAAAAGGAGAAGGTGATTGAGTCCACTAATGCCCAAAAACTGAAGGAAATAGAGAAGGCGATGGCCGCTTCTGATGCCCAAAAGTTAAAGGAAAAGGAGAAGGCAATCGCGTCTGCTGATGCCCAAAAAATAAAAGAAAAGGAGAAGACAGAGGCTCAAACACCAAGGGAAAAGGAGGATGCGATCAAGTCTACTGATGCACAAAAGATAAAGGAAAAGCAAAAGGTGGTCACATCTGTTGATGCCCAAAAAATGAAAGAAACGGAGAAGGCGATCGAGTCTACTGCTGCCCAAAACCTAAAGGAAAAGGAGAAGGCTATAGCCTCGGCTGATGCCCAAAAAATGAAGGAAAAGGAGGTTGAGAAGGCGTTTACGGCCCAAAATATAAAGGAAAAGGAGAAGGTGATCGCATCTGTGGATGCCCAAACAATGAAAGATACTGAGAAGGCAATCGAGTCTACTGCTGCCCAAAAAGTAAAGGAAAAGGAGAAGGTGGTAACTTTTGCTGATGCCCAAAAAATAAAGGACAAGGAGAAGGCGATCGATGACCAAAAAACAAAGGAAAATGAGAAGGTGATTGAATCTGTCGATCTCTGGAAAGTGAGAAATGGATCTATCGAAACTATGGACAACGTGTTAGAGAAAAAGGAGAGGCAGAGTGAACCTACTGAAGCCCAAAATATGGAGACTTCTACGGAAGATCCAAGTTCCGGAGAAAGCTCCATGCCTAATCAATTGGTTGTGAACGCGGTGGTGGCCACCCTGGTAGTGGTGGCAATTGGGCTTTATGTGGCATATTCTTCTAGGAGATAGAATGTAACTAAAAGCGGATGAAGTGAGGGGATGACGTGGGGTTTGTGCCGAAGGTGTGTTTGATGTAAGTTATTATTGTCATAATAAAATTTATGCATGGAGTTTTTATTTTTAAGATGTTTTAGCTAAGAGCTGGTATTGGTTACGCATATTTTTGAGGCACCATGCATGTCAATCACAGGTCAAAAGTGTACTTTCACAGATTTGGATAGAACTAGATTGACATGAGCATGTCGCATCACTAAAAAAATAAGGGACATTTGCACTTTCGGCCCTATATGTTTACGTATTTGCAGAAACGGCTCTATAGTTTCAACCGTTACATTAATGACCAGCTCTAAGTCTAGCCGCCTGCGCCTGCTCCACGTCAGAAAAAATCGATTTTAAATAATATAAATTTTTTTTTTCCACCGCCCTTTAAAAGAGAGTATAAAAGCTACTTTTACATATCATTAGTTACTGTTACTTTTTAAGTTTAACTTTTCTGAAAAAAAAACAAGAGAGCGGCGACTTAGCGGCGACAAAGCGGTAAAAGGTCACAAAGGTCACATTACATTTTCAGGTAATTTATTTTTTTTTACATTTCAGCACATTTAGTAATCCCTAATGTTTCCCACCTAATCCGATAACTTATCGATAATTTAAGTTATCGATCGATAACTTAAATTATCGGTAAGTTATCGGTAAGTTAGGGGATTAGTAGTTTTTTCAAAATCACTTCTTTTGTTTATTAATTGCTTTTTATTTATATTGCAGTTCCTACTAAGTGATTGAAAATGATCATGACTCTAAAGCCCATCGGAAAATGTTCTGGAGTTGGTGTTAGGAAATTTTACATGCACTGTAACGAAAAGAGAAAGAAAATATTAGATGATTCAGTATTCGGTCATCTATTTAGGATGAATGAGAAATTAGGATTCGTTGGAGATTTGGTTGACGCTATTTTAAGTTTTTGGGTTGAAGATAATGTTTTCAAGGTCAAGAACCCCAATGTACTCCTGCAACAGATCGATATAGCCTTGATTTTAGGCCTCAACATGTTGTGACAACGAGTGCGAGAAGGTGGCCGTAAAGAGGAAACAACTATTCGATACAAATTCTTTGGGAAGCCGTGAAAAGATCTCGTATTGAAGAAATTATTGTGATCTTGATTTATCCAACGATAATTTTTGAAACTATCATTATTATTTTTCGATGTTCTTTTTACTTAGGACACATACCGGAGAAAGTAGATACAAATTAGTAGATAACATTGAAGAGTTCAACAAGTTACCGTGGGGCCTGATAGTTTATAATAATTTATTAGATAGTAAATCAAAAGCGAGTGGCAGAAGGGAAATGGCGAAAAGGTCAGAAAAGGGGCAATACAACATCTACGGATGCACTATCGCCTTACAGATTTGGGCATTTGAGCACTTTTCTGCAGTCGCCACCGCTCCTATTGGGCTTAAAGAACCATTTCCAAGGCTAATGAAATGGGAAGGCCCGAAATTCAGCCGTAATCCTAATTTATATAGAGAAAAATTTCTTAAGTCTAAAGTGATTTTAGAGCTTGAAGTTGAGAAGCACGAATTACAGTATAAATGGGTTCGATACTTTTTGATTCGAAGAGAAATGAAAAATAAGAAGGAAGAGACCGAGGAAAGAGAAGAGCTTTACTTCGAAGAAAATATAGATGAATATGATGATATCCCAAGTCATGCGATACGTCCGAAAGAAAGAGCTGAAGAGCTGATTAGCCGAGATGACGACAATGAGGATGACGAAGATTACAACGACGAAAACGATGATTTTGAGGTCGTTGTACGTCAACCAAAGGGCAAACCGGATATTAGGCCCCAGCTAACAAGAGAGCAGTCAGTTAGGCAACCGCACCTAACCAAAGAAGTGACGGAACTAAGAAAAGAATGCAAGACGCTTCGCATAGCTGTGAAAGAAATGAAAAAAGAATTCCGGCGTGCATTTACGCTGCTCAAAGGGCAAGCACTCACCATTGAACAACTAGGGAGAGATAAGAAGGCCTTACAAGAAGAAAATAAAGCAATACAGAAGAATCTTGATGCGGTCATCTCTCATTTAAGAAAGGTATCAAACCAAGACTTTTCAAATTTAGAAAAAAATCAATTCTTTACAAATTAATGCAAAATTAGCTTGTCGTCCGACGATGGAACTTATCGTCCGATAATGTACATTAGCGGACGATAATTTAAATTATCGACCGATAATGTAGATTATCGGTCGATAATTTAAATTATCGTCCGATTAGTTAAATTATCGGTCAATAATGCGGTTTTTTTTATTTTTTATTTTTTGTAATGTATTTTTTTTGTTTATTATGCAGGATAATATTTTAACCTCTGTTCTCTTTGACACCTTCGTTCCTTCACCCACTTACCCTCAATCAACTGTCCCTCAACCCACCACTCATCAACAAAGCCATCAGATCTCTTCAAAACCCACTGCTCCTCAACAAAGCCATCAGTCCAGTGCCCCAAAACCAACTGCTCCTCAACCAAGCCATCAGTCAAGTGCCCCAAAACCTACTGCTCAACCTAGACAACAATCAACTGTCCCAAAACCCGCCGCTCCTCAACTTACCCATAAATCTACTGCCACTAAACCTGCTGCCCCAAAACCTACTGCTCCTCAACCTACTAAACAACCCTTGGTTGATGTGGGTGATGATGGTGCTCCTCTTACGCAGCCTTCTCGTGAGTCACAGCCGGCATCACTAAAAATAATTATAGTGAAACTATCATCTGCAAAAAATGAAGCCGAAGGTTATGACTTGCGTGCTCGTAAGAAGAGAAAGTCTCCGACCACTAAAGCATTAATAAAAAAACCAAGATTGGTTGTAGAGGAGGAGGAGGATGGGGCAAAATCAATGGAGCAAAAGTATATGCTTAGTTTTTGGAATCAGCCGGAGAACGAAGACAATGTGATCGTCAATACTATCAGGGGTGTTGAGATCACAGTTGCTCTTTTGAAGGTTCTCAAAAGACGCTCGTGGCTCGACAATGAAGTCATCGACGCATACTCGAGAGTCCTTGAAGTTATAAACGATTCAATGTTTACGGCCAATGCCGAAAAAAGCTGGTTCGCTTCTGCGTCTGCCCTGGTAAGGTTTCAAATATTTATTGGAAGCTCGTTTGTTTCTTTTATTTGTCTTTTCAATCACTACTCTTGATTAACTTCTTCTAATTTATTTACTTACTACATTATCTGTTTGCACCTTTGTCGACCTTGTTTATGGCGGGGCGAAAAAGTTTGAAAAATATATCGATAATGAAGGTATAAATAGGAATGACCTCGATAGGTGGCAGGCCTATTGTGACGAATGGAATGTTTGTAACAATTCAAAGCCGATGGAACCACTATTGACAAATAATATCCGCGGAATTCACGCGATCGACTGTGGAACGGTACGTTTTTGAATACTAAACTTCGCTTTATTTAACGTTAACGGCTTTTAAATAAAATTTATTATTTAAAATTTCGGTTTCGTTTGTGTAGATTTATCTTCCGATGCATAGCCAAAAACATAGCCACTGGGCGTTGGCTATAATTTCATTAGTTGATCGAGAAATTAAGTTAATAGATCCAGCAGACCGAGAGTGCTCAAAAAGGTTTGAAGCGCATAAAGAATGTCTATTGAATCACCTTTCGCGCCTTCTTTACGCTATCGGTTTGAAGTCAGCTTTCGATCAACAGTGGAAGGTATCGGCGTTCAACAGTGTCGTTCTCCCGATCCAAGAAAACGGTTGGGATTGCGGTGTATACGTTTTGAAGTATATAGAATACTTCTCCCAACAGCGGCCTATTGATTTCGACGATAAACATATGCAACAATTTAGAGCCGAAATCGGACATCTAATGTGCACGTTTGGGAAGAAGAGTTAAATATATCTGTAAAATTTTTTAGACTTTTGTAAAGATGTTTTTTGATGAAATTATAAATAATTAATTTTATTAATTTTTATTAACTTGTATAATTTTCATTTTCGTTGTTATCAATTTATATTATTTGTCTAACAATTACTTATCTAATGTTTAGATTTCACCTTGCCTGATTTATCAATGGAGCCTTCCTCTCTTGAAGCAATTCCAATCGGCGGATGACTTAAGTCATCGGCCGATTTCTTAAATCATCGTCCGATATTTTAAGTCATCGGCCGATAGCTTAAATCATCGGCCGATATTTTAAGTCATCGGCCGATATTTTAAGTCATCGGCCGATATTTTAAGTCATCGATCGATTTTTTAAATCATCGGTCGATATCTTAAATCATCGGCCGATATCTTAAATCATCGGCTGATATCTTAAATCATCGGCCAATGATTTAAGCTATCGTCCGATTACTTAAAATATCGGCCGATGACTTAAAATATCGGACGATATCTTAAAATATCGAACGATGATTTAAGATATCGACCGATGATTTTAAGTCATCTACCTTTTGGAATTGTGAAGCTAGATATCTTTGGTCTGGCTCTATGCCAATCACTAGTAGATTAGGGGCGAATTTGGCAACTTCAAATCCTGTTTGAATGAATGATTTATTAAGAAGCACAACAATATATTTCAATCACAATTGCAAAACTTAATTATTAGTCCAAAAAAATATATTAATTAATTGGCAGATGTTGATTGCTCTTTTATTGAGGTCTAATCTGTTTATGTTGAAGGAAAGAAAAAGAGAAAAATAAAAATAAATACTCTTCTATAATGAGATCATTTGGAAGCTCGATTGCCACTAGGTCTAATCTAATCTCAATCTGTTTTCAATCTTAAACTTTGAAGTAATATAAGTTAATTTCAAATATTAACAAATTTACATGAGCGACGATTATGACCGTACTTGTTACAATTTTTACATTGTAGTTGTCGAACTTCGCCTTTAGATCTTGTTCTCCTTTTCTTCGGACGACCGGCTTGACGTATTTTGTGGGGAGGCAAAACTTGAATGTTTTTTATTTGCGAAGTCCATTGGCGCTTGTCAACGGTCGGGACAAAGTGTTCTTTATAAGTTTCCCTATATAAGTCACTGGTAAACCAGTGTTCACAAAATTGGGGTATCTCTCTTTCTCTGTTTCGGCGCGATAATGCGGCGATCGCATGTGAACATGGTAATCTAAGAATAGCCCAACGTCTACATGTACATGTTTGCGATTCTAGATCGACACTGTGAGTGTAATCACCACGTTTAACTTGAAATATATCACGACCATATAGTATGACGTTTTTTTGATGGGCCCATCCTGAATTTCTTTTTATGTATTTTTCTGCCATCGGTGTTAACACATGTGTCATTTTATTTCCTTCCTCCTGACGACGAAGATAAAATTCGGCTACTTTTGTGCGAATAGTTTCTAACATGCTCACAATCGGTTCCTCCCTGGCTATTTTCAACACACTATTTATGCTTTCAGCTATATTAGTTGTCAACATATCATAACGCCTCCCTTGGAAATAAGCGCGTGCCCAGAAATGATCACCAATTTCTTTAATCCATTTTGTACATTCCGGCGGGGCGTCGTCTTCTATTTTTCGCATAATTCTTTTAAATTTTGCTTCTGAAAATGCACGGGCAGCAACCCAGAAAAGCGGTCTAGAGATTGTATCCTTATATTTATCAAACAGATTTAGAGCCAGGTGTCGCATACAGTAGCTGTGAAAGGCATTAGGAAAAACTTTTTCCACTGCTTCCATCAAACCTTTCTGTCTGTCTGATATCAAAATAAACTGTTCTTCAAATTCACCGATTACACGTCTCCCTAATAGATCAAGAAACCATGTCCAATGGTCTTCATTTTCTTTCGGTACAACGCCGAACGCTATAGGAAATAAATGTCTATTCCCGTCTATCCCCGTAGCTATTAACAACACTCCCTTGTATCGTCCACGCAAATGCGTTCCATCTACCGCAATTATTCTTCGTAAAGTATTACGAAAGCTTCGAATGCAAGGTCCGAATGCCACGAAGAATCTCTGAAATGCATTATCAGGCTCGAGACACAATTCGGTTTGTATAATCGAAATCGACCAGAATTCGGCAACATATGACGGTAACATCTTAAATTGCTCCTTTCAGCTACCTCGGATGTCATTCAATGCCATTTCTTTTCCTCTCCATGCTTTCCAGTAACCTACTGTTATACCGTATTTTTTTTTCAATATAAAAAATTATTGAAGCAGGAGTCTCGTCAAAACCCTTTAATAGTTTATCTCTAACGAATGAAGCTATCCACGATGTCGTACATTGGCGATGTCCGCTTCCAAAAGCTGGCATTCCGCACGTGTGTTCCGGGTGGAAAGTTTTCACAACAAACGTGTCTATGCCTACTAATTTCGATGCATGTATTCGCCAAGCACATCCTACTTCAACACACCTCGCAGTAACTCGAAGATGACTGGTTTTTATTGGTTTAATATAAAAATTATTTGTCATTGCAAATTCTTTAAGAACTTTTTGAAATAATTTCTTATTTCTAAACGCCTGACCAATGGTAATCGTTCCCCCTTCATACAGTTCCTCATCGTCTGAATCCATATACTCCCCTTCCGAGTCATTAAGCTGATAGTCTTCGTCCACCAGAGGTTGATCAATTCCCCTATTAGTATAAACACGCGAAGTGGGAGACGGCGGAGCTTCATTATTTTCAGGATCATTATCACCGTCATCGACTGGATGGTTATTACGTGATTGGGATTGAGCCCGTCGATGTGCAGTTGTTTGGATTGATGTTAGCCGATGCGGGAATGTTTGATGTATGAGAGGCTGTTCTGTTGAAGGCTCGATTATCGTTGGCTTTGAAGCTATTTGTTCGGAAGGCCATTGATATGGACTAAGGCCGACTAAAAACGTTTCCCACTGATTTACCGAATGGAAGTTGAACTGAGATGTATCATGCATCGGATTCATTTGATGACAATATCCTTGATCTTCATCGCCTTCACTCATCGGAATGCCTGAATAGGGTTGCTCCGAAAGTTTACTGTAGGGGTGAAATCCTATATTCATATTTCTATCATCGTCGGCTATTATCGGTGCAACAATGTTCTCCTCTTCATACCGTATTCCTTGATTTTCAATCAAATGTTATGTTCCCACACCATGATCATCTTCGTTTGTTTCCTTGAACGGTTGAAATGTCTCTAAAGACGGCAAAATTTATGCTACAGTAGTGACTAATGATTTTTTGATATAAATATTTATAACACCATCACCGATACGATATGCTCTAAATAAGTTTGTAAGATCATCAGAGTCAGACAATTCGGCAAATACAAGCTCATTCGCTATGCGTAATGAAACAGTAAGTGTAATAGAATGTTCTTCCGGTCGTGTCCGACTGACTTTGTACATTTTCTCTATAAACTCATCAAATGATATATTCTCCGTGACAGTGACAATCCTCCGATGTCCTCCGTTGTAAGTATTATCTCTCACGCGTACGAAATCAAAATGGCAAAGAAGGGGAACATCCATTTCAACCTACAATATTTACAAAATTAAAATTAAAATTAGTTGTTTATAAAGAGTTATACTTGACTTAGTGCTATAATTATTTAAAAATATTATTAAAAAATTAAAGGAATGAAAACTTTAGCGTTTTTATCAATCATAGGATATTGCTCGATATCCTAAGATATTGGGCCGATATCCTAAGATATATAGCCGATGGACTTTTAACGTAAACCATAATCCAAAAACTTTAAAAAAACCCTCTTTTAAGATATCGAGTGATAACTTAAGTTATCGACCGATATCTTAAGATATCGAGCGATATCTTAAGTTATCGGTCGATATATTAAGTTATCGAGCGATATCTTAAGATATCGGTCGATAACTTAAGATATCGACCGATAACTTATATATCTTGGACTACCTACAATGTTTTGAAAAATTGGGAAAACAATAGCTTAAAAAGATATTGTACTCGATATCTTACCTAGCCTGTTGTATTCTCTATGTTATACGACCTTTAGTGGAATCTCGAAATCGCTTTCCAAGAGAGATAGAAATTGTTAAAAAATGATACAGAAATTCTAAATTCAATGCTTGCATAGAGAAACATATGTAGGTAGGCTTGGAGCTGGCCATTTATGCAAGGTCGTATATCTGACGTGCAGGCGGCTAGGCTTGGAGCTGGCCATTTATGCAAGGATTGAAACTATAGGGCCGTTTCTGTAAATACGCAAACATATAGGGCCGAAAGTGTAAATTTCCCAAAAAAATAAGGTGTTTCAGGGGCACGTTGTTACGGGGTCGTATTTTCGCAACCTCAGTCCCGTGTGGCACCTAACGCATGCTTCGCTAGGTCATTACTCGATACCAAGCAGGCGTCCTTGACGAGCTTAGAACCATGGTGCTTGCTGCATGCATGCAAGCCAACCCATCTACACATAAGCTCTGATACCACCCGCCTAGAGGACGGGAACTCCCCCAACATGATTACTTCTCTTTCACGGCCTACCATCCAACTATACCGTGCCCCTTACGACACCCTCGTTTGCACCGCTGTGCTAAACTTGGCCTGCTCAAGCTTCACCCTGTGCACTGCACTAGTACCTCGCTCGCAACAGTCTTGGCATGCAGCTCCCCATGCCATTATGTCATTCTCACATATCGAACCAAGCCCACAGCCTTGTGCCTCACGCTCGCATGCTCAACTGAGTCCCACGCAGCCTGCCTTCATGTGCGTTCCGAATTACTAGCACCGTTCATCCTTGGCCCACGTGCTGTCGTGCTTAACTGAGTCCCACACAATGCTGGTGTTCTCACGAGGTTGCCCAGCCGTATGCACCGCGACGCGTAGTCCGGAGCCATACTTTAACCTCCCTTGGGTTCCACACGACATCGCTGCGTCGACGTCCTAGGCCCACCCTTTCAGGCCTAGGAGACACTTGCGCCCCTCCGCAGCATAGGCCCGTGTGCGAGACAGCTCTCTAGCTCCCTTCCCCTATATAAGGGTAAAATAGTCATTCAGCCAGAATGGCAGGAGAACCTCAAACCCCTTAGTTTGGCATACCGCAATGCCTCTTGCATCGCTAGCCCACCTTGGCTATGTTGCGTCTGTGTCGCGACCGTGTCGTTCCCGCGTCCTACCCCCATGCGACCGTGTCGCATCCTTGCAGCGCGACCACGTCGCCAGGCCCACTTGGCCCCATGTCGCGTGCCCTCCTGGCACCACATGTCGTGCCACATGCACCATGCTGCAAGCTCGAGTATTGGCCTCGTCACAACGTATTGTTAAGGGATGCATGCGGCAGTTTTTGGTAGCGACAGGACTAATAGCGATAGTTTTTTGCTGCCCCTAATAATCTTATTTTTTTATAGTGCATGCTCGGGTTGGATACCTAGTTTTGCTTTTTCTTATTTTGATGGATAGTGAGATGAGGGTATTACTTAGTAATTAATGCTAACGTTTTGAATCTTAGGGTTTGTTTGATAGCAGGTAAACTCGCAACTAATTTCCTAGTTGATTTACTGTGGAAATCAAATTGTTGTTGTTTGATTAGGCTGTCAAGGAAAAGATTTTCATTAAAAAATAATTTCTCGAGTTTAATTAGTTTGTTTGATGTTTGAAAAAGAATCTAGAAAATGCTTTTATGTCTAAACAGTAAAATAATTTTTTGAAAAAATATTATATTTGACCAACATAATATTGAATTGACTAGAAAAAACCCATATTGTGTTGGTGATCAGAAACTCGGCGTATGAAGATAGTGTTGTCCGCCTAAAATGGCTTAGCGTATCAAAACTTATTTTCTACTTGGGGTCTACTTACTTTCCTTTTCATATCAAATAGAAACATATGAAAAATGACTTTTTTTCCCACCAATATTTCACATTTCCAAGTTATCAAATAGGGCCTGAAGTGGGATTCCATCTCGATTTAATGAGAATGATGCTATTGTCACACCAAATTCTGCTATTTGCACACCAAATCAAAGATCCCTAAGCATTTTCATAAAATTTGGTGTTTGCATGCCTAGGAAAATTTGGTGTGCCAAAAGCAACTCTCAAAATAAACACTCATATTAGACATGCCCTTTCTATTTTTTTTTGCATGTTATTTGAAACCCTAGAAATCTACTTAGTGTGTGTTTCGTTGATATGGGAGAATGATGGAATTCAAAGGGTCAAATTTACAAATCTGTCAATTTTCCACAGTTTGGATGCAATTTTATTTGGCTTTATTAGTCTAAGCAGGAGATAATGGTTGCGTATGGCATAGCTCTCTGCAAGCCCCTGCCACAATAGAGTTCACCTGCTTCAGTTAGTTCTTATTCTCTTTTCTAAATTCCCTACAAAGGAGGATTTACATGCTCTAGTAGCAACTTCTCTGCTCTCTACTAACTCTCTACTAGAGCAAATAAAATTTGCTTTGGCAAGGAGTGAGTAGAGAGGAGGGTAGAACTGTTGAATAGGTAAATCTTGCTATGCAAGGAATTATCAAGGAGAAGGGGTACCTGCTAAAGCAGGTAGTGGGATATTTACAAAGAGGGTGGGAACCCGCTAAAGCAGGTGAACTCCGCTATAGCAGGGGCTAGCAGAGAGCTATGCCATGCGCAACCAATATATATACCTTGATATTATTCATTATTCTTTTTTTTATTTTTTTTAAGAAAACGGTGATTTCATTAATCAACATCAGAAATAAGGATAGATACAGTTTGGATAGGTACATCTTCCATTCATACATTCATCTGGTCACGTACATCTTCCATTCTTCCATGCTCCATCTATTTTTAATTTATAGAGCCCGTGAGCTGGGGTTGCCATTTGATATCCAACACAGTTTCTGTCTCCAGTGACACCTGATCAACACATTTGTTTACTTTCAAAAATTCTTGAAGATATTATATATGCAGCAATGGTCGTCGTTGCTATTGAGCTTCCTACTTTGTGTCCATGCAAAACTTTGTGGTCTTGGGTAACAACAGGTGTAAGAGGAATGTTTGAGATAACTTCTATATCATCTTCAATGAAGAGATTAAGAATCCACTCCAAATCCCATCACTACAAAAGATAAAACTATTAGCAGCAGTTTTTTACAGCCAAAAGTGTCGCTATTAACAAAAAAAATGATTAAGACTATTAGTGGAAGTTTTTTTGTTAATAGCGGTAGTTTATGGCTGCTGCTAATAGTCTTTTTTCTTGTAGTGCATGATCTTTTTGCATGATTTATCAATTGGGATGCCATCTCTACTTCCCAATTTAAATTAGGAGTGATGACCTTAATCGTGGATGGCTGAAGAATCCACCGCTCCTTCCATATGTGAATATCCAAACCATTAACCACCCTCCAAATCATAGTCACAAAAATAGCCGAATTTTTGAAAAATTCGTGAATAATTCACGAATTTAAGGTCCCCCGAATCATTTGCGAATTTTTCGAATTGTGACAAACTGATTTTTAAAATATTTTTAATGCTTTTTATAATTTTAAATCTTTTTATTTTAAAATTTTTCTCACCGATTTTTCCTCCGAATATTTCCCCGAACTTTCCAGAGCCAGATCATTCCGATTGGGACTATATTGGTGAGCCAGAGCGATAAGGTGCGCTCTAATTTCGTAACAATTAGAGTTACTTGTGTGCAGTTGAGTTGCATGTCTGCGGTTGAGATGCGATTGAGTCGCACGCAGAGGGACGGTACTGCTGGAATATATGTCACGAAAATGTTCTCGACGCTAGTTGGCTATGTGAGTCATGCGTTGAGTTGGCGGGTCGGTCCGAGGTGGATGGATGCTGGTGACTTTCAACATGAGACATTGAGTCACACAGGTGCTAAGAGCACCGTTGCCATGTCGGCAGGGAGCAAGGGGGATGCTCCGTTCTCACTTTGTGATGATTGTTTCCCATGAGGGCTATAAGTTGCGGTAGCGGGTTAGTTCAGGATGGATGGACGCTAGTGACTCCAACATGAGATGTTGGGTCACGTTGGTGCTGAGAGCACCATTGCTATAAATGACAAGGAGCAAGTAAGATGCTCCATTCACATTTAACCACTTGTTGGCTATGAGTGCCACACGTGAAAGTAGCGAGTCGGTCCGAGGTGGATGAACGCTAGTGATCTCCAACAAGAGACATTAGATCACGTTGGTGCTGAGAGCATCATTTCCATTGATGGCAAGGAGCAAGTAGGATGCTCCATTCTCACTTGAGGAAGTTGAGATTTTAGAATCGGTCACTGGTATATAATATGAGGGTCTAGACCGCTGGTATGAGACAATATAAGGATCGATATGTTGCGATGGGCCAGGATCGATGATACAATTAAGCGAGATATTACGAGAATTGGATTGAGCTAGGCTGAACCAGTGTAGGGGTCAAAAGCTCGCTGCTTTGTTGTGTGACGACAAGGTGTGGTGTCCGTGAGAGACGGATGGTTGGACGGAGATCCAGCGTGACTTCAAAGAAAGCCAACGGAAGAAACAGATGGGTACTTTCAGAGGAAGCGAGTCCCAGGTGATCCAGTACAGCTTCAGAGGAAGCAAATACGAGAGTCAAATGGGTATTTTCAGAGGAAGTGAGTCCCAGGTGATCGTTGAAATCTTTGACCTACGAGAAGGACCGTAAGTCGGGTTACAAGAGGTGACTCGAGTCACGCTATTGGGTGAAGACAGAGGTCGAGGTACTATAGTGTGAAAAGCTTGGAGCTTCGTTTATTGAGCAAGGTGCTCATGATAGGCTCTTGGGTGAAAACACAGAGGTGTTGAGGTACTAGAGCGCTGTAGGATAGTTGAGGGCTTGTGTATTGATCAAGTCTAAAGGTCCGAGAAAGCTGTGTTCCATCGGTTGCTTCGTTGGGTTGGGCGTGGTCACTCACTGGCAGTCTCTTGGGTGAAGACACGTAGTGTTGAGGTATTAGAACTACAAAAATTTACTACAAGCTAAGGCAGCTTGAGTGGCAGACTCGTGGTTGGAAACATACGTCGAGGTACTGGAGTTCTACAAATCATACGCATGTCGAACTCTTGGGCGAAGACACAAAGGTGTTGAGGTGCTAGACGACAGTGCAGATGAAAGGTAGACTCCTGGGTGAAGACGGATTGTTGAGGACCTAGAGAGCTGTGATGCGCAATGAGTTGTGCAAACTTGGATGCTAACGATCGGTTTGATTCTGGTTGTATGAGGAACTGATATATAAAGATACTGGGGTGAAATATTGACCGAACCAAGTTGGCTAGAACACTACGTGGGGTGAAGACATAAAAGTTGGTCAAGGCGATATGCCGTAGCATGAGGTGAAGACCTATTACGCCATAGAGGATGCACTTGGTTCGTCGCGATGAATTGTTAGGATTGTACCTGGGTGAAGACGAAGGATATATAGTAGTCGAGGTACTAGTACAAGTACAGTTTGATGTGCGTTGCTTATCCTTGGAGTGGTGTGAGAACGTCTTAGTAAAAAGGCTATAATAGTGTCGAGGAACTGACGTAGGAGTTCGGTTGTTGATGAGGACGTCAACGCATTGAGTGGGGGAGAAAATGTGACAAAATCACAAAATCACGCCCTTGAATGTGACAAAATCACTGTAATGATACTGATTTCGCTAACGTTGACTCGTTGATGATAATACAATTATTTTGACTGGTTTGACTTTGGTCAAACTTTTGACTTTTATGACTGGTCTCTAGCCCACATATTTAAATTGGGCAAATGCACTCAAATATGTCCGTAACCCAAATTCAAAAAACAAAAAAATAATAATAATTTAAAAAAAAAAAATTAAATTAAATAAACAATAAATAATATGCTTGTGTGGTATTAGATATGGGTGCCGGGATGGATTGATTTTAGCACCCATCCCAATTTGCACTGATCCGTTGTAATACCCAACTTCCAAAAGTATGGTGTTAGATGGGGGGAGCACCAAACTTCATATGGGTGCTCCACACCCTATTGACACTCACATCATATAAAACAAAAAAAAACAAGAATGAAAAAAAAAGATTTAACTTGGATTCGGGTACCAAAGATAGCACCCGAATCCCAAGGTTAGATTGCATATGCTTTTATTAGTTTATTGCTTTTTTTATTTTGTTGCTTTTGTTGACTTTTCAATTAAGATACCTTCCCCAACAAGGCATGTAATGACCCGAAAAATTGGAACCTGAACCCGACTGAAACCGTGTGTGTATTCGGCACGGAAAACAAGGTCACCTTAAAAATATTAAATAAATAATTAAATATGTTTGAGATACGATGTGTGTAAAGGAATCAAGTTAAAAAGGTTTAATTTGGGCCTTTAGTAGATGAGCCGTGCACCGACTCATCAGGTGCCGCTCAACACCGAAACCAAACTCTATTTTTAGTGGATAAGCCTAACACACTTTTGCAGTGTTATCGCTTCACACCGAAACCAAGCCCTTTAGCTAATTAAAAGACAAAGCTTCTCAAAGAAGCTTCACCTGGTTGCAAGCTTTGGAGTTTGGATTTCTAGTGAGAGAAAGAAGAGAAAACTTTCGCCCTTTTGGAGATTTCGACGATGAGATCGTGATCGCGCCGCAATATTTGCATTATTCATAAAGAACTCGACGCCGATCAACGCTTGAATCCCGCCTTTGGTGAATTTCAACCATTCAAACCCCATTTTCAAGAAACATTTCATCTCACGATCGTTTCCGTGCTTGAGAGAGGTTAAGATCAACGCGCAAGGATGAGCAATATCATCTTCAGTTCATTGTGATCAATCTCTGTGGATTCGCCATAGAGATCCGGAAGCTTCGTTTCGAAACCCTTTTGGACAACAATCCTTAAAGGCGCGAAATCGATCGAAGAAAGGTTAGTTTTCTTTGATTTTAATGGTTTAGTTGGTAGAATAAATCATTGTTTTAGTTTAGTGTGAATGCGTGTGTGATTTGATATAGATCGTAGAAGATTTGGATGAAAATAGATAAAAAATGACAAAACCTTATGGTTGTGCATTTCTGAAGGTTTTGATCAATCAATGTAGGTGATTGATCGATCAAATTGGGTGTTGATCAATCAATATAGGTGATTGATCGATCAAATTTGGTATTAATCGATCAATGTGATGTGTTGACCGATTAATGGTGAGATTGATCGATCAATGTGATGGTTGATCGATCAATGGTGAAATTGATCGATCAATGTGGAATTGATCGATCAACATAATTTATTGATCGATCAATTTGACTGTGCTGACACTATTTCAGTATTTTGGCCATAACGTTTTACTCCAAACTCCGATTGATGCGATTCTTATGGCATTGGAAAGAGGACAACTAAATCTACAAATTTCATGAATTAACTAACTAATGAATAAATTTTTTTGATGATCAAAATTGAGCTAGAAGTTAGGCCAAGTTTTAAGTTAGCACGTTTTGATCGAAGTATCGACATATCTTCGATATTTGGACCATAACTCTTTGTCCCGAACTCCGATTGATGCGATTCTTGAGGCGTTGGAAAGAAGACAACGATATATACAATATTTATGAATTAAACAACTTATGAACCAACTATTTTAAGGGTCAAAATAAAGTAGGAAGTTGGGTCAAGTTTTGAGTCAACACGAAATTACCTATTTCTGCCTCGATTTTGAGAAAACACTTAAATGCGTCAACATTATTAATAATTAGGATCAATTTTTAACACATCATCATATGTGTGATGTAGACTAAGAGTGGAGGCCGTGGATAAGAACTTTTGGATCGCTTTAGAACGGCGTTGGATTTGCTTAGAAAGATCTGTTAAGGTAGAGGAAACTCAACGAAATTTACATTTTATAAATTGATTCATGGTTTCATTGATTTTTGATCTTATGACATGTTTTATTTCCATCATGTTCCTACATATATTCTGATATGTTTTGTTTCCATCCTGTTTCCGCATACATTCTGATATGTTCTATTTTCATCCTGTTTTCGCATATGATCTGATTATTCCGTGTTTCCGCTTGTGATTTGATTCGTTCTATTTTGCTTATGATTCGATTTGTTCTGTTTCCGCATGAGATATGATTAGTTGAACTTGCCTATGAACTATGAATTAGAATGAATATGGGACTCTGTTTCGACAAATTGAATAGAAACTATACGATGTTGAATCTCTGGATTTTTGGGTAATGCTATTTGACTGTAACTGAGAAATTTAGAATATGGATGATTGGACTTTGAACCTTGGAAACCAGATAGACTTAGGATTGAATTGTTAAGTATGAACCTTGAACCCTGTATCTGAAGGTGAATGTGAATAGTGAAAATATGTCCGAACTTTGACTGTGAGTGGACACCGACAAGTGAACCGGTACGACGGTTATTCGTACATAGTGTACAGTGCATAACATACATAGTGGGCCTGTACGGGGGCGATCCGTACGCATTTCATAGCATACCTAGTGGGCCTGTACGGGGGCGATCCGTACGCATTTCATAGCATACATAGTGGGCCTGTACGGGGGCGATCCGTACGCATTTCATAGCATACGTAAGTGAAGTGAACGAAGTGAACATAGTGAGTGAAGTGAACACAGTGAGTGAAGTGAACATAGTGAATGAAGTGAACATAGCGAGTGAAGTGAACACAATGAGTGAAGTGAGCATAGTGAGTGATGTGAACGCAATGAGTGAAGTGAAACACGAAAATCTAGAATTTGAGCACAGTGAATAAGAATTATAAGCTTGTATCTCTGTTATCGAATATCTGCCTTGTTATTACTTTTATTCTGCTATCAAACATCTGATCTATTAAATCTGTTAAATTCGTCTTTTAATATCTGACCTGCTTCTGCATTGAACTCTGTCATTAGTAAGATGTAACTGTTATTGATGTTCTTCTACTGAGCTTAGATGTAGCTCACCCCAGACTATACGTCACAGGTATAGCTTTTCATCGGGACCTTGGACTTGAGGAGAATCAGAGTTGCCTACTGGAGGGAGAAGCTCACTTGCTTCGGCACAGTGACTTCTGGGACTTGAGTTTTGTACGTATTTGTACACCACTGTTTAGGTGATGGTTAGTCATCATCGATGGTTTAGCTTGTTTCCTTTGGATTACGTGTTCTCGATATAGAATGAAGTTTTATATTTTTGTTCTGCCATGTGTACCTATTTTGATTCCGCTCATGTGTGTTTATACAAAGTATATTTTGTATCAGATTGTGTTCTGCGATCTGGCGGTTCAGATTTTCTCATATTTGATTGGTTTAAAAAAAAATAAAAAAAATTCTATGAAAAGATAAGTTGGGAAAATTCGGGCTGTCACAAGGCATCTCTTTTACATATGCTAACACCCAAATCCTAAGGTTTCTATTTTGGTTTCCTTATTCTATTGCCTTTCTATCTATAGTGTGTTGTCCTTTATTATTAATTAATTGTTGACTTTTCAATAAAACTACTTTCAAAATTTGCTATTCTCTCTCTCTCTAGGATACTATATATAAAAAAAAATAAAAAGAAACCCACACACACAAATCTCATGTCCTCTCTTTATAAGGTAACAAAGTCCTTTTTGGACTCTTTTTTATTTGGCCAACTTCCTCACTCTCCTTCCTTTTATTATTAAATACTATATTTAGAACTCTTGCTATCTTTATTGACTAACCACAACAAACCCAAAAACGTCTCTCTCTCTATTAACAAGCACCCTAAATCCCTCTTTAACTCTATCTCTCTTCCCCAAAACGTCTCTATTAAGGTGATACTTCAAACTCTCTCATCCCAAAACGTCTCTCTCTATTAAGAAAGGTGACTCGCCCTCTCTAAACGTCTCTCTCTCTCTCTCTCTCTCTCTCTCGTTTCTTTCTACGACTAGAGCAGCCTAGGCAGCCACCATTGTTGTCATACCCCTTCTTCTCGCGTTCAACCGAGCATATCGACCCATCGTCGAAGCCGCACCGGAGGACACCACCACCAATAATTTTTCCTCGCGACGTTAGGACCCGAGGTAGGAAAATTTCAATGTCAATTTATGTTTTAGACTTAAATCATAGGTTTTAATGATGTATTTGAGCCAGATCCATGATTATTAGAATTAAATTTGAACTGTTTGAATCGTACGATATCTAAACATTAGAATTAATGAATATAACTTGTATTAATTATTGAATGTTTGAATATTACATCTTTTGCATTGCAACGAAATAATTGGAATCCTTTTTGAATGATATGTAACTTGCATTGAATTAAAATCATTAAAATTTTGAACACCGAACCCTTTGAATTTTGAACTTGAATTAGAATGAGAATTATTTATGAACCATTAATATTGTACCAATGTATTAGAATTTTGCATGTGATTTAAAGAGATTTATTTGAACCGAATCCTGTGCTTCGGCACTTTTGAACCGTTTCGACGGCCCATTGAACCGAACAAGCATCCCTCACAACGCAGGGGCTTGAGCACTTAGAAAATTATTCATTGAACGACGATGATTAGGAGGGGATTCCCATCGGAAATTGGAGACACTAGTGCTATATATTTGTACTAGTGATATTTAAGTTATATTTTTAAGTCATCATAAATTAAGAAGACAACACCTGAAATTTGATAATAAAACGATTTAATGAATACTCACATGAAACCTAAGAGTCGATGCTATCGAATATCATATGAAACTAGAACTCAGTATATGTGCTTTTGAAACCATGATACTTTCCGAATTCTATTTTGTCATTTAAATTGCGTTTGAATTTATCATCGAACTTTGCATTGATCAGATAAAATGTAATTTTGGCCTTAAACTTTTTCTACTGATCTTAGATGGTTAGCTCACCCCGACACTATGTGTCACAGGTACAGAAGTGGTTCTAGATCCCGAATCAGAAAATCCCAACTTTGTACCGGAAGAAGAAGTAGATCTTCCACCTTATGAGTTTTATCTCTAGATACTTTTGGAGACTTGGACTTGGTATAGATTAGATGAACTTTTTGAGATAATTAAGATTATTTTTGAGCATTATGTGCCACTGTTTGTGTGACGAACGGCCGTCACCGGTGGTTTTACTTTTAATTTTTTTTACACTTTTGTTATGGACATTAATGCAAATTGATTTATTTATGGATATTTTTGCATTCAATCTATTTATATTAGTTGCTATCTAATTGATACCAAAGAATTTCTGATTTTAGATTATGAATTGTGATCTAGCGATCCGGAATTTTCACGTATTTTATGGTTGGAAATTTCGGGTCGTTACAATCACGCCCCTAAATGTGATGGAGTCACGCCCCTGGTGCATAGAGATGCATATCGATCAACTAGTAGGCAAGGTGGGAGGGCCTTGTAGCTAGGTTGAGTCAAAGACAAGCTTGAGAAATATGGTCTTGAAGGCATAACTGATGTACTAAGATGCTTCGAAGGCAAAAATTTGCTAGGCAAACTCTTGGGTGAAGACATATAGTGTCGAGGTACTAGAGCGAGCCATAATCACTAATGCTTGGAGCATGTATAGTGATAGATTACATTGGTGTGAAACCATGTGAAGCAGTATAGTGATGGATTGCGTTGGTGTGGTGTCACGCAAAGGATCAATGCATTTCTAGTCCGTAAGCACGGATGAGACCAAGTTGAGATAGCGAGGAGGTACCAAACCTCGAGGCTAGACATTGGTGGAGATCTTGCACGGAGTGAAGACTGAGGTCGAGGAACTGATGCAGGTTTTGGTGTCAGTGTGGACATTGACACAACCAGATTGGTAGATGTGGCATGGCCATTCCCATGAGATTTAGCGTCAACGAGCACATTGACCTTATTGAGTCGGGGAGGATGTGACGACCTCATTAATCAGTGCGCCAGCATGAAGGCATGGCGACCTTAGAGCTGGGCTTGTGGCTAGCAAGAAGGCGAGTAGACCTTGTAGCTAGCTGTGTAGCACGTGGGCGCAGAGGCACGTGGCCCTGCAACGAGTGCATGCGTCTCTTATAGACGATGCAGTGTCGACTAGACGCATGTGGGGCATGAAATGCGGTGCTCTGTGTAGGAGCACGCGACGTCCTAGTGATTTGAGGCACGTAATGCGGTGCTCCGCGTAAGGGCACGCGATGTGGTGTCAAAAGGGCACGCGACATTCTGGTATTATAAAGCACGTGAGGCGGTGCCATGACTGTAGACACTCTCATTTCGCCCTCTCGGAGTATACGAATTCGTTTGGTCAGCCCTTGACCTTTTTAACCCTCGACATGGGACCATGCAACTGTACATGGCTGAACACAAGCTGAAACAATAGCTTTGTGGCTCAGATTCCAACATAGGGAGGCTATATACTAAGCAATAGTATATAGTCAGGATGCAGACTAAAACAATAGTCCTGCATTCTATTCTTGAGACCATACCCGGACAACCCTGAATTATGCGCCTGAAAACCCGCGCGTAATTCTATCACTCGCAGAACCACAAGAACGCGATCAGTTCCCTTTCAGACCAAACTTCCTTTCACAGATCGTTTCGAGACTAGATTACGTGCCTGAAAACAGACGCGCGATCGGATTGAGCGCTATAGCACAAGCGCGCAATTGGCCTACGCTCGACCTAGTCTCCTACCCTTGACTCCTACGTTTCATCGATTAAGCGCTTCAGGTAACACGCTTAATAGGATTACGCACGTCCCAACATGCACATAATTAGTCTTAATTTTGTTTGGGGCTGAGTAATTCAGCCGGCCGCTCACTGAGTCGGTGACTGACTCAAAGCGATTAAGCATCATAAAAATGGCGTACAATTCAATTAAACGCCCTAAAACAGGCGCGTAATTGAAGGAAAACTTATAAAAGCTTTTTTTTTTTCAATTCGACACAGACAACACGAGAGGTTGACAATTTTGAGAGAGAGAATGGAACTTTTTTGGGACTTCGAAATCAGAGAACTTCGAGGACAAGCCCATAGAGCAAATTAGTCATGATGTCGAGATTCAAACCTCGAATCTTTGATGATTCATCTCCTCGACCCTAGGTAAGAATTTAATTTTGCATTAGGCTTAGGATTTTCCCTCAGTTTAATTAATCTATTCTATTTCTAATTTTTAGACCGTAGCACCCTCTTCGGACCGAAATTCTCTATATCCGGTTCTAGTTCTCTGTTTCTAGAATCGGTCCTTAATCTGGGCAGTCCGATATACTGACCTTATGCTCTGATTTTACTCTAAAATCTTAATCTAAAGTCATATCATTAATTACTGGTTTTGATTCTCAGAGTTCAGAACCAGTCCTTAATCATACGACCTGATTTTTCTGATTTCGGACCCGATTTCGGACCCGAATTCAGCCCTAAAATTTTAATTTATAATTTAATTATATATTTTCATATCGTCAAAATCCAAAAAAAATATAAATTTCAGTTCATAACTTTAGTTTCTCAATCTAATTTCTTATTATAGTTTCGAATTCAATTCTAAAAAACTCCCTTTTATTATTTAACTATTGACCTATCTTTTATCTCAGCCATCCGATTTGCCCACGGGAGCTTACGGAGGGTACTCGGGAACGAGGCCAATTCTCCTTAGCATAGCGGGCCCAATCCCTTTTTTTTTAGATTATTTTTGGTTAACTAGTTAATTAGCTAATTGCATCAAATGGGCCTTCGTATCATTATTTGCTTTGATTCAATTTAGTCTTCTAGTTCAGTTAGTTTATTATCTCAACTAGAATTTAGGAAAGTTAATTCGTTCATTATTAGTTAGATTTTTACCATAATTGATCCGTAGATTATGATTCTAAAAAAAGAGTTAATTTTGTTGCCTCGATCATTTATTTCTATTTTAGTAAATTGATTTATTGCTTCAATCAAAAATCCAAAAAAAGATTAGTCTTTGTTTTCTTTAAATTAGAATGCTAGTAAGATGACCTTAAATGGTTTAGTTGTGATTGCCATACAATTGATGCATCTGCTTATCTAGAATTGCAATAAAATTAGCATACCTGCTTTATCTAGAATTGAGATATAATTGGACTATTTTATTTAATTGAAAAATTATTGGAACTGATATATATGCATTCCTAGTACCAGTAGGAGACTGGAACTGATTGGACTTTTAGTAGTACCAGAACTTTGATATTAATTGGACTTCTAATGATACCGAGAAATTAAAAATAATTGGACTCCTGATAGCATCAGGACACTAAAATAACCCATCATAATAAGCTCACCTAATCATAATTAATAACAAAAAAAGAGGATCTAAATCGACCATAACCGCAACGAGGGACACTAAAAAGAAAGTTGAAACTATTTGATTAAAATAGGACATTGATGCTGATGTTCGCAGGCGGACGATTCAGTATAGAAGTAACCCATACCCGCTTAAACGCGTGATGATTGATGTGTTGCAGCGTCGATAAATATCTGCAGCTGGTGATCGCAAATCAACTAGGAATCATCCTAGAAAATTTTGCCTATTGTTATTTATCCCCACCTTATCACATACACCACATCGCTAGAGTTCAACAGGACAGAATTGGAAGCCACTTATTCAACGGGAACCGAGAGGAACCCAGAAAAAGCACGCACCAACAATGATGACACGCGATGTGGTGTCAAGAGGGTACGCGATGCGGTGTCAAGAGGGCACGCGACATCCTGGTGCAATGACGGGCGTGACATAGTGTCGAGTGGGTACGAGACACAGTCATGACTCAGACGTGATGCGGTGCCACGAGGGTACGTCATGTGGTGTTATGAGGGCACGCGACATGAGGGCCTTGCGACATGGTTGCGACAAGGATGCGACACGGATGCGTCATGATCGCGACACGGACGCGACATGGTCGCGATATAGTGCTATGTGGGCATGAGGCCATGAGGGCCTTGCGACGTGGTTGCAATGCAAACATGATGCGGATGTGACACGATCACAAGTGACGTTGGTGCGTGACCTCACAAGACACGTCGGCTTGGAGGATGGCACTGTGTGCCACGGATAGAGATTTGTGGTCCATAATAAATGCTAAGACACCACCTTTGCAAGTGTGTGCCACGGGCAGGAGGCCGTGCCGAATTTTTTCAAATTTTAACCTCGTCGAACTATTGTCGAACCTCGATTTGGTGACTATGCTCCAAATGAGACCTTTTCCCAAAGATTCCTTTGCTGAAAGAAGGCTTTGCCAAGTAAAAGATGGGTTGGGTCCTTTCTTGGCTGAGAGGAAATTAGACGAAGGGAAATACTTGGATTTCAGGAGTTTATAAAGGAGTTTGCATTATTCATTATTTTTTATTCAAACAATAATCCCTCCTTAACTGAAAAAACTAATAAATATTTTTTCAGGTAACAAATAGTCCATAGCTCTTGGAGAGCTTTTTCTTTCGATACATTTTATGTAAACTGGCCTCTTCAACATCTCTTTGTTGGGTTCGTGGATCTAATCCACCATCTTCTTGACCCAACTGTTTTTTTTCTTCTCTATGACATGTAGATATCGAAAAAACGCTATCCAATAGGTTATCTAAATTAGACATTTATGACTATCTAAATTGGACGCTTATGACTATCCAAATAGTAAAGAATGAGGCGAAAAGAAGGAATTATGGAGATTGATGCATGCTAAATATCAACGGGAAAATGTAGGATTATAAATCTTTTGCTCCATTTTCTATGTTTTTATCATAAGTCACCCTTAAAATTTTAAGCTTCATGGGTATCCTTTTTGCTAAATAACCTAGTGATTAGTGTTGCAATTTTTTATGAAAACTCAAAATTCTTATTTTATGTGACTCACACACACTAGGATTTTATAAAACCCTAGATTGGAGTTGCTTGAAATAATAAAGGGCGTTCTTGGGAACTGAAGGAAACCTTAAGATTTCCTGATTTACATGTGATTTTTATTCCTATTAGAATACTTTGATGGATGGTATTCTAGGCATGACATGATTCTTCATTTTATATATATAGGTGAATGTCCCCCACTCACTACACAAGAGCCTTTTGACATCTTCCCATCAAGAGAATATAGTAAGAGAGGTGGGTAGAGCCCCCTTCATCTTTCTTCGTAGGAAAAAGCTCCAAATTGCTTACCTTGCGTCGACTTGAATTTAACGATCACGATCTTTGCGATAAGGTACACAAATACATTTTTTAATTTATGGATTGTTGATTTATTATTTTGATTGATCATATGCCTAGATCCTAGGGCAAATATTTGGGTGGTCGGATCAATAGATCCAACAATTGGTATCAGAGCCTGGATTGTCCCGTGAGTGATTGAAACAATAAAATATATTTGTACCTTATACGTTACTTAAATCGTTGAAGATGATGACATCTCTCCTTCTATCCTTTTGAGTCTTTCAGGGATTTTTCTTTCCTTGCTTGTAGTTTTCTTGGAGATGAACATGAATCTTAGGATCCTGTGTTATATGGAAATATATTTGTTGGTATGGTAGTGGGGATCTCATTTACTTATATATAAGTTTTTATATGTTGGGAAAACAAGTTTCTTTTTGCCTAAATTGAATAATATTTGAAATTAATATTTTCTTATGCAATTCTTTTGAGAGATCCTCTAGGATGTGGGTGAAGTCTTGGTGCACGGTGCACCCAATTCTTCTAGCTAATAAATCTCAAATTTAGGCATTGGGTTGTTATGACCCCCAAATCTATCAATGAGTTGTGGGCCTTATAATGGTATATGCTTTCTTCATGGATCATATCAAGCCTTATTTTGGGCTTATTTTTTGGAAAGGAATATGTTTTAGACTATCTAAATTTTATTGGGCTCTTTTATTTTTTGGACTCTTTAAAGAACCTATTATTGTTTTGGGCTTCAATTCCCATAAACACCATAATTAGATGACCCATGCATTAAACTTGTGGGCTTGTATTGGGCACGACTGTGTGATTTCTTGGAGCCTTTATGGGTTTGTGTTGGAGAGCGATGTGCCATTGTTTGGAACCGTTATGGCTAAGGCTCATTAATTCCTCATGTTACTTGATTTCCCTTTTTGTTTAAAGCCATAAATTTAAATTTATATAATTTTATGGACTTTTGCAACTTCTGTTTGTGAATATATAAATGGTTTTGAACATTCTTGGTATTTAGGCCATTTCTAGGCTCAAACGGGACTTGAGCTTGAGTTAATTATATAAAGCCAAATTTAGTCTATTGAGAAGTTTCATTCTTGGTTTGAGTATATCAAGACCTTTTAAGTCCATTTTGTCCCATGGGTAGTAATTCTATCTACTCGTCGAGCCCTAGACTCTAGACTATTTATTGGAAATAGTGTATGATTGTATTCAATGGGATGGATTTTTTTTATTTTCTTTGGTGATCCAATGATGTGTCTAGCATATTTGTGTTACATGTGCTTTTTGAATCATGAGTTTGATCTTATGGCCTAAGTGTATGTGTTTATGACTAATTTTGATATCACTCGTTATTTAAAATATTATTTTGTGGCACGTTTGACTATCAGTATGTTATACACATACACTTTATGGTGAGTTGGTTAAACTCTTGAGACTGGACATATTAGGTCTACGTTTTTCCAATAGGGTTAAGAAAGATTGCTAAAGTGGTCGTTCGAGAGATTATAATTGAAGTAGGATTAGATCTGCCCAAAGGTGATCATTCTATGGAGGTTGTTGTTTCTTGAATCTTGAGTTTTTATCTCATTAAGATCACCTTATACACTTATTTGCATGGAGTTATAGATTCAGTCCAAAAGTAATTCATTAATTTCGTATAAATGTGGTGAGTAGAATAGTCGTAAGTGTAAAGGAGAGAGAATGATGATTCACTTGCCCAAAGATAGTGAACAATCATGATCAAATCGAAAACATAGGCGATTAGGTTTACACGAGATTTTAATGCCATAGGGAGAGGATAAGTTGTATTCTTCGTTTCTGTCCAAAGGTGATGTTGGATATTATACATTATCTATACCCAAAGAGTGAATTATTTTCACATAATAAAATTCTCTAATCAATGTGTTCATACTCTTAATACGAATTGTTTTGTCTTTGGTGGATATTAATGACTTATAGTCATTTTTGAGTCTTTAGTGAACATTTATTTATTAGAATTTTTGGTGACATGCTACAGTGTCTATATCCTTGGTGGATTCTTTGATTGATGACATAATTTTGTGATATAACTTTTAATATTAAATAGTAGAAATATCGATAAAACTATTTTTTGTTTAAAAGAATAAATTTGTAAATCATTATGGACTTGGGATCCCCATTTATTATTTAAAAATAAAAATTCTTTTTAAATTTGACTATTATATTTTGAATATGATTATATGGTTTTATTATTAGATCACGATTGTCACCGTAAGGGTTCGATAAAGTCTTAAAACTTTATATTTTTAGTGGGAGTTATCTTTCTTCTAAACTGTCGTTATTATTTATTCATCTTAAAATTTTTATCTTATATATACATTTATATTATTGGTGGAGTTTTCCACAAAATCAGGTAAAATTTTCATACGATTATATTATGGGTGGAGTTTTTCAAAAATTGTGGGTGAAATTTTTTATAATTTTTAGGTGGCACACCTTGGTGAGTGAGCAAATGAGGTTTTACCTTAATCTTGTCTATGAGTATTGGTACTCTTTTGGATTTGCTTAGAGTTGAACATGATTAGACACCACGTTATAACTTCTTGTTCTGAAGATCTGGAGAAGTATTTCACAAGCCAGAGTTTTCTGAATGTCGGAACAACATACGACGAGTATAGAGCGGGACATTATGAATTTGCACACTTTGGTTGTGCATTTTATTCGAATGTTAAATTAGTTATCATCTTTCAAATTTATTGTTAATAATAGTTTTGTGACCATGAAACTATTTTAGGATTGATTTCAGAAAATGGTATACTATATACATTTATGATTTTTTCCTATATTTTCATTAAATTCGGGTGATGTTGGAGAATGCTTAAGTTATTTTAATAACGTTTTATTTTTAAAATGCACTCACTTTGGTTGTCTAATCCAATGAGAGTCTTTTTTAAAACTATAGTCCGTATGTGAATTAAGTTTGGAGACTGTTGAAACTTTTTATGGAAACTCAAAATTCTTATTTCGTGTGGCTCACACACACTAGGATTTTATAAAACTCCGGATCAGATTTGCTTGAAATAATAAATGACATTATTAGAAATTGAAGGAAAACTCAAGGTTTATTGATTTACATGTGATTCTTATTCCTATTAGAATACCTTGATGGACGGTATTCTAGGCAGGGTATACTCTTCATGTTATTTATATAGGTGGATGTCCTCCACTCACTACACACAAGCCTTTTGATATCTTCATATCAAGAGAATATAATAAAAGAGGCAGGTAGAATCACCTTCATCTTTCTTCATAGGAAAAAACTTCAGATTGCTTACCTTGCATTGACTTGAATCAACGATCACGATCTTTACAATAAGGTACGCACATACATTTTTTAATTTATGGATTATTGATTTCTTATTTTGATTGATTATATGCTTAGATCCCAGGACAAATATTTGTGTAGTCGGATTAATAGATCCAACAATTAGTTGATAATATAATTCTCAAATTACATAACATGACATCTTCTAGTATGAGAAGATAATAAATCGAGAAATATGACATTCTCATCATATCACCTATAAACTGCTTTTTCACTTGCATTGGGAGATTGGACCCTTAAAACCTTCTTGCTTTTGTTTAATTGAGACTACCACGGGCTAGTTTGGATGCAAATTTTTTTGTAAATGTAATTTAAGTTCCAAATAAAATTTGACTAAATTTCTTTTTAATCAATTTTTTTAGTTTTGAATTGTCTGATAAAATTAGCTAAAATGATAGTTTGACCAAATCTGCTCTAACTAAATTAAGTAGATATACTAATAATCCAGATTAAAAACAATGGGATAATATATATATATATATATATATATATATATATATATATATATATATATATATATATAGAGTTCTTAAGTATCTTAGAGAAACTAAATTATGTCTTGCATTATTTTTTATTATCCTGCTATTCTAGAAAAAAATAATAATGCTATTTGGAATGTAGATAATGAAGAATTAAAGTTGGTGACTGGTTCAATTTTTACTGTAGCAAGTAGAGTGATCTCATGGGAATCCAAAAGCAAACTTGCATAACTCACTTCAATATGAAAGTTGAGTTTATTACAATTGTTGATGCATGTAAAGAAGTAGAATGACTTAGAAATCTATTGGTAGACATGTCTCTTAGGGATAAACAAATTACTATAATTATCATATATTGTGATAGTGAAGTGACTCTAAAAAGATTATAATAGTGAGAATTGATATATTAGTTTAAAATATAATTACGCCAAAAGTTTACTCAAGGATGAAGTAGTAAGTTTAGATTTTGTAAGTACGGTTGAAAAAGAACTTGGCCAATTCTCTAACAAAGAGTCTTGCAAGATAATATTTATATAGGACACCAAATAAAATGAGGTTAAGGTCTATATTTTATAGGTCGTCTTCATTGGGAACCCAACGTAACTTTTCTGATCCTTCACTTAGATTCAATGAAAAAAAAGTGGAATGAGTGATTGTGTTAGCACTAGAATGAACTATATAACTCAATCCTACGTGTATACCTAATTAACTAGTGCTAATCAGGTTACTGAGAGGATGCGATATGTTCTCTTAATGAATCTATAGTCCTTTGAGCAACTCTTGATAGATTTACCTATTTAAGTGTAAATGACAGATCATTTTCTACAGAGTAATAGAATCTCTTAGCCTACTCAAGAAGTAAGGCTAAAGCATATGACTATAAATGTGTTGGCTTTTAAGAACACTAAGTTATTATAAATTATAATATATTTGGTTTGTTGGATAAAGTCTTTAGCTCATGAAGATTGAAAGTTATTAAACAATTTAACAAACTTTGATATGCTTATACTAAACTGTGATATACTTATACTAAGTGAAAGTTTAAATATTTTAGATATTTTCATTTATACAATATAATTTAATCTCATGCCCCAAATATTTTAGACTCTGCATCTAAAATTTTTAATAATAGGGGATTGTTATATATTAAAATTTTTTAAAATTATAGCAAACACTTTGCCTTCCCAATAGTCTGACATCGTGTGGAGACAAAAAAATTTCTTTGCTTAAGGAGAGTTGAGAGAAAGGCATGAGGCTTTTCACCCAAGGGGCACCTAACTTTGTGCATTCCAACCCCTATACACTTTAACACACATAAACACACAACATAAAATTATTATTTTTTTTTTGTAATTTTTTTTAAATTTTGTCTCATTTGACTTTGATTGATTTTGATCATTTGAACTTTGACCCCCTAAGTCAAAATGGATCTCATCTTTCGGAGGGTTGCAATTAAACAATCATCTCTTTGTTCGAAGTGTTGCTTATGTCCTTTTCCATTTGACACTCAGATCTACTACCGTCGTTCGAGCAGTTGTATGTATGTGAATGAAAATTTACCGAAAGGAGCATTGACACCTTCTTAATGCCTATTTAAAAAGACCAATTTCTATACTTTTATTTTCTATAAAATTCTTAATTTCTCTTTAGTATTTGACAGCCAAAAACTGCTGCTATAAATAAAAAAAACTTGTGTCAGTAGCGGCACAAGTAGTAGTGACAATTTTTTAATTAATAATAACAGTTTTTGGCTGCTGCTGAAATACCTTATTTTTGTAGTGATAGAAATATAAAGGTCAACTATGGAGGGGCGAAATTGGTTGTACCCTAAAGCATGTTTGTGATTCTCTGTTTCTGTTGTCCTAATTCTAATTATGAAAAGGTAAATAACGTTTAGATAAAATGTTAATGATAGCGTGCCTTTAAGTTTGTGCTTTCATTATTCTATTTTTCTTACGCGTTTATGCTTGTTATTTATGGCTTGATTAATTATTGGGCTATGGCTAGAGCTAGGTCCAGTGAGTAGAGGTGTGCAGGCCTTTATTGGTCCATAAATAAGCTAAGTCCATAATTGGAGATGCCTAACGAGCCTAATTCTTATTCTTTAGAATAGTCCAAGGATCAAAATTTCGGCCGGAATGGCCCAAATTTTGGTCCTCATCGAAATGATAATTTGGATCGAAATTTCGGTCAGATTTTTGTATGGGATTACTATTATTGGCCGAAATTTCGGCCAAAATTTCAGTTCAAATTTTTGGTTTCGGTCCCCTCTGAAACCGAAACAAAACCCAAAATTTTGATCCTTGGAACAGACTCCATTTTTAGGCGTCCGTTTTTCACTAGGAGCCTAGAAGATAGAGTTGGGCTTGGGCTCCGAATGTATACCGCTAACAGGCCCGTGACTGACAAAGTAATTAAGTAGCACACAGAGTTGGTACTGGGTAAGCGACAAAAGTGACATGCCAAGTAAGTTGCAAGTTGATCATTTATTATGTGTGCCGTGTGATCGATGACTATGATCTAAAGTTTTTTGGTGTCAAAGATTGGGACTTCTTTGTCTAAAGATCTCCATGGTGCGATACAAAGCAGTTAACAACCTTTAAAATTAGGGACAATAAAGTAAATCTCTGGTACTACTAATTTAAAAAGTGTTACTGTAGATCTTTAGATCGAGACCTTCAGATCACACAACACACACGGTGCAATCATATGGCACGCATCTCAAAAAGTGATCAATAAATCAAGTCACCTCGGGCTATTGAGTTCATACCAACTCCAAGTTCAAATTACACATGGTAGAGCAGGCATGAATATGGGTCAAAAAATCGTTCGATACTGATACGTATCGCCTGATACGTATCTGTTTTGGACCTGGACGGTACGATACGGGCAATGTATCACCCGTATTGGACGATACTTTGAAATTATCGGGCGATAATTTCAAGTTGCCCGATAATTTCAAATTATCATCCGATAATTTGATTTTTAATTTTTTGAAAAAAAATATGTATCAAAATGATACATTCAATGTATCGCTAATACGCGATATGTATCGAACGATACGAACGATACAGACGATAATTTGATTTTTTAGATTTTTGAAGAAAAAAAAATATATTGAACCGATACATTCAATGTATCACCGATATATTGAATGTATCGAACAATACGCGATACGTTTCATCCTGAACTTCAGGACGATACGAATCGAAAATCCAATATTTTAACCCTTAGGCATGAAGGCTTAAAACAAGTTGTAGAACATTCAAATTTTAGCAATTTTAGTTGCTTTAATTTTAATTTCTTAAATCACATAGCAGAAATCATTTTTCATTGCAATTTTGGGGCTGAATCTGATCCAGACAATGGTTATATACCACGTGGCATTAAATGATGTCATGTGCACAGAATTGATGACCCCATCACCATTTTTGGTGACTGTATATCTGTGAATCCTAAGGATGGTAGGTTAGAGCTTTAGATCACATGTCAAGTGGCACATGATTCCAAAACACCACCAATTTTGGTATCATATGCGGCGACACGTGATTTAAAAAAAAAATTAATTTCTTTTTTATATAGTCTAAAGTCTAAATTGTGGTCAAAGTTTAGGTACCCTCCACACATCATAACAAATGCAGCCAGCCATGAAAACGTGGAGAAGTATATAAAAAGAACCACCAACATATTGTAAAATCTTTAACTCCAAAGTCATAAAAATCAAACAAAATAAAATTCGAAGCTGATGACAATAATTATAAGCAAATCCTTGGAATGAGAGAGCTCTTATTCTAGAGCAACGAAAATCTAACCATAATCAAACCCAAGTCAAACTCTATCAAACTGAGATGATCATCGAGATCGCGAGGGCGACGATCATGATTACTTGATATCCGATGGCTGTGATTCCATTTGCGGAGCTTGGGGGATCAGCCGGTGGCAGAGAAGGAGCCAGCAGGTTTCCTTGAACGGTGATGGCGAGCTTCTGGCCTTTTTTAGAACAATGGTCACCGAACCCACAGATATACCACTTCTTTCCCGAAGATGCAAGGGTAATTGTGTCATTTCCAGTATTTAGAACCTGGTTCTCTGGTCCGGGTTGGCAGCTTTGGAAGACCGGCCAGGTTGCTTTGATGACATTGTGAGATGCGTTGGGATATGTGAAAACTGCAAATATATATAGTACTCATTAATATTTCTATTTATTTATTTTTCACCAGGATTTATTTTTTATTTTTTAAATAGGCTTGTTATTTGCTAATTTTAAAATAATTATATTATAAAAAAATAGATAGCTAAGATGCACGTAGAGAAGGTGATGGCAGGAGTGTGTGGCTATGGTGGAGGCTGTGCACGATGAAGTAGAAGAAGAATGAAAAGTAGAAAATATTGCAACCTCAAGTTCGCAAATTTAAGCCCAACTTACCATATGGGAAAGAAAAAAGAAGAGAAAAGCCACGGCTCTTCTCCAGGGAGGGTGCAAATGAAAAAGAATTGGTGCAACTTACTTCTAACCAAGGATCAACATGTCCGCCGAAATGACAGAAATTTCAGTCCAAATTTATATGGGACCCAAAAATTTCGGGTAAAAATTCGGCCAAAATTTTACCCGAAATTTTGATCCTTGCTCCTAACTAATGCCAAACGTTTGAAGTGTAATTATCACTGGGTGCACTTACCTTTTCAAATACTAGTACACAATCAGATATTAGTTTTAGCCCGAATCCAGTCCATTATTAATCAGGCGTAAAATATCTTGACTGACCCAAAAAAATACAAATGGCTAAATGGGTTAGATGTAAAACTATTATTCAGGCCTAAAAGCTTAGGCTCGATCCTAGCCGCCATGCCTAACCAGGTTCTCAATGTAGCTCGTAGATGGGCCATCCCAGAGGCCCGGGAACGGGCCAACCCATTGACAGCACTAATTAGAAAGGATTGCTAATAAGGTTATTTACCAAGTTTATCGCCAATCCAAAATTCCTTGCCCTCAGCCCACGCTGAGTAATTGAAGTTAATGGTCCAGCCGCTGTCGTCTCCAACTTTGTAATCCATAGCCAGAGAGACTGCTGGGAAGACGGCGACGATGACAATGGTGAGGACGAGGAGCATTTGCTTAGAAGCCATTCGAGCTGATCTCTTAATTCACTTTAAAGCTCAATTAGCTCCAAATGGCCTCTTTATGCTTATTGAGACTTGATAGGTTCTCAAATGCCTCTATTTATAACCTCTTTCGATCCATGAATTAAAATATTAAATTATAAGAAGAAGCCGGCCGGCATAAGCCGGCGTAGTTGAGAGTGTTACAAGGAAACGCTTCGGATGGTCCGTTCGTGCTCGAAATAAAAAATAACATTAAACAAGAATAAGAAAGGAAAAATATTGAGTGGAGATGTCTCTTTCTTTTATTTTTTCCTTTTTCCTTCACAATCACCAGGTTACATTAGAAGCATGTACCAAAAGTATCGATTTGAATATCGGGAATATAAATACATATATATCCGATTATCCCCCACCGATATTATATTTCAAATATCGGTCAAACTTTCGCACATATTGGCTCATATTGACTGATAGCCGATATGAATCGGACAGAATCCCATAAATACCCTCAATGAAATTTTCTTTTATTTAGAATTTTTAAAATTTTTAGTTTTTAAATCTCACAAATTACCCTCAAAGGTATCCACTGGTTCGGCCGATAACTATGCAACATAACTGATATGCATGTGCCCGGGTCCGATACTCATTCTTTTTAAATCCTTGGTACCAAGTCCACCATATATATATATATATATATATATATTAAAAACAAGGCTAATTATTGTTGGTCGAAGAACCGTCACAACAAAAAATAAGACTACTAGCGCAATTTTTGGCTTTAAAAAACTGTTATTAACAAAAAAACTATTAAAGGTTATTAAGACTATTAGCGGCAGTTTTTTTATTAATAGCGACACTTTTTGAGTGCCGCTAATAGTCTTATTTTTTGAAGTGCGTACACAAAAGAAGATTAAAAAATAAGATCGTAATGAGACCGGTGATAACTTATATGTTGTGTAAAAGCTCTCAAATTAATCAACGATCTCACGACGAACGATCAAATAAAAACGTAAAATAAAAGGAAATCAAATACAATCATATAAGAGACAACATTTATGTGAATCACCAATTTGCCTACGTCCATGGGCAATGATGATTCAGTATATTGATGATTCCATAAGAATACAAGAACACTCAAATTTCATAAAAGCTCTCCACAAAACCTTAGATAAGTTTACCAAACCTTTTTGCCACATCTAATTTGACTAAGAGCTTTCCCTTATATAGAAGACACAAATCTTACTTCTACTAAAAGAGAAACTAGCTAAATAAAGAGTATAAATGAAATTGGGTCATCGCGGGTCGCTCGAGCGACTTAGACCAGAGAAATCACCATTAGAATAGTGCACTGGTCGCTTGAGTGGGAACTAAAGTCGCTCAAGCTGCTTACACTAATAAGTTTTCCCCTAAAGGACGTGCCATCTCACTCGAGCGACCCAACCAAAGTTAGAACTTAAATACAACAATTCTCCACCTGTAATGACCCGAAAAATCGAAACCCGAACCCGATTGAAACCGTGTGCGTATCCGACACGAAAAACAAGGTCGCCTTAAAAATATTAAATAAATAATTAAATATGTTTGAGATACGGTGTGTGTAAAGGAATCAAGTTAAAAGGTTTAATTTGGGCCTTTAGTAGATGAGCCATGTACCGATTCATTGGGTGTCGCTCAACACCGAAATCAAACTCTATTTCTAGTGGATAAGCTTAACACACTTTTGCAGTGTTATCGCTTCACACTGAAACCAAACCCTTTAGCTAATTAAAAGACAAAGCTTCTTAAAGAAGCTTCACCCGGTTGCAAGCTTTGGAGTTTGGATTTCTAGTGAGAGAAAGAAGAGAAAACTTTCGCCCTTCTTGAGGTTTCGACGACGAGATCGTGATCGCGTCGCAATATTTGCATTATTCACAAAGAACTCGACGCCGATCAACGCTTGAATCCCGCCTTTGGTGAATTTCGACCATTCAAACCCCATTTTCAATAAACGTTTCATCTCGCGATCGTTTCCGTGCTTGAAAGAGGTTAAGATCGACGCGTAAGGATGAGTAATATCATCTTGAGTTCATTGTGATCAATCTCTGCGATTCTTGCGGCATTGGAAAGAGGACAACTAAATCTATAAATTTTATGAATTAACTAACTGATGAATAAATTTTTTTTATGATCAAAATTGAGCTGGAATTTAGGCCAAGTTTTAAGTTAGCATGCTTTGATCGAAGTATCGATATATCTTCGGTATTTTGACCATAACTCTTTGTCCCGAACTCCGATTGATGTGATTCTTGAGGCGTTGGAAAGAAGACAACGATATCTATAACTTTTATGAATTAAAAAACTTATGAACCAACTGTTTTAAGGGTTAAAATATTGGGTCAAGTTTTGAGTCAACACGAAATTACCTATTTCTGCCTCGATTTTGAGAAAACACTTAAATACATCAACGTTATTAGTAATTAGGATCAATTTTTAATACATCATCATATGCGTGATGTAGACTAAGAGTAGAGGCCGTGGATAAGAACTTTTGGATCGCTTTGGAGCGGCGTTGGATTTGCTTAGAAAGATCTGTTAAGGTAGGGGAAACTCAACGAAATTTATATTTTATAAATTGATTCATGGTTTCATTGATTTTCGATCTTATGCTTTGTGTCCTTTGACATGTTTTATTTCCATCATGTTCCTACATATGTTCTGATATATTTTGTTTCCGTCCTATTTCCGCGTATATTCTGATATGTTCTATTTTTGTCCTGTTTTCGCATATGATCTAATTATTTCGTGTTTCCGCTTGTGATCTGATTCGTTCTGTTTTGCTTATGATTCGATTTGTTCTGTTTCCGCATGAGATATGATTAGTTGAACTTGACTATGAACTTTGAATTAGAATGAATATGGGACTCTGTTTCGACAAATTGAATAGAAACTATAGGATGTTGAATCTCTGAATTTTTGGGTAATGCTATTTGACTGTAACTGAGAAATTTAGAATATGGATGATTGGACTTTGAACCTTGGAAACCAGCTAGACTTAGTGTTGAATTGTTAAGTATGAACCTTGAACCCTGTATCTGAGAGTGAATGTGAATAGTGAAAACATATTCGAACTTTGACTGTGAGTGAACATTGACAAAAGGACCGGTACGGCGGTTATCCTTACACAGTGTATAGTGCATAACATACATAGTGGGCCTGTACAGGGGCGATCCGTACGCATTGTATAGCATACATAGTGGGCCCGTACGGGGGCGATCCGTATGCATTTCATAGCATACATAAGTGAAGTGAACGAAGTGAACATAGTGAGTGAAGTGAACGAAGTGAACATAGTGAGTGAAGTGAACACAGTGAGTGAAGTGAACGAAGTGAACACAGTGAGTGAAGTGAACATAGTGAACGAAGTGAACATAGTGAGTGAAGTAAATACAGTGAGTGAAGTGAATACAATGAGTGAAGTGAGCATAGTTAGTGATGTGAACACAGTGAACGAAGTGAACATAGTGAACGAAGTGAACATAGTGAGTGAAGTAAATACAGTGAGTGAAGTGAATACAATGAGTGAAGTGAGCATAGTTAGTGATGTGAACGCAATGAGTGAAGTGAAACACGAAAATCTGGAATTTGAGCACAATGAATAAGAATTATAAGCTTGTGTCTCTCTTATCGAATTTTTGCCTTGTTATTACTTTTATTCTGCTATCAAATGTCTGATCTATTAAATCTGTTAAATTCGTCTTTTAATATATGACCTGCTTCTGCTTTAAACTCTGTCATTAGTAAGATGTAACTGCTATTGATGTTCTTCTACTGAGCTTAGATGTGGCTCACCCCAGACTATACGTCACAGGTATAGCTTTTCATCGGGACCTTGGACTTGAGGAGAATCAGAGTTGCCTACTGGAGGGAGAAGCTCACTTGGTTTGGCACAGTGACTTCTGAGACTTGAGTTTTGTACGTATTTGTACACCACTGTTTAGGTGATGGTTAGTCATCATCGATGGTTTAGCTTATTTCCTTTAGATTACGTGTTATCGATATAGAATGGAGTTTTATATTTTTGTTTTGCCATGTGTACCTATTTTGATTCCGCTCATGTGTGTTTATACCAAGTATATCCTGTATCAGATTGTGTTCTGCGATCTGGCGGTCCGGGTTTTCCCATATTTGATTGGGTTTAAAAAAAAAAAAAAAAAATCTCTATGGAAAGATAAGTTGGGAAAATTCGGGCTGTCACACCACCTGGCTCTAAGCTTCACCATATACTCTTTCTTTCGATCATCAATAAACTCGTATCACCGTTGCCACTAACGCCCTGAGGTCACTCAAAGCTGCTGAATATTGATCGAATCCAAACAATGTTTAGACTTGACCACCGGTACCAATTTTGTTATCATATCCGCAAGATTGTCCTTTGTACTCACCTTCTTCAAAAATATCTCGCCATGCTCGATTACTTTCCGAATGAAGTTATATCATATATCAATGTGCTTGGTACAAGCATGATATACGTGATTCTTTACTAAATAAATAGCACTCTGACTATCGCAGAGCACATCAACACTATCCTGTGTGATCCCCAAATCACCAACTAAGCCTTGAAGCCATAATGCTTCTTTCACTGCCTCTGTTACTGTCGTATACTCTGCCTCCGTAGTAGACAAAGTCATCGTATCCTATAACATCATCCTCCAGCTAATTGGACCACCTGATAGTGTAAACATATATCTCGTTGTAGACCGACACTTATCTAAATTATCCGCGTAATCTGAATTTACGTAACTGAAAACTGATGATCTTTACCACTGCGAAAACTAACCTGACATCCATGGTACCATGTATGTACCTTATAATCCATTTCATCGCCTGCTAATGGTACTTGCCCGAATTAGCCATATACCTGCTAACCACAGTAACGACCTGTAAAATATTCGGTTGAGTGCATACCATAGCGTACCTTCTCCAAATAACTCTTCTGTGTCAGACACAATATTTCTTTCTTTTTATTTATCTGAATCTCCATCCCAAGAATTTTTCTCGTTGTGCCAAAATTCTTCATCTCAAACTCCATGCCAAGTTGAGATTTCAATATACAAGAAAAGATAAATAAATGAGTCATCGGCTAGCCTTTTGAAGTAAACACAGTTGTCGTATCCACTTTGAATATAATTTTGGTAGGATTATGGACGTGTAAAATCTCTTGTACCACTATCTCGGCGACTACTTCAACCCGCACAAGGACTTATATTCTCAGGAGACTTGAACCTTTCAGGTTGGTTCATATTGATCTCCTCCTTCAAATCACCATATAGAAATATCATTTTCACATCGAGTTGCTTCAACTCTAAGTTCAACTATGCTATAATTGACAACAAAACCTGAATTGAAGTGTGTTTCATAACCGGTGAAAACACTTCATTGTAATTAATGTCTTCCTTTTGCTTATAACCTTTTGCTACCAACTGTGCCTTGTACCTTGTACAAATACTTTTCGAAGAACCCTCTTGTTGTGATTTTAATCTTGTTTTATTCACAAGTGTACAAATCGTGATATAGTCAGTAGGTGCAGAGTACGAGATCGTTCCCACGAGGATTGGTCAAAAAATTAGAAATGAAAATAACAACTAACCAAAAGAATCACCACAGATCTGTCAGAGTATCAATAGTTGCCAAAATGAGGATACTATTAGGCACAAAGGACCAACTATAGGAGTTCCTACTCCTTCGAGCAAAGGTACATCCCTTAACAACCTTATCAAAATGGATAAGTTTCTTATGGTCAATAAGGGACATAATGAATGTAAAGGAAAGGGGACCAAGGGCCCAGATGTGATCACCAGGAATAAGCCTGGAAAACTTCAATCCACCAATTGTTCCCAATGACTCTAGCTAGTTGGAATGTTCGCGGTATTAACAAATCATCTCGGCGAAATCAAGTGAGATCAGTCATTACTACAAACAAAATTGATATATTATGTCTCAATGAAACTAGAGTTAGGCCATCTAAATTTACTAAATACTCTAAACATATAATGAGAAATTGGGATAGTGTTCACAACTATGATTCCCATAGATTAGGGAGGATCTGGATACTTTGGAATCCATGCAATTTCTCATTTTCTAAGATTTTTGAAACGGATCAACTTGTGCATGGAATTGTGAAAAGAATCAATGACAATTCGGAATTCACCCTCACTTCCATATATGGGTCAAATTTATTGTCTGATAGGAAGAAGCTTTGGAAGGATTTATGCGATTTAAGTCTTCAAGTTCATGGTCCTTGGTTATGGTGTGGTGATTTCAATACCATCCGGTATTCTCAAGAAAAGGTTGGTGGTCATAAAGTGCCTTTAAGAGCTCTTGAAGATTTTAACCGAACTATTGATTTTTGCGGAGTCACTGACCTCAAAGCCACAGGTAATTTGCTATCATGGAGTAATAGATCTGAAGGTAATAGATGGATTCTTTGTTGTCTTGATAGAATGCTTGTGAATTCGGATTGGGTCAATTCTTTATCCAATTCTCCAGTTGACTACTTGACTCAGAATGTTTCTGATCATTCTTTGATGATTTTATCTACTTTTAATTCTGCGCATTATCCGAAACCATTCAAGTATTTTCCTATATGGACTAAACAACAAGACTTCAAGCACCTTGTGGAGAGATGTTGGAAAATGAAAACTACGGGTAACCCTATGCTTCGTGTGCAACAAAAGTTAAAGCTGGTTAAAGAGGAAGCAAAAAAGTGGAACCGGACGAAATTTGGTCCTATCCAAGAGAGGAGAGCCCAAGCTGAGTGTGATCTAAAAGAAATTTAATGTAAAATACAAGCCTGGCCTCTTGATGATGATCTTGCCAAGATGGAAAAGGAAGCCTCTAAAAATCTTTGGGAGGCTCTTGAGATAGAAGAGGAGTTTGCCAAAAGAAAAGCTCGGGTTCGTTGGAATAGTCAAGGGGATCGATGCACTAAATTTTACCATGCCACTATTGCCTCTAGAATCTCAAGAAATAGCTTACATTCTCTCAGAACTCTGGATGGGAATATTACTTATGATCAAGAGGATATTGGAAGAGAAGCAGCTACCTATTTCAAGAAGATCTTCAGTTCAAATTCTTCCTATAGTCACTATTCAATTCCATTCAGAAGGAAGTTGAGCGTTGAGACAGCGGCCAAGCTATCTGAGCCCATATCTAATGAGGAGATTAAGAAGTGCATTTTTGACACCCCCACCAATAGAGCTCCAGGATCGAACGGATTTCCTGCTGAATTCTTCACTGCTTATTAGGATATCATTGGAGATGACATTACTTGCGCTGTGAGTAATTTTTTTTGCAAATCTAAAATGCTTCGTTCCATTAACTCTACATTTATTAAACTTATTCCGAAAACACCGGGTGCAGACTCCTTTGATAAATATAGGCCTGTTGCCTTGTGCAATTTTTTGTACAAGACGATCACCAAAATATTGTCTAATAGATTATCTACAATTCTTCCTAGTCTTGTATCTTGCAATCAATCGGCTTTTATCAAAGGCAGGAGGATTTCTGATAACATCCTTCTTGCACATGAACTGGTCCGAAATTTTCGAACAAAAATTGCTCCTAAAATTTTTTGTGTCAAAGTTGATCTCAAAAAAGCTTATGACAAAGTTCATTGGAATTTTGTCATTGATGTCCTGGATCAACTTGGTTTTGATAGTACTTGGAAGAATTGGATTTGGCAATGTATTTTCACACCTTCATTTTCTGTTCTTATTAATGGGTCTCCTTATGATTATTTTTTGAATTCTTGTGGTTTACGTCAAGGGGACCCTTTATCTCCTTTGTTGTTTACCCTTGTTATGGAAGCATTATCGTGCATTCTTGAAAATAAAATTGATAATGATTTAATTGGTGTTGATCTGATTCCATCCAACCCAAAAATCTCTCATTTAATGTTCGCTGATGATTTGCTCATCTTCTCTAATGATGATATTAACTCTGCTAAGGAAATACACAATTGTCTTACTCAGTTTCATATTGCTTGGGGTCTTCAAGCCAATGAAAGCAAAAGCAATATATTTTTTAGTGAGACATGTTCCAATCAACAAGCCATATGTGAAATCCTTAAGTTTTCTATTGGAACCCTTCCAATCAAATACCTTGGTCTGCCCCTTTTTTCTTCTAAAATGACTTTTGCCATGTGCCAACCCCTTATTGACAAGATTCTTCAAAAGTTGGAATCTTGGAAATGTCTCTTCCTCTCATATGCGGGTAGGATGGAAATGATCAAAACTGTATTAAACTCTTATCAAATTTATTGGTCCTCTTGTTTTCGCCTTCCTAGGAAAATTCTCAATAAAATCGAGTCCATATTTGCGAACTTTTTGTGGAAAGGTCCTTCTATGTCTAGTTCCATGCACCCGGTGAGTTGGAAAAAGGTTTGTAAACCAATGGATGAATGGGGCCTTGGAATTAGAAGGCTTAAACATTGGAATGATGCTGCTCTCATGAGATTATTCTGGATTTTAGTCTCCAATCCCAACTCTTTATGGTCTAAATGGATCCTCTCTAACTATATTGGAGTTAGTGATATTTGGACTTGCTGCCTCCCAAAATGCTCTTCATGGGCTTGGAAAAGCATTATTAAAATAAGGGATGAAGCTAAGAAATCCATCAAGTTTATTATTGGCAATGGTGTGAAAGTCAGATTATGGAAGGATCCTTGGTTGGGGGATTCTCCTCTCATCACTAGGTTTGGGAGAAGATTTGTCCTTCAAACTGAGATTGGTGAAGATGCGCTTGTATCAGATGTTATTCAAAATGGTGTTTGGCATCTTCCTAACCCTACTACATTGCGAATGCAACAAGTTTAGGATCTTATTCGGTCACATGAATTGCCTTTAATTCCTTATGATGATGAAGTTGTTTGGTCGGCTAGTGCCTCTGGGAAATTTCAATTAAATCGGCTTGGAATTCTATCAGAAACTCAAATGCTAAAATTGGGTGGGATAAATTTATATGGAATAAATTGACAATCCCTAGGCATAGTTTTATTGCTTGGATGACCATGAACAATAAACTCATGAACATTGAAAACCTCAAAAAAAGAGGGTTGAATATTATCTCCAGATGTGTTTTATGTTGGAAAGAAGCTGAAGATAATGATCACCTATTCTTCAAATACACATTCACTAGTTGGATTTGGCGTTCTACTAGAGCTAGTATCCGATGTAGTAAAAATGAGTTGGGTAATTCCCAAGAGGAGGTCGAGGACCTTATGGATCGATGCAAGGGAGACAAACTATTGAGTTGTTCTGCTAAGATTTTATTCTCTTCAGTTATATGGCATTGTTGGCAGGAACGAAATAGCAGGATCTTTGAAGGAACTTGCACCCCCCAAAAATTTTTACTCAGCAAGATTATGGAAGAGTATCAATTAAGACTGGATGATGTTTTGCTCATCAAACCAATCAAGTCCATTTGTACGAAATGGATACGTCCTACACCTGGGACGACAAAGCTCAATGTTGCTTCTTCTTATTGCTCTAGCAAAGGGGGCATTGGTGGTTTGATTCGGGACCATGATGGCGAATTTCGTGGTGGTTTCTTCTCTCCTTTTAACAAAGGAAATGTTATTATAAGTGATCTTAATGCTATTTTACAGGGCATTCTTTTTGCGAAGGATTTAGGCTACAAAAGACTTCAGGTGGAGACGACTTCGGGAGTTGCTATACACTCTTTCAAGAGTGAATTTCTGATCCCTTGGCAACATTTGGGTCTAATCAGAGATATTAGAGGTTTATCTAAAGGCTTTCATCAAATTTCCTTTTCTCTTATTAGTAAAGAATGTAACAAGTTTGCTGATTTTATTTCTGTTTTAGGCATAGATGCAAACAATGTTGTTAGATGGAATAGTGTAGATGTCCTTCCTCCTTTTTTTACTTCTCTCTTGAGAGATGACTCTTTGATTTCTAATCAGTTGTAATCTCTAAGGTTCTTTTTTAATATAGGGTGAGGTCCCATCAACCTCAAGCTAGCTTATCAAAAAAAAAAAAGAGATACTAAATTTTCCTATCGTAGGTTTATCATTCATGCAATACAAATCTGTGATTAGGATATGAGATTCATAAAAGATGTCTATGTACAAGTGCAGGACCCAAACATCCATGAGTTCTAAAGTGCAGATCTTAGATCAAGGATATGTATGATTAACATCCCATGAGTGTATGATTAACACTCACACCTTAGATAACACTCAGAATCAAATCTCTGGATAAATTCTACACTATCAATCTAAGATCAAGGAGATGTATGATTAACATCCCATAAGTGTATGATTAATACTCACACCTCAGATAGTGGTAGAATTTACCCTGAGTTGATAAAGATTAGAATAAAATTACCATTACAAATCTGAGATCATGGGACATGATTAGCTCCCATATCTCAGATGGCAAGGAGATTATATCCATACAAATAATAACATCAGAGTCCCTTAACTGATCTAATATCTTTATCACACATTTATATTATTATGAATAAATACCTCGGATGGGATTTATTAGACTCCCATCCTTAATGAAACTAGTCACACATGATGGAAATAAACAACATGACTGAAAAATAGATTGACATAAACATTAAAATACCGTGCAGAGCTTTAATCAAAATCTACAAAAAGCTTTAATCCAATTTTGGTACAATCTGTCTTCGAAAGTGCAGAAATTAAAACTAGTCTAAATCTTTTAGCTAGAGAAAATGAATAACAAAAACTGGAACTATCGGGACTGAATGCCTTAGAAACTAAAAGCAAAAGCCAAATGCTTTCAGAGAAGATCCTCTACTAATTCCTTGAATTTTCTTAAATATCTCTCGAAATTTTGAAATTTGAACTTGGTCGATTGATCGACTTAAGTGGTCGATCAATCGACTGATTTGAATTCGAATTTAAATTTTGAATCTTCTTTTGTTATGTCGATGCATCGACCTAAGGGGATCGATTGATCGACATAACAAAATAGTTCATCTCCAGCCTTTCCTTTGCTTCAATGTTCTGGTGTTAGCTGACTTTGTGTTCTTTTATGCTCTTTAGTGCATCCAATGACCAAATTTGTCTGAAACACATAAAACTTCACAGATCTCATTAGATAATTTTCATCGGATGGCTAAATGTAGGTCTTTAGGGGTGAAATATCATCATATTCACTACTCATCACACCCTCAAAGAGAAATGTGAAGTTTCACAGGGAGGTCGAGGCATGCTTGACGACCATCTGTCCTCTCGAATTTGGAATTGACTGACTAAGAAATGCTCATTTTTCTCTTTTACATAAGAGTGTTGCCAATTGACCAATTTGAGTTTCTATCCTAGATATCGAAGAAGTATTGAATTGGATGAACTTCTACATATCCTCACTCTGAGGATATTGGTTCTAAGGATGACATTGCGCAACATTTCCTTCTTGATTGTTGAATACAGGCGGTGAGAAATTTTACACAAAACCAGGTTGACTCACGAGTTGTTGTGCGGGTTGGTTCTGATATCCCATCATTAGTTGTAAGAATTAAAAATTTTGGTTAGATTGCATGGGTTGCCTATTTTGACTTTGATTTTGGTGGAATTGGTTCCCACTTTCATAGTTCTGCTGTTGAAATTGCCCTTGACCAAACTGTTGTTGTGGTCCTTGGTTGAAATTTTGATTTGGATAAAAATTCATCCTTTGTCCTCTAGCTTGAGGTTTTTGATTTCCTTGCTTCCATGAGAAATTTTGATGATATTTCTAACTATTCGAGTTATTTTCATTGAAGACATTTCCCTGATTTCGATCATAGGTGTTCAATGTGTTCAATTGCTCGCAAGGGTCTTCTGAGTAATTCTGCATTGACGGGCAACTATCAGATATGTGCATTGGACTTGCACAATTTGAACACGGGTCTGGTTGTACATTCACAACACTCACATTCTTTTTCAACTTTAATTCCTCAACTTGTTGAGTGAGGAAATCTATCTTTGTCATGAGATTAGGGGTTTCTTTTACCGCATACAATCCTCCTTTCTTTGTTGAGTTTTCTGCTTAGTCTCGATTATTGTTTGGTTGATCTCGAGTTTTCGAGAAGTCCTATTGCTGAGAATCTTCAGCCAATTTTCTAAGAATTGATAGGATTCATTTTCCCTAAGTCCAACGAATCCTCTACTATTCATTGATTCAATCAGATGCCGATTGACCTGATCCAGTCCGTTGTAAAAACATTAGACCAATCTCCATTTTGAGAATCAATGATGCTAACACTTCAATAAGATATCCATGAACCTATCCCAAGCTTCATAAAATCTCTCGTCATCTTCTTGTGTAAAATCAGTGATTTCGCGTCTTAAGGCATTAGTCTTGGCCATTGGAAAAAACTTTGATAATTTTTTTTTAACCATCTAGTCCCAGGTGGTTATAGATCCAGCTGGTAAAGAATTTAACCTGACTTTGGCCTTATCCTTTACAGAGAAAGGAAACAGACGCAATCTCACAGATTCCTCACTGAAGTTCTGATACACTGAAGAACAGACTTCAACGAAGTCTTTGATGTGTTTGTACGGGTCTTCTCTTTTCATGCCATAAAAAATTAGAAGGATTTGAATTACATTTGTACGGATTTCAAATTTGCTGCCAGGTGTTACAGGGTATGTGATGCAAGAAGGGGTGTTTGTAGTTATTGGAGCAAACAACTCTCTTAGAGTTGGTTCTTCCTCATTTTCAGGTGGGTGTTCTTCACAATCGTTTGCATTCATCTCGAATTGAATTAATGTTTTAATTCGGGCTCCTCGTCCTGCTCTGATCTGTTTTGGATTCGAACGACAAGTTCGCTCGATCTTAGAATTGAAAGGTTCTAAAGAGTTCTCTCTAGAGGACCTCGTGTGCATACAAAGACGCAAGTGTTCCACACAAGCTGCACTGATTTTCTGATTTGTTTTATTTTTAAGTTCGATTGATCGAGGGTTTAGGTCGATCAATCGAGAATTTTAAATTAAAATTTGAATTTTGATTTTTTTTTTTAAATTCGAATTTAGAAATTCAAAATTTTGAATTTTAAAATTCCAGAAATTCGGATTACGCAGGAGAAAGGAAGAATGCAAAATTTTTTTTTGGAGTCGATTAATCGAGTGCTTGGCTCGATTGATCGACCTCAATATTTTTTAATTAAATTTTTTTTTTTTCAAAATTAACAAAAATACTGATTCAAACCTAGAGAAATTCCACAAATCAAATTTCTATTTCCTTAAACGTATGAATTTTCTACGCCCAGTCCTGGCAATGGCACTAAAAATTTATTGTGATTTTAATCTTATTTTACTCGCAAGTGCACGAATCGTGATGTAGTCAGTGGGTGCAGAGTACGAGATTGTTCTCACGAGGATTATTCAGAAAATTAAAAACGGAAATAAAAACTAACCAAAAGAATCACCACAGATTTATCACAGTATTAACTAATTTAAAGAGCCTGAGAGTTTTGATGGATGAGATAAATACTAACAAACACTGGGAATTTAAACAGATAATAAAAGATAAGGATTGTGATACTAAATCCTCCCATCGTAGGTTTATCATTCATGTAATACAAATATGTGATTAAGATATGAGATTCACAAAAGATGTCTATGTGCAAGTGCGGGACCCGAACACCCATGAGTTCTAAAGTGCATATCTTAGATCAAGGAGATGTATGATTAACATCCCATGAGTGTATGATTAACACTCATACCTTAAATAGTGGTAGAATTTAACCTGAGATGACAGAGATTAGAATAAAATCACCATTGCAAATCAAAGATCACAGGATATGATTAGTTCCCATATCTCAGATGATAAGGAGATTATATCCATACAAATAATAACATCAGAGTCCCTTAACGGATCTAATATTTTTATCTCACATTTATATTATTATGAATAAATACCTTTGATGGGATTCATTAGACCCCCATCCTTAATGAAAGTAGCCACACATGATGGAAATGAACAATATGACTGAAAGATAAATTGACATAAACATTATAATACCGTGCAGAGCTTTAATCAAAATCCACAAAAACCTTTAATCCAATTCTTGTACAATCCGTCTTCGAAAGTGTAGAAATTAAAACTAGTCTAACTCTTTTAGCTAGAGAAAATGAATAACAAAAATTGTAACTACCGGGACTAAATGCCCTAGAAACTAAAAGCAAAGCCAGATGCAATAAGAGAAGATCCTCTACTAATTCTTCGGATTTTTCCTTAAATATCTCTCAGAATTTTGAAATTTGAACTTGGTCGATTGATCGACTTACGTGGTCGATCAATCGGTCGATTTGAATTCGAATTCAAATTTTGAATCTTCTTTTGTTATGTCGATGCATCGACATAAGGGGGTCGATTGATTGACATAACAAAATAGTTTAGCTTCAGCCTTTCCTTTGCTTTAGTGTTCCGATGTTAGCTGACTTTATGTTTTTTTATGCTCCTTAGTGCATCCAATGACCAAATTTGTCTTAAACACATAAAAGTTCACAAATCTTATTAGATAGCTTTCATTGGATGGCTAAATGTAAGTCTTTAGGGGTGAAATATCATCATATTTTACTACTCGTCACCTCTTTCTTCTTATAAACTCATTTGTACCAAATCACTCTCTTACCCTTAGGTAACTTTGTCAATTCTCAAGTTTGATTATCGTAAAGAGAATCCATCTCTTCACCCATTGCGACCATATCCTTGTAATCGTAGTGAATTGGTGCTCTCGTATACATTTTGGGTCTTCCACCCACTAAGGAATATTGCTCTGGCTCTCTCTTAACTATTTCTATACTTAAAATTTATACACCTTTTTCTGATATAGTAACTGTAGGAGTTTCTAACTCTACGTAAGGCGAGCAGAGTGCATCCCACTTGATCATATGCAATTTTCTCCTTTCACTGCTTGCATTCCACAAGAAGTCACACATGATCTTTCCAATGTAGCAACCACTTTAGCGGGACATCTGAACATGGATAAAAAATAAATCAGCATACTAGTAAGTATACTCTTAATAAGAACCAACCTTTTAGTCATAGATAAAAGTTTGTTTTTCCAGATAGCAAGCCTCTTCTCCATCTTGACCACAATAGGATCCCATGAACTCAGCGAGGGGGTGCCGATACATAGCGGCAACCCCATATACATGGTCGGAATCGTCCCAACATCACAACCCAAGTATCTAGCTAATTCCAAAGCCTTGTAGAGCTCTAAATGGACCCCCATAAGTTTGGTCTTGGCGATAGTTATTCTTTGCTCCTTACATGCTTCATAAGCCTGAAGGATCCATCGCAAACTTAACAATTCTTCTTTGCTAGTATCGCAAAAAATGGTCGTATCATCAAAAAATTGGAGATGAGTGATAAGGGTGCCACCTCTAATGATTTGAAACTCCAAAATTTCTCCCAATTCCACTCCTCTCTCTATCAGCTTACTCAAGCATTCACCGACCAAATTATATAGGAATGGAGATAGGGGATCTCCTTGCCGAATATCTCTCGAGCCTGAAAAGTACCCATTTGGAACGCCGTTAACCAGCACCCTCACTATCACTTTGTATCACTTTGCATAGCCTTCTCTTCTTATAAATCTGGGTGAACACCCTACTCAAATCACCTTTTATTACATCCCAAAGCACTTGAAAAAATTTGATTGGAAAACCATCCGGCCTCGGAGCTCTGCCGTCCTCTCCCTAAAAATATCTCTTCCAACATAAAAGGCCTCTCCAAACCGGCCTTTGCCTCCTCGGATATGCTGGAAAAATTCAGACCTGTCGAGAATGGTCTAGAGTAGAACTCCTCAATATGTCTATCCTGAAAGTGCTCGACAATCGCACCATTTGTCACATCCTTCTCGACCACCATGCTGTCATTAACCTTTAACATCGAAATCTGATTGTCTCTATTTCTGATATTAGCTAGCTCATGCAAGAATCCTATATTACGATCCCCCTCTTTAACCCATCTCTCTCTGGATCTTTCCTGCCAAAATACTTCTTCTACTACTAGAACCTTATGGTTTATTATGTGATTTTTAATTGTGATGTTTTACTCGCAAGCGCACGAATCATAATGTAGATAGTGGGTGTAGAGTATGAGATCATTCCCACGAGGATTATTTTAGAAGATCTAAAAAAATGAAACAGTAACTCAAGAAATCTATCAAGATTTAACAGTACTCTACTAATATTATGAATTAGGAAGTTTTGTGAGATGGTAATTACTGACTACAAAATAAAGTTTAATTGATAATTCAAAAATAAAGATAAAGAGGAAGATACTAAATCCTCCCATCTTTAGTTTGTTCTTCCCGTAATACAAATCTAAGGATTAAACTATGAGATATACCATTGAAAAGTATCTTTTATGAAAGATAAATGGTCAAAACCTGGATAGATTCCACGTTGCATCCCTGCAATCAAAACTTAATTTCAGAGATAATTTCCATATATAGATCTGGGATTAAGGGCATGACTCGGCACACTTGATCTCCGATTACAAATAAAAATCATTTCCAAAGTAGGTAAAAAGTTTCAACAAGAATACCACCATAGATTTGAGATCAAGGGCATGACTCGGCACACTTAATTTCAGATTAGGGAGTAATTAAGATAAAATTATCATTACAGATCCATGATCCAGGGCATAACTTGGCACACTCAATCCCAGATCGTAATCGTAAGTAGATCCACACGATAAAAATAAAAAGACCATATAACAATGATTGGTATAAAATTACTGTCACAGATCTGAGATCCAGGGCATGACTCGACACACTTGATCCCAGTTAGTGGAGGAAATTTTATCCGTTCGTAACAACATAACAACCATAAAATAAAATCTCATATTTTAATCCTAGATTCATATTATTAGAAGTATATCCCTCAGATGGGAATCATTAGATCCCCATCCCTAAGAAATTAGCCACACATATTATAATTAAATGACATAAATAAATAATAAATGAAAAATAACATTAATCTAATTAATTAAAAATATCTCAACCTTCAATAGAAATTCTTTGATCCAAGCTTAGTCCACAAGTACGATGATCTTTAGAAACAAAGTTAACAATGCTCTCTACTAATCTTTAAATTTAAACTAGAAATTAATTGAATAAAAATAAAATTCTTAAAGAAAGGAATGCTAAAAAGGTTAAAGGAACAAAGCTCTCAAAAAGAATAAAAATCTCTATCTCTACGTGTATAAAAAAAAAAAACTCTAATCTAGCTCTCATTCTCGAGTTGTTGGTTTGACTTTAAATACTCTCCAAGTCACACAGGTTTTCTGGCTCGAAAAGTCAGGGTCGATTAATCGACCTTATAGGGTCGATGCATCGACCCTCATAAAAATCTGCACTACAGAGTCACTTATGTTTCAAACTCCTTTGCTTACCTTGATTAATCGAGTGTAAGGTCGATTAATCAACCTCCTATAATTTTTCAACTAAAAAGGTACTTTTGTGTCAGACTCCGTCACTTTCCTTGATTAATCGAGTGTAAGGTCGATGCATCGACCTTCTCAGATTTCAGTGAACTCCAGCCCAACTTTGTATCAGATACTGCCTCAGTATTTCGGCCATAACTTTCTACTCCAAACTCGGATTGATATGATTTTTATGGCATTGGAAAGATGCCAGAAAGATCTACAACTGTTGTGTTTTAGCAATTTCATGAATCTGACGTCTTGAAGATCCAAATTGAGCTGCAAGTCGCACTAAGTTTTTGATGACCCAAGGTTGCAGTGTTTTGATATTATTTTCAGAATTCTTAGGCTGTTTTATGCACTTGGATTGTATTTACTTGAAACACTTCAAATCTAGTAATTCTCTTCAAATAGCCTTCATTGAATGGGTAAATGTAGGTATTTAGGGGTGAAATATCATTATATTTCACTACTTATCAGTTTAGCTATTTTTTTAGCTTATTTCTAGTCATCCTATCTACTCTCTATAAGACCCCCTCCATTTGGAGTTTAAGATTGAGATCAACGATCTTATTCAACAAATCCTTCTTGAGAAGGATCACATTACCATATTGATCTTTGTCCCACCCTCTCAAAAAGGCTTTCATCATTTTCAACTTAGTCGTACAAATGAATTCAATCGATCCTTCAAACTATCACTCCCTCCATTTGTTAACCACCAATTCAAATCTGAACGACACTGGACCCCATCCTTCAGCTTGGTCTTCCAACATGAGGGGGATGTGATCAAAAATAAAAAAAGGCCTTCCCTCCAATACAAAGGATGGGCAAATGCCCCCCACGCAGTAGAAGAAGAAATCTATCAATCCAACTCATCGCCGACACCTCTTAACCATTTGACCATGTGAACTTAACTCCTGTCACCGAGATGCCCATCAGCTCAGACTGCATCATAAACTCCGAGAAGCCTCTCATACTAGACGCGATTAATTCTTTGACGACCCAATTTTTATAGGGAAATCAAATGACATTAAAATCTCTCCCTCCCTCCCCCCCCCTCCCACTATCCAGGGGACATTTCCTCTCTTTTTCTTTCATGGATTAAGAGAGTTGTTAAAATTTAGTCTTACATCTGATAAATTATAGCTTTGTCTCTCCCCTTATAATTGGTTTTGAGATAGATGTTCAAATCTAACAAAAGATGACACTTTGTATGAAAAAAAAATATTGGTATAGAACCTTGGAATATAAGATCAATCCTTCTGTTTTCTCATTATTCAAAATAAAGCTTATTTGATTATGCTTATTGTCTCCTTCTATCAAATTCTAACATGATTAGTCTATAGATTATTTGAGGTTGTTGATTTTGATAATGTTTCATGTTACCAGAATCTACTCTTCATTTGATGATCTCCTCTCTAAGGGCATGCAATTTGTTGGAATCGAATAATAGAGCAGCTAGAGATGTTGTGTTGTTTAATGATTTAATAATAATAATAAATCAACTTTGGGAGAACCATTCTTGAATAGAGGTGCGGATTCCGAAACCGAAATTTAGGTTTTTGGGTCAGTTTCCGCAAACTCTTATCGAAACATTTTTGTTAACCGAACTTTCTGAAAATTTCGTCTATCTACGGAATTGATTGGTTATTCGATTTGTTCTAATGAATCTAAAGATTACACAATGACAACAATCACTACAACATGATATTTACGTGGAAACCTAATCACCGGGGGAAAACTACAGGACTGAAGTCCACAAACCAAATCCACTATGAAATAAATAATTAAAAGGAGGTTCGAATGATATACCGACACATGCACATGCCCTATCAAACCCCCATGCAACCCAACTTCTCATCGCGAGTCGCCTCCATAGTTTTCAGATTTGAATGCTCTCATCTATTGTTGATGAACACATAATGATCCACCTTGAGATCCACAAGGCTATCAATCACACACCCTAATCGCTAGGGCACAAAACACTCAACTAACTGAGCAAGTGTAAAAGATGATAGTGAAGAAAGGGAGGAAAAACCTTTTGAATAAAAACTATTTTTGCAAATCAATGGATTTAAAAAAGGTGAGAAGATGGGATTCTAGGATTTTCTCTCAAGGAGGAAGAAAACTTACACTTACTTGCTTAACCTTCCCTCCTATTTTCAAAACCCTTTTATCAAAACCCTAAAATCCCTCAGAAAACCAAAACCCAAAAATTCCAAATAAGCCCCTTTCTCACAAAAGACCAAGAGTGATGATAGCTATCTCGAGGAACCATAACGAGCTGTGACTCAAGTGGCAGCGAGCTGTGATCATAGCTCGTTGTTAATATCACAGCAACTCGCTGTGGACATCACAGCTCGTTGTGATCAATATCACAGCTTGCTATGAATAATGAGACAATCCGCAACAACAACTCGCTATGAATAATGAGACAATCCGCAGCAATAACTCGCTATGAATAATGAGACAATCCGCAGCAACAGCTCGCTATGAATAATGAGATAATCCACAGCAACAGCTCGCTGTGAACATCACTTTTGATTATTTAAAAAATATTTTTAAAGGACTTTTAAATGATACAAATACAGGTCAAGGATGTGTGACTGAAAACTTTGATTAATCAAGGCAGGACCCATCAATCTTTGCACACACATTTTCTAAGGGAGATCTACACAGATTTTAAAGTAGAATGGGACAAACAGGATCTAACATTTTCACCATCACCCCCAAAATAAAACCGTACCAAGTTGATCCAATTCGGTTTCAGTCGGTTCGATTTTTGTTCATTTTGAAGAACAAAAAATTCCTACCACAAATGATGTGGGACTATCATTACCTGCTCTAATACCATATAAAATTCCGTACGTTAGGTTGGCTTGTAAGAAGAGGGTTGCCCTAGGTTTATATAGCTCAAGGCCATGAATACCGCAGGCGATGTCAGACTATATATCACCAACAACCTACTAAGCTATAAGATTGAAAGCAAGGAGGGATACTAGTCCGCTAATTTATTATATTAGGCCAGTCAAAATGAGAGTTGTCTGCCGATAAGCTAGTTGATTTTCTCCTAAAAGCAATCCTGAAAACTGTCTATCAGATTGTAAGCAAGAAGAAGGGGCAAGGGAAGCCAGGAATACTAGAAAAGCCATAGCCAGGAAGCCAGGAATACTAGAAAAGCCATAGCCAGGAAGCTAATGCGAATGTGAAAGTGATACCGGCTCAGACTCACGCTAGAAAGAACACCAGAAAGAGAGTACGAACTTATATAAGCTATGAGTCTCACCATTCCTTTTTTGTTTTTTTACCGCTTTTAACCTTTAAGAAATCCCAAGAGAAGCCACCTTCTTTGTTTTGATATTTCTTTGTATACTGTAGCTGGGGGAAGAGGGTGGATGTATCCTCCAACAAAATGTTCAAGGGCCTGTTTGCATAAAAGTTGATACAATGGAGCAAAGTAGACGAAACTTTTTCCACTTTTCCATAATTTCCTAACCATCGTTTTACTCAACTAAAATGCAGGAATCTTAAGTTTTACTACATTTAGCACCGTTTGGATAGCCATTTTGATCCGGTAAAATGAGTTGGCATTTGATGCATCACTATATCATCGTCTATTATAATTATAAAATTTTGATTGGAATGTGTGTCATGTGGAACCAAAATTGAACCGTTCGATGGTACACCCATGATCTAAAGATCCATCGTGTGGAAGATTGGGACAAAATGTGATCTCCACCATCCGATTCAAAGCAGTCAATGGTTTTCGGGCCACTTGAATGTGCCACGTGAACTTTTATTTCATCTTTTTATGATATGTGCCATGTGAAACTAAAAGTTAACCATTCGATGGTACGCCTATGATCTCAAGATCCATGGTGTGAAAGATTGGGACTAAAAGTGATCTCCACCATCCGATTCCAAGCAATCAATATTTTTCGGGTCACTTAGAATATGCGCCACATGGAAATGTACAACTTGAATTTTCAGGTCTCTTTTGTACGACATGAGCCACATGGAACGACAATTTGACCATTTGATGGTACACCAATGATCTCAAGATCCATCGTGTGAAAGATTAGTACAGAAAATGATCTCCATCGTCTGATTAAAAGAAAGTAATGGTTTAAGTGTGGGTACCCTCAAAGATTCGGTGGCTGCAACAATACTTCTCTGAAATGTTGCAACCCCATCTTACCACACGACTTCACCTAAAAAACCAAAGGGGGAGTGTATTTTTCCATGGTAAAATGAAGTAAACAGTTACCTACATTTTACCAGACTTTACGCCTGGTAGTATGGTGCCAAACAGCCGTAAATAGCAATACTCTATTTTACTTTACTACGTTTGACCACAAAAGATCGAAATTCAAAGATACCTAATAACCTTTATATATATATATATGGAGTGGAATACTCCATTTTACTTTACTGCGTGTTACCCCAAAACGACGATTCAGAAAGATCGTTTTGAGTGATCCAAACTTAAAAACTGATTAGGATCGCTAAAACTCAAAAACTGAGTTTTTTTCGAGTGATCCACTCCAAAAACTAATTTGGTACGACATTTAAAAAACAGCTTTTATTTTTTTTATCCATGCTTTTGCATCGAATAACAAAAATGACCTCTCAAAATTTGGGCAGTTTCAAAGAAAAAGGAAGAATCCTTTGAGCTTCGAATCCTGCAAATTCCTCACTTACTCATATTTCTGACCTTTCTTAAGTCAATCAGGTCTGAAACTCGGCTTCTCCTATTAAATTTCATTTTCTAGTGTTTACAAGTTTATCTCAAGGATGGTCCGAATCAGGGTACTGGATGCAGGTCCTATATATGGTCGCTGAAATGCACGCACAACATTAGTTATATTATTTCAAAATTTATTACAAAATATATATATGATAAGGGTCACAAGATTAATCCCATATCAATCGGGGATATTATTTCGAAACCAACAGTGCACATTAATTAGAATAGCTTATCAAGATTTGACAAGTGGCGCGATTTTTCATTTTAAAATAACGAAGCAAAAGATTGATCCCAGTGGCTTCTTCAAGATACTTGCCACACTACCAAAAATCAAACCTCATTAAGAGACAGTAGATACGAGCTTATGGGCTCCAAGGAGCCCCCGGAAGAGTCCAAGGAGCCCCCGGAAGAGTCCAGGGAGCTCCAACGGTGTTTGGCTGCTTCACTGATGCCGATGCCGGCGCCGGTGTTGGAGCCCACCACATCATCTTTGGCCACACAGTTATCTTCAGCTTCTGCCCATATGAGCTGCAATGTGCGGCAACTCCGCAGATGTACCACTTGTTCCCAGGGGTAGCCAATGTTATGACATCACTCCCGCTTGTTAAAACACCAGAATTTGGCGATTTGATGCAGCTTGCGAAGCCCGTACCATTAACTTTGATCACATTGTGATATCCTTGGGTGTAATTAAACGCTGTAAATGCATAAGATAAAAAAGAAATGGAAAAATACTGATTAGTAGATAATTGAGAAATGCCGCCGTGACCGTGCTTTGAATGCTAGATCACGTGTCATACGGCACATTATTGCTAGTTACACCCATCCTTAAAGATTCACTCAGCCCTTTAGGCTTTTAGTAAAAATTAAAATAATAATTATTTTTTCGACCAATTTTCCATTTAATGCACTTAATATTTGCAATTTTGACCAACATTTGGTGGGTGGATAAATACTCTTTTTATATATTTTAAGGATGAACGTAATCCACAATAGGCAAGTTAGGGAGACCAAATCTTTGCTATGGGTGCCACATGATACCCAGCTGGCTCAAACTAATAGTCCTGAGCCTCGAAGTAATTTAATTATAGACGAGATTAATTAATAAAACTAACTATAGCCAAATTAAAATATAATCACTATGTGAAGTAGTTAAACAACCTATAGTGTCGCCAACGAAAAATGTTTTCCCAGCAGCCCACTCCGTGTAATTGAAATTGATAGTCCAGCCAGCATCGTCTCCAACGATGTAGTCTGTCGAAAAGGCCATCGCAGGAAAAATGACAACGGCGACCAGAAGGGCGAAAATAACCCTCATTCTGTTTAGTGCCTCTGAAGCTAATACTGGTTGGTTTAAACACAGATTAGCTCCAGTGGCCACAGAACAGAATGCATAGCAAGGAACCTGAGAGGTCTCTTTATAGTACGCTTGTTCACAAATAATGAAATGAAATACGAAAATTATATTAGATGTGGGCCGGCTAGGTCGGCCTGTAGGCAATAAAACAAGCAAGTTCGTTAGTTAAAATGTTGTGGACGAGCATCTCTAAACAAACAACATGCCTAGTGGATAGGTTTGTCAACTGGTCGGGTCTCAATCTGAGCCCGTTGGATTTGGGTCGCATTTGGGCTTTACTAAAAGGTCCAGGTCCTAAAGTACTCGGGCTGAGCATTACATGATTTCGTATCCGGGCCTAATTTTTAGGAAAAAGATAAGTGCACGTGGTGCGTCCTCGTACAACTCTCATAGGCTTGTGCTTTTTTCGCATTCGCTCCCTACTCAAGTAAATCCTTAAGTTTGCAAAAGGCTTCCAGCGAAATGTTTTCAGGATACAACGAGCTCAATCTTTTCGATGCGATCCGTTACTTTTCAACAATAGTTGATCGTCCTAGAAAACTCGATCTGATGAAGTACCAAAATAAAAGTGAAAGCAAGAGACTTTTCAAATCCGTATGCAAAGGAATTTGATGGATTTCAGAGTGTGTCAATCTATATCTAGAGATCTCCTTTTATAAATATCAAGTGTCTTTTCAAAAAGACAACATGACTGTTGGATCAACAATCATATTTTGAGCGGTTCAAATCTTTCAGATATCCCAATTGCTTCATCCAACGGTTAGATGGAAAGTTACACATTTTCAAATTTAAAATCGGAAAGTTGCACACTTTTATAAGCGATTATGAAACAGTTATTCCCAACAGTCACATAAATGGTCAATATTTGATCAATCTGTTTGACCCAATAAAACTTAATTAATCCACTAATTAATAACCCATTGGACCCGATCCGGCCCCATTAATAATCTTTCTGTTGGATTGATCCGATCAAAAAGTTAAAATAATGATGTGCGCCGAAACGCCAACCGCTATGCACATATGCGCCCATGCGCGAACACAGCGGCTCATCGCTAGACACACTTATCTCTTCTCATTGTCAAACAAGAATATAAGATAAAAGGTTCCATATATATATAACATGAACTACCTTTTACACTTTCAATGTTAAAGTATTTATTTCACATATAGAAATGGAAAGTTCAATTACCTTAAAAAAACCAAATAAACAAAGAAACAAAAAAAGAAAATTTACTTTTCTTTGAAATTACTTGAAATGTTTATTATATTATAAAATAGTAAATAAATATAACATCAAGTACATAAACGTGTGTTATGTGATTTATGGGGCATCCCATAGGGATTAGTCGAAGTATATGCTTGGGATACTCTGACTATTTTTGAACCTGTAGTTGGAGGTGCAGTTTGTGTCATACTGGCATATGGCATGCAAGTGTTTTTTTGTATGATGTCATACGGCGTGAACAACTTGAATGTGCATTACATATTGTAGAGAGTATGACAATTCAGGAGTAACACTTGCAGAATAAATTCCACACAACCAAACAGTTATATTGAGTGACACATAAGGGAATAAATCCCACCCCAACAACCCACACCTAATTTATATAAGGATAAAAGCAAATGTGGAGTGTAGAACCCACTACCTACCACTCAATAGGTAGTATGCAAGTTTTAAATAGGGCTGCTACGCGCACATTATTTTCAATGACGGTTGGTGTTAGCTTTAACACTTAGGTTATGCATATAAAATTAGGGTTACCCAATTCGCTACAACAGGTACCGAACTGCGAACCGGGTGGGTTCGCCCAAACCGGTTCAGGGTTCGATTCGGTCCGATTCACTGCAAGTAGGTAAACCAGATTACCAACCCTTTATTTTTGGATTTGTGTACAAAGAATCAAAAGAAGTGAACGAGAGAAATCGATCCTCGGACTTGAGGTATAACACACAATCGTTAAACCAATCACCCCACACCATCCCTTTTTAGATTTGGACTTTGATTTTTAAGATTTTATAACGAAGGCATGCATTACCTCTAATATGAGAAAAAACTCATCCTATCCTTAAATCTTCTCCTATTTGCTTCAAATCAATCATCCTTTCGATTTCGTTAATTTTATTTTCGATTTTGCACATCAACCACAAATACTTGGATTTAGCTCTCTCGACAGCAACATCACAAGACCAATCTCCATAATCTAATTATCATAATAAGTTCTCTCCAAAATCAGACAATCATAGCAGTTTCTCGCTGATATCGGAGATTATTGACTGAGATCAAACAAACAGTTCAGAGTTCGGAGTTCGTCGTCCCAAGCTTGATTTCTTCAATTGATTCGTCTGGAATCACCTCAACAACTACGGATTCCGGCAAGATTATCAGTCTGGAATCACCCTAGCTGCTCGATCATATATATATATATATATATATATATATATATATATATATATATATATACACACACACACACATTATAGATTTTGTTGGTGATTCCAGACCAATCTGAATGGAATACATTGGCCAGATTTGATTGAGCAACTAGGGTGATTCCAGGTTGATAATCTCATAGGACCCGTAGCTGTTGAGGTGATTCCAGACGAATCAATCAAAGAAATCAAGCTTGGGACGACGAACTCCGAACTATTCGTTTGATCTTCGTCAATAATCTCCAATACCAGCGAGAAACTACAATGATTGTTCGGTTCTGAAGAGAACTTATTACGATAATCAAATTATGGAGATTGGTCTTGTGATGTTGTTGTCGAGAAAGCTAAATCCAAGCATTTGTGGTTGATCTACAAAATCGGAAATAAAATTGATGAAATTGAAGGGATGATTGATTTGAAGCGAATGGGAGAAGATTTAAGTGTTTGTGATATACTTTTGGGGTTTGTTTGGTAGATTGAGAACAGATAGAGGGAGAATCGATCGAATTTTCGATGAAGTTTCCTTGGTCTGATTCGATGATCTCTGATGCGTTAAGATAAGAGTAGCTAGGGTTTGAGAGAAGGCGGGGGGGGGGAGGTGGTTTCAAAACAAAACTTTGACAGCCCAAATTTCTGCACCCGAAAACCCGTGCCATCAGGATCATAACTCTGGATGATCCCCAACAAATCAAGGAGTGTCTGCTCGTTTAGCAGAAATCAGAGCAGACACTATCGGATGTGGCAGATCGAGTCATCATATAAGGTTCTAAAAGAAAGAAAGAAAGGAACAAAACAATACATATATGTAAATCAAAAGAATATACATCCTCAAAAAAGAATCAAGAAGAACCACTGGTGATGGACATCCATCACCCAAAATAATAGTTTCAAATAGTGGTTCCTCTAGAATGTATAAGACTATAAGTAAAATATCTATAGTAAATAATACAGAAAGGTGGCCACCAGGCACACAGACAATCCAAAATACAAGAACAGATCTCAAAATAAAACTAATACCCAAGCTACTGATAAAACTTGTCAGCAGGGGTGTCAGTGTCCTCCTCCTCGACCTCAGCCTTCGCCTCGGGCTGATAATCAGGATCACTCTCAGTGCCGGTAGTCCTAGCCTCAGAACTTATGATATTAAAATCAGGGTGAGCTAACCATCTAAGCTCAATAGAAAAAACTCAAGTAAATTACATCTAAAATGTAAAACATGGTTTGCAGAACATAACTCAGAACAGATGAATAAATTAGAGAATGCAGACATAACAGAATAAATGTAGACAGATGATCAAATATCGGATGCAGAACTTTAAAGAATAGAACAGATGCAGAATTATCATAAACAGACTTTCTTCTCAGAATTTTCAAATGCATGCATACAGTATTTAGTGACCTAAATTCTATACTTAAATAACTCCCGTAATATAGTACGTGGTAGCCAGATGTGGGCCGATGGGTAACCTCAACCATAGTCGTTCAATGAACAATTTCATATATTTGCATCAAGCCTCTTCAAAGGAGAGTAACTTGTGTCAGAGGATTTATAAATCAGATACATGGATATCCCGCCGTGCCGATCGTGGATATCCTGCCACATCAGGGGGATTCGTCACATGAACTTTAAATCGGAGTATATATCAGGATATCATAAATCAGAGTAGAATAGATATACAGAAATCAGAGATGACAGAGCTTTATCATATGCAAGGCATGCTTTTGAAATAACAGAAGTCAGATACAGATACCCAGAAACCATGCAGTCAAATTGGATACAAGTTAGGTTGAATTTCTCCTACCTCAAAACAGATCTTTCTAAGTAAATCAAAAGCTTTTTAAGATTTCCTGACCCTAACCTAGACCATACATATAGTATACTAAGTGTTAGAATAGAAATTGGTACACTGTCCAGCAGTGTTTTTCTCAGAAAAAAAAACAGGCAGAAATAGGGAATTCGATTGATCAATTCCCTATTTGATCGATCAGATTCACATTTGATCGATCAATCTCATTATTTGATCGATTGGAAGCCTTACTCCTATTCAAACAGAACAGAGGAAATATGATCGATCAGTTCCCTATTTGATCGATCGAATTCACAAGTTGATCGATCAATTCTCATATTTGATCGATCAAAACTCAAAATTTCACAAGTACAGAACAGAGGAAACTCGATCGATCAATCTCCTTATTTGATCGATCGAATCCTCAATTTTATCGATCAATCCTCATGTTTGATTGATCGGATATTCTAAGTTAAAATTTCATAAAAATAGGCCTCCTGTTCTATAGGTTATTTATAAAATTCAATCAATTAAATCTCCAATTTGATCGATCAACCTCACAGTTCGATCGATCAATTCTCAATTGATCGATCAGTTCACACTTGATCGATCACTTTATAGTTTGATCGATCAGTTCCAAATTTGATCGATCAAATCACCAATTTGATCAATCAATCATATCGGGCATCAACTTCCAAAGATAGCTCTCCTGTTCTATAGGGAACGATATAATACAATCGATCAAATCCTAAATTTGATCGATCGGATTATAATTTGATCGATCAAATGTCTAATTTGATCGATCGAAAATGACAGTTTCAGTCATTAATGAGATTCATTGATTTTTAACCTAATTCTTTCCCAAAACTTATGATTCTCCACAAATCATTCACACATACATAAATGCATATTTATGATATTTAAACTCCTATGAAACATAGTAACTCACCTCCTTCAAGTTGATTCCTTGGTCCAAGGGAACCTTCAGTTCAAGGCGGTTTTTCAGGTCCGAAACTCGAGAGTTCGTCAAGGTGAGTTCTCCAATGAACTAGATGTATAACTCCACACTAATGCACAGAGGTGTTTATCTCATCACAGAACGAACACGATGTACCGAGGTCTATTTTGCAATCATAGATCAGATCGTCCGGATCTAGATGGCATCTCCATCTTTGGTTTTCACACCGTAAGTCCTTCGAGGCTTCAACTTAACTAATGCGAGGTGAATGCGATGCACAAACGCAGCCTCATAGCTCAAAACAAATAAAGAGGAATAGCAAGGAAAGAAGTTGAGAAATGCACTCTATCCCCTTCCTTCCTTTATAAGCTAACCAAGAGAAATATCCTTAATATTTCTCCTTCCTAGGTTTAAACTCCGGTGTTGAGCACAGACACTCCACTCGCGTACATAACATGCTATAACGAATCTAATTGTATCTCAGACTTGTGTTGCAAGTGACGTATCACTTCACACACCTATGGATTAAAAATCCTTGTACAATATTCTCATTATTAAAGTTTAAATTTGCCTCGATTTCTATGTCAGGCACGTATACCAAAGCAGTAAGAAAGTTTCAAAATTTTAGGGTCGTTACATTTTTCTCCCCTTAGGAATTTTCATCCTAAAAAATGTCAGACAGACTCAGACAGGTCTACGGTATTCCCTAGTCCTAAGTTTCAGAACGAAGCAGAACACATAGTCCTAACTGTAAGAGTGGGTCACAGTGCAATAGTCTTCGTGAAGCACGCGTATGAAGGGTCGGGATCTATAGTAACCTGGATGTACTGCGTGTGACATCTAAGAATGCCATAGAGGATTGCATCAGTATATGGATGCATCCATCCCAAGTGTCACGTGCTCGGAAGAACACTCCACGGTGACTTAAACAACCACACAAACTGAACATACACATAATATTTATCTAATTTAAATCAGAGATCTCAGATAGAACAGATTAGAGGGCAGATGCAAAGTATAACGGATAACCAGTGTACAGAGCATGCAAACAGACATAAAATAAAACAGGCAGATATAGTCAAAATAGCAATCATGCAGGAATAGTTGTGCATGCAGAGCAGAGGCTTAATATTGAAATTAGAGTTGTTTAGATATATAGTTATACAATTTAACATAAAAGGTATAGTGGTCACCTGCAAGTAGAGCGGAGGATGATCCAGGCTCCATAGGTACGTCTAGTCGGCTGGGTCTAGATGGCTCGACACTGTAGTAATGAGGATCCACTGTATGCAGGCGGGCATGACCGATCATGGGGGTAGCAGTGGTCGCATAACCATGCTACATCAGTAGAGTGAGCATCCCCTCATGAAAGTCAATCGTCGATGTAACTGACGATGGAACTCCTGCATCTCATCGAGTCTCTCATGCACACGCTTATTGTTTTCGTTAATCACGGTGAATACACTTTTTAGTGAAGTGGTGAACGAATTAGGACGGCGCAAGGTACTGGCACGAGTAGGTCGGCACAGAGGAATGTGGGCCGGTCTAGTAAGTACCTCAGGCTGAGGTGGACGGTCAAGCTGTGCCTCCCCCATATTTGGAGCTCTCTCAGCTGCCCAGCTCCGACCTGGACGGGTGGAACCTCTTCATCGGGTGGAACCTCCTCCTCATCGGGTAACTTCTTCACCAAAAGGTTATTACTTTTGGTCCAGTCCTTTAGTTGAAAAACCTTAAGGTTGTTGTTCCGTCTTGGTTCCCACGGTGCCATGCTATACGCCTCTTGCACGACGTTGTATTGTTCAACCATACACGTAATTAACCGCACGTAAGACATCTCTTTCTTAGACTTGGCCTTCTTCTTGGCTATCCGATCTACGACATCAAGCATGCCATCGATGACAATGTCGGCAACGAAGAACCAACGGTTCTTGAAGGCCGAGAAGAGGAATTGCTGTACGATTCCCGTACGCTCGAATTTATATAAGAACAAGTAGATGATACACTTGATGTAGGTATCAAGCATCCATAAATTATCGGAGAGTTGGGTTCGTTTAATCGATTAGCCCGATCCTTGAAGTCTGTGTATCATCTTAGCGATGACATCCTCAAAGGGCACATCCTTTACAAAGGGTGCCGCCAATCCAGAGGTCTCAACATACCCGGAAGGTCATTGTAAGGTGGCAGAGACGTGGAAACGGTTAAACTTATACTCCAACCCATCGATCTTTGTAATCATTTGGTGACGACTACCGCCCCGTCGAAGGTGTTGGTAGAATAGATGTACTATTCTCGGGCAATAATTGTCATGAAATGGCTCATGCAAAGGTTTGAGCCCTAGGTTGGTTATATAGTTGATCGCCCACATCATTTTGGGTTGATCTTCAAATAGGGTCGGGATAAATTCATACTCGGGAAAGAAGGTTTTGGCAGCCCACCACTCTTTTGGCAATTCTCGTTCGATGAGTGGCTGTTGGGGTGGTTGAACGGGTGGCACAGGTGGCGGTGGTGGTGCCGCGAATTGCACAATAGGTTGTGCGACCGATTCAACTTGGGGCACGGCCACACAAGCCCGCGAGGTGGGGACTTTGCTTAAAGCGTTCTTCGTTTGCGGTCCCATGGTGTCAAAATGACAAAAATGATCAAAACCCCAAAAGAAATGGAAAATTTTAGGGTTTACCATGATAAGGAAGTAATACGCGATCCAAGGAATAAAAAACGTGGAGCTCTGGCAGTCGGGAGTAGCCGAAAATCAAGTTCGAACCCTAAGGATGCAAAGTGCTCTCGTTCGATAGCCCTCTCTTCAATCGTTCAAATGGTTATTTCAAAGCCCAACGCCACTTAAATTGATACATTCGATCGATCAATGCTAAATTGATCGATCGAATTTCAAAACCAACAAGCCCTAACCCGATAGGTTTGATCGATCTATCTCTAAATTGATCGATCGAATTTATAGTTGATCAATCAATTCTTAAATTTGATCGATCGGATGAGTAAAAAATTAGCACAAAGTTCAAAATCAGTTGATCGATCAACTCTCCAGTTTGATCGATCGAGTTGATCGATCGGATTCACATTTGATCGATCAATTACTCCCTTTAATCGATCGAATAGGTCTGAAATAAAATGTATGGTTGATCGATCAATGTCTTAATTTGATCGATCGGACTAGTACTTGGTTGATCAAACCCTCAATTTGGTTGATTGAATTTAGCAGTAAAGCAATTATCTAAATTCACAGGTTTAAATGACCTGTAAATATCGTCATAGTTCAACAGTTACTCAGTCAAACAAATACGGGTATTGCTCACGAATTTTGGCTTCGCGCTCTCAGGTAGCATCTGCAGAAAAATGATTCTGCCACTTCACTAGCACAAGTAGGAGTATCTTAGTCCGTAACACCTGCTCCTTACGGTATAGAATCTGCATAGGTTCTTCTACCAGGGTTAGATCCCCTTAAAGCTCAATCGGTTGAAAATCTAGGACGTGTGTTGAGTCTTTCACGTATCTCTTCAACATTGAAACATGAAATACATTATGCATACTTGCCAGCTATGGTGGTAGAGCAATCCGATACGCAACTTCTCCAATCTGACCAAGCACTTCAAAAGGTCTAATGTAATGTGGACTTAGCTTTTTACGTTTCCCAAAATGTATCATGCCCTTGGTTGGCGAGATTTTGACAAAGACATTGTCTCCTACCTGAAAATAGGTGTTAATTCCATACCAATGAACTGAGAATAAGATTTATTATATTTAATGCAATCAAGCTCACCTAAAACTCGACCTGCGTCCTATGAAGATCGACATAACTCTTTTGGCGACTTTGAGCCACTCTCAATCTCTCACGAATCAACCGAACCGTCTCGATTGCACTGTCCACGATATTAGGTCCTAAAATAATTTCTCACCGACTTCCTCCCAATTCAACAGAGATTTGCATCATCGTCCGTATAAAGCTTCGTAGGGAGCCATGCCAATACTAGACTAATAGCTATTGTTGTACACGAACTCAATCAGAGGCAAATGTTGAGCCCATGACTCGTGAAAGTCTAACATGCATGCACGTAACATATCCTCTATGGTTTGGTTCACTCTTTCAGTCTGCCCATTAGTCTGAGGATGAAATGTTGACCTGAAATCAAGTCTAGACCCCATGCCTTCTTGAAATCTCTGTCAGAACTGTGATGTATAAAGCGAATCGCGATCACACACAATACTGACCGGTATACCATGAAGTCTAACTATCTCCTTAAGATACCGCTCTGCAAGCTTGCTAGTGGTATATATAGTACAATACGGTAGAAAATATACAAACTTGGTCAATCTATCCACAATGACCCAGATGGCATTGTGTTTCCTCAACGTTTTTGGCAATCCTAATATAAAATCTATAGAAATGACTTTCCATTTCTATTCAACCATAGACAAAGGTTGCAACAATCATGTCGGATTCTGATGATCTACCTTTACTTGCTAGCAGACTAAGCATCTGGACACATACTCTGCTACGTCCTTCTTCAAACCTCCCCACGAGAAGATTTTCTTCAAGTCCTGATACATCTTGGTACTCCCAAGATGTATAGTGTACATGGATTTATGAGCCTCCTCTAAAATAGTGTCTCAAAGCTCAACGTTGGTAGTTATGCACACTCTATCTCGAAATAACAAAGTGCCATCCTCCCTAATGGAGAAATCTACTCGAGTCCCGCTGATCATACCCTGTCTAATGGTAAATAGCTCATCATTGACCATTTGAAGTATGCGAATATTTTTAAACAATATCGGCCTGATAACAAGGGTGGCCATCAAATCGCCTGGACTTTTCACATCGAACCTCGTATCACACAAGGCCATGTCCTCAAGCAAGCGCTACCGATACACTCTTATAATGAGATGCACGAACTGAACAGAAATTTTTTAACTCAAAGCATCTGCTTCGACGCTGGCCTTCCCAGGGTGATACTGGATGGAACAAACGTAATCTTTCAAGAACTCCATCCACCTTCATTGTCGTATGTTCAGGTCCTTCTGGATGAATAGATACTTAAGGCTCTTGTGGTCGGTGAAGATATCAAACATCTCACCGTATAAGTAGTGCCTCAAGATCTTCAAAACAAAAATTACTGCTGCTAACTCCAGTTCATGACTGGGATAGTTCTTCTCGTGGTCTTTGAGTTGTCTAAAGTCGTAAGCGATAACCTTCTTGTGTTGATTGAGAACACAACCCAGTCCACTGTAAGATGCGTCACTATATATAGCAAAACCTCCTCCACCAGAAGGTATAGCTAGCACAGGTGTTGTAGTCAAACACGTCTTGAGTTCTTGAAAACTCTTCTCACACTGCTCTGTCCAATCAAACTTAGCGTTCCTCTTTGTAAGCTGATTAAGCGGACCTGAGAGTTTAGAGAACCCTTCCACAAACCGTCTATAGTATACCGCCAAACCGAGGAAACTATGAACTACTATTACCATCTTCGATTGCTCCCAATTTACTATAGATTCGATCTGTGCAGGATCGACCATTATACCCTCCTCAGAAACAACGTGGCCTAAGAAACTGACACGATCAAGCCAAAACTCGCACTTGCTAAGCTTGGCATATAGTTGGTTGTCCCTGAGTGTTTGAAGAGCAACTCGTAAATGTTGAACGTATTCCTCCCTTGTCTTTGAATAAAGGAGGATATCGTCAACAAAAACTACCACTGATTTATTGAGGTGTGGCTTGAATACCTGGTTCATCAAGTCTATGAATGATGTCGGTACGTTCGTTAGCCCAAGCGGCATAACCAGGAACTCGTAATGACTATACCTTGTGCGAAATGCGATCTTGGAAATGTCGTCCACCTTGATCTTCAATTAGTGGTAACCCGACCTTAGATCAATCTTTGAAAAGAACCTTGCACCATACAACTGATAAAAACTGTCATAAATCCATGGAAGTGCTTAACGATTCTTAATTGTCATCTTGTTTAGTTGGCGGTAATCGATGCACAGCCACATCAATCCATCCTTCTTCTTCACAAATAATACCGATTCTCCCTAAGGAGATACACTTGGCCTGATAACACCTTTGTGCAAGAGTTCCTGAAGCTGCTCCTTCAATTCCTTTAACTCTGCAGGTGTCATTTTGTACGTAGCCTTTGACAGCGATTCTGTACTCGTTGCTAAATCAATTACGAACTCGATCTCCCGATCAGGTGACAATCCGAGCAATTCCTCAGGAAAGTCATCTGGGTATTCACATGCAACAGTGATGAGAGCGATGTCCCTCTTCTTCTCTTGATGGTCTTGCAAGTAAGCAAGATATCCACAACATCCATTCTTCATCATGCGCTCCACTCGAATAGCTGAAATGAATGGTGCGACCCTGGATTTGAATCCACAGAAGCGAAAGGACTTTCTTTTTAGGGGTCGGAAGGTCACAATCTTCTAAAGACAATCTACGTTTGCTTGGTATGCTAACAGCCAATCCATTCCAAGGATCACGTCAAACCCTTCCATATCCAATGTGATCATATCCGCCATTATTTCGTGATCCTCAATCATCACAATAACTAACTGACATACTGTATCTGTGCTAACTGTGCTTCCAGTGGGGACCGACAGAGCCAGGATAAAATCAAGGGTCTTGGGCATGATGCCTAACTTCTCAGGGAATGACGGAGTGATAAACGAATAACTAGATTCAGGGTCTATCAATAAACGAGCCTCAGCTTGACTCAAGTGACCCATACGACACATGACAAGTGTACTTTTTATTGATATGTAAAACATGCTGAGTTAAGTGCATAATAATTATGAACATCCATATGTGTAAAATCATCAAAACACACTATAATATAGGAATATCAACTAATTAATTTAACTCTCAAAGCGTAAAGATACCTTTGATGATGTCATTGGATGTCGGGGCATCAGTTGCGGTGACGACATATGCTCGATCTTGAACAATAGGTCATGAAGATCTCTGAGTGGATACCGATCCAGCCCGCTCCTTACTTTCCTTGCTCTCCTCAGGGAAATTCCTCACCATGTGGCCCATCTTGCCACACCTGAAGCAAGCTCTCGTATCTCTCCTGCAGTCCTCTGTCTTGTGTGGTTTCTCATACTTGACACATGATGGAGCTAGAGTGAATGAAGAGTCCCGTGATGATCCCTGTGCGATAGAAGCTCCACTAACAGAAGAACCAGATCATATGAATGGTCTGGATGACACAGGTACCCCCGGCCTCTCATAACAACTCAGTCCAGAAGATACAACTGGCCTAGAGTGAGTAGGGTATCTAGGAGGTCTGGACAACCTAGCCCTATTATTTTATTCAGTGTCATGAGATTGTCCCTGAAATGACCTCTCTTTGTTTTGCTTATCTCTCCAAGCAAACTACTTTTGATTCTTCTCTTCAGAAATGAGAGCCTTGGACATAACTGCTGCATATGTCTCCAACTCCCATAAAGCCACTTCTTTCTATAGGTTCAGCCTTAACCCAAGCTGAAACTTTCGAGCTCGCATTAACTCGGTGGCTACGTGCTGCGGAACAAATCTTGATAATTTATCAAACTCAGCACTATACTCGCGCACTATCATAGCATGTTGTTCCAACTTGATAAACTTCACTTCCCACTGATGCCTCACAATCTTGAGAAAGTACTTGTCATTGAAAGTTCTAACGAACTCAGCCCACATCTAAGGGATATTAGGAAATTCTTACTCATGGTGTCTTGATACTGATTTCCACCAAGGCCCCGCTTCTCCATCGAGTTTGAAGGTTGCCCAACGCACTTTCTCTACATCAGTGCATTGAAGCACCTCAAAAACTTTCTCCATCTCCTCTATCCATCCCTCGGCCTCAATAAGATCTATCTGACCAGAGAAATTAGGAGGTCTCATTCTCCTAATCTTGACAACACTGTTGGGTTGGTAACATGGTCTCATTGCTTGTTGATTCATAGCAGCGGTCTGTTGAGCTACATTGGCAGCCAAAGCTTCCAACACCTGCTCCGTTCATCCTTCACCTCCTCTTCCCCCTCTTGGTCCTATCGGAACAACATTCTCATTGATAGAAATCCTAATCCCTGAGATGTACCAGTAACCTCAGGGATCTCTCGCATTGGAACCAATCTCGGTCCCTCTCTTCCTCTATCACGTCCCCCTCTGAACCCTGGGCCCATAATACTAGTCTGTCATTGTGAAAATAACAATATTGATCAGTACATAGATTGCAAAAAGAATCAAACTTAAACTCGTGGTTCAACCTAAAGCCTAGGCTCTGATACCAACTATGACAGCTTGGATTTTTACACCCAAAAACCCGTGTCATAAGGATCATAACTCTGGATGATCCCCAGAACAAACCAAGGAGTATTTGCTGGTCTAGCAGAAATCAGAGCAGACACTATCGGATGTGGCTGATCGAGTCATCATATAAGACTCTAAAAGAAAGAAAGAAAGAAAATAAAATAATGCATATATGTAAATCAAAAAAATATACATCCTCAAAAAGAAACCAAGAAGAACCACTAGTGATGGACATCCATCACCCAAAATAATGGTTCCCAATAGTGGTTTCTATAGAATGTATAAGACTATAAGTAAAACTTCTATAGTAAATAATACAGAAAGGTGGCCACCAGACACACAGATAATCCAAAAATATAAGTACAGATCCCAAAATAAAACTAATACCCAAACTATTGATAAAACTCGTCAGCGGGGGTGTCAGTGTCCTCCTTAGTCTTAGCCTTCGCCTCGAGCTAGTAATCAAGATCACTCTCAGTGTCGGTAGCCCTAGCCTCAGAACCTATGATATTCAAATCAGGGTGAGCTAACCATCTAAGCTCAATAGAAGAAACTTAAGTAAATTATTTCTAAAATGTAAAACATGGTTTGCAGAGCATAACTCAGAACATATGAATAAATCAGAAAATGCAGACAGAACAGAATAGATGCAAATAGTTGATCAGATATCGGATGCAGAACTTTAAAGAATAAAACATATGCAACATTATCAGAAACATGCTTTATTCTCAGAGTTTTCAGATGCATGCATACAATATTTAGTGACTTAAATAACTCACGTGAATATAGCACTTGGTAGCCAGATGTGTGCTGATGGGTAACCCCGACCATCGTCATTCAATGAATAATTTCAGATATTTACATCAAGTCTCTTTAAAGGAGAGCAACTCGTGCCAAGGAGTTTACAAATTAGATACACGGATATCCCGCCACGCCGGTCGTGGATATCCTGCCACATCAGGGGGATTCGTCACATGAACTTTAAATCAGAGCATATATAAGGATATCAGAAATCAAAGCAGAGCAGATATACAGAAATTAGAGATGACAGAGCTTTATCATATGCAAGGCATGCTTTTGAAATAACAGAAGTCAGATACAGATACTCAGAAATCATGCAGTCAAATTGGATAAAAGTTAGGTTGAATTTCTCCTACCTCAGAATAGATTTTTCTAAGCAAATCCAAAACTTTTTAAAATGTCTTGGCCTTGACCTATACCATATGCATAGTATACTAAGTGTCAGAACAGAAATTGGTACACTACACAGCAGTAATTTTCTCAGAAAACAAAACAGGCAGAAACAAGGAATTCGATCGATTAATTCCCTATTTCATCGATCAGATTCACATCTGATCGATCAATCTCATCATTTGATCGATCGGATGCCTTACTCCTATTCAAACAGAACAGTGAAAATCTAATCGATCAATTCCCTATTTGATCGATCAAATTATCAAGTTGATCGATCAATTCTCATATTTGATTGATCAAAACTCAATATTTCACAAGTACATAACAGAGGAAATTCGATCGATCAATCTCCTTATTTGATCGATCGAATCCTCAATTTGATCAATCAATCCTCATGTTTGATCGATCGGATATTCCAAGTCAAAATTTCTGAAAAATAGGCCTCCTGTTTTATAGGTTATTTATAAAATTCAATCAATCAAATCTCTAATTTGATCGATTAATTATCAATTGATTGATCAATTCACAATTGATCGATCACCTCATAGTTTGGTCGATAAATTCCAAATTTGATTGTCCAAATCACCAATTTGATCGATCAATCATATCGGGCATCAACTTCCAAAGATTTCTCTCCTGTTCTATAGGGAACTATACAATTCGATCGATCAAATCCCAAATTTGATTGATCGAATTATAATTTGATCGATCAAATGTCCAATTTGATTGATCGGAAATGACATTTCAGTCATTAATGAGATTCGTTGATTTTTAACCTAATTCTTCCCCAAAACTTATGATTCTCCACAAATCATTCATGCATACATAAATGCATATTTATGACATTTAAACTCCTATGAAACATAGTAACTCACCTCCTTTAAGTTGATTCCTTGGTCCAAGGGAACCTTCAGTTCAAGGCAGTTCTTTAGATCCGAAACTCGAGAGCTCGACAAGGTGAGTTCTCCGATGAACCAGATATACAACTCCACACTAATGCACAGAGGTGTTTATCTCATCACAAAATAAACACGACGTACCGATGTTTGTTTTGCAATCATGGATCAGATTGTCCGGATCTAGATGGCATCTCCATCTTTGGTTTTCACACCTTAAGTCCTTCTAGGCTTCAAGTTAACCAATGAGAGGTGAACGCAATGCACAAACGCGGCCTCATAGCTCAAAACAAATCAAGAGGAATAGCAAGGAAAGAAGTAGAGAAATGCACTCTATCCCCTTCCTTTATAAGCTAATTAAGAGAAATATCCCTAATATTTCTCCTTCCTAGGTTTAAACTCCGGTGTTGAGCACATGCACTCCACTCGCGTACATGACATGCTATAATGAATGTAATTGTATCTCAGACTTGTGTCACAAGTGACGTATCACTTCACACTCCTACGGATTAAAAATCCTTATACAATATTCTTATTATTAAATTTTAAATTTGTCTCAATTTCCATGCCAGACACGTATACCAAAGTAGTACGAGAGTTTCAAAGTTTTAGGGTCATTACATTCTTCCCCCCTTAAGAATTTTCGTCCTCGAAAATGTCAGACAGACTCAGACAGGTCTACGGTATTCCCTAGTCCTAACTTTCAGAACGAAGCAGAATAAACAGTCCTAACTATAAGAGTGGGTCACAGTGCAATAGACTTCACGAAGCACGCGTATGAAGGGTCGAGATCGGTAGTAACCTAAATGTATTGCGTGTGACATTCGAGAATGCCATAGAGGATTGCATCCGTACATGGATGCATCCGTCCCAAGTGTCACGTGCTCGGAAGAACACTCCACGGTGACTCAAACAACCACACACACTGAACATACACATAATATTTATCTAATTTAAATAAGAGATGTCAGATAGAACAGATTACAGGGCAGATGCGTAGTATACTGGATAAACAGAGTACATAGCATGCAAACAGATATCGAATAAAACAGGCAGAAACAGTCAAAACAGCAATCATGCAGGAATAGTCGTGCATGCCGAGTAGAGGTTTAATATGGAAATCAGAGTTATTTAGATATATAGTTATACAATTTAACATAAAAGGTATAGTGGTCACCTGCAGGTGGAGCAGAGGATGATCCACGCTCCGTAGGTAGGTCTGGTCGGCTTGGTCTGGATGGCTCGGCACTGTAGTAATGAGGATCCACTGTATGCAGGCGGGCATGACCGATCATGGGGGTAGCAGTGGTCGCATAAGTGTGCTACATCAGTAGAGTGAGCATCCGCTCATGAAAGTCCAATCGTTGGTGTACCTGATGATGGAACTCCTGCATCTCGTCGAGTCTCTCATGCCCCCGCATGTTGTTTTCGTTAATCACGGTGAGCACACTTTTTAGTGAAGTGGTGGAGGACTCAAGATGGTGCGAGGTACTGGCACGAGTAGGTCGGCGCGGAGGAATGTGGGCCGGTCTAGCATGTACCTCAGGCTGAGGTGGACGGTCAGGCTGTGCCTCCCTCACATCTGGAACTCTCTCAGTAGCCTTGGCTCCGGCCTGGACAGGTGGAACCTCCTCCTCATCGGGTAACTTCTTCACTAAAAGGTTATAACTTTTGGTCAAGTCCTTTAGTTGAAACACCTTAAGGTTGTTGTTCCATCTTGGTTCCCCTGGTGCAATGCTATACACCTCTCGCACGACGTTGTATTGTTCGACCATACGCGTAATCAATCGCGCATAAGGCATCTCTTTCTTAGACTTGGCCTTTTTCTCAGACATCCGATCTATGACATTAAGCATGCCATCGAATACGATATCGGCAACGGAGAACCGACGATTTTTGAAGGCCGAGAAGAGAAATTGTTATACGATTCCCGCACGCTCGGATTTATATAAGAATGGGTAGATGATACACTTGATGTAGGTATCAAACATTCATAAATTGTCGGGGAGTTAGGCCCGTTTAATCGATTGGCCCGATCCTTGAAGGCCATGTGTCATCTTAGCGATGACGTCCTCAAAGGGCACATCCTTTTCAGAGGTGCCACCAATCTAGAGGTCTCAACATACCCGAAAGGGCATTGTAAGGCGGCGGAGACGTGGAAATGGTTGAACTTATACTCCAACCCATCGATCTTTGTAAACATTTGCTGACGAGTATCGCCCCATCGAAGGTGTTGGTAGAATAGACGTACTATTCTCGGGCAATAATGGTCATGAAACGGCTCATGCAAAGGTTTGAGCCCTAGGTTAGTTATATAGTTGATCGCCCATGTCGTTTCTGGTCGATCTACAAATAGGGTTGGGGTAAATTCGTTCTCGGGCAAGAAGGTTTTGGCAGCCCACCACTCTTTTGGCAATTCTCGTTCGATGAGTGGCTGTTGGGGTGGTTGAACGGGTGGCACAGGTGGTGGTGGTGGTGCCACAAATTGCACAACAGGTTGTGTGACCGGTTCAACTTGGGGCACGGGCACACAAGCCTGCGAGGTGGGGACTTTGTGCGAAGCGTTCTTCGTTCGTGTCCCATGGTGTGAAAATGACAAAAATGATCAAAACCCTAAAAGAAATGGAAAATTTTAGGGTTTACTGTGATAAGGAAGTAATACGTGATCCAAGGAATCAAAAATGCGGAGCTCCGGCAGTCGGGGATAGCCGAAAATCAAGTTCGAACCCTAAGGATGCAAAGTACTCTCACTCGATAGCCCTCTCTTCAATCGTTCAAATGGTTATTTCAAAAACTAGTGCGACTTAAATTGATACATTCGATCGATCAATGCTAAATTGATTGATCGGATTTCAAAACCAACAAGCCCTAACCCGATAGGTTTGATCGATCGGATTTACAGATGATTGATCAATTCTTAAATTTGATTGATTAGATGAGTCAGAAATTAGCACAGAGTTCAAAGTCAGTTGATCGATTAACTCTCCAGTTTGATCAATCGTATTCACATTTGATCGATCAAATACTCCCTTTGATTGATCGAATAGGTCTGAAATAGAATGTATGGTTGATCAATCAAATAATCCCTTTGATCGATCGAATAGGTCTAAAATAGAATGTATGGTTGATTTATCAATGTCTTAATTTGATCGATCGGACTAGTACTTGATCGATCAATCCCTCAATTTGATCGATCAAATCTAGCAGTAAAGCTGTTTTCTAAATTCACAGGTTTAAATGACCTGTAAGCATCGTCATAGTTCAACGATTATATTTCAATGTCATACTAACATGTTAAGCAATGTATATAACCCTAAAACATGCTCGAAAGATTTAACAAAAATACGATGCATTAAGGAATTAAATCCAACATCAAAATTACCTCACATCTTAGTTAAACAAATACGAGTATTGCTCGCGAATTTCAGCTTCGCGCTCTCAGGTAGCCTCTGCAGAAGAATGATTCCGCCACTTCACTAGCACAAGTGGGATTATCTTAGTTCGTAACACCTGCTCCTTACGGTCTAGAATCTGCATAGGTTCCTCTACCAGGGTTAGATCCTCTTGAAGCTCAATCGATTGAAAATCCAGGACGTGTGCTGGGTCTTTCACTTATCTCTTCATCATTGAAACATGAAATATATTATACATGCTTGCCAGATGTGGTAGTAGAGCAATCCGATACGTGACTTCTCCAACCCGACCTAGCACTTCAAAAGGTCCAATGTAACGTGGACTTAGCTTTCTATGTTTTCCAAACGCATCAGCCCTAGGTTGGTGAGATCTTGACAAAGACCTTGTCTCTTACCTGAAAACAAGTGTTAATTCCATACTAATGAATTAAGAATAAGATTTATTATATTTAACGCAATCAAGCTCACCTGAAACTCGACCTGCATCCTATGAAGCTCGGCATAACTCTTTTGGCGACTTTGAGCAACTCTCAATCTCTCGGGAATCAATCGAAACTATCTCGGTTGCACTGTCCACGATATCAGGTCCCAAAATAAGTTTCTCACCGACTTCCTCCCAATTCAACGAATATTTGCATCGTCGTCCGTATAAAGCTTCGTAGGGAGCCATGCCAATACTTGATTGATAGCTATTGTTATATGCGAACTCAATCAGAGGTAAATGTGGATCCCATGACCCGTGAAAGTCTAACATGCATGCTCATAATATATCCTCTATGATCTGGTTCACTCTTTCAGTCTGCCCATCAGTTTGAGGATGAAACGTTGAGCTAAAATCAAGTCTAGACCTTATGCCTTCTTGAAATCTCTACCAAAACTGTGATATATAAAGCGAATCGCAATCACACACAATAGTGACCAGTATACCATGAAGTCTAACTATCTTCTTAAGATACAACTTTATAAGCTTGCTGGCGGTATACGTAGTACAATATGGTAAAAAATGTATAGACTTGGTCAGTCTATCTACAATGACCCAGCTGACATTATGTTTCCTCAATATTTTTGGCAACCCCAATATAAAATCTATAGAAATGGCTTCCCATTTCCATTCAGGTATAGGCAAAGGTTGCAACAATCCTATCAGATTTCGATGATCTATCTTTACTTACTAGCAGACTAAGTATCTGGACATGTACTCTGCTACGTCCTTCTTCAAACCTCTCCACGAGAAGCTTTTCTTCAAGTCCTAATACATCTTGGTACTCCTAGGATGTATAGCGTATATGGATTTATTAGTCTCATATAAAATGGTGTCTCGAAGCTTAACATTGGTAGGTATGCACACTCTATCCCAAAATAACAAAGTCCCATCCTCACTGATGGAGAAATCTGCTCTGGTCCCACTAATCACACCCTGTCTAATGGTCATAAGCTCATCATTGACCATTTGAAGTTTGCGAATATTTTCAAACAATGTTGGCCTGATAAAAAGGGTGGTCATCAAAGCGCCTGAACCTTTCACATCGAACCTCGTATCACACAAGGTCATGTCCTCAAGCAAGCGCCACCGATGCACTCTCGTAATGAGATGCACTAACTAAACTGAAGATTTTTTACTCAAAGCATCCGCTACTACGTTGGCCTTCCAAGGGTGATATTGGATGGAACAATCATAATCTTTCAAGAACTCCATCCATTTTCGTTATCACATGTTCAGGTCCTTCTGGGTGAATAGATATTTAAGGCTCTTGTGGTCGGTGAAGATATCAAACGTCTCACTGTAAAGTAGTGCCTCCAGATCTTCAAAGTAAAAATTATCGCTTCTAACTCCAGATCATGAGTGGGATGGTTCTTCTCGTGATCCTTGAGTTGTCTAAAGCCATAAGCGATAACCTTCTTGTGTTGATTGAGAACACAACCCAGTCTACTGTAAGATGCGTCACTATATATAGCAAAACCTCCTCCACCAGATGGTATAGCTAGCACAGGTGCTATAGTCAAACGGGTCTTGAGTTCTTAAAAACTCTTCTCACACTGTTTTGTCCAATCAAACTTAGCATTATTCTTTGTAAGCTGAATAAGCGGACTTGTGAGTTTAGATAACCCTTCCACAAACCGTCTATAGTATCCTGCCAAGCCGAGAAAACTACGGACTTCTGTTACCATCTTCGGTTGCTCCCAATTTACTATAGATTCAATCTTTACAGGATCGACCGTTATACCCTCCTCAGAAATAGCGTAGCCTAAGAAACTGACCCGATCAAGCTAAAACTCACACTTGCTAAACTTGGCATATAGTTGGTTTTCTCTGAGCATTTGAAGAGTAACTCGTAAATGCTGAACATGTTCCTCCCTTGTCTTTGAATAAAGGAGGATGCCATCAACAAAATTATCACTGATTTATCGAGGTGTGGCTTGAATACCCGGTTCATCAAGTCCATGAACGATGTCGGTGCGTTCGTTAGCCAAAACGGCATAACCAGAAACTCGTAATGATCATACCTCGTGCAGAATGCGGTCTTGGAAACGTCGTCCACCTTGATCTTCCATTGGTGGTAACCTGACCTTAGATCAATCTTTGAAAAGAACCTTGTATCTTACAACTAATAAAAAATGTCGTCAATCCGCGACAGTGGGTAACGATTCTTAATCATTATCTTGTTTAACTGGCAATAATCGATGCATAATCGCATTGAACCATCCTTCTTAACAAATAATACCGATGCTCCGTAAGGAGATACACTCGGCCTGATAACACCTTTGTCCAAGAGCTCCTAAAGTTGCTCCTTCAGCTCCTTTAACTCTGCAGGCATCATTCTGACGGAGCCTTTGTCAATGGTTTTGTACCCGGTGCTAAATCAATTGCGAACTCGATCTCCCGATCAGGTGGCAATCCGGGCAATTTCTCAGGAAAGGCATCTGGGTATTCACATGCAACCTTGATGAGAGCGATGTCCCTCTTCTTCTCCTGATGGTCTTGCAAGTAAGCAAGGTATCCACAACTACATTCCTCATCATGCGCTCCGCTCGAATAGCTGAAATGAACGGTGTGACCTTGGATTTGATTCCATAGAAGCGAAAGGACTTTCTTTTTGAGGGTCAAAAAGTCACAATCTTCCAAAGACAATCCATGCTTGCATGGTATGCTAACAGCCAATCCATTCCAAGGATCACGTCAAACCCTTCCATATCCAACATGATAATATCCGTCATCATTTTGTGATCCTCAATCATCACGATAATTGACTGACATACTGTATCCGTGCTGACTGTGCTTCCAATGAGGACCGATACAGCCAAGATAAAATCAAGGTTCTTAGGTACGATGCCTAACTTCTCAGAGAATAACAGAGTGATAAACAAATAACTAGACTAGGGGTCTATCAATACACGAGCCTCAGCTTGACTTACGTCACCCATACGGCACATGATAAGTGTACCTTTTATTGGTATATTAAACATGCAGAGTTAAGTGCACAATAATTATGAACATCCATATGCATAAAATCACCAAAACACACTAGTATAGGAATATCAACTAATTAATTTAACTCTCAAAGCGTAAAGATACCTTGGATGACGTCATTTGATGTCAGGGCATCCATTGCGGTGACGGCATATGCTCGACCTTGAACAACAGGTCGAGAAGATCTCTGAGTGGATACCGATCTAGCCCGCTCCTTACTTTCCTTGCTCTCCTCAGGGCAATTCCTCACCATGTGGCCCATCTTGCCACACCTGAAGCAAGCTCTCGTATCTCTCCTGCAGTCCTCTGTCTTGTGTGGTTTCTCATACTTGACACATGATGGAGCTAGAGTGAATGAAGAGACCCGTGAAGATCCCTGTGCGATAGAAACTCCACTAACAGAAGAACCAGATCATATGAATGGTCTGGATGACACAGGTACCCCCGGCCTCTCATAACAACTCAGTCCAGAAGATACAACTGGCCTAGAGTGAGTAGGGTATCTAGGAGGTCTGGACAACCTAGCCCTATTATTTTGTTCAGTGTCATGAGATTGTCCCTGAAATGACCTCTCTTTGTTTTGCCTATCTCTCCAAGCAAATTACTTTTGATTCTTCTCTTCAGAAATGAGAGCCTTGGACATAACTATTGCATATGTCTCCAACTCCCATAAAGCCACTTCTTTCTATAGGTTTGGCCTTAACCCAAGCTGAAAGTTTTGAGCTCGCATTGACTCGGTGGCTACGTGTTGCGGAACAAATCTTAATAATTTATCAAACTCAGCACTATACTCGCGCACTGTCATAGCACCTTGTTCCAACTTGATAAACTTCACTTCCCACTGATGCCTCACAATCTTGGGAAAGTACTTTTCATTGAAAGTTTCAATGAACTCAGCCCACGTCCAAGGGATTTTAGGGAATTCTTGCTCACGGTGTCTTGATACTGATTTCCACCAAGGCCCCGCTTCCCCATCGAGTTTGAAGGTTGCCTAACGTACCTTCTCTACATCAGTGCATTGAAGCACCTCAAAAACTTTCTCCATCGTCTCTATCCATCCCTCAGCCTCAATAGGATCATTCTGACCAGAGAAATTAGGAAGTCTCATTCTCCTAAACTTGGCAAACTGTCGGGTTGGTAAGGTGGTCTCACTGCTTGTTGATTCATAGTAGCGGTCTGTTGAGCTACGTTGGCAGCCAAAGCTTCCAACACCTATTCCATTCTTCCTTCACCGCCTCCTCTTCCCCCTTTTGGTCCTACGGGAACAACATTCTCACTCGATAAAAACCCTAATTCCTAAGATGTACCAATAACCTCAAGGATCTCTCGCATTGGAACCAATCTTGGTCCCTCTCTTCCTCTATCACGTCCGCCTCTGGACCTTGGGCCCATAATATTGGTCTGTCATTATGAAAATAACATTGATCAGTACATAGATTGTAAAAATAATCAAATTTAAACCCGTGGTTCAACCTAAAGCCTAGGCTCTGATACCAACTGTGACCGCTTGAATTTCTGCACCCGAAAACCCGTGCCATCAGGATCATAACTCTGGATGATCCCCAGAGCAAACCAAGGAGTGTTTGCTCGTCTAGCAGAAATCAGAGTAGACACTATCGAATGTAGCAGATCGAGTCATCATATAAAACTCTAAAAGAAAGAAAGAAAGGAATAAAATAATACATATATGTAAATCAAAAGAATATATATCTTCAAAAAGGAACTAAGAAGAATCACTGGTGATGGACATCCATCACTCAAACAATGATTCCCAATAGTGGTTCCTATAGAATGTATAAGACTATAAGTAAAATATCTATAGTAAATAATATAGAAAGGTGGCCACCAGGCACACAGATAATCCAAAAATATAAGTACAGGTCCTAAAATAAAACTAATACCCAAGCTACTGATAAAACTCTTCAGTAGGGGTGTCAGTGTCCTCCTCAGCAGCAGCCTCTACCTCAGGCTGGTAATCAGGATCACTCTTAGTGCCGGTGACCCTAGCCTCAAAACGTATGATATTAAAATCAGGGTGAGCTAATCATCTAAGCTCAATAGAAGAAAATCAAGTAAATTGCATCTAAAATGTAAAACATGGTTTGCAGAACATAACTCGGAACAGATGAATAAATTAGAGAATGCAGACAAAACATAATAGATGCAGACAACTAATCAGATATCGGATGCAAAACTTTAAAGAACAGAGCATATGCATAATTATCATAAACAGACTTTATTCTCAGAGTTTTCAGATGCATGCATATAATATATAGTGACTTAAATTCTATACTTAAATAACTCTCATGAATATAATACGTGGTAGCCAGATGTGTGCCGATGGGTAACCCCGACCATCGTCGTTTAATGAATAATTTTAGATATTTGTATCAAGCCTCTTCAAAGAAGAGCAACTTGTGCTAGGAGGTTTACAAATCAGATACACGGATATCCCGTCGTGCGGGTCGTAGATATCCTGTCACGTCAGGGGGATTCGTCACATGAACTTTAAATCAGAGCATATATCAGGATATCAAAAATCTGAGCAGAGCAGATATACAAAAATCAGAGATGACAGAGTTTTATCATATGTAAGGCATACTTTTGAAACAACAGAAGTCAGATACAAATACTCAGAAACCATGCAGTCAAATTGGATACAAGTTAGGTTGAATTTTCCCTACCTCGGAATAGATCTTTCAAAGCAAATCTAAAGCTTTTTAAGATGTCTTGGCCTTGACCTAGACCATACGCATAGTATACTAAGTGTCAGAATAAAAATTGGGACACTGCCCAGCAATGTTTTTTCCAGAAAACAAAACATGCAGAAACAGGGAATTCGATCGATCAATTCCCTATTTGGTCGATCGGATTCACATTTGGTCAATCAATCTCATCATTTGATTGATCGAATGCCTTACTCCTATTAAAAAAGAACACAGGAAATCTGATTGATCAATTTCCTATTTGATCGATCGAATTTACAAGTTGATCGATCAATTCTCATATTTGATCGATCAAAACTCAAAATTTTACAAGTATAAAATAGAGGAAATTCGATCGATCAATCTCCTTATTTGATCGATGGAATCCTCAATTTGATCGATCAATCCTCATGTTTGATCGATCGGATATTCCAAGTCAAAATTTCAGAAAAACAAGCCTCTTGTTCTATAGGTTATTTATAAAATTCAATCAATCAAATCCTCAATTTGATCAATCAATCTCACAGTTCGATTGATCAATTCCCAATTGATCGATCAGTTCACACTTGATCGATCACTTCATAGTTTAATCGATCAGTTCCAAATTTGATCGATCAAATCACCAATTTGGTCGATCGATCATATTGGGCATCAACTTCTAAAGATAGCTCTCCTATTCTATAGGGAACTATACAATTCGATCGATCAAATCCAAAATTTAATCGATCGAATTATAATTTAATCGATCGAAAATGACAGTTTCATTCATTAATGAGATTCGTTGATTTTTAACCTAATTCCTCCCCAAAACTTATGATTCTCCACGAATCATTCACACATACATAAATGCATATTTATGACATTTAAACTCCTATGAAACATAGTAACTCACCTCCTTTAAGTTGATTCCTTGGTCTAAGGGAACCTTCGGTTCAAGGCGGTTCTTCGGATCCGAAACTCGACAGTTCATCAAGGTGAGTTCTTCGATGAACCAGATGTACAACTCCACACTAATGCACATAGGTGTTTCGGTTCTTCGGATCCGAAACTCGAGAGTTCATCAAGGTGAGTTCTTCGATGAACCGGATGTACAACTCCACACTAATGCACATATGAGTTCTTCGATGAACCAGATGTACAACTCATCACAGAGTGAACACGATGTACCGATGTCTGTTTTGCAATCATAGATCAGATCGTCCGGATCTAGATGGCATCTCCATCTTTGGTTTTCACACCATAAGTCCTTCTAGGCTTCAAGTTAACTAATGCAAGGTGAATGCGATGCACAAACGTGGCCTTATAGCTCAAAACAAATCAAGAGGAATAGCAAGGAAAGAAGTAGAGAAATGCACTCTATCCCCTTCCCTCCTTTATACGCTAACCAAGAGAAATATCCCTGATATTTCTCCTTCCTAGGTTTAAACTCCGGTGTTGAGCATATACACTCCACTTGCGTACATAATATGCTATAACGAATCTAATTGCATCTCTGACTTGTGTCGCAAGTGACGTATCACTTCACACACCTACGGATTAAAAGTCCTTATACAATATTCGTATTATTAAAATTTTAATTTGCCTCGATTTCCGTGCCAGACACATATACCAAAGGAGTCAGAAAGTTTCAGAATTTCAAAGTCGTTACAAAAACACTAATATGAGGGAAAGTAAAACATGACGGTAGGTTATATACTTATACCCTATGCTAACAGCTGCTCGTAATAGCCGTCGATGTAAGATATACCTCTTTGTTTGTAGTACCAAATTGATTCCATGTGGTACACATGTGCCCATGTTCCTACTTAGAATTATATTTATATCCTTTGTGGAATGAACGATCGTCTTCATGACCGTCCGCTAAATTGGTCATGGAAAATTGTCGGGTTAACGATGGATGATTGAGTTAAGTTGCAAAATTAATTTTTTCTTTTGGGATATTTATATAAAGCTAGCTAAAAATCTTTTAGCTAAACCTCTATAAATGTAACTTTACATCTCTAAGAGAGAAAAAACCTAGCTTGCCTTTGAGAATATAAGGGAAAATTTCATAAAACCTCCTAAACTTTCTGTACAATGTCCCAAGGGCACCCGAACTTAGGAAATCTAACCTATACCCCTATAGAATAAAATGTCCCATATTTTGGGGCCCTACCGTCAACATTTGTCACCTGTTCGATGGAAATCGTTGAGTAAGCGCAAAATAACCATCAAGACCTCTATGGATGTGTCAACGATTTCTATCGAAGTTGGTAAAAAAAAATCAATGCACCAAGTATGTCAGGCGGAACCTAATATTTGACTACGTTTTTTAAGGCCATTTTTTTTTTTAAAGATCATGACAATTTTATGTCGTTGGCTCGGTTTTGGTTTTGGTTTCAGCTAAATCGAACCGAGAACCAAAATTTTAGTTTCAGTTTGGTTCGGTTCGAATACTTGAACTTGCATCCCTACAAGTTTTCAACGAATATAAAATAAAGAAAACCACATTAATAAAAAATCCCCTAAAACAATTTTATGTCATCTGAGTCGATGCTGGAGGGACTGGATGTCGCCGAAGATGTGGAGGTCCGTCGGAGGAGGTGGCTTGATGGGGGTATCGGGTACTTATGGTTAGGGTTCAGAGAGCTAGAGCCGAGAGCAAGGATCAAAATTTCGGGTTGAATTTTGGTTTCAGGCATGACTGAAACCGAAATTTTGATCGAAAGTTCGGCTGAAATTTTGGAGTCCATACAAGTTTGGATTTAGATTTCGATTTTGGTTTCGTTTCGGGCATGCCCGAAACCGAAACATTTCGGCCAAAATTTTGATCCATGGCCGAGAGTCTATCTCCCTTTCCGCTTCAGTTTAGTAGTCGACTAGTTTAAAAAGGTTTAATTTAAATACAAGCACCTTTATTCTCAACTCAAGATTCTTCCTTCTAAGCTCGAGTTTTATGTGTTTAAACAAATGATTGATTTAAATCAGATCACAAAGATCACTTTTCTTCCCAATCTTTGACACAATATATATTGAGATTATGGGCCTACCATCAAACGGTCAAATTTACATTCCACGTAGCATAAATCCCGAAATATGATTCGAGAGCACATTTGATGCATGCCCATGATCATGTTTATTTGTTGGGATGTGTGCACGTGGAATCAAAATTTGGCCATTTAATTGTAGGCCCATGATCTCAAGATCTAATAGCTCGAAGATCAGGACAAAAGACAATGCCCATCGTCTCATTGAAAGCAGTCCATGGTTTAAGCATATATATGAAACTTGGTTGAGAAGGGAGAATCTTGAGTTGTATATTCACATATTCTCAAAGTTTTTTCCAAAGTTAAGGGGCGGCAGCTGCCCCTCCTTGCCCCAAGGTGGCTCCGCCCCTACTCTTTGCAGCTCTCTGTCAGAGCCGGATATACTTGCTTTAGCAGACTCCTTTCTCTTTGCTAACTCGCTGCAAAGCAATATTTACTTTCTCCAACAGCTACCCCTCTACTCTCTGCTAACTCCCAGCAAGAGCAAATAGCTCTCTACTCTGACAAGGAGTGAGCAGAGAGCAGGGGAGAACTGTTGCAGCAGGTAAACCTTGCTCTGCAGGAAGTTAGTAAGGAGAAGGTGGTTAAAACAGGTAGTAGGGATTTAGTAAAGACAAAGAGAACTTCCTAAAGCAGATAAATCATGCTATGCCAGGAGCCTAGCAGATAGCTATGCCAAACACACTACAAAAAATAAGACTATTAACAGCAGTTTTTAGCTAAAAAAAGCTGCCGTTATTAACAAAAAAGCTATTAAGACTGTTAGCGGCAGTTTTTTGTTAATAGCGGCAGTTTTTGGCTGCCGCTAATAATCTTATTTTTTGTAGTGACACAGCCATAGTATCATCATTCTGTAACATCTTGTGTAATCTAAGTAGTTTTAATAGCATGAATGGAGTTACAACTTACAATTCCCTACATATAAATGACAGTAAGGTACTAAACATATGTAATAAAACGTTGAGCTATGGCAAGATCAAACTCAATGGCCTCATTGTTAATAGTTGGATCAGTGCCACTAATATGAGGACTCAATTCCCTGAACCACAGTTTACCATTCACTTATATATCAAACATAGATATCGGCCCAGGGAGCTTCAGCAGGCGCAGACACCGGTGCCGGATTCATCATCTTTGGCCACACGGTTATCTTCAGCTTCTGCCCATACGAACTGCAATGTGCGGCAACTCCACAGATGTACCACTTGTTCCCCGGGGTAGCCAATGCTACAACATCGCTGTCGCTTGTTAAAACCCCAGAGTTTGGGGATTTGATGCAGTTTGCAAAGCCAGTGCCATCAACTTTAAGCACAGTGTGGCTTCCTTGGTTATAATTAAACACTGTAAATGCCCAACAAAAAAAACAACCAAGAAAATTAATAATTATGATTAGTAAAAAGGTTGAACCTTATTAATATGGCAGCACAGTTTATTGTTGTTAATCAAAATATAATCAGGGGTGGATATGGTAGAATGGTAGATAAAAAACCTAAAGTGTCGCCAACGAAAAATGTTTTTCCAGCAGCCCAAGCCGCGTAATCGAAATTTATAGTCCAGCCCGCATCTGTCTCCCACAATGTACTGAGTCGAAGAGGCGATCGGAGGGAATATAATAACAGCAACGAGAACGGAAAAGGCAAGCCTCATTCCGTTAAGTGCCATCAGAGCTAATTTTTGTTGGTTTTAAACTCGAATAGCTGAGATGGGCACAGAAGAGAGAGGAAGGAGCCCAAGAGGTCTATTTATACTACTTTCTGCTTGCATGTAAATAAATTTGAAATTTGAGTGGTAGCATGTTTGACCGGCTAGGTCGGCACTTAGACATAAGTCACACAACAAAACAAGAGAGTAAGGCAGGGACAGTGGTCAAGGGAGAGACTATTTCTTTTCGGGCTAAAGAATAAGCTTATATCCAACAACAAGCCCTTTCCTGTAACTCTATGTTAGTCTTCCTCCTCAAAATTTGTACCTATATATAATATGAAGCTAGGGACTATGCGCCCGAGATATCTCTATGCTTATTGATATAGGCGTGACTCGTAGCGCCTTTTTGTGAAGTGACGTGTGTTGGTTTATTATTATTTAACCACGGTTTAAATAGAGTTACCTTTATTTGTAAAAAAATAGATAATTTTTTTTAAATATCCTACGCCTGACCACCTGAGTGTCAAAACCCCACCAACCCACTTCTTTTTTACCCTCTCTCTCTCTCTCTCTCTCTCTCTCTCTCTCTCGGGGTGTCAGCGCTTCGCTACCACGGTTTCAGCGATTCGCTATCGAGGTGTCAGCGTTTATCTCTCGGAGTGTCAACGCTTCGCTATCGAGGTGTAAGCCCTTCTCTCTTCGTGGTATCAGTGCTTCGCTATCGAGGTGTCAGTGCTTCTCTACCTGAGTGTCAGCGCTTCGTTATCGAGGTGTCAGTGCTTCACTACGAGGGGCCCACATTTTTTAGTAAAATAGACCTGAAAAAGTAAGTCACATTCTTTGGAAAAAGACTGAGAAGAGGAAAAAAGAAAATAATCTCTAAAATGTCAAGTATGATGACTGAAAGTGAATATAACTTTTAAAATATTTTAAAAGCTTAAACCTAGTTAGTAAGTAGGCCCCATGCCACGTGTTGTTCATAGAGCAACTCTAGAGTAATAACTCTACGCCCGAGCGCATTCTCCCCTCAGCCATATAACATGGGTTTTCTTTAGGGGTGCATCGGGTCGGGTCAAGCAATTCAACCCATCAATGGTCCAGTTTGGGTTCAGATTTCTGACCGGTTGAGTTGAGTCGGGTTAACTCGAGTTCTATTACTTAATACATTATACCACCCTGCGATTTCGACTGAACCAATTAGCTATTGGATTCGGCCAAATTGAGCGAACGGAAGGATGACGGCGAGGAGGATTGAACCCACAAACTTCACCAATTTACACCATCTATCCTTATGTAATAACCCAGAAGATGATGTACCACACAGCGCGTGGTGCTAACGCTCCACACCGGAATCTACCCACTTTAGAAATAGTCTGATTTTTTATATATATCAATATTAGACTCATTGTGGAGTACTCGTCGAAACGATTCCAACGATATATAATTTGTCGATTTTCGATAAAAATATAAAAAGTTATGCCCGTTTGAAGAATAAAGCGGGTTAAAGGGCACAACTGTAAATTCGGGAGAGAATTACCATTTACCTTGGTGCTTACACAAAGCGCTGGAGCAAAACCTCTTCTCAAGCTTTTAAGTCACGTATGAATTCTACTTGCGTGTAAAAACTACTATTTTTATTAAATCTTATACGAAAAGTCTTAATTAGAGTTAACCTAATTTTTATTAAATCTTATACGAAAAGTCTTAATTAGAGTTAACCTAGAAAGGGAATTAGATATATATTTACTTCTTCTCTCAGTTGTCTCTCTTTATTCCCTCTTCTATGTAAAAGCTCCGACAGTGTCATCTTTCACAATTTCTCGTCGGATCTCCATCGATTTTCGATCTTATCAGAGAATCTTACACCATCAAAGTTTCTCATCGCCGCGACCGATCTATCGTAAGAAAGGAATTCTCGCGAAAAGACTCGAGCATATCACCTCTCGAATCCGATCTCTATCAACCCAAATCATCGTAGGATTCGAATCACGCTTCAACAGGTGGGTGCCTCTAAATCCATCTTAAATTATTCAGTTATTTCTTAAAAAGAAAAAACTAATTTTTTCTTAAATTTTGATAAATTTTGCGTCTTAAAAACTTAGAAATTAGGCCCAAAATCGATAGGATCGTTTTTCCCAGATTTTCGTGAAATTCGGCCAAACTCTTCAATAGATATAGCCTCGGTATTTTGGCCATAACATTTTACTCCGAACTCGGATTGAAGTGATTCTTACAGCATTGGAAAGAAGACAACGAGATCTACAACTTTCTCTGAAATAGCAATTTCACGAATCTAATATTTTTAAGGTCAAATTTGAGCTACAAGTCGGGATACGTTTTAGATGATCCAAGGTGCACGGGTTTGACATTAATTTTTTACACTCTTGGGCTACTTTATGCTAAACTTATTTCCAGACTTATAAATCGCTAAAATTAAATAAAATATATTAAATAGTTTGCATCGAATAACAATCTATAAGTTTAAGGGGTCAAATATTGATGTTTTTCAATACTTACCATTCTATTACCTCCTTTAAGCCTCATACAATCCTTGAATTGACACATTGCTCCTTTAGAATTTTAAAATATGTCGGATCGCTATACCAGTCAATCACCAAATTTCATGGATACAATTAACCCTAATAAAGTATAGTTTCAACTCTATTGCAAAATAAATGTAGTTCAATATTTCTTATTTTCTATTTTACTTTAATATTTTGTATGTTATGCTCTTTATTAATTTTCTTCAAAAATATGAAATATTTAAGGTTTATATTATAGTTCATTCTTATATATGTTCACCATTATCATATGACATTTATCATATAGAAAATCACGATAGGGCATACGCATATAAGTTAAAAATAAGATATGATACATGACATAAGCCTTCGTCACGGTGGGATTTCTTTCACGGTCACGTGAAACTTGGAATGTAGGCATTCATGTACGGATGCAATCCCTCTATGATAGTATGGGATACCACATGAAGTACATCCAGGTTACTATGGAACCTGTCCCTTGGAAAACGTGGTTTAGTGAAGTTTATCGCACCGTGACCCATTCTAACTAAGTTTTAAGAAAAAAATGAGAAAAGAATATGTTAAGACACATGTATGTTAAGAAAGTGGGGACTTAAGCCCACGCAAATATAAAATCAGGGCGGGGACCTAAGCCCAGAACCGAATAATGTTATGATATGTTAAGATACGCTGTGAAGGCCAGCTAAATATAAATTAAGCTTCTGCACGTGCCATACCTTACGAGCCACCCTAATGGCCTAATGTCTGCAGCAAAGACGAGTCTTAAGGACATTATAGCCTTGTCTCGAACTAAGGGGACATCGTAGTTACTATGCCGGCATTCTCATCTGGCTGGATGGTGGTTTATGTTATGATATAGAGGTTAGGTGGTTATCTATACGTGGACCTTGCGTGATAGGCTCGAGCAGTGATCCTGACACAGATCGTTTAAATAAGATAAGATGCGAAGTACATTGTGTAGGCGTATGAAGTAATTAATAAGACTTACGATATGTCACGTATGCTAAGTTGATGAGACAAATAGGAAAAGAGATAACAAAATAGAAGCATCATGCACTCTTTATATTATATTAGTATATTTTCAGTCTTGATTATGATAGTCTATGAATTATGGATAAGTTTATTTCATTTATTTAAGATGTTGGTTATATTTTTAAAATGCACCGCAATTCAATCGATTGCACACACGACCACCTGAGTAAGTTATGGTGGATCGATTGTACAACCCGTTGAGCTTACGCGACTGAGTAAACTCACCCCCTCCCAAATCAAACAGTTTCAGGTGAAGATTCCATTTATCCTGTTCATGATGACGCAAGAGCTGCTGTTCCGGAGGCGGCTTACGTAGATGGAGACGTTAGTTATCATCCGGAGGAGAGCGTAGATCTGACAGATTTCTACGAGCCTTGAGAGTCCTTTTGCTTTAGACTTTATTCTTTAAGAGACATATTCTAGTTATTTTGATAATTTTGTGAGTTCATGTTTAGGACCATTTTATCTTACGTAAAACTTGTTTTATTTTATATCTTAGATGCATGGTTATGATTTACCTTTTTATTGTCTTTTATGATTCCCGCCATTAATTTATGAGTCATTTATCGTTTAATGCTATCTTAAATGTCTCAATCCATATGCTAAGTCAATTTATAGATTATGTGTATGTCCGCTTATCGCCTTAACCAGCGTGCGGTGTCATAACACGAAATTCTAGGCCCTCGAGATTGGATAAGGATTCTGGGTCGTGACACCTTACTTACCTAACCAAGGAAAAAAAACAAACATATTAGTATAAAAAGTTAACCTTCATAATTATATTTTAAATTCTTGTTAATTAGGTTACCATTATTAATAAACTCATATTATCCTAAGCGAATTGGATTCGCATGAAAGTAGTGAATTGTCAATTATGAACTCGAATTTAAATCAGACGCCTGCAAAATAAGTAACATAGAACCCGAGTATTTGATGAACGGGTCACGGATGGCCCAGGTCGAAGTTTTCAGTAAATAAGTGCCATTGGGTTCAGGTTAAGTGTGAAGGGTGGCGGATCAGGTTTAAGATGACCCGAACCCAGTCCGAGTGCACCCCTAGCTTTGGTAATAGGTGTATAGAAGAAGCTTCGGCTCTCTGAATTCCTAGGTTGGTTTCACTTGTTTGGTTAGCCGTGCATGCATACAAAGTTGGCTAATATATAGTTCCTCCAATCCGTGATCCATTCATGGTTTTAAATATCGAGCCTATAACATTTCTAGTGTGTAGGGGTTTCAATGAGCCGGGCTGACCCGTGACTCAGCCCAACCTTGTTTGGCTGATTGGCCCAATTAATAATAAGCTGAGGATTGATCTGGCCTGACTATTAAATGGGATGTGTGGGGATTGGTTATAGGCTCGACTAAGAACCTGACTATTCAATCTCGGCCCGACAAAAATCTCGACTAGATAAAGGTTCAATGGGCTCCTACCCGTGTTCGATTTAGCTTCGGGCTAAGGCATTAGGCCCAATTATCAATAATTGGGAAGCCCAGCCCGGCCTCATTCTTAAATGGGTCAAGTCGGGCTAACTTTTTGGCCCAATTAAGAACATGGCCCTTCAAAGGACGACCCCCAGCCCATTGAAATGATATTAACCATGATTCGATATATGGTCAAATATTGACCTGTATTAGGCCACATCGGCCGATTTATTATGGGAATAGGATAAAGTCCTAAAACATCCTCAATGAAACAAAAAAATTATAGTTATTTCAAGTTTTTTAGTTACTTTTTCCAATTCCAAAAATACCTTTAGTGATATCCGCCTATTGAGAAACCAAGGTGTCAAGTATCGGCCAATACCAATATGTATCGATTTTTTGGCCAATCGATACGTATCGGCCCTGATACCTATTAGGTATCCAACTCGGTATTAGTTTTCGTGTCAGTCGATACGTATCATGCATGTATCGGCCAATATGGAGCGGGTATATATCAGCCGGTACCTCTCTCTATTGTTATGTTTTCTTTTAACTGTTGATTATGTATCGGTATCGGTCGATACATATCAGTCCTCCACATACGGATATCACAGATACCGAAACTTGCATTGACACCTTTCTAGAAACCCATTACAAATGGGGTGAGAGCTCAGCCTATACACCCATTACATATTAATTTTAAAATCCTTAGTCCCATCAGATCAAAGATGCTTGGTTTGTGCACTAATCTCTCATATGTCTCCATAGACTTGGAAATGGTGGTTCTTCACATGGATTCATGTGAATTTGATGGATCCATGTGAAGAACCAGACACTGATCTGATGGGACGTCTGGATTTCATGGATCTCTGAGATACGTGACAATTTTGTTTCGTGTGACAATGTGATGTGTGGGCATAATTATATTTTTTTAATTGGCATTTGACTTCTTTCAATCACAATATAGATATTTTAGATTATGTTTATTTAAGTGACATTTGACTTCTTTAAATCCCACTAAAGAGATATTTTAAGATTACATTAAAATTGATTTAACGTAATCTTCAACCCACTTCTTCACCTTAAAATCCAGCTTCGGGTGGCAGACATGCATTGCCGGAGGGAAGAAGGAGAAATAGGGAGATTTGAAAACAAAAGATTTAAAAAATAAATAAATAATAAAAATAATTAGAAAATTTCTTAAAAGAATTTGAAAAATTTGTAAATAATTTTTAAAATTTACAATTTTTTGAAAAATAGAGCGAATTATTATAATTTTATTCGTTTCTTTAAAAAATATAAATTATTCACGACGTTTTCAAAAAGTCAAATCCTAATAAAGCCTACTTTTTAAACAATTTATTAGATCAATGATACTTGTCATAAGCCCAACGAATGCATGTTTTAATTTTAAGAAAAGTCATAATTACCTCATTGATATTGTTCAAAGAGGAGGTTTAACGATTGCCATCCAATGACTCTTTCTCTATAATTCTCCAAAATTGAACCTCTAGTGGCCGTCCAAAATGGCTTTAAAACTTCAGCTAATAGTTAGCCTGGCCAGAAGGAAATCAAAGTACGACATGGTCAACAGATCCAATTGCGAAGGGGTCATTTTGGTTGAAAAAATAGAATTATACTCAGAAAATAATATAAGTCACCGACACGAGGCATAAGAAACATCGGTCTTTAACTTAATATTAAAAAACATCATTGTCTTTAATTAATATTTGCCTGATTACTTAGTGCAAGAGGTCACCAACAGGTCAACAACAAATTATTCCAGATTTATTTATTTTTATCTATAAAAATTGAGAATTTCATTAAAAATAAACAACTAGAGTTCGAGCTCAAAGCTCAACAAAAAAAATAATAATAAAAGAAAAGCAAAACAAAAGAGATCACCAAATCAGCAACCCCTTGACGAAAAATGACTACGCAAAAAATCCTCAAAGAAGTCCACACTACAAAAATAAGACTATTAGCAGTAGCAAAAAACTGCCGCTATTAACAAAAAACTGTCGCTAATACCCTTGCCACTAATAACCTTTAATAGTTTTTTGTTAATAGCGACAGTTTTTTGCTCAAAAAACTGCCGCTAATAATCTGTTTTTTTATAGTGCTACACAGATGAGGCTCTCATGATGAGGCAATGGTCTCGAAAATTAATCATCTAACAAATCTCGAGGAAAGTAGCCCACGCCGTCTGGAGCTACCCCTCGAAAATCTGCCTATTGCATTCATTTCACAGAGCTCAGAAGATGGTAATTGGGAGTGCCAAACTCACACTGACAGCGTAAGAACACCCAGGATCACAAAATTCAGTCAATAGATTGCAGCAACACCCGGGGAGATAACCAATGATATTCCAGGCACTACGGCACCTACCCCACACACTAGAAGCAAAAGCACAATGAATGAGACAATGATGAGGAGACTCAGACTCAAGGCAACAGAGGATGCAACGACTAGGAAGGGTGATACCTCTTCAAACCAAAAGATCAACAATTTTAATTTTGTCCAAAGTTGTACACCAAGCAAAAAGGGTAGTTCTTTGGGGGATTTAACCTTCCAAATCCCGATCCAAAGCTGGACAATCAGAGGCCTCCTCCAAAGGAGCCGATATGCAGATTTTACAGAGACGCACCCATCAGACTTGCCCAACCTCCTATCATTTTCGAAAGTCTCTAGCATAGGCTAAAAAGGAATATCCTCTAATAGCTTGTCAAATTCTAATCTCTCAAGAGCATTGAGATCACGCCTAAGATCGACATCTCAATACAATACATCATGCATAGAACTTATCAAATTCTGATCTCTCAAGAGCATTGAGATCACGCCTAAGATCGACGTCTTAATACAATACATCATGCATAGAGCACGTGCAATCAGCAACAATACCACCTTTTTCTGCTAAGAATATAACAAACTGATTTTTTATTCTTGTGACTGGATTTGATGAAATTGTTCACGGTAATCTGAAAACTAAAATATTACAATAGCACTATCAAGATTTCTAAAGATATAAATAGAGAGATTGGAAGAGAGCTCTCGTAATCAGTGAAACTTGAAAATTTAGTCTCCTTAAATAGATAATTGAGAGGAGTAAATAGAACCTTTACGATAATATACAGTCACGTATCTGCCATTGTTAACAGAGGTAGATCTAAGTGCCAAGAGAAAGGCGCTTCATGCACCACACTACAAAAAATAAGACTATTAGCGATAGTTTTTTTGTTAATAATGGCAGTTTTTGACTGCCGCTAATAGTCATGTTTTTTGTAGTATCACTTCGGACAAAGACATTATTACAAATTTTAAGTTCATACATTTACTCTAGTGGGTAGCCCTGCGTTGAGTAAACAATTCTTTTGGGGTTTTAGATAAATTACTTCTCCCTTTTGATCTAGGCATCATGTTTGTTGAAATAAGCATTGTTATATTAGAAATTTTAAGATCTAGGCTCGAATCACACAACCAAAATATATCTTTGCAAGAACACACATACCTTATATTTATTATCGGGTCGCCGCGTCAGTGATCTCCTTGATGAAAAACAATGATCTCTGCCAGAGAAGCCCACATTACCTCTCATCTTCTCTAAGTTTAGCCACTAGATGGGAATGAACTAGGGTTAGAGGAAGAGGGTCGTAACAACCACCCTAATACAATAACAATACCAGTAAAGGATCATGGCGCATAGAGTATTCCATCTTATGAATCGACACAAGAAAATCCATAATCATAAAACTAGCATCATTAATGAACTTAAGTCTTTACTTAGTGATATCAGGTAACGCACACATATGTCGTACATATATTTGTCCAACTTCATACCCCATGATATATCTTTCTGATATCTTATTAGCTCCCCACATGTGACTCACGTCACCAATCTAACAGAAAGAAAGTTTACTGATGTAGTGCCTAATCACATCTAGCCCAAGCATATCAAGCAAAATGAGATCTAACTCCACCACTCTATCATGTGATACAATCCTTATGCAAATAGTCATAATACAATCACATGTACCCTCATTAACACGTGCACAATTTTATATGATGAGTCAGCCACAATATTAAAAAATTTGTCAATCCAAGCGAGTTATCTCCCACTGATTTAGCCATTCATAATAGCAATCAATGAACAACAAGATTAACTTAACATCAACAATTTATAATAATTTAATTAAACTTATACAAACCAAGTCTATCAAAATAAATGTCAAAGTACTAACTAATGTCTTACAAAAATAAATAAATAAATGACAGAAGTGTGATTTCAGTTTTGGGACTTCTCGGGTTGAGATGTTCCTCCTTTGACTTTCTTATTGGAATTCTCTGCTCTAGCTTGCTTTCGATTGAAGTTCTGATTATAATTCTTTTTAAAAATCTTCCGACTTGGCCAACTCACCGCCAAATATTCAAATTCAACTTAGCCACTTTCAGACATTCTTCCTCGGTCACACATAGAAAAATTAATTAGTTAAGGTCTCACTTAGTCTCTTGAGCATTATAGTTCACCTTAAAGGTATCAAATGAAGGCGAAAGTGAATAAACAACTAAGTGAATAATTAGATCATCACTAAAAGCAATCCCTTGTTCCCTGAGCCCTATAGCACACTTTGATATCTTTAAAATGTGCTCACGCACACTTTCATTTTCATCATATCTCATGTTAACTAATTGTGTAAGATAAGAGTACTCTAGAGACTTTCGCGTACCCACAAACTGATCTTTAATATTTTTAAAAGTTTTTTTGCCGTAGTTGTAGGATTCAACCCACCTCTATCTGATTAATTGATGAATGAATTATCATCATGGCCATATGATTAGTTTTTTCCCATTTAACAAAATAATTCTTCTCTAATTTCGTAAAACTCGTAGTGGGTGTGGGAGGTTTATCCTCACTAAGGACAAAATCATAGTTTATATATCCTAATGATATATCAATGGCCATATGCTACGATAAATAATTGGAGCCGTCCAGAGGCTCAACACCTGCTAGATGCCTATAAATAATAGATCTGTCCATGGTTCTATATAGAAACAAAATATTACATATCAGTAGCAAAATAAAGAAATATGCCGATTCTGCTTCTAAATTTTTATCAACCACTTTAATCATATGTCACTAACAATTTAATTAGAATACGTCATGATCATATGTCCTCGAAGATTATGTTATGACTATATGTCACTAAATATTCACCGTGAACTATGACCATGTCACTAACTATTCTTCGAAGATTTAAATTCTGATTTAGTCAAATCTGAATTAATTGAAGTGTTAGCTATGACTAACTTTCACTCTTTGGGACAACCAGTTGTCATGTCTCAACATCACTTTTGGACAGAAACTTTAACATGCAGTTTGTTTCCTAAGACCGTGTTTGAGAAAATACGCATAGACCTTAATCACTCGTGTCGTATGTTTGATCCAAACTCTCCATCAGCTTTGGTCAGAAAGATTGTCATTCTCTCCCCTACGCACTTATGACCATTCTATTCACCTTATATGAAATTCCTAAATCGACTTTGACTAGAAGTTAGAAATCTCATAGAAGCATGCGTCAACCCGTTCTTAATGAGACACAAGTATCAAGATTCAGAAGTCACGCAACCTACATACGTGGTCACCTTTGGGCAGACCTCGGCCTATTTTAGCTACGTACCCTCGAACGATCGTTTTACCGGTCTATCTTGATCCCTAAGATACGACCTAAATTTCATACAACCTAATTAAGTCTGATTCAAGGTTTCAAAAAACTTATTTCTAGATATGTGTATCTCATTCAAAATAACTCATTTTCGATCAATAAATCAATGTCACACATTGCAATTGATGAATAAATTAATCAAAATCAAATAGTTATGAGATACATATGCATTAAGTGAATAAATTATCTATAATCATCAAACGATGATTATATGGGCATGTATGTCATATCTAGTCAACATCGACAATAAATCTTTAAAAGCACATGTGATAAATACCTTGAATCAGATATGATATTTTGAGAACAATTAAATAAAAATAAATCTCATTTATGAAAACCACGACACTAGGAAAGATCATCACCGTTGAACAGAAGAATCCTTCTAAGTAGCCAAATCTAACTCTTGTGGTGGGTAAGTGCCAAAAATTAATAATAATCATGAGTAACATTATGTAAGTACCAACGTTAGTACTAAAGCACAACCTTTAATACCCAACCCTATATTTCCTCACATAATCCAACTTTAATTAAAGGCACTCAAAAATACAGTAATTATCCGATTAAAATTGTCAAAAGAACATCAGGTCATAAAAAAGTCACAACAAAGAACTCATTTTAAAAAATAGACCTAAAAAATTGATCTGAAAGATCTGAGAAAGTCAAAATTTATATATAATGCCCCAAAATTGGACCTAAAGATGGCCCAGAAATGGCCCGAAAAGAATAAGGAATAAAACGGGTCAAAATTAGGCCTCAAGGTAAACGGATCGTTTCTAACGAGCCAAATCGGGTCATGAACTATGGGCCAAGTTGAGTGATGGACCTGACCAAACCATGGACTGGATCGGATCATACGTAATATGGGTACATGGGTCGGGGCCCATGGGCCGGGTTGGGCGTGTGGACCATATGACAGGTCGGGTCATAGGCCCATGAGACCCGTTGTTCATTGAAAGAGATGCATAGGATTTATTTTGTAGTTCATTGCTACAAAACTCTTTATGACGAAAAACAATCAAAGAGAATGGGGAAAGACAACCTTGTCCTCGTCCCAATCTTCAAATTTAGGATTTCAAGGTTTTAATAGCCTCTTTCCATCTTATTTTCCTAAGGGAGTACCACCAAACGCTATGTTTTGAAAAATTAGGTTCCAGGGCACCACGGTCATAGATCATGCTTAGTAAAATAAAATAATAGATATAGAGGATCCTTATACTTTTCCCAAATTTGGAATATAGCATCCTTAGTCTTTAGTGATCTCTTTAAAATATTAAAAAAAAAATTCACTAAGAATTACAGAGCACTCAAAGTGCCCGACAGTGTAGCAAAATCTCGTGGGATAGATAACAATATATAAAAAACTAATCGAAGAGAGGAGAATATGAGCCATCAAAAATCTATCTCGAAATTTTATGGGAAGAACTCTCTTATGGGATTCGGCAAACCCATCTCAAAGGTACAAGACTCAATCTGTAAAGACCCGTATTTTTGGACTCGAATCAGACCGACCCTGCATACGTATTCGGCTCGAAAACCGACGTTGCCATTTGTTTGAATTTTTATCTAGATGTGATTGTGCAGACAGATTTTGATTTTGAGCCCGTTAAGACCCTTGTGTGAAAGTCGTGCACTGACCACGGTGTGGCCGCTCAACACAAGACTTGAGTTTTAAAATTAGAAAGCTTAACACACTTATGAGGTGTGTGTGTTTAATACCTTCCACAAACCTTATAAGAGAAGAAGTCTCTCTCGCATTACACTAGGTTACATTATTGCATAAGAAAGAGGGAGACGAGTTCCCATCCTCCTAAAACCCTAGCTGTGTTTAGGGTCGTTTGATCATCACGAAGCATTGCCATCAACCATCGTAAGGAGATCGGGTTGGAAACCTTCTTGTTCTAGAAACCCTTCTTTTGTAGAAACCCATAAATATTAGGCGAGTTTGAATCGACTTAGATTCGTTCTTGATATTTGGGAGAGGTTGAGATCATTAGAGACGTGTAAGAGTCATCCTTGTGAACTTGTAAGATCGATCGCGGCGCGAATTGTCGAGGAAATCCGTTGATTTCATTCTGAAATTCCATTTGCGTGACTCGTTTCAAAGCGTGGAATCTTGATTAAAGGTATAATTTTTATTGAGTTTAAGGTTTAAAATCAATAGATTAAACTTGGGTTTTATTTTGGGAATGTGTGGGATTCGATTCGGGTAAAAACGAGGCAAAAATTGCATCGCTATAGCTCGCTCGAGCGATGATTATCATCACTTGAGCCAGGAGGCACCAGAAGTTTAACTTAGAAGTCATATGTTCGAAAAGGAGTTCTCTGCCCTCGCTCGCACGAGCTTAAGTCCTCGCTCGTGCGAGGTATCTCTAAACTCCAATACTGTCTTGGTATTTTAACCGTAACGTTTTACTCTGAACTCCGATTGACTTGGTTATTTTTGCGTTGGAAAGAGAACAGCAAACTCTATAACTTTCATGTTTTGACCAACTCGTGAATCAATCATTTTGAAGGTAAAAAATTTAGGAGAAGGTTGGCACAAACTTGCTTGTTTCGACTCGATTTTGAGGAAACTCTTAAATAGGTCTAAATTATTAGTGATTAAAGTTAACCTTGATGCATCATCGTATGTTTGTGATGTAGATTAAGGGTGAGAGGCCATCAATAGAATTTTGTTTAGCTTCGCGCAACTCTAAGGTTTGTTAGGAGAATCTCATCACTACCGTATTTTATTTTAATTCACATGAGTATTTGAATCAAAATCTTTGAACTTGCATATGCCATTGAAATCACGTCTGTAAACTGAAAATCAGATATAAACCCTGGAATCTGAAATCTGAAGTACGTATAAGAAACTTGCATTTAAACTATATTAGTATTTGTATTTGTTTTATGATTGACCTGAACGACCCCTCAAAATTCCTGAACAACTTCCTGACACAAGTTACCCTCCTGAGCGTAAGGGCTTGTTACATCCTGACAAATAGTTCATGAATGACGATGGTAGGTAGGGGTTCCCATCGGCTATATTCCTGCTCCCGAGATATAGTTTACTCGGGAGGTATTTTAAGTTGAGGATTAAGTCATGAATTACTGCTCTCGACATATAGAAGCTAGAGAAACTAAGACACTGAAACCTTGCATCTATTTTTAAATCTGTTTTTACCTATTTAGAAATTGATTCTACATATAATTTTTCACACTTAAATTTTTTCTTTTACCTGCATATCTGTTTTGACATGTTCTATTCCGATATATGTTTTGAAACCATGCTAGTTAAAATACAATGTTTTTTATGTCTTTCTTCTACTGAGCTTTGTTGGTTAGCTCATTCCGACTATACGTCACAGGTCCAGGTACTGACGTAGCTGTTCAGGGTTGCGAGATTGATCCTGATTACATACTCGAGGAAGAGCCTGAGGTTCCTCCTGAGGAGTATTTTTCGGCTTAGGATCTAGTTTATTTTTACTTTTGGTGAGAGTTTTGGACTTGGAGTTGTGGGCCCATTTTGTTGGATTTTATGGTTTTATACTTGACTTTGGTTTACTGTTGTGAACCATGTTTCGATAATGGTCGGCCATCATCGATGATTTTTTACTTAATTGCTTTCGTTTTTATTCTTAAATTTGATTATTTATTGCACTTTACTCTGATATGTGCAATGCTTGTCCGGCTTATCGTTTAACCGATAGATTGGCGAACCTAACTTTCCTATACCTGAGGGATTGAAAAAGTCGGGTCGTCATACAATCCGAACAATAAATAAAAATCCGAGATGAGGCGATGGTGGTTAAAACAAAATAATAAAATAAAAATATTCTCATCAAAAGAAATATTAATCGAAGATCGAGTCTTGCTTGATGCTCTGATATCAATTATTAGAAATTTTAAGATCTAGGCTCGAATCACACGATCAAAATATCCCTTTGCAAGAATACGCGTACCTTGTATTTATTATCGGGTCGCCGCGTCAGCGATCTCCTTGATGAAAAACGATGAACTCTATCAGAGAATCCGAGCCCACATTACCTCTCGTCTTCTCTAAGTTTAGCTTTTAGATGGGAATGAGTTAGGGTTAGAGAAAGAGAGGACAGTAGTCTCCTTATATAGTTATTTCTCTTTCTTAACCCACCAAGGAAAGAGAGTGGAGACATATCACTTATATTAGGAAACTACTTCCTATCACTTTGAGTTACGTATGGTCAAAGGTCCAACCCAATTTTTAATAAAAAACTCAAAGATGGGTTATAGTGTTGACCACAAAAATCTAACGTGTTATTGCCCCTATGAAAAAAATTGGTTGAGATTGCTTGAATCATGTGGCCGTTAGACGTTTCTTGCTTCTAATTTTATTGATTCTAATTGCTTGATTGATACGATTTACAGGAAATTTTTGCTGCAATTTTATTGATTCTATTGGCTTGATTGATATGGGATTTACAGGAAAAAAAATTCACCTAGTGTAACAAACGATAAGGTCAAGCCAAAATTTCACCTGACCATTTTCCTTTCATCTTTTGTATCATTAACTCTTCTGTCTCTGACTAATCTCGCCAAAGCCTTTTCATTGCCCTACCTTTTGGATCAATCAAACTACCTTTTTGGATATGGCAAAACATAAAGGCTAGGATTAGTATGCTAATGGTTCTCCTATTTTTGAAGTTTTTGCAAAGTTAGAGCTATTAATTGCTCTCTGCTCTGGCAGAGAGTACTTTAGTGTGGGATTGTACTTAGTTGTAAGTACTTTTAGCTTTTTGGAAAAGTGAAAAAACCAAATTTGGGTCTCCTTAAAAAAAGAATTAATCATGCTCTTTTAAATAGGCTGCTTTTTGCCTCGACAGAACAATCCCAAATACAGCCTAAAGAGATTTTTAAACAATTAAATATCGAATGTGTGGGCAATATATAATAAGGAGATTGCTATTAAGGCTGACTAAGATAATACCATTTTTTAAATAATTTCTTTTAGGATGGCATACGGCATAGATAGTCCGGATATAGTGCCAGTGCAAACTTGCATATAGAGTGGATCCATGTTTTGGGACAACACAATAGGAGGGAACCCGAACAAAGGGCGGGCAGGCGTGACCCTCGACATATATTTTCACAAGGGAAGAGGAAACCAATTGAGCTATTGCTTTACCAGTGAGCAAGAGAATACCATTATAAATTTATTGCCCTAATCACCGAATTTAAAAAGGTACCGACATACTCACTCCAAAAGATTGCTTTCTCACCCCCATCTCCTCTAGCCGGTATGCATTGTCCGCCTATGAATCAGATGATGGAAATCGTTTTTCGTCCTAATCTTCCTTGCAATGAATCTATAGATCATGAGCCTACTATTAGACAGTCAGCTTTTTATTACTTGGGGCACATATCTCGAAAAGTGATCCTAAAATCATTATTGAGTGTGATGTGTGTCACATGATTTTAGGGTCACTTGTTTGGGATGTGTGCTACGTGTAATCCAAAACTGGCATATGGTGGTAGGCGCATTATCTATAGATCCAGTGTGGGGAAGACGAGGACGAAAAAAGAACTCTATCACCTGATTCAAAGGCAATCAATGCATTCCGGTTGGAGGATATGGGGTGAGAATGCAGTGTTTTGGGGTAAGTATAATAGTAGCCAATATAAAATCCGACCTTCTTTTCCCATTTAAGACCCAGGAGTTTTTCTAATTTTCTAAAAAAAAAATTAAAATGCCCACCTTCAAGGATTTTTTCCATTTTACCTTGATTGTTTCCTCCGAGCAAGCAGATTTTATCAAGGCAAGAAGGATCGATTATATCCTAATCAAGAAATGATAAATGACCACCAAATAAAATATTTTCCTAAAGATTGACATGTCTATGGCCTAGGATCGAATGTAGTGGTCCTTTTTCTTTGTAGTTTTTAAAAGATTTTGGTTTTTATCATTTGGATTGAAAAGACCTGTAAATGGGTGCCTTTACTGCTTATTCATCATCATTATCGGATTTGCGAGTCTTATTTTTTTCACTCATTTCCAGTTTGACTCTGAGTGGACCTGAAATGGTGTGGTTTTTAATCAGGCCTAAAAAATTGACTAGGGCTGGCCAAATATAAACGGGTCGGTCCTAATGGGCTCAAGATAGAAAATTTTAAAATAGATGGTCCAAAGTCATCTCGAATATGAACTAGGCATAAAAGTTTTGACCCCAGCCCCATCTTTCGAGTTAGTACTACCCATACCTGGCTCAACCCAAAGATTGGACCTGCCGGCCCAGCCTCGACAGGGCAGGTTTAAGCTAATGTCTAGAAGCATCATATTATAACATCTTATGTAACCTAAGTAGTTGTAACTTTTAATTGGATGAATGGAGCTAGAGCTTACAATTCCATATATAGAAATGATAAGGTATTAAAACATAAGTAATTAATAAAACGTTAACTATGGCAAGATCAATCCCAATGGCCTCATTCTAACATTTGGATCACTGCAACTACTGTGAGGACTCAACTCCCTCAACCACAATTAACTATTCAGTTATATTAAACATAGATATCAACCCAGGGAGCTTCAGCAGACGCAGGCACCGGGGCTGCTGGTGCTGGCACCATCTTCTTTGGCCACACGGTTATCTTCAGCTTCTGCCCGTATGAACTGCAATGTGCGGCGACTCCACAGATGTACCACTTGTTCCCATGGGTAGCCAATGTAACGATGTCCCTACCACTTGTTAGAACCCCAGAGTTTGGGGATTTGATGCAGTTTGCAAAGCCAGTGCCATTAACTTTAAGAACAGTGTGGCTTCCTTGGTAATAATTGAACACTGTAAATGCCAAAAAAAAAAGAGTTAATAATGTGATTAGTAAATATAATTAGTGGTGGGTATGGTAGATAAATTAACTACCTAAAGTGTCACCAACATAAAACGTTTTCCCAGCAGCCCAAGCCGCGTAATCAAAATTCTTAGTCCAGCCCGCTTCGTCTCCCACAATGTACTGCGTCGAAGAGGCGATCGCAGGCACCGGGGCTGGTGCTGGCACCATCATCTTTGGCCACACGGTTATCTTCAGCTTCTGCCCGTACGAACTGCAATGTGCGGCGACTCCACAGATGTACCACTTGTTCCCAGGGGTAGCCAATGTAACTATGTCCCTGCCACTTGTTAGAGCCCCAGAGTTTGGGGATTTGATGCAGTTTGCAAAGCCAGTGCCATTAACTTTAAGAACAGTGTGGCTTCCTTGGTAATAATTGAACACTGTAAATGCCAAAAAAAAAAAGAGTTAATAATGTGATTAGTAAATATAATTAGTGGTGGGTATGGTAGATAAATTAACTACCTAAAGTGTCACCAACATAAAACGTTTTCCCAGCAGCCCAAGCCGCGTAATCAAAATTCTTAGTCCAGCCCGCATCGTCTCCCACAATGTACTGCGTCGAAGAGGCGATCGCAGGCACCGGGGCTGGTGCTGGCACCATCATCTTTGGCCACACGGTTATCTTCAGCTTCTGCCCGTACGAACTGCAATGTGCGGCGACTCCACAGATGTACCACTTGTTCCCAGGGGTAGCCAATGTAACGATGTCCCTGCCACTTGTTAGAGCCCCAGAGTTTGGGGATTTGATGCAGTTTGCAAAGCCAGCGCCATTAACTTTAAGCACAGTGTGGCTTCCTTGGTAATAATTGAACACTGTAAATGCCAAAAAAGAAAGAGTTAATAATGTGAATAGTAAATATAGTTCGTGGTGGGTATGGTAAATAAACTACCTAAAGTGTCGCCAACATAAAACGTTTTCCCAGCAGCCCAAGCCGCGTAATCGAAATTCTTAGTCCAGCCCGCATCGTCTCCCACAATGTACTGCGTCGAAGAGGCGATCGCAGGGAAAACGACAACCGATACTAGAAGGGCTAAAGCGAACCTCATTCTGTTAAGTGCCATTGGAGCTAATTTTGGTTGGTGTTAAGCTAAGTTAGCTGAGATGGGCACAGATAAGAGGATAGAGAGGAAGGAACCCAAGTGGTGTATTTATACTACACCGTTGTTACAGGTAAATGAATTTGAAATATGAGTGGTAGCATGGTAGGCCGGCTGGTCGGCATTTAGAGAGAATAAAACAAGAGAGTGGAGGGAGAGTGGTCAAGGGAGAGACTATTTCTTATTGCCTGCCAAAAGAATAAGTCATTGGCCTAGGGATCTATTGAGCAACAAGCCCTTTAGGATGCTACAAGTGGCCATAAGAGTGGCAATGGGCTGGACCCGGGCCTCAATTCTACTATAAATTGATCGGGATCAGGATTTGACCGGGGCTTATTCATAAATGACAAAAATCCAAACCCAACCCATGGTCTATTGCCACCTCCAGCCATAACCCTATATACGTTAGTCTTCCTTATCGCAATCTAACGTATAAACATGAGTTCTGGTAATAGGATCTCAGCTCTTCAAAATACAATCCAAACCTTGTCATCTATGCAGACATATTAAGAGCATGTATAAACTAAACTTACCCAGGGCCGCCCCCCCCCCCCCACCTGGCCTACGTGGCTCAGCAAATTGCCAGAGAGAGAGAATGATTGAGGCATTAAGCTCTTGTAAAGAGGAACAATTCTTTCTTCTTTGTCGGTTAATTACCAACTACGATTTATAAAAGAATGGGAGAATACAATGGTTTGCCGCCGAAATTGTCTTCCTTGAAAGATGGAAACACCTTCTACTTTTTTTCCTTTCTATTTTTTCATTTGCATCTCGAGTTACGATGAACTTAGGAATGCAAGGTTTGAGTGTTTGACAAGAAACCTGAAACGAAATTAAAAATTGAGGAAATTAAACATGTCTGAACCGACCCGAAAGCCGATAAAAAATATAAAAAAAGTCATTAATGGCTCCCTTATATATATATAATGGGCACAACTTTTTTGACCGTCATTTAAGCACCAAAATGGTGCTTAAATGATTGTATGCCGTTGATGGGCTTAATGTATGGATGATCCACACCATCAAAGTGATAGATCATAACTTGAAAGGCAGTGGGCCCAAAACCTAAATTTATTGAGAGGTTTTAACCATCCGATTTGTGCACTTCAAACTCGTCTATGGGATGGTTAATATCAACTTATGGACATGATTCTTTGGCTATAACATTTTCTAATGATGGATTTCCCCCTGAACCATTTAGATTGATCATAAATTGGTGTTACATTGCATATTAGGAAACCACACTTCCATGGTGGAACAATGATAAGTTTGGGTCCATCCATACTAGGGTGGCTGAAGCGAGACAGTCCTTGACTCATATTCAATCTTCTATTCAACGAGACCCACTGAACTTGGATCTTCCGAAAGAAGAAAGGGATGCAGTGGTCTCTTTGAATCAAGAATTGGATCTTCAAGAGGATTTCTACAAACAAAAGGCTAAAATTCATTGGCTTAATAACGGAGACAGAAATACTAGATTTTTTCATGCTTCTTGCAAGAGCCGTATAACTTGTGATAGTCTTTTTGAGCTTGAAGATGTGAGAGGGAATCACCTTTCGGATCTGGATTCGATTGGTAACTTCATTGCCAACCATTCTGAAGATATCTTCAAGCCATCCAACATTTCGGCTTTTCCAATTATTCCTTCCAAGCGAGTTCTTAGTGGGGAAGAGACTTCTATGTTTTCTTTGCCAATCACTGTGGATGAGATTAGGGATGTGGTGTTTAATTCTCCTACTAGCAAAGCCCCAAGTCCTTATGGGTTTTTCGCGAAAATTTTCAAATGCTTATAGGAATTGTCGGCAGGGCTGTCTGCAAGCTGTGAGCAATATTTTTGAACGGGATAAATTACTTAAATCTCTTAATGCCACTACATCAAAATGCGGGGAAAACAATCAGCCAGTTTTCTTTCTTCTTTCTTTGATATTTTTTATTGTATAAAATTATGAGTAATTGTACGCCTTTATGTGTTTTTTAGGCATGCATGGGAGTCAGGCTGATGGATCCTTTGCAATTTCTGAGGATATGTGGGATGAATCTCTGGGACGTGGCGCTGAGATAAGGTTGCATATGAAAGATGAAGCTAGAGAATATTTGTAGGACAAATTAAAATGTATTTCCCTGTAGATCTATGCAATTTTATGGTTGGTTAGTTTTATGCAGCACCATAGATCTCCAGGGTTTGGTGATGGCTAAATTTTGTTACAAATTAATTAGCGGTTGATGGGTTGTAGTGTTAGTTTGAAACTTTGAAATCTTTTTTCGTGTATTGTAAAATTACAATTCTATTGATAGAGTATGATTTATATTGCAAATATGTCTATCTTATTTAATGATTTTATAGTCTTAAACTAGTTTTTTCCATGAAAATATTAAGGACAATTATCGACAGCCATATCTGCTGGCAATAATGTTTTTCTTGATACACCAAAAATATAGCCAATGCCAACGGTTCCAAATGAAATAGCCGCTAGCAAAAGACTTTTTCTGAATTTTTAAAGAGCAGTCGCAGCGGCCAAAAGCCGCCGACAATGAAACTATGGATACTAGTAAGAAAATATTGCCGGCAGATCGTACCTGCTGGCAAAAGATTCGTTTCATAATTTTAAAAATTATCTGCGATGGTCAGAAGCCGCCGACAAAAAAATTTTGGCTGCTGGTGATGAGGGCAATCATTGACCGTTGTTAAAACATTGCTAGTGGATGTACCCACAAGGAAAAGATTTTTAGTGACCGTTATGAACACTTTCCCGGCGGTCTAAGGTCGCCGGCAAACACATATGACTGCCGGGAAAAGATTTTTAGTGACCATTATGAACACTTTTTCGGCGGTCTAAGGCCGTCGGCAAACATAAATGGCTGCCGGGAAAAGATTTTTAGTGATCGTTATGAACACTTTTTCGACGGTCCAAGGCCGTCGGCAAACACATATGGCTGCCGGTGATGGCGTTTTTAGTGACCATTACACCCTTTGCCGGCGGCCCATGGTTGCCGACAAAAAAATTTAAAAATATATCTGCAGCGGTCTATTAGTGACCGTTATAAAAACTTTGCCTGCAGCTCCGATCCACCCGCAAAAAAAAATTGCCCGTCGGCAATACTTTCCCCGACCAAGGAAGTAGTGGCGAACCGTGAGCCACCGGCAATAGTCTGCCGGCAATACTATTGCCGACGGCTTATGTAGTTTAGCCGGCGGACTAAAATTTTGTAATGATGACCATAGCCAAATATGTTTAAATAAAAATTACACCTAATTAATCATATAAAAAGTAGAAGCCCCTTTGACCAAGAGGTTGTATCGTCAAGTGTAATATCTGCTAATGTCCCTTCAGTTGTATATAGCTCTGCATCGAGATCATAAATGTCATCTACGATGATGTTATATGATTCTGTTGATATTGTAGTTTCTCTATTAACACATCACAGTGCAACAAATTTTTCTTGAAATTCTTTAATAAGCAGTGCGTGAATGATTGGTTCATCGGTGAATCAAGAAGAATAGATGAATTTCGTTGTGCTTACAAAAAATTAGAAAAAAAATGTAACTACTTAATATTGAGAATTGATGATTTTGAAAAAAAATTAGAAAACGAACATAAAATGGGGCAAAGAATTCAAATTGATACTTGAGAAGAACCTGAATCCGAAATATGTCTCTTGAGAAAGAAGTTGACCTGATAATGCATCATTTTTTCCACAAGGTTCTTGTGTGCCTTATGCTCCTCATCAAATTGTTGTATAATTATATCATACTTCGATTCAATACTTTCACGTGCTGTCTTCTCCCATTGAGCATTCTCTCTAGAAGGTGTAGATGCTTGTATAGTGATTTTAGATACACCCTACCCATGCCGCGAACACAACCCCTTCCATCACGGCCACAAACCTGAGATGAAAAATTTTTGAACTATAATTTTCCTAAAAGGAAAAAAATGAACAAAAGGGGAGAGAGCATCATTTACTTTAACAACATGATCATCATCTAAATCTTTTTCCCCTAGAAGGGGATCGTTCAAAATGATTCTTCTAATATCATCCTACGAGCAAAGAATAAATAATAATTAAATATTTCAGTATTAAAACTTTCATTTAAGATGAACTAAAATTAATAGTCTTACTAGCTGATTGCTCATAGTGGGAAAATGGCAAGTCCCATCTTTCTTGGTGTGAGAGGCTATATATATTTGTGTTCTAGTGATTGTACTATCAAGATTCTGCTTTTTCTGTATAATAGAAATTACATGCAAATATTAATATTTCAATTAATTAGATGACAATAGAAATAGTGGCTAGATGTTACCAACTCTTTTATTTCTATTTCTATACTTCTATTTTTATATGAAAATTTAAATATTACCAACTCCTCTGCTGTATTAGCTGCTCCTCACCTACCAGCGGAATGCTAATTTTTCATCTTTTCCCTAGAAGACTTTCCTTTTTCCTGACGTGCCTATTCTTGTTTTGTTGAACACATATCAACGAAAGCTTCTCAGTCATCTTTCTTTACACGATCTGGTATATTATCTTTCCATTATACATTTGTTTGATATTTATCATAGTGCTTCTTCCCCATCATCTTTCTTTACACAATCTGATATATTATCTTTTCGTTTTACATTTGTCTAATATTTATCATAGTATTTGCGAAAGTCATATTTCTACTGTTTCCAAAAGGTATTAGCTTTTAATAAGGCCATGCTTTTGTGAATCAATGAAACATCATGTCCCCTATGATAAGAAAAACAAAAATATTAATTAAAAAATATTACTTGAACAATCAAATTAATTCTAATTGATTTACTTCCACTCACTAAGACGCCCCTCCATATTTGATCTTTAATGAGAATTGGAACATCATGCAATATGCGCTAGCCAGTTGCCTACATATGTGGAGAATTTTGATGAACCTTCTCCAACAGGTTGCCCATATTCATTGAAATGTAGTGGTTTTTTAGGGACACCTAAATGAATAATATTTTGTCAGTAATCCATTAATAATCATTATTTAAAAAAATATAATTAAGCAAACTAACCAATATTTTGAATTTCCCTTTCTTTAGACCCATTCGCTTGCATATTGATTTGTTCAGACCCATTTGGTCGTGATCTAGTCCCATTTGATGGAGATTCAGACTCACTTGTTTGAGATCCACACCCACTTGGATGACAACCAAATTGTGCCACCAATTCTTTGCTAAAAATCAACAAACCTGTAAATTGTAACAACCCCAATTTTCATGCCGTGTAGGTCAGGCAATTTTGTAAAGTGTGTAGGACAGGTGTGCGTAAGAGTGTGTATGTGTATATTTGGTTCACAAGGGACTTAGGGAGCCTCGCGAGACCTTAAGTAAGAGTGTGAGAATTATGTGCCTTGCTCGCGCGAGGACTTAAGTGTAATAGGGCTCGCTTGAGCGAGGTCTCGTGCGACACACTCCAGATAATTAACTGTCAGTTCAGTCGCGTGAGGTTTGTGCCAGTTTGGGCTCGCAGCCTCAAGGGCTCACTCGCGCAAGGAACATGGTACTTCACCTTGTTCTTTTCTTCTGAATTCTTTAGTAGGGTATGCCTTTTTTTTCTTCTAGGCTTTCTGATGAGATGTTTGGATACTTTTGACAATAGGGTTGACGTGTGCACATGTATGTGAGCTAGTGCGGGATGCAATGGGTTTAATCTTCGTGTAACTTCATTTGAGGTAGGAAAAACTCAGTAGCATGTATATTTACTTTCAATTAGTATATGTGTAATGATATGATAGATATACGTGTGTTTTCTGACTTTTGTCTTCAATTAGCAAGCATTCATTATGTAGCTTTTAAACATGCTAAATCAGGAAACGTGATCACTAAGAGAGAAATATGTGTGTGTGTGTGTGTGTACTTTGTGTATGAGTATGAAGTCCTTATTAGTGTGATATGTGAAGGACATGTGTGTGACATCAATAGTGATGTAATTAAGTACGTATGGACATGTGACAACTTAGAATTACCATATTTAGTACAAACTCGCGGTGATGAACTATATATAAACTTGCACATTGATTTGAGGTTTAATTATGAATACCCAACCGACACGGCGGGATATCCGTACAAATTGTGTACTGGTTCGGCGAGATATCCTTTCTTTAATTTTTAATAGTGAAAATACTTTATTCGACACAAGTTACCTCATACAAAGGGACTTGGGCATTGTGCAATGGTTCATGTGAACGACGATGGTGGTACTTCCATCGAGGGCTCGATGCTATATTACTCGAACAATTATTTAAGTAACTCCTTTAAGTGTGTGCTGATGCGAAATTTTAATTGTGATATTTTACTCGCAAGCACACGAATCAAATTGTATATAGTGGGTGCAGAGTACTAGATCGTTCCCACGAGGATCAATGTAGAAAATTTAAAAAGATAAAACAGTAATTCAAGAAATCTACCAAGATTTAACAGTACCCTACCAATATTATGATTTAGGCGGTTTTGTGAGATGATAATTACTAACTACAAAATAAAATTCAATTGATGATTAAAAAATAACGATAAAGATAAAGATGAAGATACTAAATCCTCCCATCTTTGGTCTGTTCTTCCCATAATACAAATCTAAGGATTAAACTATGAGATATACCATTGAAACGCATCTTTTATGGAAGATAAATGGATAAAACCCCGATAGGTTCCACGTTGCATCCCTGCAATCAAGACTTAACTTCAGAGATGATTTTCATATATAGATCTGGGATCAAGGGCATGGCTCGGCACACTTGATCTCAGATGCAAATAAAAATCATCCCCAAAGTGGGTAAAAATTCTAATAAGAATACCACCGTAGATCTGAAATCAAGGGCATGGCTCGGCACACTTGATTTCAGATTAGGGAGTAATTAAGATAAACTTATCATTACAGATCCAAGATCCAGGGCATGGCTCGGCACACTCGATCCCGGATCATAATCGTAAGTAGATCCATACGATAAAAACAGAAAGATCATATAATAATGATTGGGATAAAATTACCGTCACAGATCTGAGATCCCGGGCATGACTCGGCACACGCGATCCCAGTTAGTGGCGGAGATTTTATTCGTTCGTGATAACACAATAACCATAAAATAAAAATCTCATATTTCAATCCTAGATTTATATTATTAGAATTACATCCCTCGAATGGGAATCATTAGATCCCCATCCCTAAGAATTTAGCCACACATATTATAATTAAATGACATAAACAAATAATAAATGAAAAATAACATTAATCTAATTAATTAAAAATACCTCAATCTTCAATAGAAATTCTTTAATCCAAATTGAATCCACAAGTATGATGATCTTTAGAAACAAAGTTAAAAATACTCTCTTCTAATCTCTAAATTTAAACTAGGAATTAATTGAACAAAGATAAATCTTGAAGAAAAGAATGCTAAAAAGGTTAAAGGAACAAAGCTCTCAAAAAGACGAATAAAAAAAATCTCTCCTCTCTCTTCTAAAATAAAAAATCTCCCTTTTTCCAAACTCGTAGCTTCCTTTTTATATGGTCGACCAACCCTAACCCTAATAACCTCAATCGATTGAGAATTAAATCTCAATCGATTGACTTTTAAGTAGGGAAAAAGTTATCTTCTCATGTCAATCAATTGACACTTAATTCTCAATCGATTGACATCTAAAAGCAATTTCCGTGAACTCCCGCCAAACTTTGCATCAGACACTGCCTCGGTATTTTAGTCATAGCGTTCTGTCTCGAACTTGGATTGAGGCGATTCTTGCAGCATTGGAAAGCTGACGACAAGATCTATAACTTTTGTGTTTTGACAATTTTATAAATATGACGTCTTGAAGGAACATATTGAGCTGCAAGTGCACCAAGTTCTCGACGACCCAATGTTGCAGTGTTTTGATATTATTTTCGGGATTCTTGGGCTGTTTTACACACTTGGATTGTATTTACCTGAAACACTTCAAATATAGTAATTCTCATCAGATAGCCTTCATCGAATAACTAAATGTAGGTATTTAGGGGTAAAATATCATCATATTTCGCTACTCATCATGTGCGTATAAGGGTGTGTTCTGTTTAGCCAGTAGAAATGTATTTTAAAACTATGCATTAGATAGTCTGTTTAATCATAACAAATGCTTCAGATTTTGTTCATATGCTTAGAAATGTGTCATGAAAGATATGTGTGATGTTAGATAATATACATGCTATTATTTTTCTTATTGAGCTACGATGTAGCTCACTCTTCGACTATACGTCACAGGTTCAGAGTTAGCTGAGAACACCGAGAGCCCGAATTTGGAGGACTCAGACTATGTGCCCTTGGAGGAGTCAGAGCCCCCTCCAGAAGATTTCTTTTAGTAGACGTGCGCTATAGCACTTTGATAATTTTTGTGAAATCATTTGTAAGGCTTGGTACATCCGGCCATCTATGTTTTGTAAGAAGTTAATTACTTGAGTTATTTAATTCTTTTTGCGAACCATCCCTTGGTGACTTTGTTGTGTCACTAATGGTTCGGTTCGATTCTTTTGTTCATGCGATTGGCATGATGATTGAACCGTCTTTTGTAAGTTTGGGTCATCTTATAGATAAGAGGGTTTACGTGTTTTATGATGACCTTATCGGTTTAGTTATATGTTTTTTGTTTCTGCTTTTGGCGTGGGTGTACCAAGTGCTCTATGAAATATATAGGGTACAGTCTTGAGGGTTGTATCGACGGCGCGGGTTTCGGGGTACCAAAATCTGGGCTGTCACAGTTGATATCAAAACCTTTTCTTTAGGATTTCTGACAAGTCTTTGATTTTGTCAGAGTGTAGGGACCTTCTGCTAACGAAACTTTGATTTCATGTTGCAGAGTGTCGATGTCTACTAGAGGAAGGGGCTGACCAAGAGTCGGCCATAGGAGAAATCTCAGAAGTCTAGATGAAATACCCACAGCTTCAAATCGGATTCCATTGAGGAGTCGAGATATCCCAGAGACAAGTACTCCCAAAGTGAGTCCCAGAAGTAAGGGTCCCAGAGATACGGGCTCTAGAAGTAAGGATCCCGGAGGAGAGGGTTCCGGGAGTGAGAATTTCAGAAATACCAGAAGATCGAGAAGCAAGGATGAGAGAAGAGAGAGAACGGATGATGCAAACAATAGAGGCCATGACAAATACTATGGCTCAGCAAGCGGCATTGTTGACCGCCAATAACCATTAACAAGCACCACCTACCCCTCCTATCCCAACTACAAACCCATATCACTCGGGATTTATAGAGTTTAGAAAATTGAGGCCTCCTAGCTTCTATGGTCAGACCGATCCCTTGGAGGCAGAGAAATGGTTAAACCAAACCGAGAAGCTCTTGCAACAAATGCTTTGTACTAAGGCAGAAATGGTAAGATGGGCTTCCTGTCAATTGGAGGAAGATGCCGACCCTTTGTGGAAGTCGGTGTTGTTGAGGAGAGAGTAAGGGAACCCCGACGAGGTATGGACTTGGGATAAGTTTTGTGAAACGTTCAACAAAGAATACTTACCAAAGCAACTAAGGAACCAGATGGTGTCTCAATTTATGAAGTTAGAATAAGGAGCAATGACGGTCAGAGTGTATGGTATTGAATTTATGTGGCCACAAAAATATTGCTCCAGAGTATGTGGCCACAAAAATAATGAAGGCCAATAAATTTGAAGAGGGACTAAGGCCCATCCTACGTGATAGGGTTGCGGTGTTTGAGTTAGAGGCATATACTAACGTAATAGGAAAGGCTTTAGTAATCGAGAAGTCCTTGAATGCCATATATCAGAAAAGAGAACAACAAGGAAAAGAATAGATGAATCAGAGTGGAGTGGGAAACTATGAACCGGTGAATAAAAAGCCGTGTTTTGTATCACCCAATTAGAGGCAGTTCACCTCGATTCACTACTCCAGGCCACCACAGATTAGCTACCCTAGGCCACCGATGTCTAATTCGGTGCGACCTATTCGCTATGAGAACCCGTTTATCACTACCGGAGTGTCAGTCACTCAAGGGGTCTCAAGAGCAGCATCATCAGCACCACCAGAGACTTGTGCCAAGTGTGGCAAGTCACATAAGACAGCAGATTGTAGATGAGGAACAAGAGGCTGTTTTAAGTGTAGAAAGATGGGCCATTTGATCAAAGACTGCCCTATGTTGAGGGGTGAAGAAAGGGCGAACATTGTTAGACATCAAAGGCCTATGCGACAAGCACAACCATTGTGCAGGGCCGCGTGTACGCAGTCACCGCTTAGGATGTACAACATACAAACAACATGATCAAAGGTATGACGTTTTATCAAGTAAATTTACCTTATTGTAATTTAGAAGAAGAAGATGCATAAATAGGATTAATTTGCTAATTTAGTTCACATTCAATCTCAGCATATTAACTAATTCTTACTTACGTAAAGTGCTAGAAAATATCATGCATGTCTGATCTTTTAGTCATGTAACATAGGTACACTACGATTACACCAGTATAAAGATATATGTTTCCATGGAGCACGGGTGTTAATAGACCCTGGTTCTACCCATTTGTTTGTGACTTCACAATTTGTGACCGAATTGAGTGTCACTCTAGAACCTTTGGATTTTGTTTTAAAAGTTTCAATTCCTACGGGAGATCTAGTGAACACGGGTGTGTTTTGTCGATCGATCGTCATTTTGGTGGGTGATCACGAGACGACGACAGATCTCATATTATTGGATATGCAAGGATTCGATGTAATCCTTGGCATTGATTGGTTATCCGCATATCATGCACATGTTGACTGTCTGCGAAAGATCATCACATTTCGGCTACCGAATAGGAAGTCATTTGGATTCATTGGCGACAAGGCTAACGTTATACCGATCATATCCACAATACAAGCCGAGCATTTGATAAGGAAGGGTGGCAGTGGATACCTTGCATTCCTGAAAGAGTAAAAAAAAGAGAAGCATGTCATAATCAATATTCCGGTTGCTTGTGAGTTTGAAGATGTCTTCCAAATGAATTACCACGACTACCACCTAATCGAGAAGTGAAATTCTTCATTGACTTAGCTCCAGGAATTGAGCCAGTATCCAAAGCACCTTACTGAATCGCTCCATCGGAGTTGGTCGAATTGAAGGCACAATTACAAGAACTGCTGGATAAGGGGTTTGTGAGACCTAGTGTGTCTCCTTGGGGGGCACCAGTTTTGCTCGTAAGGAAGAAGGATGGATCGATGAAGTTATGCATCGATTACCGTCAATTGAACAAACTCACAATCAAGAATCGCTATCGAGAATTGATGATCTGTTTGATCAATTACAGGGAGCGAAATTCTTCTCAAAAATCGATTTGAGGTCCAGTTATCACCAGTTAAAGGTCAAGGCCAATAATATTCCGAAGACGACATTTAGGACCAGATACGGGCACTATGAATTTCTAGTGATGCCCTTTGGCTTGACTAATGCGCCATCATCGTTCATGGACCTCATGAATAGAGTGTTCAAGCCTCATCTTGACACATGTGTCATAGTTTTTGTTGACGATATACTCATCTACTCAAAAACAAAGGAGGAAAATGAATAACATCTAAGAATCGCAATACAAATATTGTGAGAGCATCAGCTCTATGCCAAGCTTAACAAATGCGAGTTTTGATTAAAGCAAGTGAGCTTTTTGGGACATGTAGTCTCTGAAGAAGGGATTAAGGAAGATCCAGCTAAATAGAAGCAGTGATTCAATGGGAACAACCTAAGATGGCTACCAAAGTGAGAAGCTTCCTAGGCTTGGTAGGGTACTACAAAAGATTTGTGGAAGGGTTTTCAAGGCTCTCCGGTCCGCTTACAAAATTAACAAGGAAGAATACCAAGTTTCAGTGGACCGAGACATGCGAGAAAAGTTTTCAAGAGTTAAAGAAGAGACTTACATCGATACCGGTACTTGTGATTCCAAATGGTACTGGGGGATTAGTTGTGTTCAGTGATGAGTCACACAACGGCTTGGGTTGTGTACTCAATCAACACCAGAAGGTCATAGCATATGGATCCAGACAACTTAAGGATCATGAGAAGAACTATCCAATACATGACCTTGAGCTAGCTGCGGTGATTTTCGTGTTAAAGATATGGAGATATTATCTGTATGGTGAAGCCTTTGAGATCTTCACGGACCACAAAAGTCTCAAATATTTATTCACACAAAAATATTTGAACATGAGATAAAGGAGGTGGATTGAATTTCTTAAGGACTACGATTGTTCCATACAGTATCACCCAGGTAAGGTGAATGTAGTTGTCGATGCCTTGAGTCGCAAGAATTCAGCACAATTGTCAAATTTGATTTTAGGACTTCACAAATGGAAGTTGCTGGAAGACATAGCTTTGTGCGATGCACGGTTTGACATGAAGGTTTCATGAGCCTTCTTAGCAAATGTCACTATTAGACCAACCATCTTTGATTACGTCTATGAGCTACAGATGAAAGACACAAAATTGATGAAAATTCGATAAGGAGTGACGGATGGTACCCAGCAAGACTTCTCAGTGAAAAGTGATGCATCGTTGTTGTATAAAGGGGGGTTGTGTATACCAGCAGATGTCAGTTTGAGGCAAATCATTTTGGATGAGACACATAAATCACCTTATGCTATCCACCCAGGAAGTACAAAAATGTATTAGGACTTAAAGAAAGACTTATGGTGGAGAGGTTTGAAAAAAGACATCGCTGAGTATGTTTCAAGGTGCTTAGTGTGTCAACAGGTGAAGGTAGACTACCGACATCCAATAGGATTATTGTAGCCATTGCCTATACTAGAATGGAAGTGGGAATTAATTTCAATAGATTTCATTTTAGGATTGCCACAAACAGCAAAGAGGCACAATGCAATATAGGTGATCGTTGATGGACTCACAAAGTCAGCTCATTTCTTGCCATACAACGCAACCTACATAGCAAGTAGACTAGTAGATCTATACATGAGGGAGATTGTCAGATTGCACGACATTCCCGTGAGTATCATTTCGAATAGAAATCCGTTGTACACTTCACAATTCTGGAAGAAATTTTAAGAAGGAATGAGCACTAGACTAGATTTCAGTTCAGCTTTTCATCCGCAAACAGATGGCCAAACGAAGAGAGTAAATCAAATTATTGAGGATATGCTATGGGCTTGTATGCTCGATTTTCAGGGAGCATGGGATCAACACTTACCGTTGATCGAGTTTGCTTATAATAACAGTTTTCAGGCAAGTATTGGTATGACACCGTATGTGGCTCTGTATGAGCGGAGATGTCAATCCCCAATTAATTGGGAAGAGACAGGAGAGAAGTTTATTTTAGGGACCGAAATTTTAGAAAGCAATACCAAGAAAGTACGTTTGATTAGAGATCGGATAAGGGTCACTCAAAGTAGACAAAAGAGCTATGCGGACCTAAAAAGGATGAGCGTCGACTTTCAGGTACAATCAATTATAGTTCTAGTGAATTGCATGTCTCTACATAAGTACATATTTCTAATGTAGTGCGGACTAACTTGCAGAAAGGAGACCAAGGTTTTTGTGAAGATTTCACCAACAAAGGGCATAATGCGCTTTGGCAAGCATGGCAAGTTGAATCCACGATACGTTGGACCATTCGAGATATTAGGATGTATTGGGGAGGTTGCTTACAGACTCGCACTACCACCACACTTCTCTGGCATACATGACGTATTTCACGTCTCGATGTTGCGACGATACATCAAGGACCCAACACATATGTTGGATTACCATCCAATAGAAATCTTGGAGGATTTGACCGTTCGAGAAGATCCGGTGCAAATCCTTGATCAGAGAGAACAAGTACTACGCACGAAGAAAATTCCCTTGGTACTTGTCATGTGGCGGAACCATTCGTAAGAGGAAGCCACATGGGAGCGTGAATCTAATATGCGACAAGCCTATTCGGATCTGTTTATGTGAAGTAGTTCACGTATTCCAAAGATAATGAAGGTATGAACCTAATGAAATGTTTTATCTTGTGGAATGAAATCGATGAATTATTATTATATTTGTGTAAATCTATAAGTTTATATTTATTATACATGGTCGATTGATTGCGTGAGTCAATAGCAAAGTGTTCATATGACATGTAGTAACATGTGAGAAATGAAAATTCAAAGTGGAAATGGAAGAAACCAGCAAATGAAGAAAAAAAATTGATTCACAAGTGGTGTCTGTACCTCGCTCACGCGTGCTCCTCAGAAACGACAATAGGGAAAAAGACAAGAGCCTTTTCGTGCTTTTGGGAACCTGCTACTCGCTCGCATGAGCCACTATACCTCGCTCGCGCGAGCTCCTCAAAAACGAAAAAAGGGAAAAAGACAAGAGCCTTTTCGTGCTTTTGGGAACTTGCTACTCGCTCGCACGAGCCACTATACCTCGCTCACGCGAGGAACAGACTATATAAGGGCGTAAAAGCCCTTCCCTGCTCATTTCGCTCAAACGAAAGAAGGGAGGAGAGCTAGGGTTTTGGGTGTTCTTGGAGAAGCTTTCAAATCCGCTTGATTCGCGACTTCTATTAGCCATTTCAACGGATTTTCTCCCATAAAGGTAAAATTCCACTCGAATCTACCTTCCTTTTTATTTATTTTGCATTATAGAACCCTAGGATGAGTTCTTCCGACCCAAACCCTAGACAATAGAAGAAGTTGGCAGTCAAGCCGCCACCTTCGCGAAAAAGGGCAGCGCCTCCGCCACCCCCTTTAACCCAACCCACCCCATAGTGGGAAGCGAAATTTTTTACACCCGAGTAGAGTATTCATAAGAGTTGCTTTAAGGATTCGTCCACCACCAAATGGACCCTAGACTACTTAACCATTAACGAATTAAAGCCCCTTTTAACCCCGATTAGCACACATTACTACCCTCGTTTGGTAAAACTCTTTTACCAAACCCTAAAGACTAACCCCTCCCAAACAAAAGTAATTTGTGAAATTGACGGCAAGGAGTTCACCTTTGAAGCCAAGGACATTGCCCACGCAATGGGATGCCCTCTAACATATATCGAAGACGGAATTTCCAAGCCCCCTCTTCCCCGCGACTTTGAGTTCCTAGAAATTGCGTCCGAAATAACTGGCGGTGTGGTTGCCATGGGAAAATCGATCACCCAGGCCCAATTTCCCACACACGTGGCCCTTAGACATCAATGTTAGGAAAAACTTATTTCCCTTGGGACACGAGCAAGAGAGGCGAGTTCCCTTTTTGAATGTCATCCATTCGGCATTTCATGATAGGTGGTTTAGCGACCCTATCCTTGTGAGGAAGGGTATTTTGCAAGAACTTGAGAGAAACAGCTCGGGTGCCATTCCCAAACCCGTCAATAAACTACCATATGCCCGGTTAATCTCAAAACTATTTGAACTTCGGGATGGGAGCAGCGGCTTCAAAATTCAAGGCCATGAACCTACACTCACTGATAAAATCGAATCCTACCGCATCAAGGATTTGAGGCAGAGCCGTAGGAGCCTATGCGACAACATCAAGAAGAAGCGGGCCACCCAGATGGCCCAACAGGCTACATCTCCTACAGGGTCAGTCCCACCCACGGGGCCTTCGCCTACACCACCGTCTTCATTACAGCCGACGCCTGACACCGTGGAGGCCATGATGAGCAAGGTACTCCAACAGACCCGTGATATTGGCCTACGTCAAACCGAGATGCAGTTACATCAGAGATTTTAAGAAGCCGTCAACATCGACCTCATGCGTCACGCCTACCCACAAACCAATCGAGAGCGTCTCACCACCATGCGGGACTCTATTTTCGGCTCTTTTAGTTTTGGGGCGGCTACTGGCGCGGAGTCCGATGAGGAGGATGTTGACGAGGACAAGGATGATGATGATGACGATGGAGATGAGGCGTCTGGTTCTGAGTATGACGAGGGTGATGATGATTAGTGCTGCCTGCTGAGGAGGTTTTATTTTGAGGAGTTTAGTTTTAAATTTTGAAAGCACAAATGGAAATTTATGTAATTTGGCGATCGAAAGCTTGAACAATTGTGACATGGTTGTCACCTCACTTTCCTTTCATGTAATTAACTTTACGAATTCTGCATATTTTGTTGGGATGAATGATACATCATATGGTTTTTTTTTGTTGATGGATGGTTATATGCAATAGATGCATGTTTTAGTCGATAAGTATGCTTTTAGTTCGTTGTGGAATATCTAAATGTCAATTAAGAAGCTTTCATGGATAATGACTATGGAATATATGAATATCAATGCCTACATTGTGCAGGATGGGCATGATCAAGGTTTTAGTTTATGTTCTTATGCAAGATGGTTATGCTCCTATATTTTTCATGACTGAACTCCCTGCTATGAAATTGCTATGGTTTTGATTTATGTCAGGGAATAGTGATGTTTCCATGTATGACCTCGGGTGCCATTTGAATGTGGGACATAAATTATGCCTTGCAGGGTTGTATTTGTACATGCCTGCGCATTCTCAATTTTCGAGGACAAAAATTTTGTAAGATGGGATGAATGTAACAATCCCAATTTTCGTGCCGTGTAGGTCAGGTAATTTTCGTAAATCATGTAGGGCAGGTGTGCGTAAGAGTGTGTATGTGTGTATGTGGTTCACAAGGGAACCCATGCATATGTGCACAACTTCGTATGTGTATGTGACTAACACATTGGGTGTTAGAGAATAAGTAACACCTATGTTTGGTGTTTGTGCTTTACAAGGGGACAAACACAATTTAAGAGATAATAGGGATCTCACAGGTGGGTCTCTATTGTTTGGTTGTGTGAGTTGTTGAAAAATAGAGAGAGAAAGAGTGGAGAAAGAAAAGGGTTTGAGGAGAAAGATAGTGAAGATTGTAGGATCTATTTGATTGGATCTAATAGAAGGTAAGGGAGTGGTGTAAATGTGCATGGCGATTAGAGCTACACGATTTTGATGAGCTCGTGTGGATTCGAGAGCTTTGTGTGAAGAGAGGAGTAGATCTAAGTTGTTGAAAACTTTTTTTTGATCTCTTCAAGAAAGAAGGATCCAATCCATAAAGCATTCAAAGCATTAAAGGTATGAATTTAATGCTATTTAAGTTGCAAATAGTAGCATTTAATGTTCATTTGAATGGGGGGTTAAAATAGTTAAGATTTGGCAAGGACCGAGTTTGGGGGAAAAACTCAAATCTGAAGGTCTCTGATCCTCGCACGCACGAGCATAAGAGCTCGCGCTCAGAGAAAGAACTTAGGGAGCCTTGCGAGAACTTAAGTAAGACTGTGAGAATTTTATGCCTCACTCGTGCGAGGACTTAAGTGTAATAGGGTTTGCTCGAGCGAGGCCTCGCGCGACACACTCCAGATAACTAAATGTCAGTTTGGTCGCGCGAGGTTTGTACCAGTTTGGGCTCACGCGGCCGAGCCTCAAGGGCAACCCTGCGCGAGGAACATGGTACTTCACCTTATTCTCTTCATAAATTCATCTTAGGATCAGCTCCACATAGTCTATAGTTAACTTTTTTGAGTGTTTCTAGTAAAATTAAGAGAAAATAGCCTAAACTAGCAAATGAGGTTGTTGCACAGTTTGCAATTTGTGGGAGGTTAAGTGAACTTGAACACCATGGCCACAATTCAGGACCATGTACAAATGCAACTCTTTATCGTTTCTCTCCCTTCATACCCCAAGACCAAAAATTTCTACCCATCTCATAAACTAAAAAACAGGTTTTAAACCAAAACCAATAGAAGCCTTGGTGGGTTTTCTTTATCTATCGATGGAAACCAAAGAAGGTGTCAAAAAGCAGTTGCCTCATATAGAAGGTACCTCAATGGCAATGAGTCTTGAAGCAATGACACTAAAATAAATAAATAAAGGATATCCAGTTACTGACACTAAATGCATAATTGTAAATTGGATGAAATTTTGCTCATTAACTGATGGTATTTATGTTCTCAAGGAAATGATAATATAGAAAAAAATTTAGTGTGTATCAGTTAGGTTGCGTATGGCATTGCTCTTTGGTAGCCCCTGCCATAGCAGAGCTCACCTGCTTTAGCAGGTTCTCATCCTCTTTGTTAACATCCCGCTACATGTTTTAGTAGGCACCCCTTCTCCTTGATAAATCCTTACATAGCAAGATTTTAAGCATGATTTACCTGCACTAGCAGCAACCTCCCTGCTCTCTACCAGCTTCCAATCAAAGCAAATAAAATTAGCTCTGACAAAGAGTTAGTAGAGAGGAGGGTAAAACTACTAAACAGGTAAATCATGCATAAAATCTTGCTATGCAAAGAGTTATCAAGGAGAAGGGGTACCTGCTAAAGCAGGTAGCAGGATGTTAACAAAGAAGATGGGAACCTGCTAAAGCAGGTGAGCTCTACTATGGCAGGGGCTACCAAAGAACAATGTCATTAGCAACCTTAGTAAATAGGAAAGTTAACAATAAATAGTATTTTGGTTTTAAATGTCCAAGGACAAAGTGGAAAAAAGCCCACCAGTTGGCATAGTAGAAATCATGCAGGGAGAAACGCAACAAGGAAGATACAAGAAAACAATAAAATTGGTAAATACAGCTTGCAACAAGAACTTACACTTACAATTATTGAGCTTGCGATTCAAAATTTTCTAATATCAAGGTCTCTACTCTCGAATCAGAGAGGATGACAGAATTATTCCTTGCCTTTCACATTTGAACGGTTAAAAACTTAGATAGAATCTAGCTTCTAGATGCATAGATGTTATAATAAAACAGCCTCTCTTTCTTTGAATAAAAAAGCTGACAAAACTAAATAATACGTTCTAGAAATCCAAAGACCCGATAGTTTATAATTTTATATCACATCATTTTACAATGTGAAGAAGTCTAATTGGATAAGAATTATTATCAGTGACCCCAAACAGCAGAGCAACAACGGACTGCTTAAATGGAGTCATGCAAGTGGCTGGCCCGAACTGTATTGCGGGGAGTGCGACCCACTGCACTCCACGAAAGTGGTCTGTTGTTTGAGGTCCATCATATATCAGTGTCCATAGGATAATTAATGGGTCAATCAGCTCATTTTGGAAAGAGTTTTTTGTTTGGTCCACTGCTCATGCAGTGCATGTGCTGTGCAGGGATCTACGGGCTCTTACTCTGGTGCAATATGAAAACTCTTGATAATGAAAATCCATGGATCTTGAATCGTAACGGCGAAGTCAAAATGGATCAATAGTTCCGCCTTCAAAATCATTGAGATCTTATTTCCAAAGGATCATGAGATTTTAAGGTCATGTGACGGGTGAACACAAGTTTCTTCTTTTGGATGCACAATAACAATTATCATCATCATCATCATTGCAGCCTTATATCATATATTTATGGATTTGGATGTGCGATGATAAAATAAATTATAATATAAAATAGTTTCGCATGGATTACAATTATTTTTAAATTGTTACATATTTTACTAAAAAATATTAAATTAATAGTCACCTGAGAAGTAATGGATGGGTCATCTATGCACTAGTTTTGCCATGTGGCACGCAACTTTGACAAATTCACTTTATTAAAGAAGTTACACATCATGCCAACTTCTCTTACCCCAAAAAATCATCTCAAGAGCAGGCCAATGCTACCAATCCAAGCAACTCAATGTGGACCCTATATTAAATGCTTTGACAAATCGACTTTATTAGGGTTCTTGTGACGACCCGATTTTTCCAATCTTTAAGATATAGGAATGGCCGGTTCATCAACTTATTGATTTCTCAATAAGCTGTAACAAACAAAAGCCGACAGCGTAACAAAGAACTAAAAACAGAGGCAAGACATAGAGTAAGCAAAGACAAAAGCTTAACAAAACAATATATCACCCTAAGGAACCAGGAAGAACCACCGGTGATGGTCAATCCAGCACCTAAAATAGTAGTTCCTAATAATGGCTCCTCGAGTGATATCAAAAAGGCAAAATAATGGCCTAGGGCCTAATATTCAAAGAATAATTCTAAACAAAAGTACCAAAAAGATAAACTAGGATCAAGGGAAAAACTCCTCTGCAGGCATATCCAATTCCTCCTCAGGAATATAATCGGAGTCCTCCAGATCCAGATCCTCAGATCCTAGGTCAGTCTCAGCACCTATGACGTATAGTCGAGGGTGAGCTAACAACAAAGCCCAATAGAGGAAATATGTCTATTTGCATTTCATCATAAGTAAAGGTTTTGAAAGACAGAAATCAGATCAAATATGGTTTTCAAAAGATGCCTTGCAAATTAAATCTTCAGTTCTAATCATGAGGTCAAAAACTAATTCAATTCATTTGATGTGTTAAAAAACTTTTGAATTAGCATGCTTCTTGTCTTAAAATTATAACTTAATTTTATCTCCCAAATTACATATAGCATGAGAGCGGACTAAGTCACTGATGGAAAACCCTACTGACCATCGTCGTTCATGAACTCATTTTCTGAAGTGCTACAAGCCCCTACGCTATGAGAGAAACTTGTACTAAAATAAATACCGTCAACACGGTTGGTAGAATCTAGGGTTTCGTTCGTATGCGCTTCAAATTGAATGCAAATGCTAACTTATATCAAAGCTTGTATACATAACATATTTACTGATTTTTCGGAGTTCTGATTCGAAGTTCACATTCAAAAATAGCTGAGGTTCTAAAGTTCAAATTTCTGAGTTCTTAGCCATAACAAAGTTTTTCAAATTCTTATTTGTGTCATAATTCAAAGTTCTTATTCATGCTGTTTAGACAAATATTTTAGAAATTATACTCTATATCAAACAACCTATGCTTATAATAGAATGCAAATTAGGTGTAGGGTTCCCCTACCTCAACAAAGACGGCCCAAAAATAAGCAAAAGCAGTCCTCACAAAGGACTCCCTAACTCAAAACCTACAAAGATTAACACTTTCAGTGTTAATATTGTACCAAAAGTCAAACCCGAAAGCTTGCCAAGAAAAATCTGACAAAAAATTCAAAGGCCTGAAACAGGGCAAAATTCGACTCTCGATTTTCAATTCAATGGTCGAATTCCAAATTCGACCCTCGAATTTCCAAAAGTTCATCAAATCTGAAAAATTAAATTTCGACCCTCGATTTTCAATTCGATGGTCGAATTCCAAATTCGACCCTCGAATTTCTCCAGGTCTGTGGCTGTTAAATTTGGATCTCCGGACCCTTTTTCTTTCTCTCAACTACAATTTGTTTATCTAAATAAAAACATCATTTTCTATTCTAAGCAAAACATAAATTTAAATAACTCATGGGGGTTTAAAAGCCTACCTTTTGACGTTTAATCCATTGATTCCGTTGCACCAAAATCACGCACCGGAACCAATCTTCAAGGTTTAACAAGCTAGAACCTCCAATCAGTCCATCCCAAGGTTGCCTCAAAAGCAACAACCAATATTTCACACAGAGCCTACCACTCTCCCCTATCTCTCTTCTCAATACATCTAATAGATCAAAACAACTATGCAAGTATTTTCAACGGCTGAGATGGGGAGAGGGGTTTACAATTTCTCAAGATCTAAGATCAAAGGTGAGGGCAAAGGTTGTAAGATTTTTATTCAAACGAGAGAGAGAGAAGTGTAACTTCTCTTCAAAGCTCTCTCTTATAATACAAAAACAAAGAACCAAAATATCTAGATTTTCTATTTGCAATCCTATCCTTTTAATTAGCATTTGTATCCGGTGTTAAACACAAACACCTAATCATAGTTTATGCCGACGCACATATGGCTTCCACAAGTCACGAGACAAATTCCTTTGGCCATTATTCTCATCAAACCCAAAGCTAAACAAAAACCCAGAAAAATCTCATAATAATTTTCAGGCACACTTATCGAGATAAACGAAAAATAGGTCAAAATATCAGGGATATTACAGTTCTCCTTACCAATTATTTCCAACCGATGGGCTATTTGGATCACATAAAAAAAAGTCATACCAGCTGATGATCCTGACCGTTTGATCAATGGTTATTTATTGGAACAGTTCATGAAGGTTCAGATCAATGAGCCGAGCTCACTGCTAAGTACCCCCCTAACTGGGTTGGTTGCCCAATATCAGCTCTTTTTTCTTGAGTGGTGGTACAGTGATAACCACTGGCCTTCTGGTTCTGGGTACCACGCCTGAGCGCTAACCTTGCCACTTAGGTCAACTACCTCTTTTCATTTGGTCATGACTTCGGAAATGCCTAATTATTTTTTATGAGCAACAACTTTCACACGAGATTTATAGCTTTCCACATAATTTAAAAGAAACTTGATATTGTTGCCACTTCTAAAACCTTCTAATTCTGTCTTATTTAAATTAAAGGCCACGATGTACAAATTGACAGGGCTGAGCAAGATGATCAGAGTCAGGGAGATAAGAAAACCTCCCAGGTAAAAAACAGCAACAATAGAACAGGAATAACAGTAAGCTTAATGCCTCGCTAGATAACGAATGTCTATAATATTTGCTCCATGACCATATCAATTTCCTCTTTCCTTCCTATCCTCGATCCCCCGACAATTAGATGTTGAATTGTATTTAACCTTATGCGAGCACTGGTCATATTTTTTATGAAAGAATTTTATATTTTGATCTCCCTCTTTCAACCACCTAACCCTCGATCTTTTTCACCACACAATTTCTTCTTTTTCTTGCCTTTTATTCAATCTTTTCTTACTTTTTTCCTCCTTTCATATTCTTCAATCGATAGCGGCTCCTTCTAGGGTCTGAATATCCGTCGACATATTATTCATTTTTGTTGGACGTTGCCAAAAGTTTCTTTGTTCCATTTCTTAATTCCCACACAAAGAAGCTTAAGGTTTGTTGCAAATCTTTAATGACATTTCATTGTGGCTGCGACAAATGTCAACATCACCTCACACACAATCAAAACTCTCATGTAGGCTCAATCCCTTTTCAAACCATTGTAGGCTCGAATCACTGGTATCTCTCTTTCATGGTATTTCAGAATCCAAAATGTCATATGGAAGTTCTCTTAATGGAAAATTATCAACCAAGACATCGGTGTTTGGTCTGAGACTAGGAGTTTTGATTGGTATCTGTGTCGGTGGTTTTATTGTAGTTACTCTCCCAATCTTATGGAAATCAAAGAGGACAATAGAAAAGTCTTCGCCTTCACAAATCCCTATAGTCTCAAAGGAAATTAAAGTTGATATTATAGCAAATTAAATTGAATCTTTCAAAGAAAATTATCTTCGATATGAAACAGAAATAGGGGCCCCATTTTAGGAACTTGCCTTGGGCCCCCAAAACGTCATGGGCGGCCCTACACATACCACACAAGGGTTTCTCTCTCCCTCTTCCTCATGATCAATTGATAGCCGAAAAAATTATAATTTATGGATCAAAACAATAAAGACCAATATCAAATTAAGCCTTTTAAAATCAAATAACGAATACCCAAATCAAAACAGGAAATTAGATATCAATATAACAAATACCTAGATCGAAACAGACAATTAGATATCAAAATTTTAAAGACCTAGATGAAAAAAGGGCACTTTGAGATCAAATAAACAAAGACCAAGATCGACTGGTTAAGGCCATCCTTTATCCCGCACCAATAATGTAGTTTTTTTCGCATTTTCACGTAGTGTTTATTAAGCTCATTCCAAAAGAAAATGGTGTAAAAACTATTGATAAGCTTAGACCTAGAGCCCTGTGTAATTTTATTTATAAAGTTATCACTAAGATTATGGCCAATAGGTTGGCGGTGGTGCTCCCTCGATTGGTTAGCCTTGATCAATCAGTGTTTGTTAAAGGTAGACGAATTACTGAAAACATTCTCCTAGCCCACGAGATGGTTCGAAAATTTCATCTAAAGCAAGGTCTAAAGGCTTTGTGCAACAAAATTGATCTCAAGAAGGCTTATGATAGGATACAATGGGATTTTACTTTGGAAATCCTTAAACAGTTAAATTTTGATATCACTTGGATTGGGTGGGTTAGAGAACGTATAACGACCCCTTCCTTCTCCATCCTTGTGAATGGCACTCCTCATAGTTACTTTAGAAGCGAGTGCAACATCCGGCAAGGCGACCTTTTATCTCCCCTTATTTTTACCATTGTTATGGAAGTCTTTTCTGCTATGGGGCTCATTAAATGCCCCTCTTCTTGGTGGTCCTATTGTATCTCACTTACTTTTTGCAGATAATGTTCTATTATTCAACAATGATGAGGAGTCTTCGACTATTGGCATCAGAAGCATGCTCGATGAATTTCATGATGCATCTGGTCTGTTGGCTAATGATAGCAAATGTTTAGCGATTTTCAGTAAAGCCTATTGCTCGCATGATTTACTCCAGAATATTTTGAAGTTTAAAGAAGATAATTCTCCCATAAGATGCCACTCTTTACTTCTCGAATGTCACACTCCCTATGCACGCCGCTGATTGTTAAAATTTGAAAGAGACTTGAAAGCTGGAAGGATCATCTTTTATCTTATGTCGGCAGGTTACAACTTATAGGGTCTGTTCTATGCAGTTTTCAGGTCTACTGGATTGGTGCCTTTATGTTGTCAATGCTAACTATAAAAGAAATTGAATGTATCTTTGCTCGATTTCTCTGGAAGGGTCCTACGGTTGGGCAGTCGTTGCATCCTATTAAATGGCCCAACGTTTGTAAGCCCAAACATGAATGGGGTTAGGTATCAGGAAAATAAGAGATTGGAACTTGGCCAACATGGCTAAGTTATTTTGGAACCTTGCAAACAATATAGAGTCTCTTTGGTATCATGTTATAAGGACGAGGTACATCAAGAATGAGAGTATTTGGCAATGTTCTCTTCCGACTGATTCGTCTGGGCTTGGTGGTCCATTATTCAAGCAAGAGATATGGTAACTGAACAATCCAGGGTTGTTTTAGGAGATGGTCTTGATACTAATTTTTGGTTTGACCCATGGGTGGATGGTAAATCTCTTATACCCAAGTTTAGCAGGCGACTGATTGGCCAATATAGAATTAATGCTAAGGTGTCTGTTCATGATGTTATCTCTACTGGCATATGGAGGCTTCCCATCCTCTACCAGGCAGATGGAAGAATCATGGAGTCTTATTAATGGGGTGTAAGTTCCTGATGGAACCTGCAAGGATAAGATGATCTGGGAACCAGCAAGCAATGATTTATTCATGCTAAATTCTGTTTGGGAGCTTCTTCGAGCGAGCACCACTCAAGTTGACTGGGCCAAATTTGTATGGAGTAGTGCTAATATTCCAAAACAGGCTTTCTGTGCTTGGTTTGATGTTAACCATAGGTCTCTGACTACGGATAATCTCTGTAGGAGAGGTTTGATTATCCCATCTCAATGTGTGTTATATTGGGGACATTCCGAGGACATTGAGCACCTTTTCTTTAAGTGTGGTTTTTCTAGATGGATCTGGCAATCCTTGAAACATAAACTTGGTATCAAGGGTATGGGTGATTCCTTAGATTATGAGGTAAGACTTTGTATGGATGACGTGAAAGGGAATAAGAGGAGGGTTGCTCTTACTAACATTTCGTTTTGTGCTATGGCTTGACATATTTGGCATTAACGGAATGTGAGAATCTTTGATGATGAGAAAATGCATAAGACGACAATCCTAAATAATATTGTTGATAATGTTATTTACAGGATGATTGGGCTCGGGTATGGTGAAATGAGCAATTTTCTTTGCAATATTTGGAAAGTTCAGGCGCCGACAAGGATTCCTATATCATGTTCCTGGGAATGATCATTTGAAGGCCAATTTTATGTTGAATGTCAATGGAGCGCTGCATAATGGGAAAGCTGCAATAGGTGGTATCATCAGAAAAATGAAAGGGGAGGTGGTTTGTGCTTTGGCTAGGCCGTCCTCTTGCTCTTTTGTGGTTGATAGTGAGCTACATGGTATTATGTATGGTGCGATGGATTGGGGAAGTCGGGTTACCTGATGGTTTGCACTCTCTTCTTAGAAAGGATGTAATTAATGTTTATTCTCATTTTTAATCTTTTCTAAATAATAAGTACGAGTGAGGTCCCTTGCTCCAACCTCAGCTTGCTGATCAAAAAGAAAAACAAAAAAGACAAATTATAATTTATTGGTAGTAGATCATTTAAATATCATTTGGTACTTAAACGTCGGTCAAGAGCCATTATACTATATTAAAAAAAAAAATTAAATTTTCACACAACTTAGTGTAGTGTTATAGTGGTTGCGTAATTCCTTAGTGACACCTAGGTCCTAAGTTCAAACCTATTTAGGCACAATACATTAGATATTTATATTTTCATTAAGTATGTTAGAGCTTATACACCTTAATATCAGTGTGTAGCACCATAAAATAGGACAACCGATCCCTACACACCTTACTATCGGTGCATAGGACCTTGTTGAGAGATTTCTCTCTGCAATATGGTTTTACGTAAATTGGGGCCTCATTAAAAAGTTTTAGGGGCCTAATTTTAAATATATAAAAAATTCCTTTGTGCCTTATTTTTTGGTGGGCCTATGGCGGCCGCCATGGTCGCCATAGGCCCAGGGCCGGCCCTAAACTTACCTCTTTGGTTTCTACCTGGCTCCACACTTGTCACTATATTCACCAAACCGGGATTTTGGAATTTTCGGTAAGTGTAAGAATTCGTCATTCAGGAAAAATTCGGCAAATTTTGTGAAAAATTATTAAAATTCAGAGAATATTTTAGAATTTGGGATGAGGGAGACATTTGGGAAAATTTGGCAAATTTGGGAAAAATTAAGGTAAATTTGCAAAATAAAAAATATATATAATTTTATTTATTTTTTGCTCGGTAGCAATAAAATTTTATTGCAACAATAAACAAGATACAAAAAGCCTAAGAAATTAAAATAATAAAAATTAAAAAATAAATACTAAAGAAAGCTAATGCAAGAATTTGAGACAAAAGGCTTCATGGTTCTGTGAGAGAAAAATTCTGGACCGAATATGAAAAGATAGAAAAATTTTAGATAGAATATGAAAAGGATTGGTTTTTTATTTTATGGCACTATGATTTTTATTTGATAACTTTTAATTTTTATTTACTGTTTTACCTAATTTAGGTTTTAGAAATAAGTTCCTGTAGATGTTACGGATTGCATTATGGATTTAGAGCGTGCGCCAAAAAAGTCTAAATACAAAATACTGCATTTTATTTAATTTTATTGCAAATTATTCTCGTTATAATCTCATAATGTGTGCTACGCAAAATATATCATTATAAATTGAAATAATTTTTATATAATTTTACTTAACCTTATAATAAAATATCGTGACTTAATCGATATCCCCCTTTTTCTTTACTACAAAATCTTGCCTTCTTGAACTAATGTTACTATATTGTAAATATTAACATAATTTTTTCTAATTTGTTACTTTATGTATGTTTAGAGTTGATACCTGCTAACTAATTTTATAGAAGTGAATGTAAAACTGTTCAAATCTCTGATCAGCTAGTGTTAAAATGTGCGCCTAAGAAGTCCCACTTCCTGGTAAGAATCAGCTGTTGAACAATCTGATACTCATATCCAGCTTAGATATGAATGTTCGCAAAACCAGTTAAATAGCATATTAGTAAAGCCAAAATGATTATATAGGGGGAATTTGGATACAATTTAATAAGCAAACTTTTTGACTTTGGAACTAAAACGTAGATAACTAATATTGTTTAACCATTGAAAAAGTTACTTCTAACAAATTTAAAACCAACTTAGATTAGAAGCTACAAAGAATTTACTTCTGGCTTTCAAAAAAGTAATTTGCATCCATAAATGTGACCATCATACCACCACCATTACTATGATCAACATATGGAGTAGCTTGCATATTGATGCAAAAGGTTAATTGATGGGATTAATCATTTCGATGACATATCAAAGTCCATATCCATTACTCATGGATATGAGATCCAACAAACAAAATGAATAGAATCAATACAAGCAGAGGAAATACATAATTAATATTGTCTAATTCGTGGGACATATTGAAGTTTCTTTATTGTCAAAATGAGTACTAAAGGATCGCATTAGGTTTCATATAGGTGCAACAATTTGATTCTTCAATTAAAAAAGAGACCATTTGATTATATATTCATAGTTGATAAAATTAATTTTCTTTTCAACGGGGTTCGGTCCTTTCTCTTATATAGGTATTGAAAAGAATTGAGTCATTTGAAATATCATCCTAATTTTGAAAATTAACGTATAAATGCTTCCGTCACACCACCGCTACCAAAATTACCACTACTACCGCCATAACATCACCTAAATCGTGGTCCTTTTATGTCTGTACCAAAAATTATTAAGTCATTAACAGACAAGTATATGATAACTTCACAAGTCCTACTAAGTTTGGAAAATATACTATATCCATTGGAAATTAATACATTCTTTTATGCTTGTTTAGTAGAAAGATTTCACAAGCTTATATAGTTTATGTGATTGTCCGTCTGATCGATCGATATAAATATTTTGGGGACACAAGGAAGTTCCTTTATTGTCAAAATGAGTACTAGAGGATCGCACCATGTTTCTTATATTCCCAACAATTTGATTCTTCGAAAAGAAGAAACCTTTTAATTATTATTCATTGTTGATAAATTAAAATATCTTTTAACGGGTCAATCTTTTCCCCGTATAAATATTGAATAGAACGAGCAATTTGAAATACTGTCATATTTTTTTAAATGAATGTGTAAATGCTTCTACCACAATTACCCCTACCAAATCGTACTCTTTTTTAGTTTGAACAAAAAATTAGTAAGTCCATATACAAGTATATTGTTATATTTATTATTAATATAATAAATATTTTTAATAATTTAAAGAAAATAAAACTTTATTTGATTTCTTAGTTTTGGGTTGGTTTTTTAGGCAATAGTTATTCTCAAGTTTTATATGCAAATGAATAGTCCCACATTGGTAAAAATAAATAATGCCTAGGCTATATATAGAACCTTTCACCTTCTATTATTGTTTAACAATAATGGCGATTAGCGTTAGGGCGCATTAGGCGCTTTATACGACGCACTTTGCACGCGTCGCGTAAAGGAAAGGTTTGAATTTTTGACCAGGCAGATCCAACGGTCAGATTATTCGTGGGTTGGGTCTGGCCTAATGGGTCACTATTCAACGGGTCAATTCGGTCTATTGGGCCAAACGGATTGGTCAATCGTTGACCGTTGTACCCAACCGTTTTATAACCGCTTATTCGAATTTGAATTCGAAAAGTTACAACCTTTCATGCAGCCGTTGGATGTAGCGGTTGAGATCTTTGAAAGATCTGAGTGTCAAAATATATTGGTCCAACAGTCATATTGAAATTTCTATATAAGGAGGCCTTAGGACACAGATTGTAACACTCTGAAATCCATCGGAATTCTTGCATAAATCTTGAGAATTCCTCTTGCTATCTTCTTTTGGTGGTACTCCATCGGATTGAGTTTTCTGGGGCGATCCTCTACTGTTGCAAAGTAACGGATCGCATCCAAGAGATTGGGCTCGTTGTATCCTGGAAACGTCTCGCTGGAACCCTTTTGCAAACTCGAAGATTTACTCGAGTAGGGAGCGAATAGCGTTTTAAAGACAACGATTACGTGCCTCAAGTCCAATTCTCTTGCCCTTTTCATCATTTTCGGATTTCTGTTCTTTGCTTCATCTAACATATATGATAACTCGAAAATTATCACTAAATTTGAAACATATCAATTTATCACACACATTAATGTTGTATTCATCTGATATCAACATATTTTTTGGTGCTTGTTTAGAACATTTAATGATTTCATAAGCTTGCATATTTTATGCAATTGTCCTTCTGATTGATCGATTCATATTTCTTGGGGTTTTACCAAAGTTTATTTATCGTCAAAACGAGTACAAATTAAAGGATTGCACGATGTTTCTAACATTCCCAACAATTTGATTCTTCGAAAAAAGGAAACTTTTTATTGAATAGAATGAGCCGTTTGAAATACCGTCAAAATTTTGAATATGAAAGTGTAAATCCTCCCACCACAGCAACAATACCATAGTTATACATTACATCACCTAAATCGTGCTCTTTTTGAGTTTGTGAAAAAAAACTGTTAGTCATCCACATACAAGCATATAATAACTCCACAATTATCACTGAATTTGGGATATTTCAATAAATAGTCTCATTAAAATTATGTTCATTGGATTCTAACACGTTTTTTCTGCTGCTTTAGACCATATAAAAATTTCACAACCTATGAGTACTACAAGATTGCACCAGATTTCTTACAATCCAACAATTTGAATCTTAGAAGAAAAAAATAAAGGAAAACCTTTTTATTTGTATTCATTGAAATGAGGTTTCTTTTACTGGGTTTCAGTCATTTCCCTATATAGATAGGAATAGAATGAGTCATTTGAAATATTGTCATAATTTAATTTGGAAATGAATTTATAGATGCCTCCACCACACCACCACAACCAAAATTATCAGCATAACATATCACCTAAATCATGCTATCTTTGAGTTTGTACCATAATTTAAGTAAGTCAGTTCATATACAACCATATGATAATTCCACAATTATCACTGGATTTGAAATATATCCATTTATCACTCTCATTAATATTAGGCTACGTTTGGGAACGTGGATTTGGAATTGGATCTCCTAAATCCAAATCCATCGTTTGGCTCCATATTTTTGTGTTTAGATTTGGATTTAATAAATTCACCAGAATTTAAAAATCTATGTCCGTATTGTAAAAAAGTGGATTTGTAAATAACACCTCCTAGGCGTTATTTGAAAATTCAAATCTTACACCAACATAAATTGGCTATGTTTAGTGAATAAAAGTTGTTACTCAGTGCCATCATAGGAACGGTTCGACTTGATACTCGACCCGCCTATGCCGAGTATTTTTAAGCTTGATAGATCTGGTTGGGTTGGGCATCAGGCAACCGGAATTAAACCAAACCGAATCGGGCTGAACCAGTGGAAAATGGACCGAATTGAACCAGTACCAGGCCAAATCAGACTCTGACCCAACCCAAGCTTAAATAGTTACTGCAACGACTAGAAAACTAGCCGTTGCAGTCGACGTTGGGTTGCAACGGCTAGTTTTTTGCCGTTGCAACCCACCTTTGTACAGTGCATCCTCAGTGCAACCAAAAAATTATTGGTTGCACCCTTCTTTTTTTCTTTTTTTTGAACCCAAACCGAACCAAACACCGAAAAATTCGGGAACGATTTGTGTTGGAGGAATTTGATGTACCGAAACTGAATTTTTCGGTGTTCGGTTCGGTTTGATTTCAGGGAAAAAAAAAATTAAAATGGGTGCAACCAGCAATTTCCTGGTTTCACCCATTTCCAATTATTTTTATTTTTTTTCCCCTAAACCCAAACCGAACTAAACCGAACACCGAAAAATCCGGTTTCGGTTCGGGAATGGTTATGTGTTGGAGGATCGAATTCGGTGTACCGGAACCAAAACCAATATATTTTGGTTCGGTTTCGATTTGTGGTGTATCAAACCGAAAACCGAAAAAATCAGTTATGGTTCGATTTGGTACACCGAACTTGCATCCCTACTTACATAGAATATATGAAGGAAACTAATGAAATATAAATTTTTTTTATAAAAAAAATAGTAAAATGAAGTATTTATAAATCCTTTGGCCAAAACTTAAGGTAATGCTTAAACATCGGAACAAGAGATTTGCAAATTTAAATATTCCAAATTCTGAATTTGAAATCCCCTAATCCAAATCCACGTTCCCAAACACAGCTTTATATTTATTGATTATTAACATGTTTTTATTACTTTTTTAGACGACACCAAGATTTTACAATTAGCTTGCATATGTATGTGATTGCCCTTCCGATTGATAGATAAATTTCTTGGTCAAGCGGTGAATGGATGTGATGGATGATAATCAAACCTGGAATGGAACCATTTAGAATACGCTCTATACTCTAAAAATGCACCAAATCAAGGATTTGCACCCTTGCCCACGCAATGGGCACAACTACACATGATTAAATGGTTTCTGGTCTAGCACAAGCAGATTGGCCCGACCCATGCGCACATGTGGGCTTCCTTTAATGATTTCTCGAGACCAAGAAGTTGTGTATATAAATTAGCATAACGGAATTCATATCCTTTTACCTATGACAGGATTAAAATTAGTAGGCTACACTCATATAATAGGAAAAGAAGTAACAAATTTTTTAAAATAGACATAGCTTATAACTCCTTTTAACCACTAATGACAAATGAGTATATGACCCCTGGTAAACAAATGATTTCATGCATATATGTCCACGAATCGGGCCATGTGGTAGATAACTTTAAGTAATTCAAATTATCATAATGATAATTTATATATATTGAATTAAAGTGGGCACAAAAACTCTGGACTCATCAATGGCTTTAAACCATCTGATCTACGCATTTTAAGATGACCGATTGTTCATAGTTTTTAACGTTAAAATTGAAGTGTTCCAACCAAAATGATTAAAATTCTTTAATAAGCGTAATTTTTTTACTAAGACATGTGTCAATGATTGATCAAATATATATAGTATGGCATGTGGCCTAAAAGTGTAATGCCACAGAATCAGTTTAAATGCAGTCATAGCAGTCAAACTCCATCTTTTAAATGATAAGCGACTTAAAAAACAACAAATATACCATTGACTTATTAGAATTTTTTCATCAAAGCTTGACATAATGCCCTCATCGCAACATTTGGGTCAGAGCCAGTATTAGGAGGATTAAACACCCTGTGCGACAATTAAATATTCACTTATGGGCTCCAGGGAGCTTCTGGGAAGGTCCAGGGCGCTGGAGCTTCTGGGGGGCTTGGAACTTCAGCATCATCAACTTCGGTCTCACAGTATTGATGCCCACAAGGAGCCGGCACTGATGGCGATGCCGGTGCTGGTGCTGTTGCCCACCGCAACACCTTTGGCCAGACGGTTATCTTCAGCTTCTGGCCGTACGAACTGCAATGTGCGGCAACTCCACAGATGTACCACTTGTTCCCTGGGGTAGCCAATGTTACGACATCGCTGCCGCTAGTTAAAACCCCGGAGTTTGGGGACTTTATGCATTTTGCAAAGCCAGTGCCATTAACTTTAAGTACAGTGTGGCTTCCTTGGTTATAATTAAACACTGTAAATGCCCAAAAGAAAAAACAAGAAAATAATATTTGTTAGTAAAAAAATTGAAGCTTATTAATATAGCAGCACACTAAATTATTGTTAAATCAACGTATAATGAGTATGGTTGATAAACTACCTAGAGTGTCGCCGACAATAAATGTTTTCCCAGCAGCCCAAGCCGTGTAATCGAAATTTATAGTCCAGCCCGCATCATCTCCCACAATGTACTGCGTCGAAGAGACGATAGCAGGGAAAACGACAACTGCAATGAGAACCGCGAAAGCAAGCCTCATTCTGCTAAGTGCCATCAGAGCTAACCTTGGTTGTTGTTTAGCTCAATAGCTGAGATGGGGCTGAGATGGGGACAGAAGATGATTGAGAGGAAGGAGCCCAAGTGGTCTATTTATACTACACCCTTCTTACAAATAGATGTAACAATTATAGTATGTGTATATGAAAACTTGAGAGGTTGGCCGGTTAAGTCGGCATCTAGACAAAATAAAACAAGCAAGTGTGCCAAATAAAATGGTAAAGAGAGAATTAATGTTGGCGGAGTCCTACATGCACTAACAAGCTACAAAAAATGTTGTATTTTCTATTGGGATAGTGGCTCCTGACCCACATTTAAACACTAAATGGTGTTTAAATGATTTTACACCATTCAAATGTCGCTTTTTATCTTACACCATTGAAGTGTGATTTATTATTGTGTTATGTACTAAATATCTATGATCAATCTAAATTGCCCAAGTGACAATTCATCGTTGGAACATGTCCCTGACAAAGGATCATGCTTCTAAGTGGATACAAACCATCTAATCGGTGGACTTTAATATCAGCCATTAAAAGTAACAATAACAGTTGGTATTAGAGTGCACAGATCGAATGGTTCAAATCTCTCAAAAAGTGTGATTTTTGGTACCATAGCCCTTCAAGTGATGATATATCACTTTGATGGTATGGATTTCTAAGATTATAAACCATTAAATGGTGTAAGATCGTTTAAACACCATTTCGTATTTAAATGACGGTCAGGAGAGTCAATTCCTTTTCTATTAGGGCACTCAATCATAGTCACCAAATCGTGGTTCAACAACAGTTCGGCGAGGTGAAAATTCGGAAAAATTTGGCAAATCCAGGAAGTTCGGGGAAATATTCAAAGGAAAATCAGTTAGAAAATTTTAAAAATAAAAATAAAAAATAAAAAATTATTAAAAAACATTAAAAATTTATTAAGTCACAAATTTTTTTTTGAAAAATTCGGGAATAATTCGCAAATTTTTGTGATTTAGGAGAATTTTTGAAATTTTCGTGAATAATTCGAGATTAATTTGGGGGACCCTAAATTCATGAATAATTCGCGAATTTTCCAAAAATTCGACGATTTTTATGATTGCTTTCAATAGACCGGTTGGGTTAGGGCCGAGTTATGATTAAACACCCAACGAATTAGTCCAAGCGCAAGCGTAGGATATCATATGTTAAAAATAATAATAATAATTAATTAATAAATCTAATACAGGGCTGAGTTAGGATTTTATTCAGTCGGGCCCTAACTTGAGCCTAGAAGTACGCAGCCCAGGCCTAGCCATAGCAAGGGCAGCAGGATTGTAGGCTTTTCTTAACTAAATCTTTAAAATCAAAAGGTGAGTTCTTTCATAAAACGTGTTTTATATCCTAGACTTAGTAGTTTTGGTGGCATTTTATTAAAATATCACAAACATTAAACCGTCAATTTTTAGTGAAATATCCTTTAATTAAACTTTAATATAATATAAAATTATTATATATTTTATATTATATATAAATCAGGCTGGGTGTTGGAGTACTTAATCCAAGCCCGACCTGATTTAAGCTGGGCCGAATCATCCTTAGCCCGAGATGGATCCCAAGCCTGGATCACACACCAAAGAGCTTGCTATTTTCGGCCGAGCATGAGGCGAAATGCAAGCCAGCCCAGTCCATTGAGAGCCCTATTATCTAAGGTATAAAGATGGTTTTGGCCATAGAATTGATGGAAAGTTTGACTCACGAACCCTTAGTTTGTTTTCACCTAGTTGGCAAAGGGCTGGTGTGTCTGTTCAATTTTGGGCCATATAGACAAAAACTTTTGTAGAAGATAAATTTTGTTTCAGTGGCTGTTAGAGCTTAAGTGACTTTTAGCCAATTTATTTCAGTATGAAGTATAACTTAAAAGGAAAATTGCAAAAGGCAGGCAGGTTTTGTGCAGGCGGATGATGTGGCACGATGTTACTAGCTGCCCTGGCCTGTATTGTTTGGGCCCCACTGCACTTACAGTATATTGTGTCGCGCTACATCAGCTGCTTGTACAAAACCTGTCTGTCATATAACACCGTCCTAAGTTAAAGGCAGGGTTGTCAACAGGCAGGCTTCAATCGAGCCCGGCCCGGCCTGACCCGACCCTGTTTCTTTCAAATTTGGGATTGAATAACAAGTCCGAGTTCGAAAACACTCAGGCCGAGACCAGCCCGATTTTCTTTTCAGGCTGTGTTCATGCGTAATTTTTAGGATAAAAAATAATCGATCAAACCAAAGCCCAAGCCAAACCAGTCAAGCCTGATTATATTAAGGCAAAAGGATGGGCTTCTCTAAATCCTGCCCGACCTGAGTCTTGTTCGGGTCAGGTTTGGTCTTATGTAAAAGCTTGAGACCGATTTTACCCTGGTCAAGCCCGGCCCGGCCTATGTTACTTAGTTTGCTAATTTGCTTGAGTCGAGTTCATGTGCAATATTTCTAACTTCACTATTATCATGTGAACCCAATTCGCTAGCGGTAGGAGTGTTTTTCTGTTTTATAAACAACAAATAATTCTATGATACAACAATAAAGTTACATTTTAATCACAAAATTAACTTTAGCTTTTTTTTTATTTTTATTTATTTATTTTTAAATGAAACACCCCAATTATATTAAGGTTTCTCGGAGATTATCATAGGGCTAATTTGGTGGAGACACTACAAAAAATAAGACTATTAGCGATAGCTATAAACTGCTGCTAATACTCTTGCCGCTAATAGTCTTAATAGTTTTTTTGTTAATAGCGGCAGGTTTTGGTTGCAAAAAACTGCCGCTAATAGTCTTATTTTTTGTAATGACAGAATCCTCCAACCAAATTCGCATATCAATACATTAATGGATCTATTGATACCAACACCCAAATATTTGCCCTAGGATTTAGGTGTATGATCACAATAATTAAATCAACAATCCATGTATTGAAATATATGTGCATACCTTGGGTGTGAGTCAAAAATGATGGGTTGTCGCTTGGATCTTCAACGATCTCCTCGTTCTCAATACCTCTAAGCACAATGGGGATGTTTTTACTACACTACAAAAATTAAAACTATTAGAGGTAGTTTTTGCAGCAAAAAACTATCACTATTAACAAGAAACCTATTAAGACTATTAGCGGCAAGGGTATTAGCAGCAATTTTTTTGTTAATAGCGACAGTTTTTGGCTGCCACTAATAGTCTTATTTTTTGTAGTGCTAATAAAGAGGGCTGAAGTGTGTCGAGCAATCGTTGAGACCAAGCATCTCTTATATTTATAGCCAATGAGTCCATCCCATTAAGGACTTAAATTACTAATTATACCCTAACTAAAAAACTTAATTATTAGTTGTTTTTTCTCTCAAATTCACCGAATTAGTAACTATTACATCTCAAGATTGATCTTATACCATTCATTGGTCAACGGATTGACCATAGTGACGACCACCAAAAATAGAAACTTTTAAAAGTGGGGAGAACATTAATGGATCTATTGATCCGAGCACCAAAATATTTGCCCTAGGATTTAGGCGTATGACCAATCAAAACAATAAATCAACAATCTATATATTGAAATATATGTGCGTACCTTGGGTGTGAGCCATAAAAGATAGGTTACCACTTGGATCGTCAACGATCTCTTCGTTCTCAATACCTCTGAGCACAATGGGGATGTTTTTGCTAATAAGGAGGGTTGAAGAGTGTTGAGCAATCGTTGGAACCAAACATCCCTTATATGTATAGCCAATAAGTTCATCCCATTAAGGATTTAAATTACTAATTATATTGTGATTGAAAATCATAATCATATTGTAACTAAAAAACTTAATTATTAGTTGTTTATTCTCTCAAAATCACCGAATTAGCAACTATTACATCTCAAGATTAATCTTACACCATTCACTGGTCAACAGATTGACCATAATGACGGCCACCAAAAATAAAAACTTACACCATACACTGTTCAAGTCTCCTTGCGTTTTTTTATTTTTTAGTAAAATATCTTTTTTTTAAGGTGTTTTGCAAATACCCCTATCAAGTTTTATATTTACGAAAAACCCCTTTCACTTTGGATATATATAAAAAAAAATTCGAAAGTTAGGAGTTTCATGTTTAAAAACCTACTCTGGTTAAGTGTCATAAGACACTAAGTTAACTTGGGTCTCTTCAAACCTTTTAAGACAATTATGTCCTTTAATGTGCATAATATTACAGTTTAGATAGAGTAGCTTTAAATTCACTCACCCAATCTTTGAGGGCACCCATGCTGAAAACTCATTGGCTACTTTGAATCAAATGATGATCCCAATCTTTCACATGAGGGATCTTGAGATCATGAGCGTACCATCAGATGTCACAGTCAATTGTTTATTTTACCATCAGATGTTACATCCCAAAAAAATGACCTTAAAATAATGTTCGAGTGTGATGAATTCCATATTATTTTATGGACACTTTTTGGGGATGTGTACCACTTGAGACTGCCTGATGATACGCCTAAGATCTCAAGATCCATCATATGGAAAGTTGGCATGGAAAATGATCTGCATCGTCTAAAAGCCATCCATGTGTTTCAGCGTGGTGAACTCAAACCCAATGGATTATATCAGCCCCCTAGCCCACCGTTCATACTATTTACTGTCTTGAATCAGATGATAAACGTAGTTTTTTCATCCCAATCTTTCACATATTAGATCTTGAGATCATTGCCCATATATTAATCAGAAAGATGTAGATTAATATAATTGGAATAGATCCTCATAGTGTGACGACCCGACTTTTCCAATCCTCTAGGTATAGGAAAGGCCAGTTCGCCAAATTGTTGATTACTTAATAAACCGCATATCAAACAAAAGCCGGCAGCATAAACATAGCTCTAAACAGAAGTAAAATTAAAAAGACCAGATCAATAGCTCATACAAAATATATCTCTAAGAAGAACTAGGAAGAACCACCGGTGATGGCTAATCCAATCACCTAAACAACAGTTCCTAATGATGGTTACTCAAATGATATCAAAATATCTGATGTGTCCTAAAATTTGTACTCGCAAGTGCACGAATCGTGATGTAGTCAGTGGGTGCAAAGTACGAGATCGTTCCCACGAGGATTGGTGAGAAAATATAAAAACAGAAATATCAATTAACTAAAAGAATTTCCATAGATCTTTCACAGTAACCAACAATCTAGGGTTCTGATAAATGAGATAAATGCTAACAGATAAATACTAAAGGAATTTAACAATTAATGAAAGATAAGAATTGAGATGCTAAATCCTCCCATCGTAGGTTTATCATTTACAAAATACCAATCTATGGATTGAGATATGAGATCTTTAACAGATTTCTCAAAAGAAGAACTGCCCTATACACACGTGAGTTCTAAAATATAGATCTGAGATCATGGAGATGTATGATTAACATCCCATGAGTGTATGATTAACACACACCTCAGACAATATTTAGAACCCAATCTCTAGGGTAATTTTCAAAGTACGATCTAAGATTAAGGAGATGTATGATTAACACCCACACCTCAGATTGTGATTGGAACTCACCACTGGGATAAAATCATATTATCAATCCGAGATCAAGGAGATGTATGATTAACACCCCATGAGTGTATGATTAACACTCACACATCAGATGATGGTAAAACTTCACCCCGAGATGGGTGATAATTAGGATAAAATCATTATTGCAGATCTGAAATCATAGGGCATGATTAGCTCCTAGATCTCAGACTGAAATAATGATTTCATCATTTTCAATGAATATTAGGGTCTTAAAAAGCATCTGACATCTCAATCATAGATTTATATTAATATAAATGAATACCTCGGATGGGTTCATTAGATCCCCATCCTTAATGAAACTAGCCACACATAACTGAAATAATCAATAAAATAAATGCAGAAGTTGAAAATGTCATTAAAATACCGTAAAGAATTATCCACAAAAAGCTTTAATCCAAGTACGTACACCTCCTTCTTGAAAGTGGATCCAAATCAGAAAACTAAGACTTATCTTCCTTCTCAAAATGAATAATAAAGATAGTTCAAGAAAATGGGACTCAATGCCCTTACACTTTGAAACGCAGAAAAACTAAAAATAATAAAAGAATGCAGAAAAATGAAAACTCTCTAAAAAACAGAACTCTCTCAAAAGAAGAATGCAGAAAAAAATAATAAGAATCAGAATTATCTCCGAAGGACTCCTTGAATGAATATATCTCCAAGAATATCTTTTTCCTTAATTGCCAAAAAAGAAGCCGCTTTTTCCTCCAAGATTTTATTCCGTGAAAAGAGTACCGAGATTCTCGCGGCCAAAAAAAATTCCGAACTCAAATTCAAATTTGGTCGATCAATCGACCTCCCAGATTTTCGTGAATTCCCGCTACACTTTGCATTCAGACACTGCCTCGGTATTTCGGCGATAACTTTCTATCCCGAAGTCAGATTGAGGCGATTCTTATGGAGTTGGAAAGCTGACGACGAGTTCTCCAACTTTTGTGTTTTGACAATTTTTTGAATCTAACGTCTTGAAGGTTCAAATTGAGCTCCAAGTCGGGATAAGTTCCGAATGATCCAATGTAGCACGAATTTGATGTTATATTCTAAACTTTTGGGTTATTTCATGCTCAACACATCTCCAGGCCTGTAAATCACTAAAATTATATAAAACATGTTAAATGGCTTTCATCGGATAGCTAAATGTAGGTCTTTAGGGGTGAAATATCATCATATTTCACTACACATTAATATCCAAATAAGGCTTTAGGCCCATAATTATTCCAAAAATAATTCTAAACCAAAAAGTACTAAAAAGACAAGTCTAGATCAAGGAAAGAACTTCTCTGTTGGGATCTCTGGCTCCTCCTCGGGAATGTAGTCAGAGTCCTCAAGATCAAGATCGTCGAAGCTTATGTCAGTCTTTGGCACCTGTGACATATAGTCAGGGTGAACTAACATCGAAGCTCAATAGAGGAAACTTATCTATTCACATTTTATCACAAGTAATGATTTTCAAAGACTAAAATCGGATCAATTATGATTTTTAAAAGATACTTTGATTACTAAATTCCAATTCTAAACAGTATGCTAAAAGAGAAATTATTATGTTCAATGTTCTTATGGTTTCAAATTCTGATATCATGCATGCTTCTTGTCGTAAGCTTATAACTTAATTTTATCTCTCAAATTAATATATCATGAGAGAGAAAGTATTACCGATGGGAAACCCTACTAACCATCGTCATTCAATGAACTATTTTTCTAAAACTGTAACAAGCCCCTGCGTCATGAGGGAAACTTACGCTAGGCTGATTTACCATCAACACAGTTTGTAGAATCTAGGGTTTCATTCTAATTAACCTCAAATTGAATACGGTTACTAAACATATCAGATTTTATGTAATTAATACATTTTCAGATCTCTTAGTTCTAATACATATTTCGAATTTAAAGGTGAGGTTCGGAAATTCCAAAATTTTTTAGTTCTTATTTATGTCAAAGTTTCAGAGTTCGCAATCATGCTATGTCTACTAAAATTCAGAATTTATGCTTGGGGTCCATACTTAGAATAAAATGCAATAAGTTTTAGGGTTCCCTTACCTTGACTTGAATTGGTCTGAGTTCTCACAAAGAGGTCCTCACAGTGAACTCTTTCTACACAAAGCCTACAAAGATTAATACCACAATGTGTTAATGGGGTCCATAAGTCCAGACAGAAGCTACCCATAAATTTTTCAAGAAATTTCAGAAGGCTAGAAACATGACAGAATTCAATGCTCGATTTTAAATTCGATCATTGAATTCCACCAAAAGTGCATCAGTCAGAAAATCCAAAATTCGATCATCGAATTTCATTTCGATGTTCGAACTTTGAATTCGAGGTTCGAATTTGAATTCGAACCTCGAATTTCTCCAGGTCTGTGCTGTTTCAATTTGTCTTTGTTAACTTGATTTTTCTTCCAAGGACCAAACTACCATCATATTCTATAATCAAAGCTTAGCTAGTCTAATCTAGGTACCATTAATTTGAATCAAAAGAATTTTCAAAGCCTACCTCTTGAGATTTATTCCTTCGGCTTTCGTTGATCCAAAATTCGAGCACCGGATCAATCCTTAAGCCTTAATCAATCAGACTCCAGAATCAGTCATTCTCTAACATTGCTGCTAGAGCAACTGTTAGCCTAGATTATCCACACATGTATCCACTCTCCCCCATCCTTCTTTCTCAATATTTCTAGCAAATTAGGAGCTAAACACAAGGTTTGTATATGGTTGAGATGGGGAGAGGGATTGTAATCACAAGGGATCTAACAAATGAAACCAAGGAAGTTTGCTAGAGCTCTAACTTTTGGTTCTCACGTGAGAGAGGAAGGATGAAGGTTCTCCTTCACCCTTCTCTCTTTATAATACTATTCTCAAACCAAAATATCATAATATTTCCTCTAAAATATCATGATCTTTTAAGTTTAAAATCTATCCACTTAACTTGTATTAATTTTTGGTGTTAAGCGCAAACATACAACTTAGTGTATAAGTTACTAAAAATATGGCTTCTCCAAGTCCAAATCAGAAATCCTTTGACCACTTTCCTTCTCAGACCTTAACCTACCCAAATAAACCTGATTCCTCCCGTAACTTTTTCGGGCACGCTTATCGAAGAAATCAAAATCAGGCCTAAAATATCCGAGATATTACACATAGTGACATGGTCATGGCATACCACAGTACCATGTGATCACGGATGTGCACCATGTGCAATCAACATATATATGATCAACTGATGCGTGTGCCAAGCCGAAATCTAATATGTGAAAGATTAGGAATAAATCGACCTCTATCATCTGACTCAAGGTAGTCATTGATGTCAAGAGTAGAACAGTTAGTTGCATGTAAAAAGTCTTCGTTGGAAAAATTGGGGCGTTAGCAATAACGTAGCAATGATTGTATGAGAAAAGAAAGTATTTTTAAAAGGTTATTTCAAAAGAAGGTGTTTTTAAAATGTTATTTCAAACATTTTAAAACTTGAACTTGTTGAGTTAAAGTTAACCATTCTCATGGGTAATATGATGTGACAATTGGGGGGGGGGGTGGAAATTGGGTTTTTCTATAAATAAGAAAAAATAAGGGAAGTTAAGGGTTTCAATATAAATTTGGAACTTGATATGGGGTTATTTGCAAAAAAAAACCCTCTTTTTATTTGGTAAAGGAAAATCTCTTAAACATAAATAATAAATAAATAAACCACAAGGAGCTAGAAAGAAAGAGCTACCAAAGCAAGTCACCATTTAGAAAAATAATATTTACATCCATTTGATGCAATTCTAAGTCAAAATGAGCTACCAATGTCATGACTATCCTGAAATATTCTTTTCGAGAGATAGGGAAGAATGTCTCTTTATAATCTATGCATTCCTTTTGAGTGAACTATTAGCGACTAACCTGGCATTGTATCTTTCTACATTACCTTTGGAGTCGTGTTTGATTTTATATACCCATTTACAAGATACAGGCTTAACTCTTCCAGGTAACTCGCAAAGATTTCGGACCGAGTTATGTTTCATTGATTCCAACTCATCCTTGATAGATTCGAGCCATTGAGTTGATTTGTCGCTCATCATAGCTTGGTTAAAGGAAACATGATTTGTTTCCTTTCCAAAATCATACTCACTCTCATTGAGGTGGATGATATAATCATTAGAAATGGTTGACTTATTTGCTCTCTCTGATCTACGCAATAATTGATTATTAGTGGTTACCATTGGAATAAGAGTCTCCTCAATGTGAGGTGTTTTAATAGATATAGCCCCAGGTGCATTAATGACTCACGCATTCATAAAATTAGTGGCTAGTCCATACCAAATTAAAAAATGTCAAAAGGACATCAGGTCATGAAAACATCATAACAAAGAGCTTCTTTGCAAAAATAGACCTCAAAAACAGATCCAGAACATTCAAGAAAATTAAAATTCATATATAATGTCCGAAAATTGGACCTGTAAATACCCCAAAAATGGCCCGAAAAGAATAAGAAATAATATGGGTCAAAAATGGGCTTTAAGGGAAAACAGATTGTGTCTAACGGATCGAACCGGGTCATGAATCATGGGCAGGGTTGAGTGATGGACCAAACCATGGGCTGGATCGGGTCATAACCCGAGTCCGATTATCGACCGGGACCGGACTCGGGTCACAAAAAGGATCGGGTCATATGTAATATGGGTCCATGGGTCGGGTTAGGCATGTAGACTATATGACGGGTTGGATCACGGGACCCATAAGACCCATCGAGCATTGAAAGGGAGACGCTGTAGAATGGTGTTTTAAAATTGTGGTGTTTCGGAAGTTCTCTTCTTCAACAAAAATGAAACAGAGATCTTAGGCCTCTTTCATTTGCAGCCACCATTAATCAAGGCCATAAATATAATTTTTAAATTTTTTTCTTTTTAATGTCAAATTTCCATCTGCTATTCCAACAGTGATTATTGGCATATCCACGAGGCACTCAACTGGTTCATGTGTTCAACTCAAGCGCATTTCCCCGAGCCTCCAATAATAATAATAAGGCATTAATCCAATAGATAGAAATGGAGAAACTAAAATAAATTTAAAATGCGGTCTCCAAACACTAAATTTTGACAAATGCAGGCTGATTGATAAGCTACCAAACATAAATTTCGAGGGCGACAGATAAGATATCCCAAAACCTAAGGGCTCAAGTCCATTTAGCTTGCCGGCTGGACCGGGACGCTACCCGATTCGATTTTTCACAAAAACCAAACTCCGATCCAAATAACCCAGCATTATGAGCCAAATATGGAAATCAGTCTAACACCGGACAGAGCCTGATTCCGCCCTAAATCTCTTAACCAAAATAACAAACAAAAGCTGCATTCAAGTGATTCAATAAATAATGACGATCTCATAAAATAAGATCGAACAAATCAAATCGAGCCTTATTAGGAAACGAAAATTTGTCCTCCATTGCAAGAATTAGTTGAAGAGATCACCACAACAAACCACCTTATTTTCTACTCTTATGTTTTGGCGAATAAAAAAACAAAAAGAGGTTGTTTTTTTGTCTCAATATCACGCAAGATAAAACTCATATATTAATGCTTTGACCGATCAAATATCAGGCATGGCTCTGATACTAATTGATGGATCTATTGATCCGAGCACCCAAATATTTACCCTAGGATCTAGGCATATGATCAATCAAAATAATAAATCAACAATCTATAAATTAAAATATATGTGCGTACCTTATTGCGAAGATCGTGATGGTTATGATTTTTATCAAAAGCTTTAAAATAACAGATCTCTAACTCACCTTGGGTGTGGGCCATGAAAGATGAGTTGCTGCTTGGATCTTCAATGATCTCCTCGCTCTTGATACCTCCGAGCATAATGGAGATGCTTTTGCGAGTAAGGAGGGTTGAAGTATATCGAGCAATTGTTCGGACCAAGCATCCCTTATATTTATAGCCAATAAGTCATTCCCATTAAGGACTTAAATTACTAATTATATTATGATTGGAAATCACAATCATACCCTAACTAAAAGACTTAATTATTAGTTGTTTATTCTCCCAAATTCGCCGCATTAGTAACTATTATATCTCAAGATTAATCTTACACCATTCACCGGTCAATGGATTGACAATAGTGGTGGCCACCAAAAAATAGAAACTTCTAACACCTTATACTACCCAAATGACAAACCCAATCTCACCACAGACGACCCAGCCTATGAAAGCAGCTCAACCCAAGAAGCCCTGGAGACCTCTAGTACTAGTAGAAGGAAACAAGGCTAAACGTGCACTAGTAGAAGGTAAAAGTTCGAGTTAATCGATGATATACCTAGTAAACTAATTACATAGATGATAATAAAAAAAAAGCACAAATACAACCACACATACAATACCAGATTTTTTAACATGGAAACCCAACAGGGAAAAAATCACAGGATCTAGTTATCTCAGATCCAAGGCAAACAATCCACTACGAAAAATAAATGTTTATAGTGGTATGAATAAAATATCCTATCACTTAGCGTCACCAACAATGTTTGAGTCCCATGAACGTCCTTTCACAGAGTTGGATGTTATCACCTTCAACAAACGCATCTCACGATGGTCCACTCGAGTCACACGAGCACACAAGTTCTAACCTCAGAGCAAAAGAGGTAAGGTCTTCTTGAGATTTGCACAATAATGGCATATAATAGTTTATCTCAAGGAGGCAGGATACAAAGGGATTCCAAAGAGTCAGAGAAAATTCAGAAAAAAAATTCTCCAAAAGTAATTTTTTGAAACCCTAGTTAACCTTTAAAGAGCTGACAAGGATTGACGTATGCGAATCACTCACGGATATCCGTGAGGTGACCACGAAGGTCCGTGCTAACCGACTAAGCTAGAATCAGCTTTGTGGAAAATATATGAATCTAATTCTGATTCACATGAAAGCTACTCTAACAGGGTTTTATAATTGGCAAGCTAAAACACTTGGTTTGATCATGATTGCGACAATATAATCTAACATAATGAAATTAACAATGCTAAACGTGCAGGTTAGTAACTCTCGATCCTCCCTATCCTTATCAACTGGATCAATACAAATCCAACTAATCATTAGGTCCCTAATTAGGCTGCATTTGGGAACGTGGATTTGGATTTGGGGATTTCAAATTCAAGTATTTCAAATTTAGGCATTTCAAATTTAGAATTTGAAATATTTCGATTTGCAAATCTCTTGTTTGAATGTTTAAGCATTGCCTTAAGATTTGGCTCAAGGATTTATAAATACTTCATTTGGCTATTTTTTTATTAGAAGAATTTATATCTCATTGGTTTCCTTCATATATTCTATGTAAGTAGGGATGCAAGTTCGGTGTACCAAACTAAACCGAGTCCTATTTTTTTGATTTTCGGTTCGGTACACCACAAATCGAAACTGAACCGAAATATATCGGTTTCGGTACACCAAATTCCTCCAACACCTAAACCGTTCCCGAACTGAAACCGATTTTTTCGATGTTTAATTCGGTTCGGTTTGCTTCAGTTTGGGTTTAGGAGAAAAAAAAATCGAAAATGGGTTAAACCAACAAATTTTTTTTTTCAAACCCAAACCGAACACCGAAAAATTCAGTTTCGGTACACCGAATTCCTCCAACACATAAACTGTTCCCAAATCGATACCAAATTTTTCGGAATTCGATTCAGTTTGGGTTCAAAAAAAAAAAAATTAAATAAATAAATCAATAAAAAAATGAGTGCAACTAGTAATTACCTTGTTGCACTCAGAGTGCACTATCTGAGAGGTGGGTTACCTTGACCAAAACTAGTCGTTGCAACAACAACAACGATCGCAACTAGTTTTTTAGATTGCATAACTATAATCTTGCTGGGTTGGGTCGGTTGATTGGTCCTGCAGTACGGTTCAATCCAATTCATTTACCGCTGGTTCAGCCTAATTCAGTTCGGTTTAATTCAGGTTGCCTCATGCCCAATCCAACCAGATCGATCAAGCTTAAAATCGGCTCGGGAGGCACTATAAAAACAGATTATTAGCGGCAATTTTTTGGAGCAAAAAACTATCGTTATTAACAAAAAACTATTAAAGACTATTAGCGGCAGTTTTTTGTTAATAGTGGCATTTTTTTACTGCTGCTAATAGTCTTATTTTTTGTAATGAGGGTCGAGTATCAGGTTGACCCGTACCTATAATAGTACTTAGTAACAACTTTTTATTCACTGAACATAGCCAATTATACGCTGGTGTAAGATTTGGGTTTTCAAATAACGTTTGGGAGGTGTTATTTACAAATCCACTTTTTTACAATACAAACATAGATTTCTAAATTTCGGTAGATTTACCAAATCCAAATCCAAACACAAAAAGGTGGAGTCAAACGGTGGATTTGGATTTAGGAGATCCAAATCCACGTTCCCAAACACAGCCTAACAGATTTTAGGATCATAAGATCCGCTATATGAATTCTGTTGAAGATATGATTATTTATATTTTTGGGTACTCAAAGCAGGTAACATATATCTATCTCAGTTATTTTTGTGTGTTTTTTTCCCTCGTGTGGTTGATAGAGGTAAGTTTCAGGTGAAGAAGCTGCTCAATTTTGTTTATTGATATTTAATCAGCCAAGATTTCTTATTTATCTCCTGCCATTGCTATCATCCATCCAACTCAGAAAAATAGAAGAGTTTGCTAATAGTTTATAGAAGCATTTAAGGCTGCATATGGCATTGCTCTTTGGTAGTTCCTGCCATAGCAGAGCTCACCTGCTTTAGCAGGTCTTCATCCTCGTTGTTAACATCCTACCACCTGCTTTAGCAGGTACCCCTTTTTCTTGATAACTCCTTTCATAGCAAGATTTTATGCATGATTTACCTGCACTAGCAACAACCTCCTTGCTCTCTACTAGCTCCCAATCAGAGCAAATAAAATCAGTTCTGAGAAAGAGTGAATAGAGAGGATGATAGAACTGCTAAACAGGTAAATCATGCATAAAATCTTGCTATGCAAAAAGTTATCAAGGAGAAGGGGTACCTGCTAAAGAAAGTAGCGAAATGTTAACAAAAAGGATGGGAACCTACTAAAGCAGGTGAGCTCTGCTATGGCAAGGGCTACCAAAGAGCAATTCCATATGCAACCTAAGTATTTAGAAGTCAGCCAATAGCTTCATTTTTTGGCTTCATCAATAGATGAACTAGGCATATGCCCAAATAAATAGTATGTGCTAATGTGCTATAGTTATGCACTACTGGTTCAAATGATACAAATTCTTTTGTATCAAATTCTAGGGCACTTAGCCAAAAGAGGATTTTTTTTAAGTTTTGTAGTATTATACTACTTCAAAAACTTTTGCATAATTAGGAGTGCATGGATTTTTTGGGTTCAAAATTTTGAGTATTCACGGATTTCAAATTAGTATTCACGGATTTCAAGGACACTAGAATACAGTGCATCCTGATTATGCAAAACTTTTCCGTTTCGGTCTATTATTGCAAAACTTTATATTCCCAATCCTGTTTTGTTAATTATTCCCAGATTCTAACGCTATTTTTTCTTTCAAAATTATAGCGTTGCAATTTGAGCGGGCTATTAATAGGCGGAGATCAATAATATTGACATCTTTAATTGTTGTGACGATTTTTGGACTCCTAATAAGAGTTTTGGTAAGAAATATTCATAATTAAAATTAGTGACTTACCTCTAATCAAATAAAGGATGTCAGTTGTCTTATATGGTATTTCGTAGAAGTTTATTTTTATAATTCCAATTGTACATGTTTCTCACGCGTAGAACAAATGACTTTTTTGGGACTTCTTTTGTAATTTTAATCATTGTTCCCCTCACACATAATTAATCGAATGACTTTTTGGGAATTTTGAAAATATTGACAACCCCTATTTTAAAAAACTTTCTGAAATAGTATATATAACCTATGCTAAAACTTTCTTCTTGTAGTCCTGCTTTTCTAATTTTCTCAAAGCAATATCACGTGTGTTTAAGGGTACAGTTGCCAGCAATTGTTAGAAAATCCTTAAACTTGACTCGACTCGAAAATTTGGTAAAGTTATATAACTCGAGGACTCAAATAAATTTCGACGAACATTAGGTCAAGTTAACTCGAGAACACAAATAAATTTCGACGAACGTTAGGTTAAGTTAACTCGAAGACTCAAATAAAACTTTACTTGGGGCAGTGATGTAGTGAATAATTGAAAATATATATTTTATAAAAATATATAAATTTTATTTAAAAATTGGAAAAAAAAAATTTTATATATATATAATAAGAGGGATATATATATTAGTAAAATAGATTAGTTTAATATTTTTTAAAAGATGGATAACTTTATCCCACTAAATTATTACATATAAGGGTAGTTATGAACCATGATTGCATTTTCTTAGCAAAATCTAGAGTCGGTTAAACAAGTAAATCTATCAGCATTAACAATCATTTGAAATTAGTAATCAATTTATTATAGGTATAATAACTAATTATTGAGTACATTAGGCAAATATTTCAGATGGGTAATGACTTAATTAGCTAGGTAATTTATTAGGCTAGAGTAGCTATACACTCTAGTTCACATCATGTTGCCAATGTCCAACTTAGTGTAACTCCCAAAAGTGCATGTCGCTAAGTGAAGATGTGTGTGAAAGTCAACGGATCAGAAAAGTCAAAGAAGCAAAAGAAATCAATGGTAAAAGATTGCACATAATGACTCGTATTTTTTAGGGGGCCTTAATAGTTTCTAACAATCTCAAAATATCGCAATAACTTTCTTGTTGTGTAGAGCTCGTCAAGTAGATAGAAAAAGATGGCTCATTTGTCAAAATCGGATCTATATCGAGCTCGAAATCAGAAAAAAAAGAAGTCAATTGCGGCCAACCGGTGGTCAAGTTTGAAATTTTTGAGTTTAATTTGAATTATAAGTTTTACTTAAAACAAAATTCTTCATAATTTTTTCCTATAAAAGCACTATTTAGAAAATCATTAATCATGTCTTCCTGATTCAATTTTTCATCTTTTTGAAGAGTGAAAAATCTTAAGCCTTTTTATCCTTCTATCTCTTATGTTTTAATTTTCAAAACAAGAAGGGATATCTATTGTTTCTTTCATTCTTCAATTTCCATTAATTCAATTTTAAGGGATTTTTGTTAAAGAAAGATATATTTATCAGTTTCTTCAAAAATTCAACTTTGTACTTTTTGGAAGAGAACCCATCTTTAGATTTTGCCACTTCCTATTTCCAGTACTTCTTAGTTATATCATTGTCCCTCAGGTTGGATTTTCTTAGTGGGTTTTAGACGAGAAGAACCTTTCCTAAGTTTTTGCCTTTATGAAAAATATTAGAAAATTAATTTTTAGATCAACAAGGTTTCTCTTTAGTCCAATTTAAAGAAAGATAGTTTTATATACCTTTTCTAAAAAATTAATTCTTAATTTTGAGAAAAGAAGAGCTCTTCCTCATATTTTGCCCTTTTTGAAAAAAAAATTATAAAACAAATTCCTTGATCAAAAAGGTTTTTTATTATTTCCTATTGTTGTTCGAGTGCTTGTTTATTTAAGCACGTAGTTGCTCGAGGATTTGAGTGTTGATCATCGTTGGTAAAGAGGAAAAACAACCCTCTTTGAAATAGGAAAAACAACCCTTTTTAAAAGAACTATGATTTTTTAAGCTCTTTTAAAGAGAGATGTTTTTCATTTCAAAGAGCAACAACCTCCCCTTTTTTCTTTTCCTCCAATCCTTCTCTCTCTCTCCCCATATTCATTTGCAACAACAAAGCAGTTGCTCTTTGCTAATCTTCTAAGGAGCAATGCAAAACACAGCCTAAGTGATCATCTCTGCATTTTGCTACATTTTTTAAAAATTTTGAACCAAGCCAATTTGGAATTTCTTCAATAAACCTTGGAAGCATCCCCGAGCTCACAAGGCACAAGCCAAGTCCAACGTTTTATTTGTGGCTAAAGTTATATAGTCAAATTGGCCAAATATCTATAACCAGTGGTAGAACCAGGATTTTCATCCAGCTGGGGCGTAAAATTAGATTTAACTTTTTTATAAATTATATACATATAAATTACTTAATAATTATTTATTTGTAAAATATAATTTTCACCCAAATTGCATACAAAAAAGGAACTTTTCATTAACAAGATATTGATAGTTATATATCATTCATCTATAAAAAATTAATCTCCAAAAATCATTGACAACGGTAATAAAGATTTTTGCTAAGGCAATTTCACTCGACGCTTTGTCATATTTTGAAAGTATTTAACGATCATATCATTCTCGACGCTATCAAATATATCTTTCTCAATACATGTAACCAAGCAATCACTCATTCATTCATCTCTCATTTTATTAAAAAGCCTAGTCATGAGAAAATGCAACAAAGAAAATGCTCTTTCAATAGTAGCAATGGCGACCAGAAAAACTAATGTTAGTTCTTATGAACAAATAAATCAAATCATACACAACATATTTTTTAGTATTCACCAACTTTCTCGTAAAGTCACTAATACCATCCAAATTCGAAAACTCTTCGTTCAATTGCATATCCATAATGTAAGTCTTAAGCTGACCTTCAAGAACCATATGATCTACTTTTGAAATTTCTAGTGGATAAAATTGTGCGAAGCGCAACAATTTTTTCTCATCAAAAGCTAAAAATAAATTTTTTGGATTCAAGCAGGTCATACAAAGAAGCAATTATGTGTTTACTTCAGTAAAACAAGTATTAAGCTCTTGTAGTTGCATGTCAATAACTATATAGAAAAACTCAACACAATAGTGATGTAGATTTATCATTTCTCTGACTCTACGACGTGGTCGTCTATGTATTACAAACTTATCATTCATATTCGGAACAATAATATCATACATTGTACATAATAAAATAATTTTGGTGATGATAGAATATCATTCACTATCCCTCATTACTTGCAATCTTCGCTTTGGTAATTCTACATACCAAGTGTATGGCATTCACAATGTCTTGCTCTTTTTGTTGCAATGCCTTTGATAAATCTCGAGTGATTAACAAAATCTCCTTCATTATATATAGAGTGAATGTAAAATCAAAAGTGTACATGGTATCTATTAGAAAGTTTGCTTTAGCTTTTTGTTGAAGAAGTTCATCATCTACATTGATAAACTCAAGAACTTAAATCACTGCAGGGAACATGAGAATCAAGTTAGCCAATATATCTAAATGTGTACCCCAACGTATTTCACTAGCCCTTTTAAGGCTAGTTTCTTGATTTTTTCCCCTTTCCAGTCGACTTTTTGCTACTCTTAATTACTTCTTTCACAATTTTAGCTTGTTCCTCTCGAAGAAGTTCTGTACGCTTGCATGATCCCCCAAGCATATTTACTATAAAAGTGATCACTTCGAAGAAGGTTGCAATTGATTTGTGATGTTGTGCAACATTGACAATTGTCAACTAAAGTTGATGAGCAAAACAATGGATATAAAGTGCATATTCATTCTCTTTCAAAAAAAGTGTTTTAAGCCCATTAAATTCTCCTTGCATATTACTTGCCCCATCATAACCTTGATCGCGCAATTTTTCAATACTCAAATTAAACTTCGAAAATAATCATTTAATCCCTTCCCTCAGTAATAAAGTCGTTTCACGAACATGTACAGATCCAATGACATGCTCAACTACATAACCCCACTTATCTACATACCGTATACCAACAACTATTTGTTCTTTGATTGAAACATCACGAGACTCATCAACTAACAATGAAAAGAATCTCCAAGATTATTGATGATCACTTTTATGAAAAGAAAGAATCTCCATCAGCTCTATGTATCATTCTATAACATTCTTTTGTAATCAAATGTTTTACTAGGACGAGTGAAGCTAGAGCCATAGTCACCGAGTCCAGGTACCAAGTACAGGAATAAAAGGGCTCCTGAAATATACAAAAAAAGTAATTTCGAGGAAAAAATGAGAAAATTAAAAAATAAAAATAATAAAAAACAGGTTTAAAGCCCCTTTTTTCCGGAATAGACGTTTGTCCACTCTTTTTTTTCATTTTGTCCCAAAAACGTGTTTTGGTCACTATTGCTAGAGCTTGCACTTTCTTTTAAATGACAAGGGACTTATAAAAAGGATAACAACAAAGGAAACATTAATTAGAATTTTTACCAAAATTCTACATTGTTGTGGACGATTTTATTTTCAAACTAACTGAGCCAAGATTGAAGATTCAGAGCCACTAGCTATTTGGACTATGCTGAAGTATTGCCAAGATGTGGAATTTTAAGTTTTATCATTCATAAAGAATACCTCTGTACATTAGAGGTTAGTACAACTCATAAAATCTAATTGCAATCTTTAAAGATAATTATAATCGAATTTATTTTAAACACCCTGTATCACAATTAATATTTCACTTGTAATATAAGCTTACTGGCTCCAGAGAACTTCTGGAAAGCTCCACGGAGCTGGAGCTGGAGCTTCAACGGTTTTGGAGTCTGCATCATCAACTTCGGTCTCACAGTGTTGATGCCCACAAGGATGCGCCACCGATGGCGATGCTGGTGCGGCTGCCGGTGATGGTGTTGGTGCCCACCACATCATTTTTGGCCACACGGTTATCTTCAGCTTCTGGCCGTACGAACTGCAATGTGCGGCAACGCCACAGATGTACCACTTGTTCCCCGGGGTAGCCAATGTTATGACATCACTGCCGCTTGTTAAAACTCCAGAGTTTGGGGATTTGATGCAGTTTGCAAAGCCAGTGCCATTAACTTTAAGCACAGTGTGGCTTCCTTGGTTATAATTAAACACTGTAAATGCCCAAAAAAAAAACAAGAAAATAACTTTAATTAGTAAAAATGTTGAACCTTATTAATATGGCCGCACAGTAAGTTATTGTTAAATCAAAATAAAATGGTGAGTGTGGTAGACAAATAACCTAAAGTGTCGCCAACGAAAAATGTTTTTCCAGCAGCCCAAGCAGCGTAATCGAAATTTATAGTCCAGCCCGCATCGTCTCCCACAATGTACTGGGTCGAAGAGGCGATCGCCGGGAAAACGATCCCGGCAACGAGAATGGCAAAAGCAAGCCTCGTTCTGTTAAGCGCCATCAGAGCTAATTTTGGTTGGTTTTAAGCTCGTATGGCTAAGATGCAGAAGAGGATAGAGAGGAAGGAGCCCAAGAGGAGTATTTATACTACTCTCCTCTTGCAAGAAATTTGAGTGGTAGCTTGATAGGCCGGCTAGGTCGGCATTTGGACACAGCAAAACAAGAGAGTGAGGTGGGACAGTAGTCAAGGGAGATCATTGGTGTTGCCGGAGACCATCTATACAGCACTAAGCCCTTTAGGAAGCTACAAATTGTTGTAACCGCTACTAAGGCTGCGTTTGGCATAGCTGTTTGTCAGCTCCTTGATAACTTCCTGCAAGTACGATTTACCTATTCTAGCAGCTATCTCCCTGCTCTTTGCCAACTCCCTGCTAACTCCTTGACATAGCTATTGGACTATCTTAGTCAACAAGAGGGTTAGTGTGGTTAGCTTTGTTGCAAAAGGATATACTCAAAAAGAGGGTTTTGATTACCATGAGACATGCACTTACTCCCGTGGCCAAACTCATAATTGTTCATTGCTTGCTTGGTGTGGCTGCCATCCACAATTGGTTATTGCACCAATTGGACGTTAACAATGTTTTTCTTCACAATGACTTAGATGAAGAAATTTATATGCGGATACCTCCCGGATTTTCTAAAGGAAAAGAGCATTGTGTTTGCCGCCTTCGTAAGTCCATCTATGGCTTAAAACAAACCTCACAGGATTGGTTCTCCATGCCTTCTTCCTCTCTCATTGCTACTGGTTTCTCTCAATCAAAGGCTGATTATGTTGATGACATCCTCATCGCGGGAAATGATCCCAATACTATTTCTCTCTTAAAAGATGCTTTCCATTAAATGTTCAACATCAAAGATCTCGAACCACTTAAATACTTTCTTGGCCATGTGGTATTCTCTAAAAAGTGTACTCTGTCTTAACCTATTACAAGCGCACAACAAAAATTATAGCACTAGTATAAGGTCGATCTCACAGGGAAGGTCAAAATTTTTGAAAACTTTTATTTGTCTTTAAAGAATAAAGAATGGTTGTTCTAATTAAATTAAGTTCAAGAAAATAAATCTAAATCTTCAAACTTCTAGATCTTGGTCGTCAATCAGTTTCCTTCGATTCTCAGATATCTATGAAAATTAAAATACCGTTACACTATATCTCAATCCTCTAGAATTTCATCGTCAATCAAAAACTAAAATTCTTCAATATAAATTAATACTAATCTACAACTCTCCAGAATTTGAGCGTCAATCAAACACTGAGAAAATTGAAAATGGAAAAGAAAATACCATTACACTAATCTTTCAAACTCAAGATTTTAACTGTAAATTAAAATAAAAAATTATCAGATGTTTACAAAGCAGTCAGTAAATATAAACTAGAAGCAATAAAAAGATCTTTCATCTCTCAGTCACAAGCATCAATTGCTCATAGCTAAGAAACTACGAATACTTTACTTTAATCTTTCAACTTCCGATCACAGTCGTCAATTGCTCTCAAGAAACCTTGGATATCTACACTAAACTACACCAAAGTGATATTCAGGATTTCAGACCTTATTCATCAATTGATGCTGAGAATTCCGTCAATAAGTTTTTCCCTATGTCAGACCCTCTTATTTATAGATCATAAGGGGTCAATTACATTATTCGAATTCTAAACAAAGTAAACTACTAAACACAAAAGGTTCCTAAAATAACTAAAACTTCTAATCTTAATCTTCCTTGCTTTAGAGTAGTAGATGCACGTAGGATTCTTTCATATTTTTCAACAGCAGAGATTTTCAGGATTTCTTTCACCAAGCTTCTCAGATCTGTGGATTAGCAGACTTCTAATTTAAGAGATCTTCTAGTTCTATGCATGGCGGTGCAATCTCTTCACATGAGCAGCAGCAGAAGCATTAATATACAATTATAAAATATGATTGCATTTTTTCTTCATTCAGTACGATTTCTTTCTCATGAATAATCGTATCCTTGCTTCGTGCTAAACCAGTCTTTGAGTGTAACGACCCCGAAAATTAGAACACGAGCCTGACTGCTTTGATTCGCGTGCCCGGCACGGAAACCAAGGTTGATTCAAAAACTTTAGGGTTATATTAGTTTAAATAATGTGGCACTGTGGTGAGATGAGATCACGTGTGAAATTTCATCTAGATCCGAGATGTGTAGAGGGTAGGTGGAACACGTTGCGCAGAAGCAACTGTGTTCATGCTTCACACCGGAACAGATGCCAAGGGCAAAACAGGGATTCTGAGTTGAGAGGTAGCTTATAGAGGAAGGAAGGGGAGACAAGAGAGGAGAGACTTCCACCCTTCTTCTCCTTCATCCCCTGCCCTAATTGCTCCATAGGTTGGAGATTGTGCTAAGAAGGTGTGAAAGAGATCCTTTGAGAGAGAAGAAAAGGGGTTAGCAAGAGAGAAGATGAGGGATTTCTAAGCTAGAGTAGCTAGACCAAGGTGATTGAGTTACCTGGGGTTTAAGATTGGTGTGAGAGACCTTGATCTGACGAACCAGAGCTGAAGAGCTTCTCGCCGGACCCGGATCGAGGAGGAGCTCCGAGATCTAGGTTGAAAACCCTCTTCCGAGTCATTGCCGGAAACCCAAGAAACCCTCAAACAAGGTGAGTTGTGTAGGTTAAATAGGGTTAAATGAGTAGTTTAAAGGGTGTGTTTATGATGTATTAATGGTGATTGCACAACCATTAATGGAGAGAGCAAAAATGGAAGGAAGGTGAACTCCATTAATGACAGCTTTGCTGTCATTGGTGATCGATCACCAAAGGGTGGTGATCGATCACTGAGGGTTGGTGATCGATCACCAAGGACTGGTGATCGATCAATCTGTATAAGCCAGAGAGTTGAGAAGTTGAGGCCCGAGGTGGTGATCGATTACCAATGTGGTGATCGATCTACAAAGAGTCTGGTGATCGATCACCAAGGTGGTGATCGATCTACAAGGGTGTTGGTGATCGATCACCAAGGTGGTGATCGATCAATTTGTATAAAAATTAATGTGGACAGAGGGAGGAGTTTTTGAAACTTGCTATGGTGATCGATCACCAAGGTGGTGATCGATCTACAGAAGAGTTGGTGATCGATCACCAAGGAGGTGATCGATCAACCTTGACTGTGTTGAGGAAGAGATATGGAGGTTGGTGATCGATCAACAAGGTGGTGATCGATCTCATCGGTGGTGATCGATCTACATGGGTGGTGATCGATCACTCACCCCTTTTTCTGTCTTGACTTCATGAAGTAGACACCGATATCTAGTTCTCCGACATTCCTAACACTTAATGTACTGTGCATATGGTACAGGATAAACCCTGACACGTCGAAAAAGCTTTGGTTTTGCTTAGAAGATAAACTGACCTGAGGTAGGGGAAAATTCAACTTAAAGTGTATCTAAATTTAATTGCATGATATCTTAACATCGTATTCTATCTCTGATTTTCGAAAGCATGCCTGCATATGCATTAAACTCTGATTCCCGTATTCTGATATCTGTTTATGTTCTTTGCATATGCTCTGATAATCTGATTCATGAGGTAATAAGTATGTATTTGATTTGAGGTTTAATATTCAGACGATCCCCACCGACTCGGCGGTATATCCGTTTCTTGCACAATGTGCAGTTGCTTGAAATTCCTCGGCAAAATATGCACTCCATGTGTGGGGCATTTTGCATTCACTGAAATTGTTCATTGAGCGACGATTGGTTGGGGTTTCCTATCGGCGCAAATCGCTACCACGTGATATATATACGGAGTTACTTAAGTTAGAGATATGTATGATTTAAGTCATTTAAATCTAATAAGCATAACATCTTGCTAATTAGAAGTTACATTTACTTTTGCGATTATGCATTACGATTTCTGCATGTTTGAGCATCAATCTATATCGGTTCGACTTTGTTTCACTTATCGATCTAAGATATATTAGCAATCATGTTTAATAATTTAGATATTAATTAATTGAAATTCTTCTACTCAGCTAGGATGTAGCTCACCCTGCTTTCTGAAATCTTTTAGGTTCTGAGGCTGCAGTGCCCGGCACCGAGAGTGACCCGGATTATCGACCGGATCCCGAGGCCGAGGCGCATTTATTTAGGAGACAGACATTCAAAGCGAGTTTTATCCGTAGGGTATTGATGCACATTTTGTATTTTTGATCTTTTGATTCGTGTGCCTGGTGGCCACCTTTGTATAAACGTATATAGTTCTCGCATTTACTTATTTTATGTTAGTCCACATCCCATTTCGAACCACTATCGGAACCATTGTTTGGGTGATGTCGTCCATCACCGATGGTTCTTCTTGGTTCCTTTTGGGAATGTGTGTCTTTCCATTTACTATTATTGATGTGTGTTTAGTGTAGAAATTGTTTGACTCAGATCATCTACTGCCGGATGTGTCCACCTAGCTTCCGCTATATGCGCGGACACGTGTGATCGATCCGGGATCATCCAGAGCATGGTCCTAACGGTACGGGTTTCTGGAAACGGAAATCCGGGCTGTTACAGTTGGTATCAGAGCCTATGACTTTAGGTTGAACGGTGGGTTCATAACGGGTTGTTTTCACAATCTATGTACTGATCAATGTTGGTGTCTTTACAATGATGCATCAAGATGGGCCCTAAGTTCGAGGAGGGCATAGTGGAGGTAGAGCAGATGCAGAGAGATTCCCCAGGATGTGCTGAGGTCACGTCAGCGGGGCTTAGAGTTTCTCTCAAGAATTAAATGTGAAGTGGGACCAAGAGGAGGAAGAAGAAGAAATGAGGAGAGGATGGAGCAGGTGTTGGAAGCATTAGCTACCAACGTTGCTCAACAAACAGCTGCGTTGGCTCAACAGGCAGCTAGACCACCCCATCAGCCTAGTGGGTTTTGGAGTTTAGGAGAATGAGACCTCCTCACTTCTCGGGTCAACCGGATCCCATAGAGGCGGAAGGATGGATTGAAGAGATGGAAAAGCTCTTCGAGGTACTACAATGTAGTGATGAGGAGAAAGTGCGTTGGGCCACTTTCAAACTTGATGGTGACGCCGACCATGGTGGAAGTCGTGTCACAAAATCGACAAAGAGAATTCCTCACACTCCTTGGACATGGGAGGAGTTCACGGAGGTGTTTTACCACAAATACTTCAAAATTGTGAGGCATCGTGGGAAGTGAAGTTTATAGAATTGAGACAAGGCGCCATGTCGGTGAGAGACTATGGAGCAGAATTTGACAGGTAGGCTAGGTTTGCTCCTCAGCCTGTAGCCACAGAGTTGATGAGGGGCAGAAAGGTTCAACTTGGCCTTAGACAGAATGTATGACGCCGCCATGTGGGAAATGGAGACGATGAGGGAGTCATGGCCAAGGCTCTCATAGTCAAGAGGAGAACCAAAAGCAATTTTCTTGGAGGGACAAGCGGAGAGAGAGACCGTTTCAAGGGCAATCTCAGGACACAGAACAAAACAAGAGGGCTAGGTTTGCTAGACCTCCGAGATACCCTACACACTCTCGACCGGCAATATCTTCGGGTCCTAGTTCCTACCAGAGGGCGGCAGCACCTACGCCTTCTAGATCATTCGGCATCACCGGATCTTCCGGTAGTGGGGCCTCAGACCTTCAAGGATCTCATCCTTTACTCCGGCCGTGATTTGTGCAAAGTGTGGGAAACCACACAAGACGGAGGATTGTAGGAGAGATACCGGGGCATGCTTCAGGTGTGGCAAGATGGGCCACTTGGTTAGGAGTTGCCCTGAGGAGAGTAAGGAGCGGGCAGGATCGGTATCAACACAGAGATCATCTCGACCAATAGTCCACGGTCGAGCTTATGCCGTCACCGCATCCGATGCTCTGACATCGAATGATGTCATCCAAGGTATGATTTGAGATTCAATGAATGTGGTTTAGTGATATAATGAATTAAGAATTTTGAAAAATATAGAAATTGTTGAGTAATTATGATGTAAATAGTATATGTATGCATGCATAGTTAAGACGTTGAGATAACATTGAAATTGGCGTATAGGTGAACTGAAATTGTATAGGAGTTGCGACATTTGCTTTCACAGAGCACGAGCCTTGATAGATCCAGGCTCTACGCACTCTTTCATCCGACCTCAATTTACTAAGAAATTGGGTGCCACTCCAGAACAGTTAGACTTTATTTTGACGGTGTCAGTTCCCACGGGTAATACTGTGAACGCACTCACCGTGTGCAAGTCAGTGATAGTGGCAGTGGAAGAACACCACAAACAGATTTGATTCTTGGATATGAAAGGATTTGACGTCATTATGGGAATGGATCGCTATCGCTGCATCAAGGCAAGTGTGGATTGCCTTCAAAGATAGTGGTTTTTCGTCACCTAAGCGACGATCATTTAGATTCCTTGGGAAAAATCTAAGGTGGCCCTAATATCCGCGATTCGGGCGGAAAAGATGATGAAGAATGGTTGCAGCGGATATGTGGCTTTTCTACAAGAACAACGGGAAGAAACAAATGTGCTATCCGATATTCACGTCGTGTGTGAGTATCCCGATGTATTTCCGGAAGAATTGCCTGGATTACCACTAGTTAGAGAGGTTGAGTTTGCAATTAATTTAGCTTCGTGCACGTAACCGAAGATCTAAGGCTCTGACGGATGGCTCCAACAATTGCAAGAGTTGAAGGAACAACTGCAAGAACTGCTTGACAAGGGATTTATTCGGCCAAGTGTGTCTCCTTGGGGAGCACCGGTGTTGTTTGTCCGAAAGAAAGACGGTTCAATGCGCTTATGCATTGATTATCGGCAGTTGAATAAGTTGACGATTAAGAATCGTTACCCGCTTCCTAGGATCGATGATCTATTTGATCAATTGCAAGGAGCGAGGTTCTTTACGAAGATTGACTTGAGATCAGGTTACCATCAATTACGGGTCAAGGCTGAAGATGTGGAGAAGACGGCGTTCAGAACCAGATATGGGCACTATGAGTTCTTAGTTATGCCATTTGGATTGACGAACGCACCCGCATCATTTATGGACCTGATGAATCGTATATTTAAACCACACTTGGACAAGTCGGTGGTTGTTTTTGTAGACATTCTTGTCTATTCCAAGACAAAGGAGGAACACGAAGAACATCTACATGTGGTTTTGCGGACCCTTAGAGAACACAAATTATACGCAAAGCTCGGCAAGTGCGAGTTTTGGTTGAACCAAGTGAGTTTCTTAGGCCATATCGTCTCCGCAAAGGGTATAACGGTAGATCCCACAAAGATCGAGGCGGTTGTGAATTGGGAACAGCCTAAGACAGTGACAGAGGTCCGTAGTTTTCTTGGTTTGGCAGGGTACTACAGGCGGTTTGTAGAAGGATTCTCTAAACTATCGAGTCCGCTTACTCAGCTCACAAAGAAAAGTGCTAAGTTTGATTGGACGGAACAATGCGAGAAGAGTTTCCAGGAATTGAAGACGCGCCTAACTACAGCACCAGTGCTAGCTATACCTTCTGGCAGAGGAGGCTTTGCTATCTACAGCGACGCATCGCATAGTGGGTTAGGTTGCGTCCTCAACCAGCACAAGAAGGTTATCGCATATTGCTCTAGACAACTGAAGGAGCATGAAAAGAATTATCCGACTCATGACTTAGAGTTGGCTGCGGTAATCTTTGCCTTGAAAGTTTGGAGGCACTACTTATACGGTGAGACATTTGACATCTACACCGACCACAAAAGCCTAAAGTACTTGTTTACACAAAAGGACTTGAACATGCGACAGCGCAGGTGGATGGAGTTCTTAAAAGATTACGATTGTTCCATCCAAGATCACCGAAAAGCCAATGTGGTGGCGGATGCTTTGAGCAGAAGTCTTCACTCAGCACATTTGATCACCGAGTGCAAGGTGGCATTTATTGGAAGACCCGCCCTATGTGATACGTTGATTGATGTTAAGGGTTCGTGTACTTTGATGGCCACCATTGTGATACGCCCACTTTGTTTGACAATATACGAACTCCAAATGGTCGATGACGAACACATGACGATTAGAAGAGATGTGATCAATGGGATAAGGCCTGATTTTTCTATTAAGGATGATGGCACCTTGCTATTTCGAGATCGGACATGCATACCGGATACAAAAGATCTAAAGGACACAATTTTGGAAGAAGCGCGATAAATCTCGTATGCTATACATCCGGTAGCACCAAGATGTACCAAGATCTCAAACGAAGTTTTTGGTGGAGAGGATTAAAGAAGGATGTGGCGAGTATGTTTCCGGTGTTTGGTCTGCCGAAGTGAAAGTAGATCATCGGAATCCAAAGAAAGTTTGTTACAACCCTTGCCAAGATTACGAGTGGAAATGGGAAGCCATTTCTATGGACTTTATTCTAGGATTACCGAGTACCGAGAAAGAACAATGCAATTTGGGTTATTGTTGATCGTTTGACGAAATCAGACACTTTCTACCGTGACGGACTACAATCACACCAATAAACTAGCCGAGTTATATTTGAAAGAAATAGTTCGATTACATGGAATACACCGTCGTCATCGTGTGTGATAGAGATCCTTCAGATACGTCGCTTTTGGCGACGGTTTCAAGAAGGCATGGGTACAAAATTGAGTTCAACCGTTTCATCCTCGCATGATGGGCGATGAGAGAGTGAACCAGATCATAGAGGATATGTTTGCGAGCATGTATGTTAGACTTTCATGGCTCATGGGATCAGCACTTACCTCGATCGAAGTTCACAGTACAATAACTATCGATCGAGCATTGGGATGGCACCTTATGAAGCCTTATATGGACGTCGATGCAAATCTCCATTGAACTGGGAAGAAATCGGCGAGAAGCTTGTCTTGGGACCAGAAATGGTAGATAGTACCATTGAAACAGTAAGAGTAATACGTGAAAGGTTGAAGATGGCCCAAAGTCGCCAAAAGAGCTATGCCGATCTTCACCGAACACAAGTGGAATTTCAGGTATAATCAATTACATTAATGATGTGACCATGGTTAAAACTAAACTACAAAGGAATTGACCTTGTTTTCGTGTTGAGACAAGGTGTTTGTGAAAATTTCACCAATCATACGCCATGCTTTGGGAAACGCGAAGCTAAGTCCCCTGCACATTGGACCATTTGAAGTACTTGGACGGGTTGGCGAGGTAGCATATCGGATCGCCTTACCATCATAGCTAGCATGCATAACGTATTCCACGTATCCATCTTTGCGCCATTACGTACGCGATCCGACTCACGTCTTGGATTTCCAACCGATAGAGCTTCAGGAAGATATGACGACGATTGAGGAACCGATTGCTATTTTAGTTAGTCGACATCAAGTCCTGCGGACTAAATTAATCCCGCTGGTACTAGTTACGTGGAGAAATCATTCCGACGCCAAAGCTACTTGGGAGAGAGCAACCGAAATCCGTGAATGATGATCCGATCTGCTCACCGATGAGAAGGTAAGTCTCAGTACTTCATCTAGAAATTCGTTGCCGTGATTATAAATTGGTGTGTGAGCATATACTTGAGGAATTTCTCTTTTTGGAACACTTTATATGGCGTGTATGAATCAGTAGTCTCAAAATCCAGACCGTCAATATTAGGGAGATTGAACAGATGAAATGTGGTGTTCCTATCAGCCGTGATCGATCTACACCAAGCTGGTGATCGATCACCAATAGGCAGTGATCGATCTACACCCAGTGGTGATCGATCTACAAGAGGACGTGATCGATCACCAAGGGCTGGTGATCGATCAATGAAGCGGGTTGGAACTTAAAGATTCCTTGGTGATCGATCACCAAGAGGCCGTGATCGATCACCAATGGGCGTTAAGTTATAAGAGAGGGGGAGTCCGAAGGGTCATTGCAACATCGCAACTGCAAGAGACCAAAGGGGTTTTCGACTTCCGACCTTCCCCAACCATTTTCCGACTATTCTCCGGCTATTTCGCTCGCTCCCTACCGATTTGAGTGTGGCCCTCATTCACCGGTAAATCCTCCATTTCCTTGATCTTTGATTCCTTTCTTCGCATTTAAACCCGAATCTATACCATGGGACCACGCACGAAGAATCCTTCGCGTAAGGTACCCACGCCCTGGCTCGACTGCATCGCCCATCACGCTTCCGCTTCCCTCACGTCTGCAAGCACCCATGGCACCGGCCGACCTCCCACTATTGAGCGTGAAGTCCCTAACGCCTGGTGGGCTTCCAAACCTTCCTACCGAATACGTTTTGTGTCCTCACTATATGAGAACCGACCAAATGGCTTGGGCCAAGGGTTACATACAAAAGCTAGGGCTTAAACCCTTACTCGCGCCTTCCATGACCATTATCGCCACGACAGCGGCTTTTCTTTCAAAACCTCAAATGGGGTGATAGTCGCCATCGACTCGTCACAACCATCGATGGCCTTGAATATAAATTCAACCATTTCCATGTCACGGCGGCACTTCAATGCCCGTCCGCGTACCTTGAGACCAGTGGCCTCGAGCCTCCTTACGTCAAGGAGGTACCCTATGCCGATGTGGTCACCAAGATGACCCAAGGCCAACACGGTAGGGGCCAAGCCATTTCTAGGGCCCAACTACCTGACCGGTTGTGGATGCTTGATACCTACATCAAGTGTGCCCTCAACCCCTTCCTGCACAAGTCCTCACGGACTGGAGTAGTGCAACAGGCACTATTCTCTCACTATGAGAACCGCCGTTCTCTATGGCGATTCGGTCATTGATGGCATCATAAATGCCAATGACACGATGTTCACGAAGGCGATCCGAGCGAAACAGATCCCCTATGCACGCCTCGTCACCAAGCCCGTAGAGCAGTATGCTGCCCTACGCGAGGCCTACGTCTTGGCTCCTCACGAGCCTCGTTTGGAGAACAACACTAGGGTCTTTCATCTGAAAGACTGGACAAAGAGCTACAACTTGTTGGTTAGCGTCTTCAGGAGGAGGAGGAGGAGGCGGCCGCCGTTCTCCCCGATGTAGCAGACGGTTGATCCCCGATGTGCCGCGACCACACGGAGGACGAGCCACCACAGACCTAGCACCCCGAGCCATCCGTCCGACCAGCCCTGTTCCACCCTGCCGACGATTCACGCACCGCCTCTCCCCACCGTCTTCCTCCGGCGGCGTCAACTGCGATGCTTGCGAGTTGGTGGAGAGCAATCGCCGCATCCACGTGAGGCGGATGGCGTTGAGGCGTTCAGAGCAGATGCATTGTCGTGGACTATCACGCGGTATGCATGAGCTAGTCATGCAAAGACCTCTATGCCACGACGCCCACGCCGATGATCGCGCCCGCACAGGTGGATCCACGCGACTATCATTCAGCCAGGCGTCCCAGCAGACAGACGCCTGATCACGCCGGCCCATCCGATGTCCCCGCAGGTATTACCATGCTATCATACCTAGTAGTTAATTGAATGTGTACATTCTATTTATATTCATTGCATGCCTCATAAATTCTGTTAAAACTTTCATTTTTTTTTTCATGCCTGATATATGTATAAACTCCGTAGGTGTTTTAATTACCCTGCATGACCCGTAGACCAAATTTCTGTATTAGTTTGGCATGTGAGTTTTAGAACTACAAAGCCCTGAATGCGCCTCTTAGACATTTTCGAGGACGAAAATTCCTAAGGGGGGGATAATGTAACGACCCCGAAAATTAGAACACGAGCCTGACTGCTTTGATTCGCGTGCCCGGCACGGAAACCAAGGTTGATTCAAAAACTTTAGGGTTATATTAGTTTAAATAATGTGGCACTGTGGTGAGATGAGATCACGTGTGAAATTTCATCTAGATCCGAGATGTGTAGAGGGTAGGTGGAACACGTTGCGCAGAAGCAACTGTGTTCATGCTTCACACCGGAACAGATGCCAAGGGCAAAACAGGGATTCTGAGTTGAGAGGTAGCTTATAGAGGAAGGAAGGGGAGACAAGAGAGGAGAGACTTCCACCCTTCTTCTCCTTCATCCCCTGCCCTAATTGCTCCATAGGTTGGAGATTGTGCTAAGAAGGTGTGAAAGAGATCCTTTGAGAGAGAAGAAAAGGGGTTAGCAAGAGAGAAGATGAGGGATTTCTAAGCTAGAGTAGCTAGACCAAGGTGATTGAGTTACCTGGGGTTTAAGATTGGTGTGAGAGACCTTGATCTGACGAACCAGAGCTGAAGAGCTTCTCGCCGGACCCGGATCGAGGAGGAGCTCCGAGATCTAGGTTGAAAACCCTCTTCCGAGTCATTGCCGGAAACCCAAGAAACCCTCGAACAAGGTGAGTTGTGTAGGTTAAATAGGGTTAAATGAGTAGTTTAAAGGGTGTGTTTATGATGTATTAATGGTGATTGCACAACCATTAATGGAGAGAGAGCAAAAATGGAAGGAAGGTGAACTCCATTAATGACAGCTTTGCTGTCATTGGTGATCGATCACCAAAGGGTGGTGATCGATCACTGAGGGTTGGTGATCGATCACCAAGGACTGGTGATCGATCAATCTGTATAAGCCAGAGAGTTGAGAATTTGAGGCCCGAGGTGGTGATCGATCAATCTATATCGGTTCAGCTTTGTTTCACTTATCGATCTAAGATATGTTCTGCAATCATGTTTAATAATTTAGATGTAAATTAATTGAAATTCTTCTACTGAGCTAGGATGTAGCTCACCCTGCTTTCTGAAATCTTTTAGGTTCTGAGGCTGCAGTGCCCGGCACCGAGAGTGACCCGGATTATCAGCCGGATCCCGAGGCCGAGGCAGACGACGAGGAGACAGACGTCCAGGCGGACGAGTTTTATCCGTAGCCTGGGTATTGATGCCCGACATTTTGTATTTTTGATCTTTTAGATTACTGTGTGCCTGGTGGCCACCTTTGTATAAACGTATATAGTTCTGCATTTACTTATTTTATGTTAGTCCACATCCCATTTCGGAACCACTATCGGGAACCATTGTTTGGGTGATGTACGTCCATCACCGATGGTTCTTCTTGGTTCCTTTTTGGGAATGTGTGTGTTTTCTTTCCATTTACTATTATTGATGTGTGTTTAGTGTAGAAATTGTTTGACTCAGACTACCGCTGCTCGGATGTGTCCACCTAGCTTCCGCTATATGCGCGGACACGTGTGATCGATCCGGGATCATCCAGAGTATGGTCCTAACGGTACGGGTTTCTGGAAACGGAAATCCGGGCTGTTACATTGAGAGTCTTCTATAGAATCGTAGTTACGATTCCTTCTTTTCTTCTTCAACACACGATCGTTCGTGATTACAATTGGACTGATGACTAGTTCTTGAAGTACGATTGGGATCATACGTACGTGCGATCATTGTGACAACCCGAATTTTTTCAACATAATTTTCTTAGATATGTATAATTTTTTTATTTTTTTTTCAACTCTAAACCAACTAGGACAACCCGGACCGCCAGATAGCAGTACACAATCTGATTACAAAACACTTGGTACATCCACACTTAAGCGGAATTCAAAGCAAATAATCACTTAACAAGCAATTGTCATTATGGCAAAAGTAGAAATCTCCATTTCTATATAAAACATCTAAAGGAAAATAACCAAAATAAAATCACCGGTGATGGCCGCAGTGGCGTACAAAATGTATATATAATACAAATTCTAATTCTACGAAGTTTCGTGAATATACCAAGTCTAAAGTCCAAAGGTTACTAGACCAAGTCCCCAAAGTCAAAGATTTACAGGATCGTCTTCAAGCCTAATCCAGATCTGTACATGTGACGTATAGTCAGGGTGAGCTAACAGTCTAAGCTCAATAGAGGAAAACTCAATACAAAAATCATATCTTATCAAATCAAAGCATATGTTCAATGACTGAATATAAAAGCAATTTTCATATCAAATACAGAATTTAAAATAATACTGAGTTTGAAATCATAACTAAAACGTGTCAAATCAGAAAAACAGACATATCACGTCATAAAGTAAAACCTATCATGTCAGAAAATAAAACTGTGTCATGTGTGTACGGATACCCGTCGTACCGGTCCAAGGGATGCACAGATAACCCGCCTTCGCTGTCCAAGGGTGTCAAAGTTCACAATTCAAGAATACATAGATAACCCACCATAGCGATCCAAGGGTGTGCGTATAACCCGTCGTAGTGATCCAAGGGTGTAAAAGTTCACATTCATTACAGTATTCGGAGTTCAAATTAATAAATTCTAAAACGTGTCATATCAGTAGAGTCATAAGCCCAAACAGAATGAATCAGATCAAACAGAACGAAATAAATCAAATAGAATGAATCATATCAAAGCATAATTAAACAAAACAAGTTAGATTAAAACAGAACTAAATAGAATGAGTCGGATCAAGACAGATCTAAACAGAATGAGTCGGATAAAAAAAGAACCAAACAACATGAATCGGATTGAAACAGAACTATACAGAACAAGTCGGCTCAAAACAGAACTAAACAGAATGAATCATGTCATAAGCAGGAAAAAAACAATCAGATCAAAAATGAAAACAAAACGAATCAGATCATATGCAGAAATAGAACGGAAATAGAGTAGATCATAACGGAAATAGAATCATATCAGAACAGAAGCAGAGCATATCAAAAAAAGAATAAATTAGAACGTTAGAATATCAAAATATCCGAGCAAAGCATCCTATAGCGGGAACACATCATATAATGGAGACAATAGATAATGAACAAAGTAGATAACGGAAACAAGGCATCAGGTCAAATATCATATCAAAGCATATGACTCAAAGTTAAAAATATAATCGTGCATTGAAATTCCCCTATCTTAACCTTAAAGTTGTGCGAAGTAAAGCAAAGTCTTATTGATAGCTTCCCTTCCTTAATCTATATCACAATTATGATGATGTATTAAGGATTGATCTTAACTACTAATAACTTTATCGTATTTAAGTATTTTCTCAAAATCGAGGCAAAAATGGGCAAATTCGTACCAACTCGAAACTTGACCCAACTTCCCGCTCACTTTTGACCTTAAAATATTTGAATAATCAAATTATTAATTCACAAAATTTATAGGTCTTGTTATCCTCTTTCCAATGCTATGAGAGTAGTGTCAATCGGACTTTGGAGTAAAGAGTTATGGCCAAAATACCAAAGTTGTATCGGCACTTCAGTCAAAATCGAACGATCGATTTTTCCAAGGCAAAAATTTCGAATGATCGATTTCCCCAAAAAAATTTACACTATCAAATCCAATCGATCGATTTTTCAAACTGATCGATCGGTTTTGATAGATCCAAAACCCTTCAGGCTTCTTCTTTCTTGCCCCGAATTAATCAAAACTCGTTTACACGCATCCCAACCAACCATAAATCCATACTAAACTAATTCCAACCAAATTAAATCAAATCTCACCATCTAATCACATGCACACATGCTCCACGGCAACCGAAACTGATGGATTTGACGCGAAACCCTCTTTCCTTCCTTGCAATTGCAATCGTAACAAAACGAAAAAGAATCGACAATTCAATCCTCTGGATGCACGCGAAATCCGCGACAACGAACCACACAAGCACAAAGGACTTTGCGAGCTCGATGGACACTCAGATTTTGAAATCAAAGCAAAAGAGGGTTTGGGAGTTTTATCATGTTCTTTGTCACACTCGTGGATTGTTTGGATCGTAATTGTGCCAAAACACTCGATATGCTCGTGAAATAAAGAATCAAAGAAGAAACTTTGCGAGGAAGATCTACAACTTCGGATCTTGGAAGCGAAGGGAATGCGGGTCTTTCTCTCAAATTCACCCTCTTTTTCTCTCAAGTTTCCAAACGAGTGAAACTTCTTTGAGAAGTTTCACATATATATAGCGGGGTTTGTTTCGGTGTCAAGCATGCACACCGTGAGTCAGTGCACGAGTTTTCTATCAAAGGCCAAAAATGGTCAAATCTTCACTTATCACTAAACATTTTTACCAACGATGCTCTCATGGATTTTTGTGTAACAATTTCAATTCGGTACCTATACTGTTCACACCACATGCATTTTTCTAATTTATTTATTTCAAAACCTTATCCACTTAACTTAAAGGGTCTAACTTAGGTGGTAAGCAGGTACACTATGACCAGTGTACGGGCCCTTAGGAAAGAGCCCTAAAATACCATTTCATACATGACCCTTTGGCACAAACATGTATTTCTTAAAATAAATATTTCAAATATTCAAGGCGCGTATTATACGCCATGTTAGGCACACACAACTAATTGGGCGTATTTGGGTTTTCTTCTAAGGGGGTCAATTCGATGTTAAGCTATGACACCGCAAAAGTGTGTTAGCCTTATCCACTTGAAAGTGCCTTGGTTCTGGTGTGAAGCTCACACACCCCAGTGAAGTCTTAGCTCACCTACCAAAGGCCAAAAGTTGTCTCAAATAGTTGGCCCGATCTGTGACGATCCGACTTTTACAATCCTTAAAGGTATAGGAAAGGCCGATTCATCAACTTATTGATTTCTCAATAAGTCGTAACAAACAGAAGCCGACAGCATAAGCATAAGACAAGACAGAAGCATAGCGAAAATAAGCAAGAACAAAAGCTCATTCAAAATAATATATCACCATGAGGAACTAGGAAGAACCACCGGTGATGGCCAATCCAACACCTAAAATAGTGGTTCCTAATGATGGTTCCTCATGTGATATCCAAAAAGACAAAACAATGGCCTAGGGCTCAAAATTCAATTAATTCTAAACCAAAAGTACCAAAAGTATAAATCTAGATCAAGGGAAGAATTCTTCCGCTATGGTCTCTAATTCCTCCTCAGGAATTGTGACGACCCGACTTTTCTAATCCCTATGGTATAGGAAAGGCCAGTTCATCAACTTATTGATTTCTCAATAAGCCGTAACAAACAGAAGCCGACAGCATAACAAAAACTAAAAACAGAGGCAAAGCATAGAGTAAGCAAAGACAAAGCTTTAACAAAATAATATATCACCCTAAGGAACCAGGAAGAACAACCGGTGATGGCCAATCCAACAACTAAAATAGTGGTTCCTAATAATGGTTCCTCGAGTGATCAAAAAGATAAAACAATGGCCTAGGGCCTAATATTCAAAGAATAATTCTAACAAAAGTACCAAAAAGAAGTAATCTAGAATAAAGGGAAAAACTCCTCTGTAAGCGTATCCAATTCCTCCTCAGGAATATAATCGGATTCCTCCAGATCCTCAGATCCTAGGTCAGTCTCAGCACTTGTAACGTATAATCGAGGGTGAGCTAACAACAAAGCCCAATAGAGGAAACATGTCTATTTGCATTTCATTATAAGTAAAGGTTTTTAAAGACAGAAATCGAATCAAATATGGTTTTCAAAAGATGCCTTGCAAACTAAATCTCCAGTTCTAATCATGAGTCAAAACTAATAACATTCATCTGATGTGTTCAAAAACTTCTGAATTAGCATGCTTCTTGTCATAAAATTATAACTTAATTTTATCTCCCAAATTACATATAGCATGAGAGCGGACTACGTTACCGATGGGAAACCCTACTGACCATCGTCATTCATGAACCCATTTTCTGAAGTGCAACAAGCCCCTACGCTATGAGGGAAACTTGCGCCAAAATTTATACCATCAACACGGTTGGTAGAATCTAGGGTTTCTTTCGTATGTACCTCAAATCGAATGCAAATGCTAACTTATATCAAAGCTTGTATACATAACATATTTACTAATTTTTCAGAGTTCTAATTCGAAGTTCACATTCAAAAATAACTGAGGTTCTGAAGTTCTAAAGTTCAAATTTCTGAGTTCTTAGTCATAACAAAGTTTTCCAATTTCTGATTTGTGTCATAATTCAAGGTTCTTATTCATGCTGTGTTAAACAATTATTTCAAAATTATGCTCCTTATCAAACAATCCATACATATAATAGAATGCAAATAAAGTATAAGGTTCCCCTACCTCAACAAAGGCGGTTCCAAAACAAGCAAAAACAATCCTCACAAAGGACTCTCAAATCCAAAACCTACAAAGATTAACACTTACAGTGTTAATATTGGACCAAAAGTCAAACCCGAAAGCTTGCCAAGAAAAATTCGATAAAAATTTCAAAGGCTTGAAACAGGGCAAAATTCGTCCATCGAATTCAAATTCGACCCTCGAATTTCAAAAATTGCCTCAGGCTTGAAAATAAAAAATTAAACCCTCGATTTTCAATTCGATGGTCGAATTCCAAATTCGACCCTCGAATTTTTCCAAGTCTGTGGCTGTTAAATTTTCATCTTCAAACCCCTTTCTTTCTCATAACCACAGCCTGTGTATCTAAAAAAATTACACCATTTTCAACTCTAAGCAAAACATAAATTCAAATAGCATAAAGAGGTTTAAATGCCTACCTCTTAACCTTTAAACCATCGATCCTGTTGCACCAAAATCACGCACCGGAACCAATCTCCAAAGCTCATCAGGTTTAAAACCTCCAATCAGTCCATCACAAGGTTGCCTCTAACTCAACAACCAATAAATTCACACATAACCTACCACTCTCCCCTATCTCACTTCTCAAAACATCTAACAGATCATCACCACTATGCAAGTCTTTTTAATGGTTGAGATGGGGAGAGGGGTTTACAAAGTCTCAAGATCTAGAATCAAAGGTGAGGGCAAAGTTGCAAGGTCTAAATTTCCAGTTTCAACGAGAGAGAGAGAGAGAGAAGTAAGGCTTCTCCTCCAAGTCTCTCTTTATAATACAAAAGAAAAGAACCAAAAATCTAGATTTTTATATTTGGAATCCTATTCACTAAACTTGCAAAATTTTTCGGTGCTAAACACAAACACCCACCTTATAGCGTAAGTCATCGATAACATGACTTCCACACATCACGAGACAAAAATCCTTTGGTCATTATTCTCATCAAACCCAAAGCTAAACAAAAACTCAGAAAAATCCCATAAAAATTTTTGGGCACGCTTACTGAGGTAAACGAAAAATAGGCCAAAAATATCAAGGATATTACAGGAACCCCTCCTTAGGAATTTTTGTCGTAAAAAATGTAATGCAACACCCATCAGAAACCTAAACCAAGAGTAAACATGGGTCACAGTGCGCTGGTCTCGTAGGTACGCAAGTCTAGGGATGGGATCCGTAGTAACCTGGATGTACTGCATGTGACACCCGAAGGGCCATAGTGGATTGCATCCGTACATGGATGCCTACACCCCAAGGGTCACGTGCCGAGAAACCGTCTCACAGTGACTCATGAAAACAAACCAAGATAACACGATCCCACCATATGAAAATAGAAACAGAAATGACAAGACATGCCCACATAACAAAATCCAGAAGCACAAAAACAAAGCCAAAGATAACGTATGAGCTATATGTAAGAACCATATATAGATAGATGTGACAAGGTCCATAGCAAAAAATATGTACACAATAAACAAAACGAACGAGCATAGTAAAATCCCAAAACAAAAAGATAAAAGAGAACAAAATTAGAACCACCAGGTTCTAAGATAATCCAAGGAGTAAAATAATAAGTACATACCCCAATATAAGCAAAACGACATAAGCACCCAATAACAGAGCTAAAACTCCCCCACTGTAGCTGGACCAGCCTGAACCTGGTCACCGTCCCCATCACCAGCATCATCGTCTGAACCATCCTCTCCGGCATCAGAAGGCATGCTGGGACCGGCGCTCGATGTCGAAGGGCAATGAACGGAGGCTCGGATGTCCGCCATGTACTTGGCATAGTCTGTGGGGAAGGCATGCTGCATCAAGTAGGTAAGAGCCCCGCCATGAACATCCAACTCCTGGCGCATGGAGCTGGTATGTTGTGTGAGCTCCTGAATCTGCTGGCTCACCGCAGTCATCTGGCGCATAAACTCTGAGAGAGTGAGTAAGTCGCTCTGTGGGGGCTAATCGGGTGCAGGAACATCAGTCTCTGGGGCAATGTGCGTTGGATCCTCATCCTCATCGTCCTCATCGGGAACTACCATGTCCTTGGGAGCCTTAACAAGTCAATTGTAGGTCTGACCCCAATTGACTAGTTTATACAGTTTGAGACCATCCATAGACTTCGGCTCAGTAGGGGGAATCTCATAAGCTGGGCCCGCTCGATAAATTTCAATCATGGCCGAAATCAAACGAGCATATGGAATGCCCTTTTTCGGCTTCTTGACTTGCTTGCCCATTTTCTCCCTAGCCTTAACAATTCCCTTAAAAATGATTTCGGGGGCACTAAACCAATGCTCTTTAAAAGCTGTAAATAAAATCTACTAGATGGGACCTCGGCGCTCTGATTTGTGACCAAACGGGTATAGGGCTGCCTTGAATATTTTATCCAAGATCCACATGGAGTCGGGCATGCGTGAACGAGCTATTGATTTACTCGACCCATGACGACCCTGGGTCATTTGGGCGATGACCTCATGAAAAGGAACATGTTAGGGAAAGGAGGACCCAATCCCATAGTCTTGGAATGTGCGTTAGGGTAGCGCATTGGCACGGAAATGTCCTCAAGGTCAAAGGTATAATCGCGCCCGTCAATTGAGGTATATATTTTCTTCCCATCCTCGCAGCACATATGTTGATAAAATAAGTGCACCAATCGAGGACAGAAGTGGTCACTAAAAGCAGTGCAGAGCGAGGTCAACCGTGCTTTTTCTAAATAATCTGATGCCGACTGAGTGGTCGTTTGTTGATCAAACAGTTTGGGGTGAAAACCCCACTCAATGAAAACCCCTTAATGCTCCAGAACTCATTAGGCTGCTCCCAAATCTGAGGGGGTGGCTGATCGGGCTGTGGGGCTGGCTGTGTAGATCGGCTTGAAGACGCAGCCTTTGAAGCTGGTCGTTTAGATGTAGGGTTTCGGATGGGGGTGGCTTTCTTAGGTCCCATTAAGCTAAAAGATAAAAAAACTCTAAAATATGCAAGAAAAATAAGGCTCCAAATAAAAATAATGAGGGTTTTACCTCTAGAAAAGCCCCCAGATCGGTTCCAAAGTGTGCAATCCAAGGCTCTTACAATTAGCAATTGAATCCCCTCTGATTTCGGTTAAAAATTTGCAAGAGAACCCAAGAAAAGCCAAAAATCCTCAAGAACCCTGAGCCAAACCCTCCGTTTACAAGGCACGAAATGGCAAACCCAAAAACAGACCCCCCACTTAAATCGATAAAATCGACCCTCAATTTCAAATTCGTCGGTCGAATTTCAATTCGACCCTCGATTTCTCAAAAATTTTGCCAGGTCCAAAATTTTGCCTAAAACTGCCTGGGTACTGTTCATGGAAAATCGACCCTCGATTTTGATTTTCGACCCTCGATTTTTTCGAGTTCCATTTTCCTCAAAATTTCAAAAAATTTTAAATGAGGGTTCATTCCTTGGGTCCAAATCGACCTCCTTAGAGCCCAGTTCAGTGAAATTTTGGAATGCGACATTGCTAGCATCAAATAGAGCCGAATTTAACTTAGAAAACAATTAAATGAATTAGCTATAAAGGGCCCTATTAATTCCACAAGCAATTAGGGAGTAACATCCCTTGTTTTGTTTGAGGGCCCAAAATTATTCGGTTCCATAAACTAGGGACTGTTTAAACAAGCAGAAATTTAATATACAAAGGGTCGCAAAAAAATTTTGATATATATATAAACAAGTACATCACCAAAAGGGCGAAATATCATATAGTCTACACACAAAAATCCCAAAATCTAAGCGAAAAGGGTCAGAAATTGATCTCGGAGCTCAGCTTCCCGCTCCCAAGTGGCTTCCTCTGGTGTATGATTCCGCCATCGGACGAGAACCAAAGGAATCCGCTTTGTGCGTAGGATCTGCTCCTTGCGATCTAAAATCTGAACCGGGTCCTCAATCACCGTCAAACCATCCTGAAGCTCGATGGGTTGGTAATCAAGCACGTGAGTCGGGTCGCGTATGTATCGACGCAGCATCGACACATGGAAGACGTTGTGCATGCTGGACAATTGCGACAGTAGCGCCACTCGGTATGCAACCTCTCCGACTCGGCCTAATATCTCAAAAGGCCCAACGTACCGAGGACTCAGCTTCCCTCTTTTTCCGAACCGCATAACACCCTTCATAGGCAAAATTCGAACAAAAACATTCCCGCCGACCTGAAAAGTAATTGTTAGCTCCAATTTCCATGCAGAATACGTATTAAGTGACTAAATACACATTAACATATTCAAGGCTACCTGAAAATCAGCGTGTCTCCGTTTGAGATCGGCGTAGCTCTTCTGACGACTCTGAGCTACACGTAGTCTCTCACGTATCAACCGAACCGTCTCGGTCGTGCGCATGACTATCTCAGGTCCAATAATTAGCTTCTTACCCACTTCTTCCCAGTTCAACGGCGATCTGCACTGTCGTCCATATAAAGCCTCGAATGGAGCCATACTGATGCTAGCTTGGAAGCTATTGTTGTAAGCAAATCGATCAGAGATAAGTGTTGGTCCCATGACCCGTGAAAATCCAACATGCAAGCTCTCAGCATGTCCTCTATGATCTAATTCAGTCGCTCAGTATGGTCATCCGTCTGTGGGTGAAATGCTGAACTGAAGTCGAGACGAGAACCCATTCCTTCTTGAAACCGCTGCCAAAAGTGTGAAGTAAATAACGGGTCTCTGTCTGACACAATACTAGCCGGTATCCCATGTAGTCGAATAATCTCCTTAAGGTATAACTCTACAAGTCTACTGGCTATATACGTAGTATTGTACGGTAGGAAATGAGTAGATTTGGTTAGCCTATCTACAATGACCCAAATGACATTGTTCTTCCTTAGTGTTTTAGGCAAACCCAGGATGAAGTCCATCGAAATGGCTTCCCATTTCCACTCTGATACAGGTAAAGGTTGCAATAAGCATGTAAGATTCTAATGATCAACCTTAAACTGCTGACAAACCAAGCATCGCGATACGTACTCAGCGACGTCGCATTTCAAACCTTGCCACCAGAAGCTCTTCATCAAGTCCTGATACATCTTGGTGCTACCTGGATGTATGGCATACATGGATTTGTGAGCCTCTTCCAGAATGGTGTCTCGAAGCTCAGTACTAGATGGTACGCATACTCGGTCGTGAAACAACAAGGTCCCATCTGCTCGAATGGAGAAATCCTTCTTGCTTCCACTCTCCACATCTCGTCTGATCGCCATTAGCTCATCATCGATCATCTGAAGCTTTCTGATATTCTCGAAGAGCGTAGGGCGCAACACAAGTGTAGCCATCAATGCATCCGAGCCTTTTACATCAAACCGCAAGCTGCCTAAGGCCATATCTTCCAAAAGCTTCCATCTCTGTATTCAGCTAACAAGATGTGACAACTGTGCTGAAGACTTTCTACTAAGAGCATCAACAACAACGTTTGCCTTTCCCGGATGGTACTGAATCGAGCAATCATAGTCCTTTAAGAACTCCATCCATCGTCACTGCCTCATATTCAAGTCCTTTTGAGTGAATAAGTACTTGAGACTCTTGTGATAGGTGAATATATCGAATATCTCACTGTAGAGGTAATGTCTCCAGATCTTCAAGGCAAATATAACTGCTGCTAACTCGAGATCATGCGTCAGATAGTTTCTTTCATGATCCTTCAGCTGCCTAGAACCATATGCAATGACCCGCTCATGTTGATTAAGCACACACCCTAATCCACCATAAGAAGCATCATCGACATCGAAGCCTCCACTATCGGAAGGTATAGCAATCGGTGCCAGAGTCAATTCACGCCATGACTCTTGAAAGCTCTACTCACATTGCTCTGTCCAATCAAACTTTATATTTTTTCTCGTAAGCTGTGTAAGCAAACCTGATATCTTCGAGAAACCCTCGACAAATCTCTGATAGTACCCTGCCAGACCAAGGAAACTTCAGATCAGAATCGTCAGAGGTCGCTCCTCACCACCACAGAATCGATCTTTGTAGGATCCACTGATATACCCGCTTCAGAGACGATGTGGCCCAAGAAACTGACCTGATCAATCCAAAACTCACACTTACTGAGTTTGGCATACAACTGATGATCCCTGAGTGTTTGAAGAGCCATTCTTAGATGCTGCATATGCTCCTCTCTGATTTTCGAATAGATGAGGATGTCATCTACGAAAACTACCATAGATTTATCAAGATGTGGTTTGAGCACTCGGTTCATCAGGTCCATGAAAGATGCAGGCACATTCGTCAACCCAAACGGCATCACTAAAAACTCATAGTGGCCATAACACATCCGAAACACAGCTTTGGATATATCTTTCGCCTTGATCTTGAGCTGGTGATAGCCTAACCTTAGATCAATCTTTGAGAAGAACTTTGCACCTTACAATTGATCAAACAAGTCATCTATCCGCGGAAGAGGATAATGATTCTTAATCATCATCTTGTTGAGCTATCGATAATCGATACACAGACACATTGATCCATCCTTCTTTTTCACAAAAAGAACCGGTGCACCCCAAGGAGAAACACTCGGTTGAATGAAGCCTTTATCTAACTGCTCTTGAAGTTGTTCCTTAAGCCCTTTCAATTTCGCAGGCACCATTCTATATGGAGCTTTAGACAACGGTTCTGTACCCGACTCTAGCTCGATCGTAAACTCAATCTCTCGATCAGGTGGTAATCCAGGTAAGTCCTCTGGTAAGACATCAGGATACTCGTAGACCACCATGATAAGAGCCAAGTCGTTCTTCTTTTCTGTAGAATCATGTAAGTAGGCCAAATACCTACTGCAATCATTCCTCATCATGCGCTCGGCCTTAATAGCTGAAACCAACGCTGCAACCTTTGATTTGACCCCACAGAATCGAAAGGATTTTTGCTTTGGCGGTCAGAAGGTCACGATCTTCCGTAGACAGTCCACGCTCGCGTGATAAGCTGCCAACCAATCCATTCCGAGAATAACGTCGAACCCTTCCGTGCTCAACATAATCATGTCGGTCACTGTCTCGTGCTCATCAATCATCACGATGACTGACTAGCATGCTGTGTCCGTGCTCACCGAACTTCCCGTAAGAATCTTCACGTCTAAAATGAAAGCAAGGGGTTCGGGAGTGATACCCAGCTTCTCAGAGAAAAGAGGAGTAATAAACGAGTGTGTAGACCCGGGGTCTATCAGTACTCGTGCTTCAATTTTACTCAAGTCGCCTCTACGACTCATCATAAGGGTACTTTTATTAAAAAGTTTGTTAATTATATGCAATAATTCCAATGTTGTTTAAAATTTACTTAAATGAATTTAAACATTAAATAATAGAACCAATGTAGAATTGACATCTCAACTTTAATGATACCTTGGATCACGTCATTCGATGTTTGGGCATCCTGTGCAGTCACCACATAAGCTCGACCTTGAACTTAGGTCGTGTCGATTTCTGCGTAGAGACTGACGTAGTCCTTCCCTTTTCCGCTGTAGGACAATCCTTGATCATATGACCAATCTGTCCACACCTGAAGCATCCTCTAGTGTTCCGTTGGCAATCCTCCGTCTTATGTGGTTTCCCACATCGTGTACATGCTGGAGTAGGAACAGGAGTAACAGCTGGTCCCCGCGATGAACCCTGAGCCATAGAAGCTCCACTCGCAGTAGTGCTCTCGGCTCTGAAAGGTCGCCCTGGTGAAGAACTCTACGGTCTCTGATAGGAACACGATACTGGTCCTGAAGCAACAGCCGGTCTGGAATATGATGGCTGACTAGGATAGGGAGGAGGTTTAGAGAACCTCGGCTTTTTGTTCACCTACTCAGGCGCACTCAACTGTCCCTGGCCAAACCGATTTCTATTTCCCTGCTCTCGCCTCAGGTACTATTTCTGGATGTGTGGCTCTCCAATGAGAGCCTTTGCCATGACGCCCGGATACGTCTCCATCTCCCACATTGACACCCTCTCCTGAATATTCGGCCTCAAACCTCTCTGAAATTTCTGAGCCCTCATCAGCTCAGTGGCCACATGTAAGGGTGAAAATCGGGAAAGTCTATCAAACTCTGCGCCATACTCGCGCACAGACATCTCGTTCTGCTCCAATCTTATAAACTGGACTTCCCACTGGCTACGCACGATCTTTGGAAAATACTGATCGTTGAACGTCTCCACGAACTCTGCCCAAGTCCATGGAGTATTGGGATAGTCCTGCTCCCACATCCTGGAGACAGATTTCCACCAAGGACTGGCCTCACCCAAAAGTTTGAAGGATGCCCAGCATACCTTCTCAACATCTGTACACTGTAACACCTCAAAAATCTTTTCCATCTCATCAAGCCATGCCTCAGCTTCCATCAGATCCGTCTGCCCTGAGAATGTAGGAGGTCTCCTCCTCCTGAACTCGGCGAATCTCCCTGGATGATGTCTGGCTGCTAACATCTCAGTCTATCGATCTATGGCCGCAGTCTGTTGAGCCATGTTGTTGGCCAAGGCCACCAACACCTGGTCAATATTTCCTCCTCCGCCTCTACCAGTTCCCAATGGATCAGCGTTAGGACCGGTAGCCACTCTGTCTCTCCCTCTCGAGGTACCTACGCCCTCATCAATCTCCTCTATACATGCCATGCGAGGTCATTCTCTACCTCGGCCTCTGCCTCTAAACCACGGAGGCATGCTGATCTGTCATTGTTGAAAAATAATAATAATTGATCAGTATTGATTGTTAAGACAATCTAACCCTTAGCCTTAAGACTCTGAACCTAAAGACTCGCTCTGATACCAACTGTGACGACCCAACTTTTCCAATCCCTAAGGTATAGGAAAGGTCGGTTCATCAACTTATTGATTTCTCAATAAGCCATAACAAACAGAAGCCGGCAGCATAACAAAAACTAAAAACATAGGCAAAGCATAGAGTAAGCAAAGACAAAAGCTTTAACAAAACAACATATCACCCTGAGGAACCAGGAAGAACCACTGGTGATGGCCAATCCAACACCTAAAATAGTGATTCCTAATAATGGTTCCTCGAGTGATATCAAAAAGACAAAACAATGGCCTAGGGCCCAATATTCAAAGAATAATTCTAAACAAAAGTACCAAAAATAAGTAATCTAGAATCAAGGGAAAAACTCCTCTGCAGGCGTATCCAATTCCTCCTCAGGAATATAATCAGAGTCCTCCAGATCCTCAGATCCTAGGTCAGTCTTAGCACCTGTGACGTATAGTCGAGGGTGAGCTAACAACAAAGCCCAATAGAGGAAACATGTCTATTTACATTTCATTATAAGTAAAGGTTTTCAAAGACAAAAATCAGATCAAATATGATTTTCAAAATATGCCTTGCAAACTAAATCTCCAGTTCTAATCATGAGTCAAAACTAATAACATTCATCTGATGCGTTCAAAAACTTCTGAATTAGCATGCTTCTTGTCTTAAAATTATAACTTAATTTTATCTCTCAAATTACATATAGCATGAGAGCGGACTACGTTACCGATGGGAAACCCTACTGACCATCGTCATTCATGAACCCATTTTCTGAAGTGCAACAAGCCCCTACGCTATGAGGGAAAATTGCGCCAAAATTTATACCGTCAACACGGTTGGTAGAATCTAGGGTTTCGTTCGTATGTACCTCAAATCGAATGCAAATGCTAACTTATATCAAAGCTTGTATACATAACATATTTACTAATTTTTCGGAAGTTTGATTCGAAGTTCACATTCAAAAATAACTGAGGTTCTGAAGTTCTAAAGTTTAAATTTTTGAGTTCTTAGTCATAACAAAGTTTTCCAATTTCTTATGTGTCATAATTCAAGGTTCTTATTCATATTGTGTTAAACAATTATTTCAAAATTATGCTCCTTATCAAACAGTCCATACTTATAATAGAATGCAAATAAAGTATAAGGTTCCCCTACCTCAACAAAGACGGTTCTAAAACAAGCAAAAACAGTCCTCACAAAGGACTCTCAAATCCAAAACCTACAAAGATTAACACTTACAGTGTTAATATTGGACCAAAAGTCAAACCCGAAAGCTTGCCAAGAAAAATCCGATAAAAATTTCAAAGGCTTGAAGCAGGGTAAAATTCGACCCTCGAATTCAAATTCGATGGTCAAATTCAAATTCGACCCTCAAATTTCAAAAATTGCATCAGGCTTGAAAATCAAAAATTCGACCCTCAATTTTCAATTTGATGGTCGAATTCCAAATTTGACCCTCGAATTGAAAATCGACCCTCGAATTTTCCCAGGTCTGTGGCTGTTAAATTTTCATCTTCGGACCCCTTTCTCATTTAACCACAGCCTGTGTATCTAAAAAAATTACACCATTTTCTACTCTAAGCAAAACATAAATTCAAATAACATAAAGAGGTTTAAATGCCTACCTCTTAACGTTTAAACCATCGATCCCGTTGCACCAAAATCACGCACCGGAACCAATCTCCAAAGCTTATCAGGTTTAAAACCTCCAATCAGTCCATCACAAGGTTGCCTCTAACTCAGCAACCAATAAATTCACACAGAACCTACCACTCTCTCCTATCTCACTTCTCAAAACATCTAACAGATCATCACCACTATGCAAGTCTTTTTAACGGTTGAGAAGGGGAGAGGGACAAAGTCTCAAGATCTAGAATCAAAGGTGAGGGCAAAGTTGCAAGGTCTAAATTTCCAGTTTCAACGAGAGAGAGAGAGAGAGAAGTAAGGCTTCTCCTCCAAGTCTCTCTTTATAATACAAAAGAAAAGAACCAAAAATCTAGATTTTTATATTTGCAATCCTATCCACTAAACTTGCAAAAGTTTTCGGTGCTAAACACAAACACCCACCTTATAGCATAAGTCATCGATAACATGACTTCCACACATCACGAGACAAAAATCCTTTGGTCATTATTCTCATCAAACCCAAAGCTAAACAAAAACTCAGAAAAATCCCATAAAAATTTTTGGGCACGCTTACCAAGGTAAATGAAAAATAGGCCAAAAATATCAGGGATATTACAGGAATATAGTCGGAGTCTTCCAGATCCAGATCTTCATATCCTAGGTCAGTCTCAGCACTTGTGACGTATAGTCAAGGTGAGCTAACATCGAAGCTCAATAGAGGAAAGTTATCCAATTGCATTTTTATCACAAGTAAAGGTTTTTCAAAGACAAAATAGGATCAAATTTGGTTTTCAAAAGATTCTTCGCAAGCTAAATTTTCAATTCTAAATAGAAAGCCAAAAGCTGATTCAATGAGTCTGATGTTTTCAAATTTCTGAATTAGACATGCTTCTTGTCTTAAATTTATAACTTAAAAATATTCTCTCAAATTACATACTAGCATGAGAGCGGGAATATCACCGATGGGAAACCCTACTGACCATCGTCGTTCATGAATCCTTTTTCGGAAGTGTAACAAGCCCCTATGTAATGAGGGAAACTTGCGCCAAATAGAATTACCGTCAACACGGTTGGTAGGATCTAGGGTTTCGTTCATATGTGCCTCAAATCAAATGCAATGCTAAACATATCGTATGTTATGTAATTAATACATTTTTTGAATTTTTAGAGTTTTGATTCAAAGTTCACATTCACAAATGAAGCTCGAAAGTTCAAATTTCTGAGTTCTTATATCAAAGTTTCAGAGTTCTTAATCATGGCAGGTTTATCAAAATTCAGATTTCAATGCTTGCAACAAATAACCAAAACTTATAATATAATGCAAATTAGGTTTAGGTTTCCCCTTCCTCGACTCAAAGTGACCCAAAACACACAAGGAAGTCCTCACAATGGACTCTCTACTATCAACCCTACAAGGATTTAACACTATCAGTGTTAATAGAGGTCCAAAAGTCAAACCCAAAAGTTATCTAACAAAAATTCAAAAAATTCGACCCTCAAATTTCCAAAAATGCATCAGGCTGTAAAAGCCCAAATTTGACCCTCGATTTTCAATTCGATGATTGAATTCCAAATTCGACCTCGAATTTCTCCAGGTCTGTGTTTGTTCAAAATTGATTCTTCTTACATGCTTGCTCATTCTACCACAGTTTGTTTATCTTTACAACACTCACCATAATTATACTCTAAGCAAGGCTCAAAATATTTAACTCAAAGGGGATTTAAAAGCCCACCTCTTGAAGTTAGTCCTTTGGGTTCCGTTGCACCAATTTCAAGCACCAGAACGAAACCTTGGGGTTTTAGTAGGCCTGGACCTCCAAGTCAGTCCATCACCACCTTGCTTTAAGAGCAAATGACCCAACCCATCCACAGAATTATCCTCTCTCCCCTATCCTTCTCCCTTAATAACTTAAACCGATCAGAAATTAAATACAAGGTTTATTAATGATTGGGATGGGGAGAGGAACTCCAAATCACAATTGATCTAAGATCAAAGAAATGAGGCAAGGGCTACAAATTCTAGATCAAATGAGAGAGAGAAGTGAAGCTTCTCCTCAAAGCCTCTCTCTTTATAATACTAATTTACAAACCATTAATATCTAGATTTTTTTAAGTTACAAACCTATTTACTTAAATTGCATTAATTTTCGGTGTTATATAAACACAAACACCCGCCTTAGTGTATGTGTCATCGAGTATATGACTTACACAAGTCCAAAACCAAAATCCTTTGGTCACACCTCTCATCATACTCTAACCTACCAAAATCAACCAGGTTCGTCTCATAAATTTTTTCGTGGACGCATATCAAGGTAACCGGAAACAGGTCTTAAATATTCGAAATATTACACGATCAGTCGGCGTATTCGGGCAGAGGCCCAAGTTGAAAATTTTGGGCTCGGGTCAGTGTGCAACATGCACAAACACGCATGTGTTCTACATAGGGTACGAGTTGAGATTTAAGGTGCTTGGCACATACCCCAAATTATAACAAGTGGGTTTGAGACCACGTTATCTAGGTCAATTGTTTGATGCGGGTCAAATCCCTCAAAAGATCGCATTCTCATTAAAGGTCAACGATTCAACATTTACGAAAATTTCGGGTTGTTACATTCTTCCCACCTTAAAGAATTTTCATCCTCGAAAATTTACATGTCGTATTTGAAAATGTACGAGTACAATTCAACATCCCCGAAATTAGAGTCATTACATTCACCCCTCCTGATAAAAAATTTCATTCTCAAAAAGTTATCTTGTTAATTTGGGTGTGTATCTTAATAATTGGTAGTTACCAACCTCCTGCTAAAGTTCCTCTCAACATGTAAACCATTATCATAAATAATCTAAACCATCGACCAATAGCATAAACACATCCACAATGTTTACAAACACATCCAATACAATTCCTGATCATTAATCCAACATGTCATTAATCATTCAAGCAACATATCCACAATAACGAGAATATATCCACACCGAATTATCCACAACAATCCAATAACAATTTGGAAAGGTATAGGTGCAGCTAGTGTAATGCCCCGTAAATTTGACCCTTGAGTAGTGCACCTCGGGGTGCGTGCTCGATTGGTCATGTGCCCGACGTGGCAAAGAATGAATTGGTGAGTTATGATAAGGTGATGTGCGAGGTAAACTGGAAATGGTTGGGTTTGAGTATAAGCCTTGTGCTTAAGTTTGAGTATAAGCCTAAGGATGGTGTATGTGCTTAACACCCAAGAACAAGGCAACTATAATAAATAAAACCTAGGAGAAATTAATGCCCTTACTTTTAGTGGTGTGAAAGAGTAAATGAGAAGAGAGAGTGCTTGTGGGCTTTGAATGCGTGTGAGTGCGAGTGTGATCCGTCCTTGAGTGTGAAGTTAAGGAGATTTTGAGTGGCGAATATTGGGGAAGAATCAGAGTTCCACCTCGTGAAACCCTAACTCGAGCTGGAAAGAAGGATCGAGGAATTTGATCGATTCGAGGTAAGAAAATTGTATTAAATTGTGAACTGGTGTTGAGTAAGTTTTGTTTATGATGTGGTTGAAATTTTTGAAGAAAAGAAGATAGATTTGAGAAAGAATGGAGTTGAAACAAGAAAACAAATCAAGGATAAATAATATCTATCGAATTCGATCGATCGAATTGGACTTAAGAGGGTGGAATACGATTTCTGGAGAAATTCGTTCGAACAAAATATAATTCGATCAAACGAAATGTGTTTCGATCGATCGAAAGATATATAACAGGGAATGTTCAAACCTTTCTGTGGAAATTCGATCGATCGAAATATATTTCAATCGATCGAATTATAAATCGATCGATCGAGATTGTGGTGCCAGAAGTTTCGCTCTTGAGGGAATCGACCGATCGATATAGTTTCGATCAATCGAATTTAAAAATTGATCGATCGAATTGGGGAATAAATCGATCGAATTTGCCAGATTCTAGATTTTGTTATGTTTTGGTTGCGAGATTTTAGATAGATCTTATATGTTTTCGTTTCACGTCTTTTCTGATGTATGTTATGTCATGTCTTAGGTATGGAGTAGTTGATGTGTGAGATGAGCTAACGGATTAAGGGAGTCGCGTGTGACTTCGTGTTTGAGGTAGGGAAAACTCCATATCATGCGCATTTGAGACCACTAGCATATGAATTATGATGATGTATCTGTGTGACCATGTTGAGCTTTATGATTGTGTAAGCATGTGTGTGTGTATGTGTTCGCAAGCCATGTTAAAAATAAGTGCATTACTTACTCGAAAATTCTTTTACGGTTTATTACCATAATGTGACAAGCATGTGGAATCCTTCAAGACTCAAACTGTGTAAGATGTGTGTGTGAATCCATGTGTGTTAAGTTTAAAAACCTAATTATAATTAGCACATCACATGGTGATAAACTATAAGTTATGCACTATGATTTAAGGTTTCGTGTGAATACTCGGCCAACACGACGGTATATCCGTAACCGACATGGCGGGATATCCGTGATAGATACAGCGGGATATCCGTACAACCTTTGTGAAATTATGAATCCTACCATCCAACAGTAAATTGTATTCGGTACTAGCATCTATCTTTGTTGGGATCTTGCGCACCATGTGTAAATGGTTCATATGAATGACAATGGTGGGTATTCCATTGGGGGTTCAATGCCATATTGCTCAAGGGATAATTTAAGTGAAGCACTTTAAGTTTCTTTTCTTATTACGTGAAATAGTAGAACAACATGTATTAAGCTTTCCAAATTCTGAAAATGCTTTATTTATTCAGTTATCTTTGAAATTATGCATCATTGTAAGAAGATTCATGTTTTCGTTCATATCATAAGATATATGTGTGATGTTAAGAATATGCATGCAATTGGTGTTTCCCTATTGAGCTTAGATGAAGCTCATCCCCCGACTATATCTCACAAGTTTAGGTGAGGATCTTGGCACGAAGGGCCTAGATAAGGAGGACTTCGAATTCGTACCTTTGGAGGAAGAGACAGAGCCTCACCCGGAGAATTGTTTTATGTGTACAAAGCACAAGTAGGTCCGACTTTGGAGATATGATTTAGTTCATGGGTTTTGTAATGTAAATAATATATTCTTTTAGTATAAAATTTTATTATTATTTTCTAAACCATGTTTCGGTGATGGTCGGCCATCACCGGTGGTTCTTCTCGATTCTTCTTCCCATGATCATCGGATTAGAACCGTTATTTTGAGCTTTTGAGATATAGAATTAGAAATTTAATTTTTACATATGATAGTTATATTTGTTAGGTATGATTTTCGCTTTGCGTGTGGATGTGCCAAACATTTCGTTCGGGGATCAGCCTTAGTGTCAATCTGACGGTTCGGGTTTCACGGTTGGAAAATCCGAGCTGTCACAGTTGGTATCAAAGCTTAGGCTTTAGAAATTTCTGACAAGTTTTAGATTTGACCGAATATTTAAGATTTTGTTGGAGTATAGGGACTTCTGTTAATGGAACTTATGTTTCACTGTAACAGATTAGGATGGATTCGAGAGGTAGAGGACGCCCTAGAGGCGGTCGTCATAGAAATGTGAGGAGTATAGATGACATCCCTTGAGGTTCGAGCATAGATCAGAGACAACCTCCTGAAGAAAGGGATCAGAGTAATGAAGACAGGATGACTCAAGCCATGGAGGTAGTGGCCACTGCCATGACCTAACAGACTCAGCATACTGCACTGTTGGCTGAGCAGACGGCACTACTGGCTGCCAATAATGCAAACCATCAGCAACCACCACCATCACCTCCTTCAGCGCTATTACCCTCCTCATTTGTGAACTTCAGGAGATTAAGACCTCCTAGCTTCTATGGACAAACAAATCCGCTTGAGGCGGAGAAATGGTTAAACCAAATGGAGAAGCTTCTACAGCGACTAAAGAGCAGTGAGAATGAGAAGGTTGGTTGGGCTTCCTTCCAACTTGAGGGTGATGCTGATCCATGGTGGAAATCAGTATTGAGAAAGAGAGAGGTCAAAAATCCTCATAGATTATGGACTTTGGCGGCGTTTGTTCAAGTGTTCAACCAAGAATACTTCCCCAAGCAAGTGAGGAGTCAGCTGAAGAAAATTTTACAACTTTGGACCAAGGAAATATGACCGTACGGGAGTATGGTAATAAATTTACAAGGTTATCTAGGTTCGCTCTAGAATTGGTGGCCACTGAAGAGATGAAGGCCAATAAATTTGAAGAAGGCCTAAGACCAAACATACGTGATAGGATCTCGATGTTTGAGCTAGAAACTTATGTCGAAGTGATAGGCAAGGCAATTGTGGCAAAAAGGGATATAAACAATATGTATAAGAGGCGTGATCAACATAACAAGAACAAGGCGGGTCAAGGGAGAGCTAGTGACTATGACTCGGGGAATAAAAGGCCGAGGTTTGCAGCACCAGCTCCAGTTTTAAGACAATCAATCCATGCAAGTTATCCCGGGCCCACTATATGTACTCCTGTCAGACCTTTCTGTTTCGAGGGCCCTACGCAGACTTAAACTTCGAGAGCATCAGTTAATCAAGGGTTCTCGAGAGTTGCATCATCAACACCCTAGGTTACGTGTGCCCATTGTGGCAAATCACATAAGACATCGAATTGCAGACAGAGCATTGAGGGGTGCTTTAAATGCGAAAAGATGGGCCATATGATCCGGGATTGCCCAGAACTGAGGAAAGAGGGCACTATTTCAACCGTGATCGCACAAAGGCCTATGCGATCCAAGCGACCTACCATACCTGGCCGTGCATTTGCATTAACTGTAGAGGATGCCTGAGCAAGTAATGACGTGATCCAAGGTATGAGTGTTTAGATATTTTTACTTTAATTCAATGGCATTTTAGATAAAGAAGGTGCATAGATAAACATGACCTGTTAGGGTTGTACTATTTGACTGTTTAAATATTACCAAGCATGCTTAATTATTTAGTATGTGTATTATTATAGGTACCTTACAATTATATCATGAAACGACGGCGATCGTTGTGATGCATGAGTTCTGATAGACCCTGGGTCTACCAACTCATTTGTGACTCCAGAATTTGTGAGAAAATTGAAGGTTGTTCCCAAAGCATTAGAGTTCATTTTGGATGTGTCAGTTCCTACAGGAAGTGCAGTGACTACAGACACGTGTTGCCGATCTATTATCGTACAAGTAGAAGATTGCAAGACAATGACGGATCTTATTTTGTTGAAAATGCAAGGCTTCGACGTACTTCTTGGCATGAATTGGCTATCAACTTATCATGCGAGCATTGATTGCCTACAAAAAGTTATTACTTTTCATCCACCGAAGCAGAAGTCATTCCGATTTGTGAGAGACAGGTAAGATTATGTGACAGCCCGACGTTTCCCAGTCTCTCAACTAGGAAAGGTCGCACCATCGGATCACCTGATATGATCCTTTCATCAAGGGGTTCCTTATTTTTCATCAATGTGTTACAAAATGTGGAAGCAATGTATTTAAACTCTAACAAATAACAATGATGGCAAAATAACTGCTAAAATATGCGATAAACAAAAGTCACGTATCTGATGTATAGCTTTTCACCGATGACGGCCACCCATCATCAAAACAGTGAAAAGAAACCTATACATCCTAAGAACATCCCATCAAAAATCTAAAACCAACATATATCATTTATACAGACCAATCTTTTTCCTTTTCTCTCTCTCTCTCTATCCCAATGCCCCATATCCCAAGCTACAAACCTAACTACGGGAGGAACTCCTCTTGGATGTCGTCTTTCTCGTCGTCGTCGTCGTCTTCCTCCTCCTCTGGCACGTATGTAGGGTCAGCCGCGTGCTCAGGGTCAGGGTCTGCAGCTAAGACAATTAAGTCGAGGAATGAGCTATCATCCAAAGCTCAGTAGAGAATATTGCATTGTTATCTTATATTGACAGTTTATCATTTTTTCATAGATGAGCATAAAATAACATATGAATAACATGCTAAAATGTTGTAATTATGCATGATATAACAAGTGTGAGGAGCAAACTGAAACTGAATACATATTGGCGAAAACAGGGAATCAACAAGGTCAAGCTTCCGAGTTAGCGGAATCACTTGTCAAGCTCCCGAGTTAGCGGGATCACTTGGACTAAAATACTTCAAGCTCCCGAGTTAGCGGGATCACTTGTCAAGCTCCCGAGTTAGCAGGATCACTTGCGTCGAGAATCTCAAGCTCCCGAGTTAGCGGGATCACTTGATTTACACTGGAGCAATATCATATCAAGAACATTGAATTTAATAGAGTCTGAGTACTGAATGACCAAGAAATACATTTGCATGTATGATTTATGATGCAATGTACACTAAAATAATGCATTAATTTACAAAGCTGATTTATGCTCATAAACTGGTAAAAGACTTTCTTTTTCATTTCTTCAATGTGCACTATATACTATTGATACTCATATTAACATTAGCTTAATGGCTAATCAAGGTCATTTATATGATAACAAATCAGGTTCATCAATTAAAACTCAAACTTCCTCTTACTACGCTGAGATGTTATGTATATATATCAACATCAAACTTGTTTTATCAGATCAAGTCAAAATAAACAAATCAGATTTCTTCCTCTATTTCTCCAGTTCTATGAAACTAAGCGACATTTTTGTACAATGATAAAATATCAATATTTATTCCCTACCTGTGTGCATCAAAATTTACTAGTTTTGTCGTCGACGCTTGCTCAGGCATCCGAGGACCTTACGCAGCATGTTATTTCTCCAAAATTGTTTAAGTGCTCCATGTGGCACCAAATCTAAGAAAATAAATTTATTTTGTATTTTCAAACAATCCTAACAGTATCAATATGGCTTACAGTGTCTCAAGACCCATTTAAACAAACATTTGAACCCATCAAAGATCCAATGTCCGAAATGCACCAGCACAGCCCAAAACTCAGTGCTAGGGAAGGTTGCCGCGGCAACACATAGTGCTTGCCGCGTGTGCGACCGTGGATCCTCTCGAACCCGTCGCGGCGTTGCGCTCGCTTTCAACGAAAATGTAGAGTCGCCACCCAGAGCTTTTGGTGACCCGAGAAACCTTCAAATCGATATTTTGAGCACCGAAGTGCTAAATATGACTCTGATTTACCAGTCCTTGCCAAAGGCTCTAGGGTAGGGGCTTCGGTTATCAATCGGGAAGGGTTTAGGCACCCGATCAACCCGCACGTAGCGGTCTCTATCTATGGCCAAAATAAAAATAAAAAGGGCGGATTTTCCCCTTGCCCGAAGGCAATACGGTCCTATCAAGCTTTGAGCCAAACCAAAATTTCGGCAGCGTAACGGCTTGAATCCTTGGACGGAGGAGACACCAAGAAGGTAGAGGAAGAGAGGGGTGAGTCGGAGCTCACGGGCCCTTGTTGCACCATGGAAGATCTTTGTTTGGCGTACTTTCGATGGCTTGAATGGTATGGAAATGGACTCTAATACAAAGATTTGATAGGTAGGGGGTGTAGAGTGAAGCTAGGGAATAGATTTTGGCTAAAAGAAGGTGATCTCATGGTTGAAATGGAGTGGAATAGGTGATCTAAGCTTGCTGGAATTTTGGAAAATAAATGGCATTTTCTCTCACTAGGACTTTCTCTCTCTTAAGCTCTCTAATCAACCAAATTTTCAACCAAAACTTCAACCCCTTGGGAAGAAGGGGACCTCTCTATTTATAGAGAGGGGATGGGCTAGGGGATTACTTAAGGGCTAACTGGTTTAGCAATTAGGCAATCCCCCATCTAAGGGTTTTTGGGTTTTTAAGGTCCTAGGGTTTTGGGAAACTGGTTTCAATGGCGGATGATGGGGTGAGACCATGGGTGACTTAAGGGTTGCCAATAAGCTCAAAGGGGGTGCAACCAACCTTAAGACACCCACCTTAATTAAGAGGATGGTCAAAGGGTCAAACTAGATGGAGGCAATTCGAGCTATTGATGACAGTTACTGTAGCTAAGCTGGGCGTATATAATATATACGCCCAGTTTAGGAATAGTAAACTTCATCAAAAAAAGGGGAGCCTTGGGAAGATGAAGCCCGTGGTGGGTCTCACTTATACTGGGCGTATATATTATATACGCCCGGCCAAATTTCCTCCAAAATAGGCAGGCGTATATAATATATACGCCTGACTAATCTGGGGCTAAATTGGCTGGGCGTATGTAATATCCACGCCAGAGCAAAATTTTTATGATTTTATGTGAAACTTCAATCGGCCATAACTTCCGAACCGTAGCTCCAAATTGGGTGATCTTTGGCTTATTGGAAAGCTGGAGAAGTCCACTTTCCAATGGTATATGGCCCATCTTTGGTAGTGGTCTATATGAAATTCTGTAGCTCTCATCCCATCAACTGCTCAGAAGGGTTTGAGTTAGGTCTGGGAAGGGATTCTAGGGTTTAGGGGTGACTTCTAAGGGTTGGGGGAATGGTTCTAAAGGGTTTGGGTAGATTCTTAAGGGTTCAGGGTAGATTCCTAAGGGTTCAGGGGTGCCATCGGAAGCACAGGGGTACATTTCTCTCGAAGTACAGATTGATCGAGCCTTCGGTCGAATTTGGGTGTCTACAGATGCCCCTCTTTGGCATTCGATCACTAATGATCAGATGCCAAAGACAAAGGACATCCGAAGAGGTCCAAGGCACGTTTGATGGGTCCGCCTGGTTCAACTCAATTTTCAAACATCCATGGTGATGGTGAGTGTACGTAAATCCTCTCATTTCGGGATATCGTCCGTACCTCAAGGCTAACAGTCCCCAAGCGCATTGCGACATTACTGGGCATAACTGCGATGAACACAAAAAGTGTAAGCTTGCTAGCCGGGATATCGTCCACTTCCTGAGGGAAATTATAGATTTGTGATGTTGGAAACAGATGATCGATGATCTAATTGATGCGAAGCATACAAAGCGAAGGCCTTCAAACTGTGTCCAATCCTATGGAATATTGGCAACTCCATTGGATTGGCCACGAGTGCCCTTACCTAGGTAAGGCTCAAAGTTTCTGGGTGAACCCATCAACCTCGAGGTTGCTTTAGCATGATTTACCCGAGTGGAGCAAATATTGATGTCGCAACACCTCTTGGGAATGCATGCCCATTTTTCGAGTAAAAATTTTGTGTCATTTTCTGAATTTTCTTTTGCTTTGAGGCCTCTAAGCAAAGCTCAAGGACCTCCGACAATTTTATTTTTGCACAGCTTCTTTAAGTGGATCAAATGTCAATTGATACGCTTTAAGAATGCGTGCGCTCTGCCAGGGATAGGTGCACCTTGGGGATGTGCCCGTTCTGGTGGCGAGGTGCTCCTGATTCATATGAACCAGAATGCCCTAACTTAAGACAAAGCTAAAAAAAGATCGCGCTAGAACCAAACATCCATCGAAAAAGATGGTTAATTCTAGCCTCCATCCCTAATGAAATCACATCTTACTAACTATGCACAGACAGACACCCATAAGGGGCGATAAGCAGTAAATAGGCGCGAATGGAAGCCTCGACCCTAAGGTATAATTTACGAGGACAAACGACCATCCTACGGATACCCAGACGCAAGTGCGTACATTCAACAGGGACACCGTGCCTATAAAGGTTTTAAGCCTGTGTAAAAGGAAATAAAAGGGAATGAGCCCTTTGGTCTGTATGTTTGCACATAGTTTGGTTGGTTGTAATTTCATTTTTTACGGGTCAGTTTCAACTGACAATAGACTTTTCGAATGGTCTAAAGTCGGGGGCACTCCTGGTCAACAGAGATCCGCAGGAGGATGACCAGAGTGAATGCTTGGAAGGCGGGGTCAACCTACTCAGGATTTTTACTAAGCAGCAACAGGTTGTTATCTCTTCTCCCCCTCTTTTTTATTGTTTTTTTTTCATGTCAGGTTGAGACTCTGGGCATGCTCAAACTGCCTTTATTTCTGCACGTATCCTTAGGCGAATCATCCTGCCATGTTGATCTACTTTAGGGACATGTGCATTCTGGTGATGGGTCCTTGGTTTGCCTGTCGGATCAAGCTCCGACCTCTGCCGGGGGAGATCTGGGGCTAAGTGTACGCTCCCAGGAATGACTGGTGATGAATGAAATTCATTTGCCTGTCAGATCAGGTACAGCGTGTCCTTGCGTAAGACGAGATTTGAGAACTTTTGGGTGGACCCTGATTATTCCGAATTGATTTAACACGGTCCTCGGAGTGGCGCAAATGGTCATTGCGATGCTCTTTCGAGAACTAGTGTCACTTTCAACATTCTCTTTCTTCTTCTTTTTTCTTCTTTTTCCTCTTTTTTAATTTTGTTTGATCTTGTGGGTGCAATAGGTGGGCGCCTACGGACCTAGATACGTTTATTGTGGCACAGTCCCTTTGGGCCAATCGAAGGGAACTCAAAGGATCATTTGGGGATGCGTGCACAGTAGCCCGATGATACGTGGGCTTCAAAGAAGGACCGGGCCAGAGCTGAGATTGTAGAGGCGAGAGCTGCTATGACCGAGAGTGAGGTTCTTCAGTTGACTGGGCTTTTGACTGAGTCTCGCAGTGTAGCTGACGCTTCACGGAGGCGGCAGAAGAGTCTTCATGGTAGGTGGATGTCTGATCGAGATGCCCGCGAGGACTCCCTTCTTGCAGAGATTAGCACTTTGAAGCGTGCTCCCCGCCCTTGACCTGTTCCTGCACATATCATAGATCATATACACGGGGGGAAAGCTCCCTAACAGAGATCTCTTTTTGGGTTATCTTTTTCTCTTCTTTTTTTTTTCATATATACACAGCTATATACATTTTGGTTTTTTTTATTTATTTTTTTGTGTTTTTGTTTGTAAAGGAAGCAGTAAAATAGAAGGTGTGTCATGTCGTTATCTTTTTGGGACGTGACACTCTGCAGGCAACACTTGTAAAGAAATGGAATGAAATCTATACATGCGCTTTTTGTTTTTCTTTTTGTAGTTCTGCAATGTAAGACTTTTTATGGGGATTTTCTCTTTCACAAGGTGGGGTTTTTTTATGGGAAAGGGAAATCTATTTTCTTTTTTTGTTTGGAATTTTCTCCTCCACAGTGTGAGGCTTTTTATGGGAAAGGCAAATCTATTATCTTTTTTAGAATTTTTCTCCTCCACAGTGTGAGGCTTTTTATGGGAAAGGAAAATCTATTATCTTTTTTGGAATTTTTCTCCTCCACAGTGTAAGGCTTTTTATGAGAAAGGAAAATCTATTATCTTTTTTGGAATTTTTCTCCTCCACAGTGTGAGGCTTTTTATGGGAAAGGGAAATCTATTATCTTTTTTAGAATTTTCTCCTCCACAGTGTGAGACTTTTTATGGGAAAGGGAAATCTATTATCTTTTTTGAAAATTTTCTCCTCCACAGTGTGAGGCTTTTTATGGGAAAGGGAAATCTATTATCTTTTTTGAAATTTTTCTTTTCTTTTGTGATGCCGGTAACCACAAGGCCAAACCAGCGGGTCCCTTTTTTGAGCATGGCTGAACCTTGTTCGTGAGATGCAGGTTTTTTCTTTAAACGTGGGAAGGTCAGCTTCCTGTGGATTGGTCCGCCTATACATCTTTTCCTTTGGTCATGCGTCAGACGCCGCGGTAGAGACGACCTTGATCGGGATCTGATCCAATTTTCATATGGGTGGCCCAGCAAAGAGGAGAAGAGGCTCAAGGGATCCAAACAAAAGCAGGCAGGCTAGGACAGATCTTCTCCTAATCTCTCTTTTCTTGACATTTTTGCTCATAGCGCCCAAGACGGGTTTTCACCATGCCTGTCATCCCTGTTTTTACCCATAGCGCCCTTTCGGGTTTTCACCACGTCCATGGGTTCGCTCTCTTACCCCAGGTGCCCTTTCAGGTTTTCACCTGGTCCGCGTGAGTATGCTGTTTTTACCCGTGGCGCCCTTTCGGGTTTTCACCACATCCGTCTTGCTTTGAACTCAAATTAATTTTCTTTTCTTTTCTTTTTTCTTTTTCTTTTTTTTCTTTTTTTTTCAAGAACCAGAAAGCCACGACATGGGCGTCGATTCCGTCATAGCCGGTTGAATGAAGTTCTGTGTGGTTTGTTAACTCGGCTTGTTCTGATGCAGTAGATGTTATGACCACTTGTGGACCTTAAAGAGGGCTTTCTTCTGGGTTGTAATGTGGTTGGGGTTCAAACAGGTTGGGTTTTTCTGGGGATTTGGATCTAAGTTTTGGGTGATTTCTAGATTCGAGGACTCCTTTTTCTTTCCAAAGGCTTTTTTATATCATTTTTTTTTTGTTTTTGGCTTTTTTCTTTTTTTAGGCGCCTTCTTCTTCTTTTGGTTTGGATTTTTTCTCCCTTTTTCTTCTTTCTTTCTTTTTCTTGGAATTTTGGGTGGGGAATATGAAAGAAATGGTTGTTGGCCCGAAGTGTGTAGCAAAAAGGGTGAAGGTTTTTAGGGAATATTCTTTTGGGCTACTTGACTTTGAAATGATGGCCTCTTTTATGGAGCCCTTAAGCAGTCACGCATCTATTTTTATCGAAACTTACCTTGTCCCAAGACCTATGAGTAGAACTTTCGAAGGTATCCAGCGTTGATAGGCTCAGGAAAGTGGTCTCCGTCCATGGTGGCGAGGCGAACGGCGTATCCTGGCAGAACCTCTCGGACGACGTAGGGTCCTTCCCAATTTGGCCTAAACTTCCCTCTCAGATCGGTGTGGAGAGACGGAAAAATTTTCTTTAGTACAGTGTCTCCTACCTTCAGGTCTCGCCTGCGGACGCGCTTATTGTAAGCACGTGCAATTCTCCTCTGATAGACCTGAGTGTGGCACAAGGCTAGGAGTCTTTTCTCATCAATTAGGTCTAGCTGTTCAAAACGGGCTCTTTCCCTCTCAGCTTCAGGTATATGGGATTTTAAAAGGATACGGAGCAACGGTACCTTGACCTCAACGGGTAGCACGGCCTTGGTCCCATACACAAGGGAGAATGGTGTTGCCCCCGTAGCAGTATGGATAGACGTTCTATAGGCCCACAGTGCAAAGGGTAACTGCTCACTCCAATCTCTGTAAGTAACTACCATCTTCTCCAGGATGTGGATCAGAGTTTTGTTGGCTGCCTCTACTGCTCCATTCGTCTGAGGCCTGTATGGGGATGATCGATGGTGCTTGATCTGGAACTGCTCACACAAGGCCCGGATGTGCCTATTAGCGAAATTAGTGCCATTATCAGTGATGATATCTTTGGGTACGCCGAATCTACAAATGATGTTGTTCTTGATGAACTTCTCAACATGACTAGCCTTAATGCTCATCTAGGAGGCCGCCTCTACCCATTTTGTGAAGTATTCCACAGCGACGAGGATGAATTGATGTCCATTGGAAGCCTTAGGATTGATCTTGCCGATGACGTCGAGACCCCAGGTGGCGAACGTCCAAGGAGTGGCCATGCTGTGCAAGTCAATGGCCGGAGCGTGTATTAAGCTAGAGTGCTCTTGGCATTTGTAGCACTTCTGTACGTGCTTGCAGCAATCGGTCTCCAAAGTAGTCCAAAAGTATCCTTGCCTTAGAATTTTCTTAGCAAGCAAGTGTCCACTGACGTGTGCCCCATAGACCCCTTCATGAATCTCCTTCATGATCTCAATCGCTTCTTTCTGGGTTAGGCATCGAAGCAGAATATTGTCGTGAGACCGTCTATACAGGAGATCACCGCAGATGACGTAGTTTGTTGCCAATCGCTGGATGGTGCATTTGTCTACCTTTGATGTTCCTTCCGGGACAGTTCGGGTCTCGAGGAAATTCTTGATGTCTGAGAACCAGGGTGGTTCATCATCTATCTCCGTAGGTCCTTCGATCAGGTGACAGAAAGCCGGTTCGTTCCTCTGCTCTATCATGATCGACTTTATCACCACTCCATATGGAATCTCAACCATAGAGGCCAGGGTAGTCAGGGCGTCAGCAAACCGATTTCTTGCTCGCGGCACATAGGAGAAGGTGACCTCCTCAAAGCAGGTTATCATATCCTCCAGATGTTCATGGTATGGGATCAATTTCTCATCCTTGGTCTTCCAATCCCCATTGGTCTGGCATATAATTAACTGTGAATCTCCACAGACCCTAAGGTGAGTTATATTTAGATCAAGAGCCGCCTATAAACCAGCTGTACAGGCCTCATACTCGGCCATATTGTTGGTGCATGGGAAGTTCAATTTGATTGAGATGGGTATATGGGATCCTTTTGGCGAGATAAGAATGGGGCCAACTCCTTGGCCCTCAACATGCGATGCCCCATCGAAGTGCATTACCCAGGGCTCCTCCGTTTCTTCCGTATCTTCGTCAGTCATGAACAAAATGTCTTCATCAGGGAATTCGGTCCTTAGAGGCTCATAGTCCGACAGAGGTTTCTCGGCAAGATGATCAGCGAGTGCTTGCCCCTTAATAGACTTCTGGGTGACATAAGTAATGTCAAATTCGGATATGAGTAGTTGCCATCGTGCAGTTCGGCCAGTGAGAGCAGGTTTCTCGAATAGGTACTTCAACGGATCCATCCGTGCTAGAAGTAGAACCGGATAATGTAGTGTCGAAGTCTCTGAATAGCCCAAACGAGCGCTGTGCATGCTTTCTCCGATGAGAATAGCGCGGCCTCGTAATCGCGAATTTCTTGCTTAGGTAATAGATGGTCCGCTTCTTCTTCTCGTCTCATCATGCCGTCCCTAACACACCATGGAAAACTCTCAGTGATGTACATTATCGGGGTCTATTTGCACGGCGGTACCAATACCGAAGGTTTCAGGAGATAACCTTTAATCTTGTCGAATGCAGCCTGGCAGTTGTCATTCCATTCAACCGGTGAATCCTTTCTCAGTAATTTGAAGATTGGGGCGCATATCGAAGTTAACTGTGCGATGAATCGGCTGATGTACTAGATCCTGCCTAAAAAGCCTCTGACTTCCTTCTCTATAGATGGTGGCGGCATCTCAGTGATAGCCTTAATCTTGGTCGGATCGACCTCGATCCCTCTCCTACTGACAATAAAGCCCAACAACTTTTCGGACATAGCGCCGAAGGCGCACTTCCGGAGATTCAACCGCAATCTGTATTTTCTCAACCTCTCGAATAGCTTCTGAAGGTTTATCAAGTGGTCCTCCCTTTCTGGTGATTTGGCAATCATGTCGTCGACGTATACTTCGATCTCTCAGTGCATCATGTCATGGAACAGGGCCGTCATTTGTCTTTGATAGGTTGCCCCAGCATTCTTCAGTCCGAATGGCATTACCTTGTAGCAGAAGGTTCCCCAGGGGGTAATGAACGACATCTTCTCGCGATCAACCTCTGCCATCTTTATCTTATTGTATCCTGAGAATCCATCCATAAACGAGAGCATCCCGTGCTTTGCGGTGTTATCGACCAAGATGTCGATGTGGGGTAATGGAAAGTCGTCCTTAGGGCTCGCCCTGTTGAGGTTTCGGAAATCAATGCACATTCGAACCTTTCCATCCTTCTTTGGTACGGGGATGATATTGACTAGCCACTGCGGATACTTGCATACCATGAGGAAACCTGCGTCATACTGCTTAATGACCTCGTCCTTCACCTTCAACATCCATTCGGGTCTGAGGCGTCTCAGCTTCTATTTAACCGGCTTAACATCGGGGTAGAGTGGCAACTCATGCTCAACCAGATCGATATCCAAACCAGGCATGTCCTCATACGACCATGCGAAGACGTCTTGGTATGACCGAAGAAAGTCTATCATACCTTTCCTCTCCACAGGGGACAGCGACGTTCCGATTTTAGCGATTCTGGGGGCCTCTATGGTGCCCAAATTGACATCCTCCGTCTCTTCGACGGTCGGGGTAGGGTCATGCTCAAAATCAGCAAATTGTTTGAGGAGCTCATTGGGGAGCTCGTCGGTTTGGCCTTCCTCATCCAGACTCGTGACTCCTACCTCTTCTTGTATTTCTACAGGGAAGGGGTTGGCTTCACGTGGGACGGGTATCACGACATTGATTTTATTTTTATTGGGAATTTTAAAGGACAATATTTTTGGAATTGGTATTTTTTCTATTTTTATGATCTTTTGCATTTTTTCGGAGGTCAGCCCCTGGCGAGGTGGATCTCTATATATACAAGGTAGAGTGATCCAGAGGCTAACCTCACTTTTTATAGGTTATTTTTTTTTGGAGAGTCGGTGTCGTTTTCACGGTATTTGGCAGCTCTCAAGAGTTGGGGCAAGGATGCCCAGTTACTCACCTGTGAGGCTTGTCCTTTACCTCTTCGGTCGGTAGCGGCATCGATAGGCTCTTGAATTTCTTCCCTCAACATATTTACAGAGGGATCCTCCGGGACCTTGTCCTCTACGGTTAGGAGGGGCCCAGAGTGGTTGGTGCTTGAATGAGGGGTGGATCGGGGAACTTCTTCCTCAAACAAGGAAAGGGCGGCTAAGTCCATTTCGAAGTCTGGGGGGATGATATAGGGATTGGTGGGGTGGATTGAAGTAGGCTTATGTGGGGTTACCCTCGTCTCCCCATTCAGATCAATTTTTACTACCCCGACGCTCACAAAAGTTTCACGGATGTGGGGGCGAGCGTGGGGTTCTTCTTCCAAGATGATTTCTCTGGCCTTTGGCGACTGCTACGGCTCTCATCTTTTCCTTAGCCTCTCTGACTTCCTCTTCTCTGGGCTTGTAGCCTAAGCCAAATTTAGTTTGTTGCCCCTTGGCCTTGACGAGGTCTCTTCTTCCTTGGAGGCGTGGGCCCAGTCCTTTCCCTTTTTGATGGCCCCATCTGTGGAGCATGAACACAGCTGCGTCCATTCCTCCTTCAGTTTTATCTGGGGTCTTTTCAGTTGTTTCGAGGGTAACACTTGAGAAGTCATACTCAAATTGGTGGAGATCGGCGTCCTCGGCAGTGTGTGGTATGTCCAGTACTTTCGAATTCTCAATGTGCAGAGCGCTCTTCCCCATGTCCTCTCTGCTCTCACCTATGATGGTGACAATTTTTTCTTCTGAGATAAATCGAAGCTTTTGGTGTAGAGTAGATGGTATTGCTCCGAGCTTATGTATCCATGGCCGGCCCAATAGCAGATTGAAGGTAGACTTGATGTCCATCACTTGATAGGGGGTGGTGAAGGTTTGCGGTCCGAGGATCAGGTCAAGGTCTACTTCTCCTATGATTTCCCTTCTAGTGTTGTCGAATCCCTGTGCGCTTGATATGGATGGCCGGAAGGTGTCGGGGTTTGCCCCAATTTTGATTGCCGTCCTTAGAGGGCATACGTTCAGTGCCGACCCGTTGTCAATCAGGACCAACGGTACCACCAAGTTCCCTACTTCCACTGTTATATTCAGGGGTTTAGAATGGTCATTCCCCTCGATCAGTAGGTTTGCATCGGTGAAAGAGATGGCGTTTGGGGCCAACACTTGCCCTATTATTTCCCCTACTTCATCTGGAGTTACATGGGTGGAGACATGCGCGTCCTTGAGTGATGAGAGGGATGGAACGTGGGAAGTAGGCGGAGGATGGGACTCCCTAGGGGGTCTTTGGAAGTATGGGGATGCGGTAAGGGTGTTTGGATGGGAGATGGGGATGTAAGGATCGGTTGGGAAATGAGGGGTTTCAGTAGGGGATGAAAAAGGGGTATGTTGGGAGAATGTGAGGGAAGGGGATGAGGTGGAGGTAAACACGGGCGCCCCTAATGGGCCCGTGATATCGAACCTGGTTTGGGTGAAGGCGTCGGAGATCGGGTCTTCTCCTATATGGGAATGGGAAGGGGATGATGGTGGGGATGTATCGGTTCTTGACATGATCCGCTGACGAGTGTTGTACCGATGTCGCGGGTAAGGGCCAAATACCTTCCTGGTTCTTCTCCTACGGGCCGAGTTTGAGGTCGCCGTAGTGACGGTCACACCAAGGTATATTTTTGATTGTCTTTCTTTGTGTGTTTTTTTTTTGGGTTTTGGAAAATGATGATGATTTGATTTTTTTGTTTTTGAAATTGATTTTTTTGTTGTTATTTTTTATTTTTGACTTTGATTATTATTATTTTTTTTTAAGGTGGATTTTTTTGAAGATGAGGATTTTCTTTCTCTCTTTTTTTCAAATAGCAATTAACTCCCCTCTACTTAGATGAATGATGACCTGGTGCCCAAGGTCAACTCCCGTTTCGGGCGATATATGCGCCTTTAGTAGGTCCCACGGCGGGATCCGACACACTTCGGAAGAAGCGAAAGGGAACCCTTTCGTTCTATTGAAGGCGAGGGAATCCACGCGAATGACCAATCCCCCGTAGCAAATCAATAAGAAGTCACCTTCTTTTGACTGGGCGGGGACATATTGGGTGTTAGAGAATGTGGGAGGTTACCGCGGACACTAATACCGCTAATCGGGGAATTGGGGTGGTGGGTGTCGGGTTGCACCAAGATATATCAAGATATATTAGCACGCCCGACCAAAAAATACAGATTTGGCTGGGTGTATATATTATATACGCCTGGCTTAAATCTGGGGATTTTGGCTGGGCATATATATTATATACGCCTGTGTAAATCTAGGGTTTTTTTGCTGGGCGTCTATATTATATACGTCGGGCAAAAGGTTCTGTCAATTATATTTTGACAGTGGTCAGCAAGCCCGAATGTGGGTCTTTGAACTGGTTTCTTGGGAGAAATGCTCCCGAGGACTGCTGTGTATGTTCTCGGGTCCCTCCTTTCCGTTTCCTAGGGATACACGACTGAATTTTGGGTTTTCTATGCTCTCACCAATGCGGGTTTTACGGCTTGATCGGAATTGGAAACCCAACCGATATACCTCCGGCGCAAGCGCCTTCTCAGGTACTGGAAGGGGTGGTTCTTTTCAGGATCATCACCACTAGGGCTGCCGCCATCGAACCGGTAAATTGTATCTGCCTAAACCCCAAAACTACCCAAAATGCATAAAGTGCGCAAGTAGGCCCGCCAAACGGCTAAGGCTCGTAAATGACCAAAATTTAAATGACGTGAAAATAAATGCGAGTGGCCCTGCCAAACGGCTAAGGCGGCTTAAATGACAAGAATTGTAAAAACGGGAGGCCCGCCAATCGGCTAAGGCACTTAAAGGACTGAATCGTAGGGGTACGAGTACGTTAGTAAAAAACACCAAAAATATAAAAAAAATAGCAGAAAATAAGAAGAAAAAAATAGCAATGGTTAGTAACAAAAAGAAAGGCCAACAAGAGGGGAAGCGCTAGGGTGATTTCCCCAGCAGAGTCGCCATCTGTGCGACCACGGATCCTCTCGAACCCGTCGCGGCAATGCGCTCGCTTTCAACGAAAATGTAGAGTCGCCACCCGGAGCTTTTGGTGACCCGGGAAACCTTCAAATCGATATTTTGAGCACCGAAGTGCTAAATATGACTCTGATTTACCGGTCCTTGCCAAAGGCTCTAGGGTAGGGGCTTCGGTTATCGATCGGGAAGGGTTTAGGCACCCGATCAATCCACACGTAACGGTCTCTATCTATGGCCAAAATAAAAATAAAAAGGGCGGAGTTTTCCCTTGTCCGAAGGCAATACGGTCCTATCAAGCTTTGAGCCAAACCGAAATTTCGGCGACGTAACGGCTTGAGTCCTTGGACGGAGGAGACACCAACAAGGTAGAGGAAGAGAGGGGCCCAACCACCTCCATCCTTAACTGAGCCATCACCCCCCAATCTCACACCTGAATCCATGCCCTCGATGGAGGACATGAGAACGATGTACGCTCTGTGGGCTGCTTCTCGCAACCCTACCTCTCAAACCCCGCATCCAAATGTCCAAAACCTCCATACCCCATTCCCTCCTAACCATGCCCAACCACCCATCGTCCATACCTCCCAAAATCCCCCTCCTCCATTCCAGACTCAAACCCACACAAATTGATGGGCCCCGGCCCAAAATCCTACAAACCCATGGGCCCAAGCCCAAACCCATCAGACCCAGGCCCATGCCCAGATCCCTCAAAACCCATGGGCCCAAGCCCAAGTCCATCAGACCCAGGCCCAGACCCAGAATCCTCAAGGCCCATGGACCCAAACCCATCAAGCTCAAGTCCAAGCCCCAAAACCCTCAAAACCCATGGGCCCAAGCCCACCAGACCCAGGCCTAAGTCCAAGCCCCCCAGGGCCCATGGACCCAAACCTACCAAACTCAAACCCAGGGCCCATGGACCCAAACCCAGCCCCCTCATGGCCCCGTAGCCCAAACTCAACAAAGCCCATTGGCCCAAGGTCATATTAATCCCCACTCCCAGGCCCAGGGCCCGTCAATTCAAGCTTTCCAAAACTATCAAACCCAAATCCCTCAAACCCAAGGCCCATCCGCCCAAGCTCATCAAGGCCCATTCACTAACCCCATACCCCCCCACCAATACCCTTCATTCACCTATACCCCTTACGCCCCCATCCCACCTCCAACGGGAAATCCAGTCCATCCCATTCCTCAAACCCACAACATCCCGCCACCCCAATCACACCCCCATCACCCCCAGAATGTGCAACCAACTCAGCACATCACTTACCCACAAAACGCTCACCCATTTATCCCTTCTCATCCCCTACAAACCATATGGCCCCACCAGGTCATCCAACCACTCACCCCCCAAGTCCAAATAGCAGAACTCGCCCCTCACCATTACCATGACAAACAGTACGAGGAGGATGAGATTCGCAACAGTGGAGGAGCTACCAGTTTTAACCCTCCCGGGCCCACCATCATCACACCTAGGGTCGAACCAAATCAGGGGGAAGCGGTCCCTGCCGCAGCCTCAAAGGAACCAGAGCAACTGAAAGAACAGATAGACAGAATATAGAAGCAGCTGATGAAGATGGGAGGAATGGAACTACACTCAACGAACTTTTCAGACTTATGTCTGTTCTCTGATGTCCCCCTGCCACAGAAATTCAAGATGCCATCATTTGATAAGTATAATGGCATTGGCAACCCCATCGCCCACCTAAAATTTTACTGTGGGGATATGTGCCAGTATGGCGGAGATGAACGACTCCTCATCAAAGTGTTCCAGAAGAGTTTAACGGGCCCAGCACTGAGGTGGTTCACATCCCTGGAACCGTCCATGATAAAAAATTGGAAAGACCTGACACGATTATTTCAAGAACAATATGTCTATAACATGGACATAGAACCAAGGAAGTCAGATTTAGCCCGATTAAAGCAAAGACATGATGAAATATTCAGTGCTTACTTGGGGAGGTGGAGGGCCTTAGCCGCTCAGGTAAATCATCGGATTCCCGATAATGAGCAGATTGAATTGATAACCAAGGGAGCCCTCCCAGTCATCGCAGATTTTTTAGTATATCGGCGATCAAGTTTTTGTCTGGGTCCGAAATGCCAATTGCTGCGAAGACGCCATTAGAGAGGGCAGGTTAGGAAGGAATGTGGCCAATGGGGCCACCGGGGTTCAGCAGTAGAACCAAGAATCGAAGAAGACCAGGGCGATGCGAAACATTGTTTACCCCCAGGCTAATACCAACGCCCCCCCCATACAACTCCAGGTTACACAACCACCCCCGACCCGTTTCGAGCAAGTACCAAGGCCAAGCAACGGACCAAGAGCCCCGTTTACTCCGGAACAGATGAAAGCACGTTTTAAACGAGTATTCACCCCGTTGGGGCAATCCTTGAGTGTCTTACTGCCGATATTACTACAGAAAGGCCTGGTCAATTTACTCCAACCTCGCCCGCCACCCCACCCAATACCAAGGAATTATGATCCGAATCTGCATTACAATTTCCACTAGGGATCGGGTCACCCCACGGACCGGTGCTTCCCGTTAAAGCACACGGTCCAAGATCTGATAGAGGCGGGAAAGATCATACCCCCGCCACTTCCCCAAGGGCAGAACCAGAATATCCATCAAGCCCCTCTACCACCGCACCCAAGAGGCCCCAGGCCTAACATATATTGGATAGAGGAAGAAGAAGAAGAGTTTGACCCTTCAGATTATATTAGCAATCAGGAGGAATTTTCACTCTCCAGGTCGAACGAAGATGAACTATTTGTTGGGGTGATCGAGCCATTATATCTTGTCGATTATTTTCCCACACCTGCTTGCCAAGAGGAGCCCTTAGATTTAGGGCAGTATTTTTCCACCGCTCACTTTGTCAAATCCAAGCGACGCATACTTGCCGCAATCATCTGGCGTATCCACCCCACGCCCAATTTACCCCATACACCCCTCCGTCACACCCAAATCATCCCGTTCCCTATGCAATTCCGCCATCCCCGTATTATCCTACCCCATACACACCCTCAAGTCCCTCCACCCAATACATTACTCTGCCATCCCCAAGTTATCCCATTCCATACACACCTTCAAATCCCACCACCCAATTTACCCCATACACCCCTCCATTCCCCCCCCACTACCCCACTCCCTGCACAACTCCATCATCCCCAATCTATCCCATTCCATCTACCAACCCCTCATCATCCCACCATGCCACAAACCCTTTATACCCCCCCCCCATTCCTCCCACTACCCCGGCATATCCAAACCATCCCGCTCAATGCACAACTCCATCGTCCTCAATTTACCCCACTTCATCCACACACCCATCACCATCCCATCATACCTCCCCATACACAAACCATTCATATCCCTATCACCCCGCGCCCACCACACCTCAAACGTCTCCCCATCCCTCCAGCCCAGTCACACTCCCTCCATCCCTTCACTATTTTGGCCCCAACCCAACTCCACCGCCACCCGGACAAGCAACCCCTCACCCAATCCCCTCATCACCCAATCACCACTGGTCCTACCATGCCCAGGTAACACCAATACAAGCCCCCTCCATGCCCATAACTCCAATTCTGTTAATTCCCCCCTCTACCATTCCACCCCCCATTGGAGTTAACTTGGTTGGACCCGAGAAACCAGTATATCCGGCCCAATCCCCCTCGGAACCCTCATGCACTCCTTTTCTCCTCTCGAAACCTGCTATGACCCGCATCAAGTACCATTGAGCTATGAACAGACGGACATGAATGCTGGGCGTAACCAAGAAGAGGCTGTTGAATTCGTTACCCGATCGGGTCAGATTTTTGCTCAGCCAGAAGCATCAAGGCGTCGAGGAGGAAGAAAAGAAGAAGAAACGAGCCACGAAATCCCTCTAAAAAATGGCCAGGAGCACATCTGGAACCGACTCAAGAGAAAACCCGCACATATTACTGTTCGAGATTTGTTAATCACGTCTCCACTCCACTTTCAAGCCCTAATGGGAGCGCTCAAGGACGCGCATGTCTCCACCCATGTAACTCCAGATGAAGTAGGGGAAATAATAGGGCAAGTGTTGGCCCCAAACGCCATCTCTTTCACCGATGCAGACCTACTGATCGAGGGGAATGACCATTCTAAACCCCTGAATATAACAGTGGAAGTAGGGAACTTGGTGGTACCGTTGGTCCTGATTGACAACGGGTTGGAACTGAACGTATGCCCTCTAAGGACGGCAATCAAAATTGGGGCAAACCCCGACACCTTCCGGCCATCCATATCAAGCGCACAGGGATTCGACAACACTAGAAGGGAAATCATAGGAGAAGTAGACCTTGACCTGATCCTCGGACCGCAAACCTTCACCACCCCCTATCAAGTGATGGACATCAAGTCTACCTTCAATCTGCTATTGAGCCGGCCATGGATACATAAGCTCGGAGCAATACCATCTACTCTACACTAAAAGCTCTGATTTATCTCAGAAGGAAAATTGTCACCATCATAGGTGAGAGCAGAGAGGACATGGGGAATAGCGCTCTGCACATTGAGAATCCGAAAATACTGAACATACCACACACAGCCGAGGACGCCGATCTCCACCGATTTGAGTATGACTTCTCAAGTATTACCCTCGAACCAACTGAAAAGACCGCAGATAAAACTGGAGGAGGAATGGACGCAGCTGTGTTCATGCTCCACAGATGGGGCCATCAAAAAGGAAATGAACTGGGCCCACGCCTCCAAGGAAGAAGAGACCCCGTCAAGGCCAAGGGGCAACAAACTAAATTCGGCTTAGGCTACAGGCCCAGAGAAGAGGAAGTCAGAGAGGCTAAGGAAAAGATGAGAGTCGCAGCAGTCGCCAAAGGCCAGAGGATTTATCTTGGAAGAAGAACCCCACGCTCGCCCCCACATCCGTGAAACCTTTGTGAGCGCCGGGGTAGTAAAAATTGATCTGAATGGGGAGACGAGGGTAACCCCACATAAGCCTACTTCAATCCACCCCACCAATCCCTACATCATCCCCCTAGACTTCGAAATGGACTTAGCCGCCCTTTTCTTGTTTGAGGAAGAAGTTCCCCGATCCACCCCTCACTCCAGCACCAACCACTCTGGGCCCCTCCTAACCGTAGAGGACAAGGTCCCGGAGGATCCCTCTGTAAATATGTTGAGGGAAGAAATGCAAGAGCCTACCGATGCCGCTACCGACCGAAGAGGTAAAGGCCAGGCCTCGCAGGTGAGTAACTGGGCATCCTTGCCCCAACTCTTGAGAGCTGCCAAATACCGTGAAAACGGCACCGACTCTCCAAAAAACAACAACCTGTAAAAAGTGAGGTTAGCCTCTGGACCACTCTACCTTGTATATATAGAGATCCACCTCGCCAGGGGCTGACCTCCGAAAAAATGTAAAAGATCATAAAAATAGAAAAATACCAATTCCAAAAATATTGTCCCTTAAAATTTCCAATAAAAATAAAATCAATGTCGTGATACCCGTCCCACGTGAAGCCAACCCCTTCCCTGTAGAAATACAAGAAGAGGTAGGAGTCACGAGTCTAGATGAGGAAGGCCAAACCGACGAGCTCCCCAATGAGCTCCTCAAACAATTTGCCGATTTTGAGCATGGCCCTACCCCGATCGTCGAAGAGACTGAGGATGTCAATTTGGGCACCACATAGGCCCCCAGAATCACCAAAATCGGAACATCGCTGTCCCCTGTGGAGAGGAAAGATATGATAGACTTCCTTCGGTCATACCAAGACGTCTTCGCATGGTCGTATGAGGACATGCCTGGTTTGGATACCGATCTGGTTGAGCATGAGTTGCCACTCTACCCCGATGTTAAGCCGGTTAAGCGGAATGGATGTTGAAGGTGAAGGACGAGGTCATTAAGCAGTATGACGTAGGTTTCCTCATGGTATGCAAGTACCCGCAGTGGCTAGCCAATATCGTCCCCGTACCAAAGAAGGGTGGAAAGGTTCGAATGTGCATTGATTTTCGAAACCTCAACCGGGCGAGCCCTAAGGACGACTTTCCATTACCCCACATCGACATCTTGGTCGATAACACCGTAAAGCACGACATGCTCTCGTTTATGGATGGATTCTCAGGATACAATCAGATAAACATGGCAGAGGTTGATCGCGAGAAGACGGCGTTCATTACCCCTTGGGGAACCTTCTGCTACAAGGTAATGTCATTTGGGCTGAAGAATGCTGGGGCAACCTATCAAAGAGCAATGACGGCCTTGTTCCATGACATGATGCACTGAGAGATCGAAGTATACGTCGATGACAAGATTGCCAAATCACCAAAAAGGGAGGACCACTTGATAAACCTTCAGAAGCTATTCGAGAGCTTGAGAAAATACAGATTGCGATTGAATCCCCGGAAGTGCGCCTTCGGCGCTATGTCCAAAACGTTGTTGAGCTTTATTGTCAATAGGAGAGGGATCAAGGTCGATCCGACCAAGATCAAGGCTATCACTGAGATGTCGCCACCATCTACAGAGAAGGAAGTCAGAGGCCTTTTAGGCAGGATCCAGTACATCAGTCGATTCATCGCACAGTTAACTCCGATATGCGCCCCAATCTTCAAATTACTGAGAAAGGATTCACCGGTTGAATGGAATGACGACTGCCAGGCTGCATTCGACAAGATTAAAGGTTATCTCCTGAAACCTCCGGTATTGGTACCGCCCATACCCGATAGACCCCTGATAATGTACCTGTCCACGACAGAGTTTTCCATGGGCTGTGTGTTAGGACAGCATGATCAGACGGGAAGAAGAGAGCAGGCTATCTATTACCTAAGCAAGAAATTCACTAATTACGAGACGCGCTATTCTCATCTGGAGAAAGCATGTCTGGCGCTCGTTTGGGCTACTCAAAGACTTCGATACTACCTGTTATCCCAGGCCGTTCGACTTCTAGCACGGATGGATCCGTTGAAGTACCTATTCGAGAAACCTGCTCTCACTGGCCGAACTGCATGATGGCAACTACTCCTATCCAAATTTGACATTACTTATGTCACCCAGAAGTCGATTAAGGGGCAAGCAGTCGCTGATCATCTTACCGAGAACCCTCTGCCGGACTATGAGCCTCTAAGGACTGAATTCCCCGATGAAGACATTTTGTTCATGACTGACGAAGATACGGAAGAAACGGAGGAGCCCTGGGTAATGCACTTCGATGGGGCATCGCATGTTGAGGGCCAAGGAGTTGGCGCCATTCTTATCTCGCCAAAAGGATCCCATATACCCATCTCAATCAAATTGAACTTCCCATGCACCAACAATATGGCCGAGTATGAGGCCTGCTGGCCTAGTTTCTGATGGCTCTTGATCTAAATATAACTCACCTTAGGGTCTTTAGAGATTCACAGTTAATTATATGCCAGACCAACAGGGATTGGAAGACCAAAAATGAGAAACTGATCCCATACCATGAACATCTGGAGGATCTGATAACCTGCTTTGAGGAGGTCACCTTCTCCTATGTGCCGCGAGCAAGAAATCGGTTTGCTGATGCCCTGGCTACCCTGGCCTCTATGGTTGAGATTCCATATGGAGTGGTGATGAAGCCGATCATGATAGAGCAGAGGAACGAACCGGCTTTTTGTCACCTAATCGAAGGACCTACGGAGATAGATGATGAACCACCCTGGTTCTCAGACATCAAGAATTTCCTCGAGACCGGAACTATCCCGGAAGAAACATCAAAGGTAGACAAACGCACCATCCAGCGATTGGCAACAAACTACATCATTTACGGCGATCTCCTGTATAGACGGTCTCACGACAATATTCTGCTCCGATGCCTAACCCAGAAAGAAGCGATTGAGATCATGAAGGAGATTCATGAAGGGGTCTGCGGGGCACACGTCAGTGGACACTTGCTTGCTAAGAAAATTCTAAGGCAAGGATACTTTTGGACTACTTTGGAGACCGATTACTGCAAGCACGTACAGAAGTGCTACAAATGCCAAGAGCACTCTAGCTTAATACACGCTCCGGCCATTGCCTTGCACAGCATGGCCACTCCTTGGCCGTTCGCCACCTGGGGTTTCGACGTCATTGGCAAGATCAATCCTAAGGCTTCCAATGGACATCAATTCATCCTCTTCGCTGTGGAATACTTCACAAAATGGGTAGAGGCAGCCTCCTATACGAGCATTAAGGCTAGTCATGTTGAGAAGTTCATCAAGAACAACATCATTTGTAGATTCGGCGTACCCAAAGACATCATCACTGATAATGGCACTAATTTCGCTAATAGGCGCATCCGGGCCTTGCGTGAGCGATTTCAAGCACCATCGATCATCCCCATACAGTGCCTCAATGGAGCGAGAGGCAGCCAACAAAACTCTGATCCGCATCCTGGAGAAGATGGTAGTTACTTACAGAGATTGGAGTGAGCAGTTACCCTTCGCACTGTGGGCCTATAGAACGTCTATCCGTACTGCTACGGGGGCAACACCATTCTCCCTTGTGTATGGGACCGAGGCCGTGCTACCTGTTGAGGTCGAGGTATCGTCGCTCCGTATCCTTTTAGAATCCCATCTACCTGAAGCTAAGAGGGAAAGAGCCCATTTTGAACAGCTAGACCTAATTGATGAGAAAAGACTCCTAGCCTTGTGCCACACTCAGATCTATCAGAGGAGAATTGCACGTGCTTACAATAAGCACATCCGCAGGCGAGACCTGAAGGTAGGAGACACTGTACTAAAGAAAATTTTTCCGTCTCTCCACGCCGATCCGAGAGGGAAGTTTAGGCCAAATTGGGAAGGACTCTACGCCGTCCGAGTGGTTCTGCCAGGATACGTTGTTCGCCTCGCCACCATGGACGGAGACCACTTTCCTGAGCCTATCAACGCTGGATACCTCCGTAACTTCTACTCATAGGTCTTGGGACAAGGTAAGTTTCGATAAAAGTATATGCGTGACCGCTTAAGGGCTCCATAAAAGAGGCCATCATTTCAAAGTCAAGTAGCCCAAAAGAATATTCCCTGAAAACCTTCACCCTTTTTACTACACACTTCGGGCCAACAACCATTTCTTTCATATACCCCACCCAAAATTCCAAGAAAAAAAAAAGAAAGAAGAAAAAGGGAGGAAAAATCCTAACCAAAAGAAGAAGAAGAAAGCGCCCCCCAAAAACAAAGAAAAAGAGGGGTACCAAAAAACAAAAAAAAATGATTGGGGCATAAAAAGCCTTTGGAAAGAAAAAGGAGTCCCCGAATCTAAAAATCACCCAAAACTTAGATCCAAATCCCCAAAAAAACCCAACCTGTTTGAACCCCAACCACATTACAACCCGAAAGAAAGCCCTCTTTAAGGTTCACAAGCGGTCATAACATCTACTGCATCAGAACAAGCCGAGTTAACAAACCACACAGAACTTCATTCAGCCAGCTATGACGGAATCGACGCCCATGTCGTGGCTTTCTGGTTCTTGAAAAAAAAAGGAAAAAGAAAAGAAAAGAAAATTAGTTTTAGTTCAAAGCAAGACGGACGTGGTGAAAACCCGAAAGGGCGCCACGGGTAAAAACAGTGAACTCACGCGGACCAGGTGAAAACCTGAAATGGCACCTGGGGTAAGAGAGCGAACCCATGGACGTGGTGAAAACCCGAAAGGGCGCTACGGGTAAAAATAGGGATGACAGGCATGGCGAAAACCCGTCTTGGGCACTATGAGTAAAAATGTCAAGAAAAGAGAGATTAGGAGAAGATCTGTCCTAGCCTGCCTGCTTTTGTTTGGATCCCTTGAGCCTCTTCTCCTCTTTGCTAGGCCACCCATGTGAAAATTGGATCAGATCCCGATCAAGTATGTCGTCTCTACCGCGGCGTCTGATGCATGACCAAAGGAAAAGACAGAAGACCAGACCAATCCCTGGGAAGCTGACCTTCCCACGTTTAAAGAAAAAACCTGCATCTCACGAACAAGGTTCAGCCATGCTAAAAAAAGGGACCCGCTGGTTTGGCCTTGTGGTTACCGGCATCACAAAAGAAAAGAAATTTTCCAAAAAAGATAATAGATTTCTCTTTCCCATAAAAAGCCTCACACTGTGGAGGAGAAAAATTCCAAAAAAGATAATAGATTTTCCTTTCCCATAAAACAGCAATGGTTAGTAACAAAAAGAAAGGCCAACAAGAGGGGAAGCGCTAGGGTGAACTCCCCAGCAGAGTCGCCATTTGTGCGACCGTGGATCCTCTCGAACCCGTCACGGCGATGCGCTCGCTTTCAACGAAAATGTAGAGTCGCCACCCGGAGCTTTTGGTGACCCGGGAAACCTTCAAATCGATATTTTGAGCACCGAAGTGCTAAATATGACTCTGATTTACCGGTCCTTGCCAAAGGCTCTAGGGTAGGGGCTTCGGTTATCGATCGGGAAGGGTTTAGGCACCCGATCAACCCGCACGTAGCGGTCTCTATCTATGGCCAAAATAAAAATAAAAAGGGCGGAGTTTCCCCTTGCCCGAAGGCAATACGGTCCTATCAAGCTTTAAGCCAAACCAAAATTTTGGCGGCGTAACGGCTTGAATCCTTGGACGGAGGAGACACCAAGAAGGTAGAGGAAGAGAGGGGTGAGCCGGAGCTCACGGGCCTTTGTTGCACCATGGAAGATCTTTGCTTTGGCGTACTTTCGATGGCTTGAATGGTATGGAAATGGACTCTAATACAAAGATTTGATAGGTAGGGGGTGTAGAGTGAAGCTAGGGAATAGATTTTGGCTAAAAGAAGGTGATCTCATGGTTGAAATGGAGTGGAATAGGTGATCTAAGCTTGCTGGAATTTTGGAAAATAAATGGCATTTTCTCTCACTAGGACTTTCTCTCTCTTAAGTTCTCTAATCAACCAAATTTTCAACCAAAACTTCAACCCCTTGGGAAGAAGGGGACCTCTCTATTTATAGAGAGGGGATGGGCTAGGGGATTACTTAAGGGCTAACTGGTTTAGCAATTAGGTAATCCCCCATCTAAGGGTTTTTGGGTTTTTAAGGTCCTAGGGTTTTGGGAAACTGGTTTCAATGGCGGATGATGGGGTGAGACCATGGGTGACTTAAGGGTTGCCAATAAGCTCAAAGGGGGTGCAACCAACCTTAAGACACCCACCTTAATTAAGAGGATGGTCAAAGGGTCAAACTAGATGGAGGCAATTCGAGCTCACGATGGCGATTCAGTAGCTAAGTGATATATATATACCATTGAAAGATAAACTTCATCAAAAACAGGGGAGCCTTGGGAAGATGAAGCCCGTGGTGGGTCCCACCTATACTAGGCGTATATACTATATACGCTCGGCCAAATTTCCCTCAAAATAGGCAGGCATATATAATATATATGCCTGACTAATCTGGGGCTAAATTGGCTGGGCGTATGTAGTATCCACGCTAGAGCAAAATTTTTATGATTTTATGTGAAACTTCAATAGACCATAACTTCCGAACCGTAGCTCCAAATTGGGTGATCTTTGGCTTGTTGGAAAGCTGGAAAAGTCCTCTTTCCAATGGTATATGGCCCATCCTTGGTAGTGGTCTGTATGAAATTCTGTAGCTCTCATCCCATCAACTGCTCAGAAGGGTTTGAGTTAGGTCTGGGAAGGGATTCTAGGGATTAGCGGTGACTTCTAAGGGTTGGGGGAATGGTTCTAAAGGGTTTGGGTAGATTCTTAAGGGTTCAGGGGTGCCATCGGAAGCACAGGGGTACATCTCTCCCAAAGTACAAATTGATCGAGCCTTCGGCCGAATTTGGGTGTCTACACCGCGGCAAGCACCTTGTCGCGGCAACCCTTTGAGGTTGCCGCGGCAAGCCACTCAGCAGAGTGTCTTGCCGGGCTTTAGCTGTGTCTCCTTCTCCTTCCTTATTTGCTGTTATTCCTTCTTGCTCTCATTTATATATAAATATATATATATATATATATATATATATATATATATATTCTATATTTATGTATTTATTATCATTTATATATATATATATAACCTGCAGCATATATATATATATCTGATTCAACATTTACAGATTTCTTTATGATTGATGAAGCCAGAAGTGCAAGGATCTGCACTAAATCTTCATACATATATATATATATATATATATATATATATATATATATATTCCTTATATATATCTGTTTTCTTATTTATAGATCTTCAATGAAGATCCGGAGTGCAACGATCTGCACTCTACTTCATACTAAGGCTAATTTCTGAGCTGAAAACTCTTTATGATCAAATCAAACAAATGACTAACCGTTTTGGTGAATTCGTGGTGTCTAAGTGCATGGAAGAAGAAGGACGTTTTGCTTGCTGATCTCAAAGTCGGAACAGAACTGAGAGGAGTTTATCAATTTTACCAGCTGTTTGTTTATCTTTTGCAGAATTTGCTTTGGTTTATTAATGAAAACCCAAGGAATGCAAGAGAGATTTTCTTTATAACATATGACAATGATCTTGCGTGCATGTAGATGGTTAATGACTCACTGGAGTCATGTGGTGAAGTTACCATGCAAGTAGCTTACCAGCTACATAGGGTAAAGTTTTATGTTTAGCCAGTATACCTAAGTAAAGGTATTACATATAAAACAAAACAGCGAAGACTTCTTGTATTTATTTTCAACACTTGTGAAAGTTAGAACGAACAGAAATCTTATTGTTTATTTTATAAGGTAAACCACTAAAAGGGTTTCTTGGGTTTTACTTTCTGTGTTAAGCTCATACCCATAGAAGGTATTGCAGAAAAGGCATAACAAGGGATACCTTGTGTGCAAATCAGTTCTATTTATGCAGTGTATAATCCTTTTTACGTCATTTATTTCAGCTGTTTCAAATGATTCCTTGCAAGTACCTATATATATATATATATATATATTCATAAAAAATCTGACAATTCCAATGGATGGTATTAGACTGACCCTTATCCTAATGGGCATGGGCTGGGCTAACTTAGTAGTCATGGTCATAGCCCTAAGCCAGACCGGACTTTTAACAATATTGCGTAGTGTATAAGTTTGAGAATTGTTACATTCTCCCATATTTTAGGAATTTTCGTCCTCAAAAATAAATCGGGACTATCTGGGTAACAATAGCGAAAATCAAAGCTGCAGTGCTCATACCGTATGTGGTATTTTCTAACAAAATTTTATCACAAGACAAGATGAATCATTAAACAGACAAAACCAAAATCAAAGCTACATCTATGAGATAAAACTAAAATATTATAAATAACCGCACTCATGTGGTACCTGACTTCATGTGTATACATGAACAGGAATTCAACATGTATTCTCAAATGAAAATATACCATTTCATTCACATACAACAAACAGAATCTCATTAATCAATTTATATAAATCAAATTGAACTACTCCTAAATCATTAATCACTATGCAAGACAAAATTTAAATGAAAACAAATAAGGTTGCTCTTGAAACTTTTTGAGTCTCAACCATATTTCATCAGTTATTAAGTATTCATTAATCAAGACGTGAACTATCTAATGTCTAATTTTGGCATACATAATCAAGCTTGTTGAGTAAACATGTAATATATATATATAGTAAAAGCATGTGAGGTTATAAATTACCAGACTGAGGATCGAGTTGCTGTTGGCCCGCTGAGGATGTACCAGCTTCCTGTTGTTGTTGTTGTTGGAAATCTTGCTGGAACTCCGGGACCAATAATGTTGCGTTTCGAGTGTATTGGGAGACGTAGTTGCGCACCCGCCCAATGTAAGGGTTTGCAGTAGTTTGGAAAGTATGCTCCATCATGATATTAGTCGCTTCTTCAACATAATTGATACGTTGATGGAGCATATAATGGTTTCGATATAAGTTATCGAATTGCAAGAGGGTTTGCTCATGATTTTCATGCATGAGCTGAACAAGGTCGGTGGTGGTGTAGGTCCCTTGAGCCGGAGGGACCGAATCGGGTTGAGGTTGGGATTGTGGTTGAGGAGGGACAGGGATTTCTTGGGGTATTTCTTATTGGACTTGGGGAGGACGATGAATTTGTTTCGCTTGGCGGTTATTTACCGCCTGAAAAGAGCGTTAGTAAATATTTCTCCAAATTGCTGGGCTAAAGACCCGCATGTTATCGGTGCGGACCTCTTCGCCAACAGGGATTTGATAGGGGACGAGATTGACACTATCAAAGAGTCCTTCCAACATATGTGAGATCAATCTAGGGTAGGGGCAGGAAGGCATGGAAGGTGACACGTTGCTTTGTAGGTGCTCATTGGTATACTTGATGCCTTCCCAAACCACCCTAGGACCACTTATCCATCGTCCTGCATGGACGGCAAAGAGAGCTTGCAAGAGAGCATCTCGACGCTCTCTTTCATGCTGCATGGGGTACAAATTATATCTAAATATACAATCCAAAAACCATATCCGTTGTGGTAATTGGCTGCGACGTACAGCAAGGCTATGGTCAGAAGCGGTCTAACCATTAGTCATTTTTGAGGTGATGTGGTGAAATTTCACATCCCTCTGCCGAGGTATTTGTAGTCTAGAAGTGACGTCATAGTCAGCACTACAGTCCATCGCTTGGGCTATGTGCAGGATATTGAAATAAAATTTACGACCATCAATTTCGGTCTGTAATTGACCGACAGTAGGGGTGACGACCAGATTTTGATAAAACAAATGGACTAAACAAGGGTAAAATTGGTTATGGAACGGCTGATACAAGGCGCTCAACTGCGCCTGTTCTATGTAGCGAATGGACCATGCGGTCTGGTCATTCGGGGTCAAAAGTTTATCATCTATGATCCATTCCGGTTCCATTGCTTTTTCAGCCCACCACGGGATGGGCTGTTCATGTTCTTCCGGTGGATCGATTGGCTCGCGTAAGGAAGAAGAAGGGCCTTTGCCCTTTTCTTGAGCTGAGGACTTTGGGGGTTTAGACACTCCCGTTTTTCTAGGAGGCATTGTGTAATCTAAAAGACAAGAAAAACAAGAGGAGTGAGTTCTGATTGTTTTACCTCTCAAAGCTTCAAAAATCAGTATGAAATGAGAGTAAAATCTGCAATAGAGTGATTCTTTGAGTAGCTCATGAACATGCAACGGCTGTGGATCGGATTGGGAGGTGTACATGTAAAGATACGAGCGTAGGAGGTTGAAGAAAACAACAATATGCACTTTCTATAACAGAAACCCGAAGTGGAAATAAACTAGAATGGGTTTCGGACCCACCATATGCCAACAGAGTTGCCGTGGCAACACTTTAATCTTGCCGCGGCAACACTTAGCCGTTGCCACGGCAAGGAGGTCCTGATGGTGAATGACCCGGATTTCGGAGCTCAAGCGATGTGGTGTTAAATTTTTTTGTACCTGTGTGTTCTTAACAGGTATGGGGTTTATAGAAAAATATTGAGTAGTAATTTTGATGTATTTTTCTAGGTTAAAAAATTTTATTTTGATAAAATTTGAGCCATTTTTGCAATATAGCTTAAAAAGGTTATAATATTTGATATAATTTATTATATTAGCCCACTAAGGGCCATTGGATGAGTCACTAGGGACAAGTGGCAATAGGCTGGGATATAGTGATGCTTAGGTGTAATTGTTTGGAAATTTTGAAATTATTTTTTATTCATTTATCTTGAATATTTAATGTAAAAATCAGTTTTTTTATACTAACTACCATCATGTTATATATTCGATCAAGGTTCATAGGATGCATTAATATTTATTCTATTGCTTGACCAAGGTCCAGCATGTTCTTGTCTAGAGGTGCAGGTATATTTACAATAATATTTAAAATCTAAGCATGTACAATTTAATTGACCAAATGTAACTATAGTGTACATGAATATAAAGTACGTACCTTATGTAAATAATCGAGGGTACTGAGCACGAATATCAGCTTCGCGCTCCCAAGTAGCTTCATGCGATCCATGATTCTTCCATTGGATCAACACGAGTGGAATCCATTTTGTTCTCAGAATTTGATCTCTGCGGTCCAAAATCTGACCTGGTTCTTCGATTACCGTTAGATCTTCTTGGATATCCAATGGTTGAAAATCCAACACATGCATCGGGTCACTGACGTATTTTCTCAGCATCGATACGTGAAATACGTCATGAATGCCTGCCAGGTGTAGAGGTAACACGAGTCGATACGCTACTTCTCCTACTCTGCCCAATATAGGAAATGGTCCAACATAACGAGGGCTTAGCTTGCCTCGTTTCCCGAACCGCATCGCGCCTTTAGTCAGAGAGATTTTTATAAAGACGTGCTCGCCAATCTGTATATTATTTCATCAGACTAATAATATAGTTTGAATCAATTGATAAAAGGTTTATCAGGATCAAATATTACCTGAAAATCAATACTGATTCTTTTGAGATCAGCGTAACTCTTTTGTCGACTCTGAGCACTCTTCAATCGTTCCCGAATAACATGAACAACTACATTGGTGTTTTCTATCAGGTCATGGCCTAAAATCAATCGCTCTCCAGCTTCTTCCCAGTTAATCGGAGATTTACATCGGCGTCTATACAATGCCTCGAATGGTGCCATACCGATGCTTGACTGGAAACTGTTATTGTATGCGAATTCGATCAGGGGTAAGTGTTTATCCCATGATCCTTGAAAATCGAGCATACAAGCCCTTAACATGTCTTCAATCACTTGATTAACCCTCTCTGTCTGCCCGTCGAACTGAGGATGAAATGTTGTACTGAAAGCTAACTTGGAACCCATACCTTCTTGAAAACTTTGCCAAAATCGAGACGTATACAAAGGATTGCGATCCGACACGATGTTTACGGGTATTCCATGTAGTCGTACAATCTCTCTCAGATAGATTTCGACTAGTTTTGATGTTGTATATCGCGTACTACAAGGTAAGAAATGCGCCGATTTGGTGAGACGATCAACAATCACCCAAATGGCGTTGTAACCTTTCTGAGTACGGGGCTAACCGAGAATGAAATCCATGGAAATATTTTCCCATTTCCATTCTGGAATAGGCAATGGCTGTAGCAGACCAGCAGGATGCTTGTATTCGACCTTTACTTGTTGACAGGTCAAACACTTTGCAACATAATCCGCTACATCATGTTTCAAACCGTTCCACCAAAACATTTGTTTAAGATCTTGGTACATCTTGGTACTACCAGGGTGAATAACATATGCTGACTTGTGAGCTTCTTCAAGGATTTCTTGACGTAAAGCATGATCATCAGGGACACATACTTATCCTTGAAATAATAATGACCCATCATCCTTAATTGAGAATTCTGGCTGTAGCCCACTTTGTACCCCTTGTCGGATGGAAATAAGCTCTGCATCTTGCATCTGGAGCTCTCTAATCTTATAAAAAAGTGGAGCTCAGATCATTACTGTAGCAAGTAAACCTCCATTTACTGTTGCTCGAAGAGTGGCACTCGATGATACAATATCATTGAGTAGTTTTCATCTTTGTAGTCTTGTAACAAGATGAGAGAACTGAGCGGAGGATTTACGGCTAAGTGCATCAGCTACAACATTGGCTTTACCGGGATGGTAATGAATCGAACAGTCGTAGTCTTTCAAAAATTCCATCCACCTTCTTTGTCTTAAATTTAACTCTTTCTGAGTGAAGAGATATTTAAGACTCTTGTGATCGGTGAAGATCTCAAAGGTTTCACCGTACAGATAGTGTCTTCAGATTTTTAACGCGAAGATGACCTCTGCTAATTCCAGGTCATGAGTGGGATAATTCTTCTCGTGATCTTTCAACTGACGAGAACCATATGCAATTACCCGTTTCCATTGGTTCAACACACATCCTAACCCACTGTATGAGGCATCACTGAAGACAACAAAACCACCACTGCCAGATGGTAATGCTAGAATAGGTGCAGAAGTGAGTCTCTTTTTCAATTCTTGGAAACCTTGTTCACACGCCTCAGTCCACTCGAACTTAACATTCTTTCGAGTGAGCTGCGTGAGTGGTCCAGTAAGTCGTGAAAATCCTTCCACAAAGCGTCGATAATAACCTGCAAGACCAAGAAAACTTCGGATCTCGATTACGGTCTGTGGCTGCTTCCACTATACTACAGCTTCAATCTTTGCAGGATCAACCGTGATACCAGCTTCAGATATAATATGCCCCAAAAAACTGACTTGATTCAACCAGAAGTCGCATTTACTGAATTTAGCATGCAACTGCGAATCTCTCAGTGTTTGCAATGTTAGACGCAGATGATCTTCATGCTCTGTCTTTGTCTTGGAATAAATAAGTATATCGTCGATGAATACCATGATACACAAATCAAGATAAGGTTTAAAGACTCTATTCATCGAGTCCATAAAAGCAGCTGGTGCATTGGTCAACCCGAAGGGCATGACAAGAAACTCGTAATGACCATAGCGTGTTCGAAAAGTTGTCTTCAAAATATCTTCAGCTTTCACCTTCATCTGGTGATAACCCGATCGTAGGTCAATTTTTGAAAAGAACCACACTCCTTGTAACAGATCAAAGAGATCTTCTATTCGAGGAAGAGGATATCTATTCTTGATCGTCAGTTTATTGAGTTGGCGATAATCAATGCAGAGATGCATTGAACCGTCCTTCTTTTTCATGAATAACACCGATGCGCCCCACGCAGACACACTCGGTCTGATGAAGCCTTTATCAAGAAGTTCTTGCAATTGTTCCTTGAGTTCTTTGAATTCTGGCGGCGCCATTCTGTATGGTGCTTTTGATACTGGGTCGGTACCTGGAGCTAACTCAATTGCGAATTCAACTTCTCTGTCAGGTGGTAGTCCTGGCAGCTCATCAGGAAACACGTCAAGATATTCACAAGCAATAGGTACATTTGAATGTGAAATTTCCTTCTTTTTTTGCTCATCACTTTGTATTAAAGCAATATACCCTTGAGCACCATCATCAAGCAATTGTCGTGCTTAAATTGCGGATATCAACGAAAGATTCGTTGACAGTACGCCATAAAATTTAGCTAATATCTTCTTTTGTGGGCGAAAGGAGACAATCTTCTTGCAACAATCCACGTTCGCATGGTGAGTAAACAACCAATCCATGCCAAGGATCACATCGTATCCTTGCAACGGTAACAAGATCAAATCAGCTACTGCTTCATATCCCCAATAATCCTTGATGGAAATGATAATCGACCAGTATACTTTGTCAGTCGTGATAAATTGTCCAGTCGGAAGGGTAACATCGAGAATAAAGTCGAGAGGTTCTAGAATACCTCCTAACTTATTCAACTTTTCAGCAAACTGGGGTGTAACAAACGAGTGCGTAGATCCGGGATCTATCAAGGCTCGTGCGTCGTAACACAAATAAGCATCTTTTGGGTATAGTTGTAAAATACCTAAGGTATACAAACTAGTGTTAGCTAGATTACTTATAAATATCAATTAATATAATAATATATTACTGGAGGAATTTAGAATGTAATATTTCTAATTTACGATATGCACCTTCTCCATCTAAAATATTCATTAATTGAAATTTGTTAATATAAAAATAATGAACAACCATACCTTGAATGATATCATGGCTAGTTCTCACATCCTTCTGATATGACATATGCTGCCTTATTAGTAGGCGCGCATCGTATCCGGTCACTGCCTTTATTGTCATTCCGACCGTTTCCGGGCATTCTCTGATCCGATGTCCCATCTTGCCACATCAAAAACATGCACCAGAAGCTTTACAACACTCATTGGTTTTGTGTGCCTTCTCACATTTCCCACAAATATCTTTGGAGCCAACTGATGAAGCCATATAAGATCCTGTGCGAGATCCTGTCGATCGTGCTTGAGAAAACCCAGATGTACTTCGAGCCGCTGAAAAAGATGGATTCTGAACACGTGGAATCCTTTGTGGTGCGAAGAACATCGATGGATTATAAGGCCGTGCAGATGCGCCTGCAGCTGGTTGAAAAGCGGTCTGTCCTTGGAATCGTGGTCGCTTATTAATTTGGCCCACACTCACACTATAGGACTGTGGAGCTTTCCTGGCCTTCTGCTTTTCGTCTCTCCTTTTGAACATGGTGTCCACATCAATTTCTACTATCAATGCCAATTTCATCACGTGGGCATAAGTCGTCGCCTGAAACAACGAAATGCACTCTTTGATCAAAGGTTTCAATCCCCTTTCAAACTTTTGGGTTTTCATCAGCTCGGTGGCCACTAGCAACGGTGCGAAGCGAGAAAGACGAGTAAATTCTGATTCATCTTCTCTAACGGTCATCTGCCCTTGTACCAAGGTTGCAAACTATACCTCGAGCTTATACCTCTCAGGCGCTGGGAAATATTTTTCATTAAAGGCATCAATGAATTCTGCCCATGTCCATGGTACACCAGGCATCCGTGTTCGTTCAATAGACTGCCACCATGGCTCTGCCTCACTTTCCAGTTTGTACACTGCCCAACTTACTTTCTCTTCTTCGGTACAAGTGACTCTTTGCAGCACTTTATCGATATGTGTTAACCACTTCTCAGCCTCCATTGGGTCATTCTGACCATAGAAACTTGGTGGTCGAAGTCGAATAAAGTTCATAAAACGCTCGGGACGTCGAACAGCAAGCATGGCCATAGTGTTGACCATGGTCTCCATTAACTGTGGATGGTGTCCCGCATTTTGTTCAGCACCACGAACACTTCCCATCGGTGGAGTATTTATAACTGGAGGAGTTTGCTCTGGCGGAGTATGCTCTGCAACATTCTCCATTGTCGTTCGACTTTCAACCAGATGGGCATTCTCACCACCTCCCGAAGCAATGTCATGCTCGTATCTGTCTACCGGAATAGTATTTGGCCCAGTACGATGAGGCAACGGTGGTCTACCTCTGCCTCTTCCACGACGCGGAGGCATCGTAACCTATTTCAGATAAAAAGTTAATCAAACATACAACTCGATCTAATTCCTACTTCTATCCTATTAATAGATACAGATAGTTTACCATATTTGTATATGTCAGAGTTCAGTCTCCAATGACTTAACGCCGAGAGCTCTGATACCACCTGTGACAGTCTGACGTTTCCCAGTCTCTCAACTAGGAAAGGTCGCGCCATCAGATCACCTGATATGATCCTTTCATCAAGGGGTTCCTTATTTTTCATCAAAGTGTTACAAAATGTGGAAGCAATGTATTTAAACTCTGACAAATAACAATGATGGCAAAATAACTTCTAAAATATGCAATAAACAGAAGTCACGTATCTGATGTATAGCTTTTCACCGATGACGGCCACCCGTCATCAAAACAGTGAAAAGAAACCTATACATCCTAAGAACATCCCATCATAAATCTAAAACCAACTTATATCATTTACACAGACCAATCTTTTTCCTTTTTCTCTCTCTCTCTCTATCCCAATGCCCCATATCCCAAGCTACAAACCTAACTACGGGAAGAACTCCTATGGGACGTCGTCTTCGTCGTCGTCGTCGTCGTCTTCCTCCTCCTCTGGCACGTATGTAGGGTCAGCCACGTGCTCAGGGTTAGGGTCTGCAGCTAAGACAATTAAGTCGAGGAATAAGCTATCATCCAAAGCTCAGTAGAGAATATTGCATTGTTATCTTATATTGACAGTTTATCATTTTTTCATAGATAAGCATAAAATAACATATGAATAACATACTAAAATGCTGTAATTATGCATGATATAAGAAGTGTGAGGAGCAAATTGAAACTGAATACATGCTGGCGAAAACAGGGAATCAACAAGGTCAAGCTCCCGAGTTAGTGGGATCACTTATCAAGCTCCGGAGTTAGCGGGATCACTTGGACTAGAATACTTCAAGCTCCCGAGTTAGCGGGATCACTTGTCAAGTTCCCGAGTTAGCGGGATCACTTGCGTTGAGAATCTCAAGCTCCCGAGTTAGCGGGATCACTTGATTTACACTGGAGCAATATCATATCAAGAACATTGAATTTAACAGAGTCTGAGTACTGAATGACCAAGAAATGCATTTGCATGTATGATTTATGATGCAATGTACACTAAAATAATGCATTAATTTATAAAGCTGATTTATGCTCATAAACTGGTAAAGACTTTCTTTTTTATTTCTTCAATGTGCACTATATACTATTGATACTCATATTAACATTAGCTTAATGGCTAATCAAGGTCATTTATATGATAACAAATCAGGTTCATCAATTAAAACTCAAACTTCCTCTTACTACGCTGAGATGTTATGTATATATATCAACATCAAACTTGTTTTATCAGATCAAGTCAAAATAAATAAATCAGATTTCTTCCTCTATTTCTCCAGTTCTATGTAACTAAGCGACATTTTTGTACAATGATAAAATATCAATATTTATTCCCTACTTGTGTGCGTCAAAATTTACTAGTTTTGTCGTCGACGCTTGCTCAGGCATCCGAGGACCTTATGCAGCACGTTATTTCTCCAAAATGGTTTAAGTGCTCCATGTGGCACCAAATCTAAGAAAATAAATTTATTTTGTATTTTCAAACAATACTAACAGCATCAATATGGCTGAAAGTGTCTCAAGACCCATTTAAATAAACCTCTGAACCCATCATAGATCCAGTGTCTGAAATGCACCAGCACAACCCAAAACTCAGTGCTGGGGAAGGTTGCTGACAACCCTTGAGGTTACCATGACAAGCACAGCTTATCTCCTTCTCCTTCCTTATTTATTGTTATTCCTTCTTGCAGTCATTTATATATATATATATATATATATATATATATATATTCTATATTTATGTATTTATTATCATTTATATATATATATAACCTGCAGCATATATATATATATATATATATATATATATATAAAACCTGTAGCGTATATATATATATATATATATATATATATATATATGATTCAACATTTACAGATTTCTTTGATGATTGATGAAGCCAGAAGTGCAAGGATCTGCACTAAATCTTCATACATATCTCTCTCTCTCTCTCTCTCTCTCTCTATATATATATATATATATATTCCTTATATATATATATCTGTTTTCTTATTTACAGATTTTCAATGAAGATCCGGAGTGCAACGATCTGCACTCTACTTCATACTAAGGCTAATTTCTGAGCTGAAAACTCTTTATGATCAAATCAAACAAATGACTAACCGTTTTGGTGAATTTGTGGTGTCTAAGTGCATGGAAGAAGAAGGACATTTTGCTTGCTGATCTCAAAGTCAGAACAGAACTGAGAGGAGTTTATCAATTTTGCCAGTTGTTTGTTTATCTTTCGCAGAATTTGCTTTGGTTTATTAATGAAAACCCAAGGAATGCAAGAGAGATTTTCTTTATAACAGATGGCAATGATCTTGCGTGCATGTAGATGGTTAATGACTCATTAGAGTCGTGTGGCGAAGTTACCATGCAAGTAGCTTACCAGCTACATAGGGTAAAGTTTTATGTTTAGCCAGTATACCTAAGTAAAGGTATTACATATAAAACAAAACAGTGAAGACTTCTTGTATTTATTTTCAACACTTGTGAAAGTTAAAACGAACAGAAATCTTATTGTTTATTTTATAAGGAAAACCACTAAAAGGGTTTCTTGGGTTTTACTTTCTGTGTTAAGCTCATACCCATAGAAGGTATTGCAGAAAAGCCATAACAAGGGATACCTTGTGTGCAAATCAGTTCTATTTACGCAGTGTATAATCCTTTTTACGTCGTTTATTTCAGCTGTTTCAAATGATTCCTTGCAAGTACCTATACCTGGAATAGATATATATATATATATATAATTATATATATTCATAAAAAATCTGACGATTCCAATGGATGGTATTAGACTGACCCTTATCCTAATGGGCATGGGCTAGGCTAACTTAGTAGTCATGGTCATAGCCCTAAGCCAGACCAGACTTTTAACAATATTGCGTAGTGTATAAGTTTGAGAATTGTTACAGATTATACCAATCATCTCCACAGTACAAGATAAACGGATAATGAAGAATGGGTGCGGTGAATACCTAGCATTTTTGCAAGAGCAACGGGAAGTGAAGAACGTCATCAATGATATTTCAACTACGTGTGAATTTCCAGATGTGTTTCCGAAGGAATTGTCGGGATTGCCACTTGATCGTGAAGTGGAGTTCACTATAGACTTAGCACCAGGCACAGAATCAGTATCTAAAGCTCCTTACTGAATGGCTCCTGTCGAGTTGAAAGAATTGAAGGAGCAATTATAGGTCTTGTTGGACAAGGGCTTCATAAGACTAAGTGTATCTCCTTGGGGAGCACCGGTCTTATTCGTTAAGAAGGGCGGGTCGATGAGACTGTGCATCGACTATCGTCAATTGAACAAGCTGGCGGTCAAGAACAAATACCCCTTACCAAGATCGATGATCTCTTTGATCAGTTACAACGAAGATTGACTTGAGATCTGGGTTTCATCAGTTGAAAGTGAAGGTCGAAAATGTTTAGAAGACTGCATTCAGAACTAGATATAGGTATTATGAGTTTCTGGTAAGGCCTTTTAGCTTGGCGAATGCACCAGCTTCGTTTATGGATCTTATGAATAGGGTGTTTAAGCAACATCTTGATACGTGCATAGTAGTGTTCGTGGACGATATCCTCATTTATTCAAAATCTAGGGAAGAGCACAAGCAACACTTAACCATTGCACTACAGACACTACGTGAGCATCAGTTTTATGTCAAACTCAGCAAGTATGAGTTCTGATTGGAGAAAGTGAGCTTTCTAGACCATGTAGTTTCAAAAGCAGGTGTGACATTTAATCCAGCAAAGATTGAGATAGTGGTTGATTGGGAACAACCAAAGACTGTGGTTGAGATTCGCAGTTTCCTCAGTCTGACTGGGTATCACCGACGATTTGTAGAGGGATTCTCAAAGATTTCAGAACCACTCACGCGACTTACAAGAAAGGATGTTAAATTTAAGTGGACCAGTGAATGTGAAGAGAGCTTCGAAGAACTTAAGAGATGGCTTACCTACACACCAGTGTTAGCTATTCCATCAGGCAGTGGGGGATTTACTGTTTACAGCAATGCTTCGTACAGTGGGTTAGGTTGTGTGCTTAATCAGAACAAGAACGTCATCGCTTACGGATCAAGATAGTTGAAAGAGCATGAGAAGAATTATTCGACGTACGATCTCGAGTTAGCCGCGGTGATCTTTGCATTAAAGATATAGAGATATTATTTGTACAATGAAACCTTTAAGATTTTCACATACCACAAAAGCCTCAAGTATTTGTTTACGTAGAAAGAATTGAATATGAGGCAACGGGGGTGGATTGAATTTCTCAAGGACTACAACTGCTCTATTCAATATCACCCAGGTAAAGCTAATGTCGTGGCAGATGCTTTGAGTCAAAAGAACTTGGTTCAGTTAGCTGGTCTTATTGTGAGACTTCGTCGCTGGAAATTGTTGGAAGACATTTCTTTGTATGATAAGAACATTGAGGTGAAGGTTTCTGGTGCATTGTTGGCCAACATCATGATCAAACCAACAATTCTTGATCGAATTTATGAGCTTCAAATGAAAGATGCAGAGCTCCTGAAGATCAGACAGAGTGTGACAGATGGTACCAGCGTAAACTTTTCTATTAAGGAAGATGGAGCATTACTATTCCGAGGGTGTTTATGCATATCGAGTGATGTTGATCTGCGGCAAACTATATTGGACGAAGTCCATAAGTCCAAGTATGCTATTCATCCTGGTGGTACCAAGATGTACCAGGATTTGAAAAGAAGCTATTGGTGGAGAGGTTTGAAGAAAGATATCGCCGAGTACATTTCTAAATGCTTTGTGTGTCAGCAAGTAAAGGTGGATCATAGACATCTAGCTGGTCTACTGCAACCTCTACCAATACCCGAGTGGAAATGGGAGTCGATCTCCATGGACTTCATTATGGATTACCAAGGATGGCGAAATGTTACAATGCTATATGCATAGTCATTGATCGACTGATAAAGTCAGCACATTTCCTGCCCTACAACACAATATATAGGGCATGCAAATTGGCAGATTTGTACATGCGAGAGATCGTCCGATTATACGGTATTTCGACGAGCATTGTTTTGGATCGTGACCCATTATATACCTCAATATTTTGGTAAAGATTTCAAGAAGGCATGGGCACGAGATTGGACTTTACTTTGGTATTCCATCCGCAGACCGATGGTCAGACTAAGAGAGTCATTCAAATTAATAAAGATATGCTTAGAGCCTATATGGTCAATTTTCAGGGATCATGGGATCAACATTTACCACTGATCAAGTTTGCGTATAATAACAGTTTTTAATATAGCATTGGGATGGCTCCATATGAAGCACTTTATGGACAAAGATGTAGATCTCAGATCAATTGGGAAGAATCAGATGAAAATTTTATATTGGGCTCGAAAGTGATAGAGAGAAATGTGGAAACCGTTCGTATCATTCGAGAAAGCATTAAGATAACTCAAAGTCGGCAGAAGAGTTATGCGGATATCAAGAGAACTAGCATGGACTTTCAAGTTGGAGATCATGTGTTCGTAAAGATATCACCGATGAAAGGTGTAATATGCTTCAGAAAGCATGGGAAGTTAAGTCCCTACTACATTGGACCTTTTGAAGTGTTAGGAAGAGTCGGTGAAGTTGCATATAGGGTCGCATTACCCCCGCAACTTGATAGAGTACATGATGTATTTCACATTTCCATACTACGAAATTACATGAGGGATCCGACTCATATACTCGATGCGCCACCGGTTGAAGTCTACAAAGATTTGACAATTGTAGAAGAGCCGATGCAAATTTTAGATCTAACTGAACAGGTGTTGCGTATGAAACGGATTCCCTTGGTCCTAGTCAAATGAAAGAACCATTCTAAAGAGGAAGCTACGTGGGAGTGCGAAGCCGAGATGCACGACCAATACCCTTTGTTGTTTCAATGAAACAAGGAGATATGTGAATAGTAAAAGTCCTTTTGTGACTGGTGCTACATGTAAAATAGCTTTATTAATTAATGAGAATAAAACGATGGGAAATATTTAAGAGTTGCAGTTAAGAAGGAAATTGAAAATTGCAAAATTTAAGTGTTTCTGTCAAATTTGACCGATCAAAATTAAATTCGATCGATCGAAGTGAAGATCGATTGATCGAAACCACCAAAAAGGGAGTATTTCACACTAAGGTAAAGTGTGCTAAATTCTTTCGATCGAATTTGAAAATCGTTCGATCAAATTTGAAAATCATTCGATCGAATTCGTAAATCAGTCGATCAAAAATTTTAAGTGCCAATGTTAGCCTGAGAAATTCGACCGATCAAAAATAAACTCATTCGATCGAATTTGGAAATTCGACCGATCAAAATTGAATTCGATCGATCGAAATCATGGAATATCTGTTTAAGTCAATTTCGATAGATCGAAATTGAATTTGATCGATCAAATCGCGCAGTATATAAGTAAATCGGCCATTTTAAAAATAAAAAAGGAGAAAATTTTAGGGCTTTTCTTAGGGTTTTCTGTGCTTGTTCTTGGAGACCAAGGACCGATTATTCACACGGGGATTCTTCACGGAATCGAATCCAAACCTCACCAAAAGGTAAAGCCCTAAATTCTTGAAGATTTTGCCTTTAATTTCAAATACTTTGTTTGGATTATAGAAACCCTAGATTGTTGTTACAAACCTATGGCTCCTATGACGAGACAATTGTCTAAGACCCCTACATCGAAGAAACGCAAATCTCAAACAGGTTCTTTGCAACCACCAACTTCTTTGCAACAAGCTCCACAACAACCAACACCAGTACCCCCACCTACCTCTTCACAACCACCATTAGAATAGCCAAAGGAATGGTGGGCTGAAAAGGGGTTTGCGTATGAATATAAGATTGAACCGGCCCTTTTTGAAATGCCCAACGTTCTGGGTATAGACGGAGGGGCACTTGATTACATAGGGAAGGCCGGATTGGATAATCTTTTGAAACCCCTTCATCAATACTATTACCCTCGCCTCGTGCGATTGTTTTACCAAAATATGTACAAAGGTAAGAACCATAATACCGTTTGTACTAAGATCGACAGAAGAGACTATGTTTTCACCCATAGTTTGACATGTAAATTTCTAGAGTGCTACGACAGTTATGGCCTCGGCGTCGATTTGTTACCCCCACACCCCAAACCAATACCCCGTCTGGTGATAACTGATCAAATGACTCGCGGTCAACTTGGATTTAGTCGAGCAATTAATCGAGCTTATTTGCCTAGCTATATGTGGATGCTAGACAGGATCTTCAAGTGCAATTTGCACCCTATACGCCATAAGACCGAGAGACTCGGGGTATTGATGCAGACGCTATTTTCAGCATTTAAGGGGCAGTGGTTCAACGCCGCTGAGGTGGTTTTTGAGGGCATGATACATGCCAGGGGAAAAATGTTAGCGGGCGTTGACAAGCCGAAAGAGTGCATACCATATGTGAACCTCATCTCTAGCTTGCTTGAGGAGTACCAGAGATGCGCTTCATATAAGATTTCTCCCCGTGAGCCCAAGTCATCTGAAAATGTTGCACTATACACTTTTAAGCACTGGAAGAAGACCTATAATCGCTTAAAGCCAAGTCTACTATCGGGTGAGCAAGCACCACCTGCTCCTATTCCTCCCCAAGCCCAAGAACAGCCTGCCCAGGGCGCCCCAAAATAGGAACAATCAGTCCAAGATGTGCCTCATCAAGATCAACCATAAATCATACCTCCCACTCTGCAACATGGTTACATTCCCGTGCCTCCACCACATCAGCAAGCAGAGAGCATCACCAATGAGGAGCTAGCAGCCCTCATCGCGAAGAGCAACCGCCAGCTGAATCGTCGCCTTGATTACCATGAGCTTATATTGGAGGATACTATGCACTACTTGTATCCGACGGACTACCTCCAACGGATGGCAATGATGCGGACTCTTACGTTCAACGCTTCTACGTCGGGAGTAGATGCCGAGGACCTACAAGCTAATGGGGCGGACAAAGCAGATGGAGCTAACGATGCTGGTGGAGCTGAGGGAGGGGCAAATGATTAAAGTGGTTGCTTGGATGAAAGTTTGAAATCTTATGTTTTGGTAAATTTTGATGGACAATTGTATAAGTTCTTGTAACTATTGCAGCATGGTTGCCACTTCTTTACTCAGTTTTCGATGTTACAAATTATGGCCCTTATTTTGGACAGTTCATAGATGTGAATAGTAAATGGGACTAAACAGTTTTCTGTATTATGCATGTGTATGTGTAGCAATTGCGGCTTAGCATGTGTGATCAGTTTTCTGTGGGACGAAGAGGGGATTATTAGGCCCAATTGGTTGTGGATCATTCCACTGTTAGTGGTGTTATATTTTTACTTTCTTGTAGGATGTAAATCCATGTTGTGTGTGATTTTCTATGTGTAGGTATTTAAATTAAGTAAATTATTTGTTTAGTCATGTGTGGTACCTTTTGAGGTGACCTTTTTGTATCTCACGTCCCATTTGTGTGACCCATTTTTGAGGACAAAAATTCCTAAGGTGGGGAGAATGTAATGCCCCATAAATTTGACCCTTGAACAATGCGCCTCATGGTGTGTGCCCGACTGGTCATGTGCCCGACCTGGCGAAGAATGAATTGATGAGTTATGGTAGGTGATGTGCTAGGTGAACTGGAAATGGGCGGGTTTGAGTATAAGCCTTGGATGAGTGGTATACACCTAAGGATGGTGTATGTGCTTAACACCCAAGAACAAGGCTAAGTATAATAAATAAAACCTAGGAGAAATTAATGCCCTTGCTTTTAGTGGTGTGAGAGAGTAAATGAGAAGAGAGAGTGATTGTGGGCATTAAATGCGTGAGTGTGTGTGCCAACCGTCCTTGAGTGTGAAGTTAAGGAGATTTTGAGTGGAGAAGATTGGGGAAGAATCAGAGTTCCACCTTGTGAAACCCTAACTCGAGTTGGAAAGAAGGATCAAGGAATTTGATCGATTCGAGGTAAGAAAGTTGTGTTAAATTGTGAATTGGTGTTGAGTAAGTTTTGTTTATGATGTCATTGAAAATTTTGAAGAAAAGAAGATAGATCTGAGAAAGAATGGAGTTGAAACAAGAAAAAAATCAAGGATAAATAAAATCTGTTGAATTCGATCGATTGAAATTGGATTCGATCGATCGAATTGGACTTAAGAGGGTGGAATATGATTTCTAGAGAAATTCATTCGATCGAAATATAATTTGATCGAACGAAATGTGTTTCGATCGTTCGAGTTGAACACTCGATCGATCGAAATATATATAACAGGGAATGTTCAAACCTTTCTGTGGAAATTTGACCAATCGAAATATATTTCGATCAATCAAATTTGGAAATCGGATCGATTGAATTATAAATCAATTGATCGAGATTGTGGTGCCAGAAGTTTGGATCTTGAGGGAATCAACAGATCGAAATAGTTTTGATCGATCGAATTTGGAAATCGATCGATCGAATTGGGGAATCGATCGATCGAATTTTCCAGATTGGAGATTTTATTGTGTTTTGGTTGCAGGATTTTGGAGAGATCTTATATCTTTTCGTTTCGCGTCTTTTCTGATGTATGTTATGTCATGTCTTAGGTATGGACTAGTTGATGTGTGAGATGAGCTAACGGATTAAGGGAGTCGCGTGTGACTTCGTGTTTGAGGTAGGGAAAACTCCATATCATGTGCATTTGAGACTACTAGCATATGAATTATGATCTGATGTATTTGTGTGACCACGTTGAGCTTTATGATTGTGTAAGCATGTGTGTGTGTGTGTGTTCGAAAGCCATGTTAAAAATAAGTGCATTACTTACGCAAAAGTTCTTTTACGGTTTATTACCATAATGTGATAAGCATGTGGAATCCTTCAAGACTCAAACTGTGTAAGATGTGTGTGTGAATCCATGTGTGTTAAGTTTGAAAACCTAATTATAATTAGCACATCACACGGTGATAAACTATAAGTTATACACTATGATTTAAGGCTTCGTGTGAAATCCCGGACGACACGGCGGTATATTCGTGACCGATGCGGCAGGATATCCGTGACTGGTACGGCACGATATCCGTACAACCTTTGTGACATTGTGAATCCTACCAGCCAACGGTAAATTGTGTTCGACACAAGCGTCCATCTTTGTTGGGATCTTGTGCATCATATGTAAATTATTCATATGAACGATGATGGTGGGTATTCCATCGGGGGCTCAATGCTATATTGCTCAAAGGATAATTTAAGTGAAGCACTTTAAGTTTCTTTTCTTGTTATGTAAACAGTAGAATAACATATGTTAAGCTTTCCAAATTCTGAAAATCCTTTATTTATTCAGTTATCTTTGAAATTATGCATCATTGTAAGAAGATTCATGTTGTCGTTCATCTCATAAGATATATGTGTGATGTTAAGAATATGCATGCTATTAGTATTTCCCTATTGAGGTTAGATGAAACTCATTCCTCGACTACACGTCACAAGTTCAGGTGAGGATCTTGGCACGGAGGGCTTAGATAAGGAAGGGTCTGAATTCGTACCTTTGGAGGAATAGGCAGAGCCTCACCCGGAGAATTGTTTTCTGTGTACAAAGCACGGGTAGGTTCAACTTTGAAGATATGGTTTAGTTCATGGGTTTTGTAATGTAAATAATATATTCTTTTGGGATAAATTTGTATTATTATTTTGTGAACCATGTTTCGGTGATGGTCGACCATCACTGGTGGTTCTTCTCAGTTCATCTGCCCATGAGTTTGGCATGGGATTAGAACCGTTATCTTGAGCTTTTGAGATATAGAATTGGAAATTTAATTTTTACATATGACAGTTGTGTCTGGTAGCTATGGTTTCCACTTTGTTTCTGCTTTGCATGTGGATGTGCCAAACGTTCCGTTCGGGGATCGGTCTTAGCGTCGATCCGACAGTCCGAGTTTCGGGATTAGAAAATTTGGGCTGTCACAGCTAGTACCAATCATAATCCCTATTACTCATTGTAATAGAATATACACACACGCAATAATCAAAAGTACCCACAACTAAAATAGGAAAGCATATCCAACTGGAATCTAAAACCCACATTCATCACAATTTGAGGTAAAACATTTATCGTCTCCAAATTTTGATTAACCATAACTCACTTGTTGTTGCATCAATTAAAATTTTACCATCGATCAAAACATGCATCCCCACAACAGAATAATGTCTCATAATATCCACAACTAACCAAATGATTACACCTAGAACTAAGCAATAAATCCATGACTAATAGTAATTCCTAATAACCCTTTTTAAGCATAAAACAGAATGATGATAGATGATAGTCATCTTTACATGGAAAAGTTTAATCAGCTAGTCAGTCAGGATTCGTCACTTCTAAGTATTTTCAATACCTCAAGATGTTGTTTCTATCTTCGACTCCGGGTAGTCCCTTATCCGATATCCCACCCGGCCACAATTGAAGCATGCATTCGTGATCCACCTACACTTCTCATTCTTACGTCATCCCCTGCATCTTGGGCATGACTCAACAGATGTGGATGAATAGAGGTGTGAAGTCTGTTGTGCTCTTGAAGTCCCAGTTATCGTAGGATTCGTAGGGCAGAAGGGCTCCGTAGCTGTAGAAATAGGTGGTCCAGAATAAGCAATCTGAACAGGCTAACGGGATGTTGGCATTAGTAGTCTTTGTTCTTTGCTTGCCTGCTCACCGGCATATGGCCGCCTTTGACTTGCTCTATCCTGATTTTGTTGATCTCTTCTTTTATGTATCTTCTCAATATCTTGCTCTGCAATAAGGGCCTTGGCCATTACTCCTGCATACGTTCCTTGCTCAAATAGTGAGACCCTCTCCTGGATGTCAGGCCTTAGGCCACGTTGAAATTTCTTGGCCTTCATTAACTCTATGGCTACATGTTGAGGTGCAAACCTCAAAAGCCTCGTGAACTCGGCCCCATACTCGCGTACGGTCATTTGGTCTTGTTTCAACTTTATGAACTGTACTTCCCACTAATTTCTCACCATGTTGGGAAAGTATTCTTTGTTAAACGCTTCAACAAACTAGGCCCAAGTCCAAACAGTATTAGGAATCCCCTATTCTCTGGTTCTTAATACAAACTTCCACCACGAATCCACCTCTCCATCTAACTTGAAGGTAGCCCATCTAACCTTCTCATCCTCAGTGCAAGGAAGCACACTGAAGATCTTTTCCATCTCATTCAGTCACTTTTAGGCCTCAAGTGGACCGGTTTGGCCCGAAAAGCTTGGAGGACGCATCTTTCTAAATTCTGAAAATCCTGAAGACTGTTGCCTAGCCAGCCGTAGCTCGGTCTGTTGTGACATGGTCTCCAATAGTTGTCTATCACTCTCACCACTACTACCTTCTCCACCAATCCTTCCTCCTAAAGGAACGGTGTTGGGACCGGTGGCGATTCCTACACCACGCGATCTGCCCTCAACTTCCGGGATGTCGCTCATGCGGATCGTCTTCGATCTACCTCTGCCTCTTACATGTGGGGTCATACTAATCTGTCATTGATCAAACAACAACATAGATCAGTATTGATTGTAAAACAATCCAACACATCGTCCTATAAAATTAGAACCTAAAGCCATAGCTCTGATACCAACTGTGACAAAGTCACAATTGAGTCTCCTATGTCCTGATAGAATCTATTATCATATCTCTGAACCTAAAGCTATGGCTCTGAGTCCCCATGAGACCTAAAGCCTACGCTCTGATGCCAACTGTGACAACCCGAATTTTCTTAACATAATTTTATAAGATATGTATTATTTATTTATTTTTATTTTAAACCAACTGAGAAAACCCGAACCACCAGATCGCAGAACAGAATCTGATTACAGAACACTTGGTACATCCACACTTAAGTGAAATTCAAAGCAGATATTCACTTAACAAGCAATTATCATTATGACAAAAGTAGAAATTTCTATTTCTATACAAAACATCTAAAACAAAATAACTGAAATAAAACCACCGATGAAGGCCGACCATCACCTAAACAATGGCGTACAAAATATATTTACAACACAAATTCTAATTCTACGATGTTTCGTGAATATACCAAGTCTAAAGTTCAAAGGTCACTAGACCAAGTCCCCAAAGTCAAAGATTTACAAGATCCTCTTTAGGCCAAATCCATATCTGTACATGTGACATATTGTTGGGGTGAGCTAACAGTCTAAGCTCAACAGAGGAAAACTCAATACAAAAATCATTTCCTATCAAATCAAAGCATATATTCGATGAATATAAAAGCAGTTTTCATATCAAATGCAAAATTTAAAATAATAATGAGTTCAAAATCATAACTAAAATGTGTTAAATCAGAAAAACGAACATATCACGTCAGAAAACAAAACCTATCATGTCAGAAAATAAAACTATGTCATGTCAGAGAACAAAGACGTATCATATCTGAATGCGGAACAGAACAGGAACAAAATAGAAACGGAGTATAGAACTAAAGCGAGAACAGATTCAAGTCAGAAAATAGAACAGAATGAAACATTATATGGAAACAAAGTCATCTCAGAAACATAACGTATCAAATAACGAAAACAGAAACAGAAGCATATCAGAAATAGAAACGTATCAGAATCCAAGCATCAGATCAAAACATCAGATCGAAGCATCATATCAAACCAGCAAAGCAAAACAGAGCATAAAATGGAACAAAGCCAATAACGAAAGTAGAAATGGAATCATGTCAGAAAGCTTGATCAGAATCATGTCAGAAAGCTTGATCAGAATCATATCTGAAAGTGAAACAAATCATTCTGAACATTCCATGTAGCGAAAACAGAGTCATAACTAATTTGTAAACAATCTCAAATTTGCAACCCAACGTGTCCAGAGTGTACAAATAACCCGTCCGTCGTAGCGGTCTAAGGGATACAAATAACCCATCGTAGCAGTCCAAGGGGTATAAATAATCTACCATAGCGGTCCAAAGACTACGAATAATTTGCCTTACCGGTCCAAGGGATACAAATAACCTATCGTAGCAGTCCAAGAGTATGTATGCATATGTGTACGGATTGCCCATCGTACCGGTCCAAGGGATGCATATATGTGTGTATGGATGCTCGTCGTACCAATCCAAGGGATGCAAGTATGTGTGTACAGATACCCATCATACTAGTCCAAGGGATGCACAAATAACATGCCTTAATGGTCTAAAGGTGTCAAAGTTCACAGTTCAAGAATGCACAGATAGCCCGCCATAGCGGTCCAAGGGTGTGCGTATAACCCGTCGTAGCGATCCAAGGGTGTCAAAGTTCACATTCATTACAATATTCAGAATTTAAATTCATAAATTCTAAACTATGTCATATCAGAAGAGTCATAAGCCGGAACAGAATGATTCAGATCAAACAGAACGAAACAAATCAAACAGAATGAATCAGATCAAAGCATAACTAAGCAAAACCAGTCGAATCAAAACAGAACTAAACAGAACAAGTTTGATCAACACAGATCTAAACAAAACAAGTCGGATCAAAACAGAACCAACCAAAACAAATTAGATAGAAACAGAACTAAACAAAATAAGTCAAGTCAAAACAAAACTAAATAGAATGAATCGTGTCATAAGCAGGAATAGAACAATCAGATCATAAATGGAAACAGAACAAATCAGATCATATGTAAATATAGAATGAAAATAGAGTAGATCATAATAGAAATAGAATCATATTAGAACAAAAATAAAGCATATAAAAAATAGAACAAATCAGAACGTCAGAATATCAGAATATCAAAATATCCAAGCAAAGCATCCCATAGCGAGAACACATCATATAACGGAGACAAAACAGATAATGGAATAAAGTAGATAACGGAAACAAGGCATCAAGTCAAACATCAGATCAAAGAATATGATTCAAAGTTAAAAATATAATCGTGCAGTGAAATTCCCCTACCTTAACCTCGAAGTTGCGCAAAGCAAAGCAAAGTCCTATCGATAGATTCTTGCCTGCAATCTACATCACAATTATGATGATGTATTAAGGATTTATCTTAGTGACTAATAACTTTAATATATTTACGTGTTTTCTCAAAATCGAGGTGAAAATGGGCAAGTTTGTGCTAATTCAGAACTTGACCCAACTTCCCGCTCAATTTTTACCTAAAACATTTGATTCGTCAAATTGTTAATTCATAAAAGCTATAGGGCTCGTTATCATCTTTCCAATGCCATGAGAATCGCATCAATTAGAGTTTAGAGTAAACAATTATGATCAAAATACTGAAGTTGTATCGGCACTTCAGTCAAAATCGAACGATTGATTTTTCCAAGGCAAAAATTTTGAACGATCGATTTCTCCAAAAAAATTTACACTGTCAAATTCGATCAATCAATTTTCCAAACCGATCAATCAAATTTGACAAATCTAGAACCCCTTCGGGCTTCTTCTTCCTTGCCCCAAATCGTTCAAAACTCATTTACACGCATCCCAGCCACCCATAAATCAATACCAAACTAATTCCAACCAGATTAAATCAAATCTCACCTTGTAATCGCGTTCGTGCACGCTCCAAAGCGACTGAAACCAATGGATTTGACGTGAAACCCTCTTTCCTTCATTAAGATTGCGATCATAATGAAATGAAAAGGAATCGACGATCTAATCCTTTGGATGCACACGATATCTGCGACAACTAACCACTCATGCACAAAGGACTTTGCGAGCTCGATGGACACTCGAATTTCGAAATCAAAGCAAAAGAGGGTTTGGGAGTTTTCTCACGTTCTTTCTCACAATCATGGATCATTTGGGTCGTAATCGTGCCAAAACACTCGATGCGCTCGTGAAATAAAGAATCAAAGAAGAAACGATGCGGGGAAGATCTACGACTTTGAATCTTGGAAGCGAAGGGAACGGGGGTCTTTCTCTCAAATTCACCCCCTTTCCCTCTAATGTTTCCAAACGAGTGAAACTTCTTTGAGAAGTTTCACATATATATATATATAGCGGGGTTCAGTTCGGTGTTAAGCATGCACACAGTGAGTTGGTGCATAGGTTTTCTATCAAAGGCCAAAAATGGTCAAATCTTCACTTATCACTAAATCTTTTTACCGATGATGCTCTAATGGATTTTTGTGTAACAATTTTAATTTGGTACCTACACTATTCACACCACATGCATTTCTCTAATTTATTTATTTCAAAACCTTATCCACTTAACTTAAAGGATCTAACTTAGGTGGTAAGCCGGTACACTAAGACCGGGGCACGGGATCTTAGCAAAAAGGTCCAAAATACCATTTCATACATGACCCTTTAGCACTAGGGCTCTGCATTTTTTGGACCAAACTAAACTGAACTGCCGAGTTTGGTCCGGTTTGGACAGGTACCAGTTTGGGTTTGGTTTGGAAAAATGGAAAACCGAAAAGTTTTGTTTGTTTCACTTCCAAGCCTCCCCAAGCCGAAACCAAACCGAACCGAACCGAATGTAGTTTGTAAGTAATTATATATATAGGCGGAAATTTTGATTAATTTTAAAGGGCATTTAAGTAAAATGCATATTTTTATATAAAGCCCTACTTTTATCTTTAGCCTATTACTAAATCCTAAAGCGGTAAAGTAGAACTTATTGAAATATCTGTTGAGAAGTTGAAAAAATTTTGATGTGCAAGTAGAACTTATAGGAAAATCGAAACCGACCGAACCAAACCGAACTAAATTGAATCGAGTTGGTTTGGTTTCAGAGTTGGACAATTTGGTTTGGTTTGAAAATCTAAAAATCAATTAAGACCGGTTTGGTTTGTGGTTTTGGTCGAAAACTGACCAAACCGAACCGAATACACCCCTATTTGGCACAAACATGTATTTCTTAAAATAGATATTTCAAAAATTCAAGCCATGTATTATTTTCCATGTTAGGCACACACATCTAATTGGGTGTATTTGGATTTTCTCTTAAGGAGGTCGATTCAGTGTTAAGCTATAACGCCGCAAAAGCATGTTAGCCTTATCCACTTGAAAGTGTCTTAGTTCTGGTGTCCGGTGTGAAGCTCACACACCCCAGTTAAGTCTTAGCTCACCTTCCAAATTCCCAAAGTCGGCTCAAATAGTTGGCCCAATCAGTCGGCGTATTCAGGCAGAGGCCCAATATAAAGACCCAAAAAATGTTGACCTTTGAGCGGAACATCTTGATGTGCGTGTCGACTGGTCACACATCGAGTAAGATAAAATATTAAATTATTTATGTAAGTGGGTTAACCTAGTCTATAAATGAGGAAGAAAAAAATTGTATGTGTATGGACCATTGAGAAGGGGCATACACCGAAGTGAGGTGTACGTGTTCTATGCTTGAGTAAGACATAAGACACCTTAGGTATAAAAGTTAAAAGCCAAGAGAATTTAACCCTCTTGCCCCTGGTTGTTGAGGAGTAAATGAGAAGAGAGAAGGAAAGTGTGCCTTGAATGTGTGTGATCATGAATGCAAGGAGTTAAGACTCTACGTGAGAGTTTGGAATCGGATCGTGAAAATCAGAGGCTTCAATCTTGGAACCTAGCTTGAGCTGAGCACCTGGGGCTAAGAATCAGACTATCTAAGAGGTAAGAATTTGATCTAATTGTGTTTGACGTTTGTATTAAGTAGTTGGGTAGTATGTGTGTGGAAATTAGAAGAGAAGGGAGTTGAATTTTGAGAAGTAGAAATAGTGATTTTTGCAAAGACAAGCAAAACCGATCGATCGAAATAAGTGAACGTTCAATTTTGCCAATGGAATTGAAAGTGTGATGGTTTCTGAGGAAATTGTTCAATCGAAATTAAAATTTGACTGAATGATTTGGAGAAACCGTTCGGTTTAGAATCGATCGAAACCGACAAATCGGTTTAGAATCGATCGATCGGTTTGGCCAGATTTAGAGTTTTGCTTTGATTTGTTACGAGTAAGTTGGGGAGGCTCTATGTCTTCATGACTTACATCACTTCTGACACATAGGCTACAAATTGAATGTGTTTAGGTGTGAGCATATCCATGTTCATGTGGGTGGAAAAATTGGATTAAGGAACTTCCATTTAACTTCGTTGAACGTAGGGAAAACTCTATACACCATGTGCATTTTAATACGATTAGTACATGAATTATGTTATGATGCAGCGTTTGAGAATACGCATAAGTTTTTGTGAATGTGTAAGCGTGCATGTGTGTTTCGATAACTTTGGTTGCGATAAATGTGTTTTGTGTGTGGGAACCTCTCAGGATTCCTTCCGACAATGTGTTAAACATGTGAAATCTTTCAAGATTCTTTAAGATGTGTTATAAGCGTGCGAATCTATATGTTTTAAGCTTACGAGATTTAATTATAATTACCACATCACACGGTGATAAACTATAAATTATGCACGTTGATTTAAGGTTTATGTGTGAATACCCGCCCGACGCGGCAGTATATCTGTGACTAGTACGGAAGGATACCCGTACAAACCTTTGTGATCTTGTGAATTCTATCGGCCAACAATATTTGTGTTCGGCACAAGTGTCCATTATTTTTGGGACCTTGGGCACCATATGTGAGTGGTTCATGTGAACGACGATGGTGGGTATTCCATCGGGGGCTTGATGCTATATATGCTCGAGGGATTATTTAAGTGAAGCACTTTAAGTTTCTTTTCTTTGTTATGTGAATCAGTAGAAGAGCATGTGACAACCTTTACAAACTAAGAAAAATGCTTTTGTTTCATTCAGTTACATTTGAAATTGTGCATCTTTATGAGAAATCTATGTTTTCGATCATGTCATGAGATATATGCTTTTGTGGAGATATGAATGTTTTTGGTTTTTCCTTATTGAGCTTAGATGAAGCTCATCCCTCGACTATACGTCATAGGTACAGGTGAGGATCTGAGCACGGAGGACCAGGATAGGAAGGAATCCGAATGCATACCTTTGGCGGAAGAGTTGGAGCCTCATCTTGAAGAGTGCTTTGTTTGTGCAAAGCACGGGTAGGCCCGACTTTTATAAATGGTTTAGAGTAAGGGTTTTTGGGTGTATTTTGAAGATGTAAGGAATATGAATATAGTGGTTTAGGTGTACTATTCTTTTGCGAACCATGTTTCAGTGATAATCAGCCATCACCAGTGGTTCTTCTCGATTCTTCTGCCCATGAGTTTTTACATGGGAATTAGAACCGTTATTTTGAGCTTTTGAGATATAGAATTGGAGATTTACTTCTTATATCTGATGTTATACTTGTTTAGCTATGGTTTTCTCTTTGTTTATGCTTTTCGTATAGATGTGTCAAGTGTTCTGTTCGGGGATCAGCCTTAGTGTCGATCCGACGGTCCGGGTTTCGCATTTTGAAAATCCGGTTGTCACAGTTGGTATCAAAGCTTAGGCTTTTAGAAATTTCTGACAAGTCTTAGATCTGACTAGACGTTTAAGATTTTGTTGAAGTATAGGGACTTCTGTTAATGGAACTTTTGTTTCATTATAACAGGTTAAGATGGATTCGAGAGGTAGAGGATGCCCTAGAGGCGGTCGTCATAGAAATTTGAGGAGTATAGATGATATCCATGCGGGTTCTAGTAGAAATCACAGAGACCCTCCGGATTAGAGAGGTTAGAGGAATGAGGCGGCTGATAGAATGGCACAAGCCATGGAGGCAGTGGCCCCTTCCATGGCCCAACAGACTCAGCAGACTGCGCTATTGGCTGAGCAGACAACACTGTTGGCTGCCAATAATATAACCATCAGCAGCCACCACCACCACCTACTCCAGTATTATTGCCCCCATCTTTTTTAGACTTTAGGAGATTAAGACCTCCTAGTTTCTATGGGCAGACATATCCGCTAGAAGCAAAAAAATGGTTAAATCAAATAGAGAAGCTCTTAAGGAGATTACAGAGTACTGAGAATGAGAAGGTTAGTTGGGCTACCTTTCCAACTTGAGGGTGATACCGATCCGTGGTGGAAATTGGTGTTGAGAAAGAGAGAGGTCAAAAATCCTCACGGCCTATGGACTTGGGCAGAGTTTGTTGCGGTGTTCAACAAAGAATATTTCCCCAAGCAAGTGAGGAATCAGTTGAAGAAAGATTTTTTAACTTTAGAGCAAGGAAATATAACCATACGAGAGTATGATAATGAATTTATAAGGTTATCAAGGCTCGCACCAGAATTAGTGGCCACCGAAGAGATGAAGGCCAGTAAATTCAAAGAAGGCCTACGGCCGAATGTACGAGATAGGGTCTCGATGTTTGAGCTAGAAACCTATGCGGACGTAATAGGAAAAGCAATTGTGGCAAAGAGAGATATAAACAATATATATAAAAGGCGTGATCTGCAGAACAAGAGTAAGACAGGCCAGGGAAGAACAAGCGACTATGACTCAGGGAATAAAAAGTCGAGGTTCACACCACCAGCCCCAATTTCAAGATAACCTGCCTATACAAATTATTCTAGGCCACCAGTATCTACCCCTATGAGGCCTTTCCATATTGAGGGTCCTACTCAGACTCAGACGTCGGGAGCATCAATTACTCAGGGATTCTCGCGAGCAGCATCTTCAAGTCCCCAGGTTACGTGTCCCCGTTTCGGCAAATCTCATAAGACTTCGAATTACAGACGGGACACCAGGGGATTCTTTAAATGCGGAAAGATGGGCCATATGATCTGAGATTGCCCAGAATTGAGGAAGGTACGGTATCAACTGTTACTATGCAAAGGCCCATTCGATCTACGAAACTCACCATACAAGGTCGTGCTTTTGCAGTGACTGCCGAAGATGCATGGGCGAGCAATGACGTCATTCAGGGTATGATCATCTATCTATGTTTATATTAGTTAACGACATTTTAGATGAAGAAGGTGCATAGATAAGGATGATCTACTAGGGTTTTACATTACGAGAGTTTAACTTTTTGCATGCATGCATAATTATCTAGTATATGTATTGAATAGGTACCTTACAACTATATCAAGAAAATGATGGCGATCGTTGTTATGCACGAGTTCTGATAGACCCAGGGTCTACCCACTCGTTTGTGACTCCAAAGTTTGCGGAAAGATTTAAGGTTGTTCCTGAAGCATTAGAGTTCATTTTGGACGTGTCAGTTCCTACGGGAAGCCCAGTGACTACCGACACATGTTGTCGATCTATTATCGTAAGAGTTGAAGATCACGAGACGATGACAGATCTTATTTTATTGAAAATGCAAGGCTTCGACGTACTCCTTGGCATGAATTGGCTATCCGCTTATCATACGAGCATTGACTGCTTACGAAAAGTCGTCACGTTTCGTCCACAGAAGCAGAAGTCATTCCGATTTGTAGGTGATAAGGGTAAAATTATACCAATAATCTCCACGGTGCGAGCTGAATGGGTGATGAGAAATGGATGCGGTGGATACCTAGCATTCCTACAAGAGCAAAGGGAAATGAAGAACATCATCACCGATATTCCGATTGCTTGCGAGTTTTCGAACTTGTTTCCTAAATGACTTATCAGGGTTACCACCGGATCAAGAGATTGAGTTTGAAATCGACTTAGCCCCAAGCATGGAGCCAATATCAAAGCGCCTTACAGAATAACTCCTGCTGAATTGAAAGAATTAAAGGAGCAGTTACAAGAGTTATTGGACAAAGGTTTCATAAGACCTAGTGTGTCTCCTTGGGGAGCACCAGTCCTTTTCGTCAAGAAGAAGGATGGGTCGATGAGACTCCGCATCGACTACCGTCAATTGAACAAGCTGACGATAAAGAATAAATACCCCTTACCTAGGATCGATGATCTCTTTGATCAGTTGCAAGGGATAAATTTCTTTACAAAGATCGACTTGAGATCGAGGTATCATCAACTAAAAGTGAAGGCCGAAGATGTTCAGAAGACTGCTTCAGAATCAGATATGGGCATTATGAGTTTCTAGTGATGCTTTTCATTTTGACGAACGCACCAGCTTCGTTTATGTATCTTATGAACAGGGTTTTTAAACCACATATTGATACATGCGTAGTTGTGTTCGTGGACGACATTCTCATTTATTCGAAATCTAAGGGAGAACAGAACAACACTTACGCATTGTACTACAGACGCTATATGAGCATCAATTATACACCAAACTTAGTAAGTGTGAGTTCTGGTTAGAGCAAGTGAGTTTCCTAGGCCACATAGTCTCAGAAGCAGGTGTGACAGTTGATCCAGCAACGATTGAGGCAGTGGTAGATTAGGAACAGTCGAAAACAGTGACTGAGATTTGCAGTTTCCTTGGTCTGGCTGGGTATTACCAAAGATTTGTAGAGGGATTCTCTAAGATTTCAGGACCACTCACGCGACTTACAAGAAAAGATGTTAAATTTGAGTGGATCAGTGAATGTGAAGAGAGTTTCCATGAACTTAAGAAACGGCTTACCTCCGCACCATGTTAGCTATTCCATCAGGCAGTGAGGGACTCGCTGTTTATAGTGATGCTTTGTATAGTGGGTTGAGCTGTGTATGTTATGATCTCAATTTTATGTCATTGGTACACCTAATTTATGTGTATGTGCTTAATAAAGTATTTCTCGCATGCCGTAACTTTTCAAAAATGTTTTAACTAAAAATACATGTTTTGATTTTCCAAGCTCTTATATTTATTTTTGTCATTTATGGACATAAGTTATGTGGTAGCCTACAGGTTAAAGTCTTTAAGTTATAGACAAGAGGTCTAGGGATCAAACCTTGTTATGTGTGTTCTAAGCCTCTATTTTGTACTTTGAGGTAAAAGTCCATACACTCTTCCTTGGTGTGTTACCTTAACACCGAATAAATCTCAAAATATTATAAATAAGTATCTTACGGAGAACCCTAAATTATAATCTCATTTAGAGTTCTTCTTAAGAATAGAGCCGTCAGAAACCCTAAAGACCTTAGAGAATAAATTCTAGATCTACCTTTCTAGAACCTTTCTTTTGGAAGATCGGTGAGACGTGAGCGTATATTCTCAAGTGGCCTTCGCCTCCTTCTAGAATTATCATAATTGTTGGAATCTCGATCTAATCATAGTGATACAATCAATTTAGGTATGGAGAAATCATGCTTTTCATTAAACTTAAAATATTAATTTTTAAATAGAGTTTTATGTAAATTAGTGATTTTATTTCATAGATAATGATGGGATAATTAAATGAAGGCATGCTATGATTAATAATTTTTAATGTTAATGATGTTGGATTAAAAAAAAGTCAAATTAAATTCCATCATGTGATTTGATATTTTTTGAGGCGTGCTCACGGATTGGAATCAATCGATTGATTCTGGGAAATCAATCGATTGAGTCTAAGATAAATAAAATAGTTTGAGAATGCACGGATTGAAGTCAATCGATTGATTATGTAAAATCAATCGATTGAGTTTGTACAAGAATGCTTTAAATACCCTCTGAAAGAAATCAATAGATTGATTTTGGAAAATCAATAGATTGAGTTCAGGGAAAATCAATAGATTGATTATGTGAAATCAATCGATTGATTCAGGAAAATCAATAGATTGAGTTGGAAATCAATAGATTGATTTCAAATAAAATCAATAGATTGAGTTGGAAAATTAATACATTGATTTTGGGAAAAATCAATAGATTGATTCAGGAGAATTAATAGATTGATTCTAGAAAAATTGATCGATTGAATCTAAGCAGATAAATGTTTTAAAAACTCATAGAACGAAATCAATCGATCGATTATGAGAATTTAATCGATCGATTCTGAGCAGTTACATTTTACATTCAATTCGTCTCACAAAAAGGTGTGTTTAAATGTTAATGTTTATATGTCATATTTATACTCATATATTTTTCAATGCTACATGCCATGATTATATTTCACACACTTAAATGTTATATGTTTTGATTGTATTTATCTGCATCCCAATATCTTATGATGATCTACACAATACACAAACAAGACACGTAAAATATGAAATGATAAGTAAGGATTAATGAAACATTAGACCCAACATCTTATACATGATGGAGTCTAAGAAGGTATTAGACCCAATGTCTGGTGATTGATGGAGTCTAACTAAACATTATTAAGAAGCATTAGACCCAACATCTTGTACATGATGGAGTCTAAAAATATATTAGACCCAACATCTTGTGTAAGATGGAGTCTAACTAAACAAGAACATGATGAGCATAATTAAATCCAATGTCTTGAGCGGGATGAAGTTTGACGTGCAATAAATTATATGATCGATTAGACCCAACGTCTTGAGCATGACGAAGTCTAACTAAGCAAGTGATATGTATGATTACGACCCAACGTCTTGAGCGGGACAGAGTCTAACATGCATTAAATGACAAGAAAGATGAAATTAAAATAAATGATGCATTCATGCAATATTGATATCTATGTTTATATTTAATTCATTTCAGCTTATTGAGATTATACATACTACATGCACATACACATGAAATATACCAAAATATTCATATGGCTATGACTGATATTATATGCATCAATAGATTACATGTCTAGTCCATATAAGTGTAAACTTACATCCTTTATTGATGTGGGTGGCCATATGAGACAGGTGTAGCCGATGACAATGTATGGGTCTATGGTGATGAGACGGTACGTAGTGCCCAGAAACCTTAAATGAATGGCGATGATGACTTCGTGGCCTAATTATCTAATTTCCTTTTTAGTCATTATTATTGGTTTTAAATAAATGAGACATTGATCAGTTAGTATTTTATCAAGACTGTTTAAGCTTTAATCATGTTGGACTTGGTATTGGAATAAGAACATTATCATGGGTTTTATTTTGATTAATTAATATTTTAAAGAAATTTTATTTTCCGCTGTTTAAGATGCTTTTATTGCGTTATTATGTTTTTATGGTTCGTCACACAAAGGTATGACCTAAGATCTTAAAATCAATAGGTTGTGAGATCTCGAGTCGCTACAGTTGGTACCAGAGCCTAAGGTGTATTCTTAGGTCGAAAATATGTAGAACTAGAGTCTAATGTGAGTTTGATAGATTTTTCAAAAATGTTTTAAAAATAAATAAATAATAATAATAATAATAATAAAAGGATAATGAATGAACATATTTTCAGAAATAAACGTTAACTTTAAAATTGAATGAAAATTTTTATGTTAGATAATTAAATCGTGGCGTGTCTTGGATGCCTGGGTTCGATATTGATCGATGGACTTTTTGCTCATGTGCTATTAGATTTGGGTGCTTCCCATTCATTTGTATCCTTAAACTTCTCTAAGCGTCTTGATAAAAACTCGTCTCCTATGAGCATTCCTTTGACCGTATCAACTCCTCTGGGGAAGAGTGTGCTTACTGACAAGGTCTATCCTTAATGCTCTATCCAGATTGAAACTCATGCATTGGTTGTCGATCTAATTGAATTAGACTTCAAAGATTTCGATGTTACCCTAGGGATGGATTGGCGCTCTGAATCTCATGCGACCCTTGATTGTTTCACCAAGACCGTGATTTTTATCCCTTTGGATGGACCAACGTTTAAATTTAAGGGCCCACGGAAGGGTGCCATTTCGAAACTCTTTGCTATATTAGAAGCTGAGGAAAAGTGAGGAGATATATCATCGATTCCTATTATAAATAAATTTGCAGGATTTTTTTTGGATGGGGTGATGGGTTTGCCGCCAAGTAGGGAAGTCAAATTTCAGATTGAGCTCGTACCTAGCACTGCACTGATAGTCAAGACTCCTTATAAGATGGCGCCTACAGAATTATCAAAATTGAGGAAACAGTTACAGGAACTACAAGATAAGGGCTTTATTGGAAGGAGCCAGTCACCATGGGGTGATCCTATTTTATTTGTGAAAAAGGATGATTCTCAGAGGCTGTGTATTGATTACCGACAGTTGAACCAGGCGACGATTAAGAAAAAGTATCCATTGCCACGGATCAATGTTCTATTTGATCAACTATAAGGTGCATGATATTTCTCTAAGATCGATCTAAGATCTGGATATCACTTGTTGAGGATGAGAGTCCGATGTAGCTAAAACGGCATTCAATACGAGGTATGGGCAGTTTGAATTTTTAGTAATGCCTTTCGGATTGACTAATACCCCTGCAATCTTTATGGACTTAATGAACCATATTTTCAAGTCCTATTTGGATAAGTTTATGGTGGTTTTCATTGATGACATCCTGATTTACTCCAAGTCTGAAGAAAAGCATGCTGAATACTTAAAGATCATCTTACAAACCCTATTTGACCACCAGTTGTATGCTAAGATGAGTATATGTGAATTCTGGATGTGTGAAGTGGCATTTTCGGGCCATATAATTTCTGAGGCAGGGATTACTATTGATCCTGCAAAAATTGAAGCCACTGTAAATTGGGCGAGTCCCAAGAGTGTTACTGAAGTACGGAGTTTCCTTGGCTTAGCAGGTTACTATAGAAGGTTCGTGGAAGGTTTCTCAAAGATCTCAGGACCCCTTATTGGGCTGACCAAGAAGAATGTGAAATTCAATTGGACCAATGAGTGTAAGAAGAGTTTTCTCAAGTTGAAGAAAAGGTTGACTACTGCTCCCATTCTGGTGATACCTTCTGGCAGTGGTGGCTTCACCGTTAATACCGATGCATCGTATAAAGGACTAGGTGGTGTCTTGATGCAGAATGAGAGAGTTGTAGCTTACGGATCCAGGCAGTTAAAGGAACATGAAAAGAATTACCCTACGCACGATCTAGAATTGGCCGCTATCATATTCGCGTTAAAGATCTGAAGACATTACCTGTATGGAGAGAAATTCATCATCTCCACGGATCATCAAAGTCTTAAATACCTTTTTACACAGAAAGACTTGAATATGAGGCAGAGTAGATGGTTGAAATTCCTGATCGATTATGATTGCGAGATCAAGTATCATCCGGGAAAGGCTAATGTTGTTGTTGATGCACTCAACAGATTTGTTCCAGAATAAGTAATTCGACCAAGGGCATTGCTTTCACACATTTTCATCACCTCTTCATTACTTGATCGAATCAGGAAACTACAACTTGAAGATCCTACCCTTTTGAAACTGAAGGACAGTGGGAAGTCAGAAATTACTGTCAGGGATGATGCGATGATACTGTTCTAGGGATGCTACTGTATACCTGATAATATAGAATTGAAACGGGAGATCTTAGACGAAGCCCATAAGTCTAAATTCTCTATTCACCCTGAGAACAATAAGATATATAAAGGATTGAAGAAAAATTATAGGTGGAATGATATGAAGAGAGAGATCACTGACTACGTGGCAAGGTGTCTCACATGCCAACAAGTCAAGTCTGAACACCAGAAACCACCCGAGTTACTTCAGCCACTATTGATTTTGGGTTAGAAATGGGAGAGTATTGGTATGATTTCATCACTGAGTTGTCGAGGACTTTGAAAAGGAACGATGCTATTTTGGTTGTGGTCGATAGATTGACTAAATCAGCTCATTTTATTCCTTATCACATGACCTATTCAGCTTCTCAGTTAGCAGATATTTACATTCATGAGATTATCAGATTATATGGTATTCCTGTTGATATTGTATATGATAGAGACCCTCATTTCACGTCAAATTTTTGGCAAAAATTTTAAGATGGGATGGGGTCTAAGTTAAAATTTAGCTTCACTTTTCATCCCCAGACTGATGGGCAGACCGAAAGACTGAATCAAGTGTTAGAAGACATGCTTCATGCTTGTGTACTAGACTTTGGAGGCAATTGAGATGAACATCTATCCCTCACGGAGTTCACTTATAACAACAGTTACCTGTCCACTATACAGATGGCCCCGTATGAAGCCTTGTATGGGAGAAGTTGTAGAACTCCATTGTGTTGGGATGAGGTCGGTGTGAGAAGTTTACTAGGACCTCAAATTATTAAAGACACGTCCAAACAAGTTTAGTTAATTCAAGAATGAATGCGGACCGCGCAGAGTAGGCAGAAGAACTACGCTGATTTGAAGCGTAGGAATTAGGATTTGATCGAAGGGGAGAAAGTCTTCGTGAAAATCTCCCCTATGAAGAGAGTAATGAGATTCAGGCTTAAAGGAAAACTTAGTCCGAAATTCGTGGGACCGTTTGAAGTCTTGAAGAGAATCGGAGAAACGGTATATCGAGTCAAGCTACCACCAAAGTTTGCCGATGTACATAACATTTTTCACATATCCATGTTAAAAAAATACGTGACAAACCCTACTCACGTTATCGACTGGGAACCCTTGGAGGTTTATAAGGATATGTCTGTTGTGGAGGTGCCTGTTCAGATTGTTGATCGAAAAGAACAAATCCTGAAGAATAAAGTTATACCGCTAGTCCTTGTGATTTGGCAACACCTCTCTCACGAGAAAGCCACTTGGGAGCACGAGAATGTTATCAGGAGGGACTACCCCATCTCTTCTATTGAGGTATGACTAATTTCGACGACAAAATTTTTGTAAGTAGGGAAGAATGTTATGATCTGAATTTTATGTCTTTGGTACACCTAATTTATGTGTATGTGCTTAATAACGTATTCCCCGCATGCCGTGACTTTTCAAAAACATTTTAACTAAAAATATATGTTTTGGTTTTCCAAGCTCTTATATTTATTTCTGTCATTTATGCACACAAGTTATGTGGTAGCCTACAGGTTAAAGTCTTTAAGTTATAGACAAGAGGTCTAGGGATCAAACCTTGTTATGTGTGTTCTAAGCCTCTATTTTAGACTTTGAGGTAAAAGCTTATACACTCTTCCTTTTTGTGTTAGTTTAACACCGAATAAATCCTAAAATATTATAAATAAGTGTCTTACGGAGAACCCTAAATTATAATCTCATTTAGAGTTCTTCTTAAGAATAGAGCCGTCAGAAATCCTAAAGACCCTAGAGAAGAAATTCTAGATCTACCTTTTTAAAACCTTTCTTTTGGAAGATCGGTGAGACGTGGGCGTATATTCTCAAGCGGCCTTCACCTCCTTCTATAATCATCATTGTTGGAATCTCAATCTAATCGTAGTGATATAATCGATCTAGGTATGGAGAAATCATGCTTTTCATTGAACTTAAAATATTAATTTTTTAAATAGAGTTTGATGTAAATTAGTGATTTTATCTCATACATAATCATGGGATGATTAAATGAAGGCATGCTATGATTAATGATTTTTAATGTTAATGATGTTGGATTAAAAAGAAGTCAGATTTAAGTCCACCATGTGATTTGATGTATTTTGAGGCGTGCTCACAGACTGAAATCAATCGATTGATTCTTGAAAATCAATCGATTGAGTCTGAGATAAATAAAATGGTTTGAGAATGCACGGATTGAAGTCAATCAATTGATTATGTAAAATCAATCGATTGAGTTTGTACAAGAATACTTTAAATCCCCTCTAACAGAAATCAATAGATTGATTTTGGAAAATCAATAGATTGATTTTAGGGAAAATCAATAGATTGAGTTCGGGGAAAATCAATAGATTGATTATATGAAATCAATTGATTGATTTAGGAAAATCAATTGAGTTGGAAATCAATAGATTGATTTCGGGGGAAATCAATAGATTGAGTTGGAAAGTCAATAGATTAATTTTGGGGAAAATCAATAGATTGATTCTAGAAAAATTGACCGATTGAGTCTCTAAGCAAATAAATGTTTTAAAAACTCATAGAACGAAATCAATCGATCGATTATGGGAATTCAATCGATCGATTTTGAGCGGTCAAATTTTACATTCAATTCGTCTCACAAAAAGGTGTGTTTAAATGTTAATGTTTATATGTCATATTTATACTCATATATTTTTCAATGCTACATGCCATGATTATATTGCACACACTTAAATGTTCTATGCTTTGATTGTATTTATATGCATCCCAATATCTTATGATGATCTACACAATACACAAACAAAACACGTAAAATATGAAATGATAAGGATTAATGAAACATTAGACCCAACATCTTATACATGATAGAGTCTAAGAAGGTATTAGACCCAATGTCTGGTGCCTGATGGAGTCTAACTAAATATAATTAAGAAACATTAGACCCAACATCTTATACATGATGGAGTCTAAGAAGGTATTAGACCCAACATCTTGTGTAAGATGGAGTCTAACTAAACAAGAACATGATGAGCATGATTAAACTCAACGTCTTGAGCGGGACAGAGTTTCACGTGAAATAAATGATATGATTGATTAGACCCAATGTCTTGAGCATGATGGAGTCTAACTAAGCAAGTAATAAGCACGATTACGACCCAACGTCTTGAGCGGGACGGAGTCTAACATACATTAATGACAAGAAAGATAAAATTAAAAGAAATGATGCATTCATCCAACATTGATATCAATGTTTATGTTAATTCATTTTAGCTTATTAAGATTATACATGCTACATGCACACACACATTAAATATACCAAAATGTTCATATGGCTATGATTGATATTATATACTTTAATGGATTGTATGTCTGGTCCATACAAGTGTAAACTTACACCCCTTATTGATGTGGGTGGCCAGATGAGACAGGTGTAGCCGATGACAACATATGAGTCTATGGCGATGAGACAGTACGTGGTGCCCAGAAACCTGAAATGAATGGCGATGATGGCTTTGTGGCCTAATTATCTATTTTCCTTTCTAGTTATTATTATTGGTATTAAATAAATGAGACATTGATCAGTTAGTATTTTATCAAGACTGTTTAAGCTTTAATCATGTTGGACTTATTATTAGAATAAGAACATTATCATGGGTTTTATTTTGATTAATTAATATTTTAAAGAAATTTTATCTTTCGTTATTTAAAGTGCTTTTATTGTCTTATTATGTTTTTATGGTTCATGACACGAAGGTACGACCTAAGATCTTAAAATCAATAGGTTGTGAGATCTTGGGTCGCTACAGCTCAATAAGAACAAGAAGGTCATCGCTTATGGATCGAGGCAGTTGAAATATCATGAGAAGAACTATCTAATGCACGATCTAGAGTTAGCCACGGTGATCTTCGCATTAAGGATATAGAGACATTATTTGTACAGTGAAACCTTTGAGATTTTCACAGACCATAAAAGCCTCAAGTACTTGTTTATGCAGAAAGATTTGACTATGAGGCAACGAAGATGGATTGAATTTCTCAAAGACTACGATTGTTCTATTCAGTATCACCCTAGTAAAGCAAACGTCGTGGCAGATGCTTTGAGTCGAAAGAACTCGGCTCAGTTAGCTGGCCTTATTGTGGGACTCCGTCGATTGAAATTGTTGGACGACCTTTCCTTGTATGATAAGAATATTGAAGTCAAAGTTTCTGAAGCTTTGTTGGCTAACATCACAATCAGACCAACAATCTTTGACCCCATCTATGAACTTCCGATGAAAGATGCAGAACTCTTGAAGATAAAATAAGGTGTCACAGATGGCAACAGGGGAGACTTTTCTATTAACGAAGATGGAACGTTACTATTCAGAGGACATCTATGCATACCGAGTGATGCCAATCTGCGATAAACTATATTGGACGAAGCCCATAAGTCCAAGTATGCTATTCATCCTAGTGGTACCAAGATGTACTATGAATTGAAAAGAAGCTATCGGTGGAGAGGTTTGACGAAAGATATCGCAGAGTATGTTTCTAAATGCTTGGTGTGTCAGCAAGTAAAGGTGGATTATAGACATCCAGCTGGTCTATTGCAACCTCTATCAATACCCTAATGAAAGTGGGAGTCGATCTCCATGGATTTCATAATAGGATTACCAAGGACGGCGAAGCGCCACAATGTTATATGGGTAGTTTTCGAACGTCTGACAAAGTCAGCTCGTTTCTTGCCCTACAACACCACGTGTACGGTAAGCAAATTGGCTTATTTATACATGCGAGAGATCATCTGATTGCACGGTATTCCGATGAGTATTGTATCAGATCGTGACCCGTTATACACCTCGATATTTTGGCAAAGATTTCAAGAAGGCATGGGCACGAGATTAGATTTTAGCTCCGCGTTCCATCCACAAACCGATGGTCAGACAGAGAGAGTCAATTAAATTATTGAAGATATGCTTAGAGTATGTATGATTTATTTTTAGGGATCATGGGATCAGCATTTACTGTTGATTGAGCTCGTATATAATAACAGTTTTTAGTAGAGCATTGGGATGGCTCCGTATGAAGCGTTGTACGAACGGAGGTGTAGATCTCCGATCAAATGGGAAGAATCCGACGAAAAATTTATATTGGGTCCGGAAGTAATAAGAGAAATGCATAAACCGTTCGTATCATTCGAGAAAAAATTAAGATAGCTCAAAGTCGGCAGAAGAGTTATGTCGATATCAAGAGAACCAGCGTGGATTTTCAAGTGGGAGATCATGTGTTTGTACAGATATCACCGATGAAAGGTTTAAAGCACTTCGAAAAGCGTGGGAAGCTAAGTCTCCACTATATTGGACCATTTGACATATTGGGGAGAGTCGGTGAAGTTGCATATAGGGTCGCTTTACCTCCGCAACTTGAACGAGTTAACGATTTCTTCCACGTCTAGATGCTAAGAAAGTATGTGAGGGATCCGGCTCACATCTTAGATGCGCCACCGATTGAAGTCTACAACAATTTGACAATTGTAGAGGAGCCGATGTAGATATTAGATCGAACTGAGCAAGTATTGCCCATGAAATGAATTCTGTTAGTGCTTGTTAAGTGGCGGAATCATTCAGGAAAGGAGGCTACTTGGGAGCACGAGGCGGAGATACATGAGCAGTATCCTCAATTGTTCAAGGAGAGTTGAAACAAATTTCGATGCATTGTAATAATAAGGAGTTGTAAAGTTTAATTTTTATGTGTAAATATGAATTAAGGAGTTATGAGGAATAAATACCTTAAAGTTTAGAAATGGTAATGAAAAAAGATTGAAGTCTGAAGTTTGAAGTTTTCTGTCAAAAATCGACCGATCGAAATCGATTGATCGATTTGATAGAAAGGGGGAACAGATTGTCTATGCAAACCGTTCGATCGAAGGTCAAAATCCTTTGATCAAAATCATAGATAGTGAGCAAATTTTGACCTAGAAAATGAAGAAAGGAAAACCGTTCGATCGATTTAAAATTCGATCGAACATTTTAGAGAAACCATTCGATCAAAATAAGTGATCGTTCAAACGAAATCTGAAAACTATCCAATCAAAATTATCAGGTTGAGCATTTATTGTTAAAACCGTTCGATCGATTTCAAAATCGTTCAATCAATTTCAACTTTATATATATGGGACATGCATTTTTTAGTTCAAAATTTTCAGAACTAAAATTTTTCTTGTTTGGGGCTTCCTTGTGCTTGGCTTGGGGGACTTCCAGACGTCGATTTGGAGTCTTTTGGAGCTCGAATCTTCACGAGATTAACACCCGGTGACTTCAAAAGGTAAACCCTATGCTCCCTGCGATTTAATTTGAAAGTTCTTTGTTCTACCCTAGTTTTCATTAGCTTGAGAAAACCGTAGCCCTTTTTTTGCATTTTGTGGCGATAATGGCACCCAAGACTCGACAAGCTAGGTCGAGGAAACCCATATCGCAACTAGGTTCTTCGCAACCGCGACCACCACAGCCACCCCAACAAACAACTCCTCGACCACCACAACAATCTGCACCGCAGCCACCACCCCAACGACGTGAACAAGTCGACGAGTGGTGGGCGGACAAGGATTTTGAACCCGAATGGGTCATTGATATGAAGATATTTACGAAGCGTGATGAGACGCATTAGGCTTTCAACTATGTTACTAGGGCTGGTTTAGGGGGCATACTACAACCTTGCAACGAGTATTACTACCCTCGTCTTGTGAGGTTATTTTACCAGAATATGAGTGAGAATCAAAAAACAAATACCCTTCGCACCAAGATCGACAATAGGAATTATGAGTTCACCCATTCTGATGTTTCTGACGCCTTGGAATGTTATGAAACGTTTGGTGATGGAATTGAATTGTCGGAGTCTTTTCCAGCACCCGTGGACTATAAAGTTGGGGCGGCTCAAATGACCCATGGCAGGCTGGGGTGTGGTACAACAATTAAGCGAGTCAATTTACCGCGCAAGCTATGGATGCTTGATTTGATATTCAAGTGTAATTTGTACCCGTTACGACATAAGACGGAGAGAGTGGGGGAGAAGCAAATGGCCTTATTTTTGGCGTTTAATGGTCGATGGTTCAATGCACCACAAGTCATTTTGGAGGGGATGAAATATGCTCGGAGAAAGATGTTGGAGGGGGCAGCAAAACCCATAGACGACATACCCTACGCCCGTCTCATATCCCTCATGATTGAGGACTACACAAGTGACGACACTTATACCCTTTCGAAGAATTAACCGAAATTGACTGACAACGTGAAACCCTATACCATTAAGGAGTGGAACAAGACTTATAACCGGTTGAAGAATAGGCCACAGGAAGAAGTAAATACACCACCCAAACTCAATGTGGCACATGATGCCCCACACGACCCAGAACAAACAGTTCAGGACGCACCCGCTCAGGAGCAGCCCGCTACTACTGTCCCACCTCAGCAGCGCACTCAAGCTCGTGCGCCACCACCGCACGGAGATTCTCCTATGCCTACTATTGCCAACGTGTACGCGTTGTTGGCTGAGAACACGTGCCAGATGAAGAAAAAAATGTCAGATGAATTGCCGCCTAGATTATTACGATGCCTTACATATCTAGACTAAGCGACAGCATGGATTCTGAGGCGTGTGTTCAAAGTGCGGAGGCGATGCGGACGAGGATCGGCCCGGTGATGCCGTGGATTGAGTGGTAATAGATGGATTTATTGGATTTACGGTATTTCTTTTGAGTACTCAAATATTTCTTTTTGGGAAGTTTTGTAATTAAAACAAGTGGAAGGGGACGTAGGACCCTTAAAACTATTGTGGCATGGTTGCCACTCCTAAAAATTTTTACAACTATTGTGGCGTGGCTGCCACCTAATGATATGTATGGCTTTCTGGATGTGATTAAATACTTCAGCTTCTTTTGGCACAATCTTCAAATACGTATTTGAATTTTCTATGCATGTTATGCTCGTTGTGAATACATTGCCGTGCAAGTACGTGGTGGATGTCATAATCTTGTTGTGATGTTCTATACATATTTGGTTTGTTAGGTGTTTGGTCTAGCCTTGGCTAACATTTTTAAATCAATTATGACTTGATAAGTCTATGTTAAAGGATTGGGTTATCTACAAAGAGGAACCATTTGATTATTAGGTGTCTAGTGCTTTTCAGTGTTTGACTACACAGGGAGTAACGAACCCCTACAAAACCCAGGCATCCTTCATTTATTTTCGAGGACGAAAATTCAAAAGGTGGGGAGAATGTAAAGACCCAAAAAATGTTGACTTTGAGCGGTACATCTCGATGTACGTGTCGACTGGTCATACATCGAGTAAGATAAAATATTAAATTATTTATATGAGTGGGTTAACCTAGTCTATGGATGAGGAAGAAAAGAATTGTATGTGTATGGACCATTGAGAAGAGGGCATACACCGAAGTGAGGTGTACATGCTCTACACTTGAGTAAGAGATAAGACAATTTAGGTATAAAAGTTAAAAGCCAAGAGAATTTAACCCTCTTGCCCCTGGTTGTTGAGGAGTAAATGAGAAGAGAGAGAAGGAAAGTGTGCCTTGAATGCATGTGATCATGAATGCAAGGAATTAAGACTCTACATGAGAGTTTGGAATCGGATCGTGAAAATTGAGGCTTCAATCTTGGAACCTAGCTTGAGCTAAACACCTGGGGCTAAGAATCGGACTATCTAAGAGGTAAGAATTGGATCTAATTGTGTTTTACGTTTGTGTTAAGTAGTTGGGTAGTATGTGTGTGGAAATTAGAAGAGAAGGGAGTTGAATTTTTAGAAAGGGATGAGATCTAAAAGTAGAAATAGTGATTTTTACAGAGACTAGCAAAACCAATCGATCGGAATAAGTGAGCGTTAGATCGATTTTGCCAATGGAATTGAAAGTGTGATGGTTTTTGAGAACACCATTCGATCAAAATTAAAATTCAACCAAACGATTTGGAGAAACCATTAAATAGTTTTGAAACCGATCGAACGATTTGGGCAAAATCAATCGATCGGTTTAGAATCGATCGATCGGTTTAGAATCGATCGATCGGTTTGGTCAGATTCAGAGTTTTGCTTTGATTTGTTACAAGTTAGTTGGGGAGGATCTATGTCTATATGTCTTACATCACTTCTGACACATGGGCTATAAATTGAATGTGTTTAGGTGTGAGCATAGCCATGTTCATGTGAGTGGCTAAATTGGATTAAGGAACTTCCATTTAACTTCGTCGAAGGTAGGGAAAACTCTATACACCATGTACATGTTTATACGATTAGCATGTGAATTATGTTATGATGCAGTGTTTGAGAATACGCATAAGCTTTGTGAATGTGTAAGCGTGTGTGTGTGTTTCGATAACTTTAGTTGCGATAAATGTGTTATGTGTGTGGGAACCTCTCAGGATTCCTTCCGATAATGTGTTAAACATGTGAAATCTTTCAAGATTCTTTAAGATGTGTTATATAAGCGTGCGAATCTATGCGTTTTAAGCTTACGAGATTTAATTATAATTACCACATCACACGGTGATAAACTATAAGTTATGCACGTTGATTTGAGGTTTATGTATGAATACCCGGCCAATGCGACGGTATATCCGCGACGGACACGACGGGATATCTATGATCAGTACGGAGAGATACCCATATAAACCTTTGTGATCTTGTAAATTCTACCGGCCAACGAAATTTGTGTTCGATACAAGTGTCTATCATTTTTGAGACCTTGGGCACCATATGTGAATAGTTCATGTGAATGACGATGGAGGGTATTCCATCGGGAGCTCGATGCTATATACGCTCGAGGGATTATTTAAGTGAAGCACTTTAAATTTTTTTTCTTTATTATGTGAATCAGTAGAAGAGCATGTGACAACCTTTTCAAATTAAGAAAAATATTTTTGTTTCATTTAGTTACATTTGAAATTGTGCATGTTTATGAGAAATCTATGTTTTCAATCATGTCATGAGATATATGCTTTTGTGGAGATATGTATGTTGTTGGTTTTTCCCTATTGAGCTTAGATGAAGCTCATCCCTCGACTATACGTCACAGGTACAGGTGAGGATCTGAACACAGAGGACCAAGATATGGAGGACTCCGAATACATACCTTTGGAGGAAGAGTTGGAGCCTCATCCTAAAGAGTGTTTTGTTTGTGCCAAGCACGAGTAGGTCTGATCAGTTACATAATTTACTATTTTATCACCCTCAATTTAGTGATGTTAGAACTTAGTTTGCTATTAACGAGTTACTGATGTGCAAATATTAGAGATAAGCAGTAAATTAGAGCCTAAGTGTTAATCTTTATCAAAATAAACTCAAAAAGCTATAAGAAAAATGATTGAGTGAAAAAGACAATTTACCGCTACTAAAGCTAGAGAATCGTAATTTATGATTCTTTCAAAAGAGATCAAAAGAGAAAAGTGATAAAGCATAATTCAGAGAATCGTCAACAATAAGGAAGCTTGTGATTAGCAATCTTCTAAGAAAATGAGAAATTGCGATTTACAATTTTCCAGAATAAAAGCTTTCCTCCTTGTTGCTATTGCTGATCATGTGAGTGAGAACTATCACCGCCATATCCAAAATTAGAAGATTACTATAATTAGAAGTCTGATGAACCATGGATTTGAGAAGATTGATGAAGATTGATATTCCGAAGGACTCTGCTGCTGCTCGATAAAGAACAATTTAGAAGTCCATCAATTAAAGAAAGTATGGAAAGATAAAATTAGAAATTAGAGTTATATTATGATACTTTTATTTTTAGTAGTTTCTTTTATTATAACTAGATCTTTGTAAACCGACTCCTTATGATCTATAAATAAGAGAGCTCAGCATAGGAATAAGCATCGAAGAATTTCAGCATCAATTGATGACTGAGGTTGAATTTTCTTCCGATCAGTAGTGTATTATAGTAGAATAGTTTAGATATCAGAGGTTTCTCAAGAGCAATTGACGACTGCAATTAAGTGCTGAAGATTAGTGTAGATATCTATAATTTCTCAGGAGCAATTGACGACTGCGGTTGAGGGGTGAAGGATATATTTATTTGCTTTCTAGTTTAGATTTATTTGCTTTGTAAATATCTTCGAGTTTTGCTTTGAATTGACGACTCAGGTTAGAATTTACAGATTAGTGTCACAATTTTACTTTTCCATCTTCAGTTTGCTAAAGTTTGATTGACGCTGAAATTTTTGGTTGATTGTTGATTAGATTAAATTTGTATTGATAGGATCTTAGACTTTATTGACGACCATTGCTAGGAAACTCGATATAAGGTGTAACGGTACTGTTTATTTTCATAAATATCTGATAGCTAAAGATTAAGATTAATGACCTTAATCTGAAGGAGGATTAGGATTTGTATACACTTTAGTTTAAAAAACCATTCTTTTATTCATATTTCTTCAGTAGATTAGGAAATCTTAAAGATAAATAAAAGTTTTTAAAATAAGGATTTAGATAAAGATAAGAATAAAAGAAATTAATCGAGTGTCTTGTTATTAAAGTAATTTCATCATGACAAACAATGGTAAGAACTTGCTTAAAACCATGGGGGAATATTATGCACTGACACCACTTACTCCTCCCCCATGCATTCACATGTCCCACACTGCCAGTAATGAGCCTTTTAAAATCACACGCAATATATTCCAAATATTACCTATCTTTCACGGGCTGATGGATGAAGATCTCTCGTTGCACCTAAATAAATTCGTAGAAATATGAAATATTATCAAGATCACGAACTTTCCTAATACAAGCATTCGTTTGAGGTTATTTTCATATTCTCTCTGAGACAAAGCAAAGCAATGGATACACTCTTTGCCCCAAAATTTAATAGCTGATTGGGAGGAGTTGTAACATAAATTCCTTATGGAATACTATCCTATATACAAAGCAACTCGAATTCAATATCTGATCTTAACGTTTCAACAATTTCCAGGTGAGCCTCTTTGGGAGAGTTGGAATCACCTCAACGATCTTTTACATAAGAGTCCTCATCATGGGGTTACGAGAGGGCAAATATTGCTTACTTTCTATGAAGGACTTGACAATGCAACCCGACATATAATTGATGTTGCCTGTGGTGGTATGTTTCGTAGTTTAACAACAGTAGATGTTTGGGAACTCTATGAGATCCTTAGTAAGGAAACGGTGCAACACATTGCATCGGATGAGATTGATTTGGAGCCTTTAGCAATTATACTTCCTAAGCAAGGAAGATTATATAACTTAAAGTCAATGACGAAAGTCTTTTCGAAGCTGAAGCTTTGGAAAGGAAAAATTCAATCTCTGGTGGGTATACCCAACATCTGAACAAGGTGAAGCTTGTGGTCCTAACCATAGCCCTACTCATATAGCCCCAAAGTATCACATTGCCCCATTTTATACCACAAAGGCCCAAGACCACACTATTACTGAAGAAGCCTTGTTGCAAGTAGCTAAAAGTTGGGTGCAGCATGGCAGCATTCAAACGCAGTTATTAAACAATCTCTTGGAATCCATTACACAGTTAGAAACTCAAGTTGAGCAACTAACCATGATGGTTAACACAAGAGAAAGTAACTACTCCTCCACAACAGTTTGTACTCCAGGAGGCAATACTTTTACGGGAGGTACATCAACTCCCCATAATCCTTACTGAATTCCTCCTGAAACCATCGAGCTACCGACTCACCCGTAGAAAATATGTGTAACATATGTATATTAGTAGCTTTAGGAAAATGGTTCTCTATGATTTACTACATTAAAATCATAAAGACTTTTTCTGTATTTTACAAGCACTTAGAATATATAGATTTACGATATTAGGGTGATTCGTAGAGTCAAATCGTAGTGAGTATGATTTGGAGCGTCAATAAGTCTCACTTTCATTCTAAAGAATTGCAAACTATAATTCTAGGGAACAGGCAGTTCCAATGATTGATCCCATCGGTTACCTGGGGAATAGAACCTGTTAAAGTTATATAGGAAATAGCTAAAGTTTACATTCAAGACTACCACTTCCCAACACCCTAGCCTAGAAACCTACACATCGATATTTACTTCGAAGTGACAGTTCAAGACTTTTCCCTATAAATCCATACCCATCCATAGACTAAAACCACTTCATAACCTTTCTTCTTCCTCTGTCTTTAACCCTACACCCCATGACGGAAGAGCATCACCTTAATGATATCAGTAAACACCTTGATAAAATTCTCGAAATATATAGAGCTGAGCTCCTGGCTGCTGAACAAAAAGTAGAAGATCTAAAGTGCCAACGACACACTCGAGATGTTGAATCATCCACTAAAACTACCCTTGATCCTAACCCTAACCCAAATTTGAACTACATACCGAGAACCCATCTTCCCGCACTTCCTAAACTTTATACCATCACAACCCACCCCGAATGCAAACTCTCATATAATGATGGTGGGTTGAGTCGTCCCTCACCACCTGTCTCCATTGCTTATCTTCTGCCACGATGGCTTGCATTTCTTTGTGATGTGCATTGCTCTGCAGGATTTGGAAGGGCAGTGGGGAGTGATTCGACAGCTCTTAGAGTAGCAACCCTCCAAAGGTTGGAGCTCCTTTTATTGTAGGGATGTGAGACTTTGATTGAAGGTGGTTAAAAGCCGAGGATCGATCTTTATCGACAAATCCTTCTCTTAGACGTTGCTGCCAGAGTCTTAGCTTAGTGTGTGTCTAGATTTTTTCTAGGAATTTTGTTCATATAATTAGTTTTTTTTCCATATTTCTGTAACTAGTTCATATATATATGAAAAGTTTTTTCTTCTTTACCGTTTTTTTTATTGACATTACTAACAATTTTTTACTAACATCTAACATAGTAGTTCCTTCAACCAGAAGTATTTTTCTCCTAAGTTTGAGAGAAAGATTTTTTATTTCTTTTGTAAATTATAAACCCGATTTCTAACATAGCAGTAATAAAATAGGTAATATTTTTTCTGTATGTCCCCTATTTTGCACAATGAGGACATTGTCCTATTTAAGTTTGGGGGGATACACCACCTTAGTTTAGTTTTCTTTTCAATTTTCTTCTTATTAGAAATTTTTTAATTTTAAATTTTTAGTTTAGTTAATCATTATATGAAAATTATAAAAAAAAATATGAAAAATCGAAATTCTTAGCACACCATCAGAGTAGTAGTTCAAAAATCAAAATAAAAATAATTACAATTCAAAGTAAAGCATCTCTAGAACACTGTATCAAAGAACGTTTGAAATTATACGATTAATCTGAATTGCAAAATTTTTAGATTATAGTTTCAAAATTATATATCCAATGAGCTATAGAGCCTATTTCCTCTTTTATTCTAAGAGAAAGAAAGACTATTTTTATTCATACTTATTTTCCTTGAACTTCTCTATTGTCTATAATCTCATAATGTTGAATTTAGAATTAATATATTCTATGATTATGATAATTTATTTATTTAGAAATGTCTATTAAGTATATCAAAGTAATAAGACATCCATATTAGTAAATCGTGAAAATAACCAAAGGCCATCTTTTGTTTAACCAGAGCCAAAAAGCTAAATTTCTATAATATTTTACCATTTGAACCCATATTAGAAGCCTAAAACCAAAATTTCATTATACCAGAATTTTATAAACCCTTAACCATATGTACTGTCCAAAACTTTCTATTTTTAATCCTTACAATTTCTGAGGGTTTAAAATATAAAAGAAGGGAAGAAAAGGGAGTAAAAGGAGTATGAATTAATAGATAAGGGATCTGTTAAAAAGGGTACAACTGAAAAAGAAATACAAATATATGAAAATATTTATAAAAAAAAAATGAAAAATCGTAAAAGATAATTTTATGAAAAGAGAAGCAAAAAGCTTTCAAACTGAAAAAAAAAAAAAAAAAAAAAACAAAAGAAAATTGGGATTTACAAAAAGAAAAGAAATGGGAAGAAGTTATCCAAAATAAGGATACTAGCTAAAGTTGAAATATAGAAGATAAGAAGAGAAGAAAGAGTTAAACTCTTGGAAATGATTTTGAATCTTCTTTACCTTTTTTCTTTGAAACCTTCTGGCAGTCTAAAGCCCCATTACAAGCCAAAGGAAAGACCTTTGAGATTTACGATTTTTAAAAATATAAGTCTAGTAGAGATATATGAGATAGATACTATGAATAAATAAAGAAATTATATGAAAAGAATTGATTATCCCTTCTATGAGATTTATCTTTTTAGCAGATTATCCTTTCAATTTATCATGAATATATCATATTACGAGAACCCAAAATTTTGATTATTTTTTAGAGTATGCCAATAAGTGAGAGTTTTGATGAATATATTTTCTAAAAATTGTAATTTAGAAAAATCTATGATAAATAAACTTTTCACTAATATGCACACACTTCGTGCTATACAAGATTTCAAATTATTGAATTCTGATCAAGGATAATTGCAATGATGGAAAGCTAAGGATAAAAGATTTGAATATTTTTAAAAAATAATAAACATATAATGATTGACTGAATAATAAATAAAAAAAAATTTTAATTTTTAAAAAAATATTTTGAAAAACTCAAAAATATTTGAAGTTTGTAGGTAACTTTATTGAAAACCTTCAGAAGACTATAAATCCTCCACTAGGGATCACCTAGGGATTTAAAGGCTTGTTGCATCCACTAAATGCAATCATGCTCCCTACGAAAGTAGCATTTAAATTTATAATTTAGAATAATTTATGTTTTCTTGTTTGCTAGGGACTACAAAACTTAAATTTAGGGGTGTGATTAGTCACATTATTTACCATTTTATCACCCTTAATTTAGTGATGCTAGGATCTAGTTTGCTACTAACGAGTTATTGATGTGCAGATATTAGAGATAAGCAGTAAATTAGAGCCTAAGTATTAATCTTTGTCAAAATAAACTCAAAAAGTAATATAAAAAATGATTGGGCGAAAAAGACGATTTACCGCTACTGAAGCTAGAGAATCGTAATTTATGATTCTTTCAAAAGAGATAAAAAGAGAAAAACGATAAAGCGTAATTTAGAGAATCATCAACTATAAGGAAGCTATGAAAGATAGAAAATCGTGATTAGCGATTTTCTAAGAAAAAGAATAAAATGAGAATTTACGATTTACGATTTCCCATAATAGAAGCTTTCCTCCTTATTGCTGTTGTTGATCACGTGAGTGAGAACTATCACCGTCATATCTAAAATTAGAAGACTACTACAATTAGAAGTCTGATGAACCACGGATCTGAGAAGATTGATATTCCGAAGGACTCTACTGCTGCTCGATAAAGAATAATCTAGAACTGCATTAATTGAAGAAAGCAAAGAAAGATAAAATTAGGAATTAGAGTTATATTAGGATACTTTTATTTTTAATATTTTCTTTTATTAGAACTAGATCTTTGTAAACTGACTCCTTATGATCTATAAGCAAGAGAGTTCGACATAGGAATAAGCATCGAAAATTTTCAGCATCAATTTACGACTAAGGTTGAACTTTCTTTCGATCAGTAGTGTATACTAGTAGAGTAGTTTAGATATCAGAGGTTTCTCAAGAGCAATTGACGACTACAATTGAGTGCTAAGGATTAGTATAGATATCTGTAATTTCTCAGGAGAAATTGACGACTGCGGCTGAGGGGTAAAGGATATATTTATTTACTTTCTAGTTTAAATTTATTTGCTTTATAAACATCTCCAAGTTTTTATTTGAATTGACGACTCAGATTAGAATTTGCAGATTAGGGTAACAATTTTTACTTTTTCATCTTCAGTTTGTTAGAGTTTGATTGACGCCCAAATTTCTAGTTGATTATTGATTAGATCAAATCTATATTGATAGGATTTTAAACTTGATTGACGACTAATGCTAGGAAACTTGATATATGGTGTAACGATACTCTTTATTTTCATAAATATCCGATAGCTGAAGATTAAGATTGATGACCTTAATCTGAAGGAGGATTAGAATTTATTTTTATGCACTTTAGTTTTAAAAATCATTCTTTTATTCATATTTCTCCAGTAGATTAGAAAATGTTAAAGATAAATAGAAGTTTTTTAAATAAGGATTTAGATAAAGATAAGAATAAAAGGAATTAATAAGATAATAAACTTTCTCGTGGAAACAATCCTAATGCCAGTACTATAATTTCCATTGTGTGTTTACAATAGGTTAAGACTTGAATTTAATATAATTATAATACACAGAAAAGACAAGTCAAGGTCCGGCTTTGATAAATGGTTTAGAGTAAAGGTTTTTGGATGTATTTTGAAGATATAAGGAATATGAATATAGTGGCTTAGGTGTACTATTCTTTTTTGAATCATGTTTCGGTAATGGTCGGTCATCACCGGTGGTTTTTCTCGGTTCTTCTGCCCATGAGTTTTACGTGGGAATTAGAATCGTTATTTTGAGCTTTTGAGATATAGAATTGGAGATTTATTACTTATATCTGATGTTATATTTGTTTAGCTATGGTTTTCACTTTGCGTGTGGATGTGCCAAGTGTTCTGTTCGGGGATCACTCTTAGTGTCGATCCGACGGTCCAAATTTCGCGAATAGAAAATCCGGACTGTCACACCCAAGTTCAAAAATTTGGACTCGGGTCCGTGTGCAATATGTACAAACACGCATACGCTCCACATAGTGTATGAGTTGGGATTTAAGGTGCTTGGCACGTACCCCCAATTACAACAAGTGGGGTTTGAGACCCCGTTTTCTAGGTCAAATGTTTGACTCGGGTTAAATCAATCAAAACATCGCATTCTCGTCAAAGGTCAACTATTCAACATTTACAAAAAATTTGGGTTGTCATAATTGTGAGTCTTACTACTTTTTAAGTTCATTTTGGCAAATATTAACACTTTACTACTTTTCTGTTGTATGTTCTAAATATTTTTATATTAGCATCTCATTAGTAGCAAGCCAAGGTTTAGCATCACTAAGTTGAGGGCGATAAAATGGTAAATTTTGTGATTGATCACACCCCCAAACTTAAGAATTGCTAGTCCCTAGCAAGCAAGGAAAGATAAGCTAATCTAAACTATAAATTTAAATGTCACTTTCGTAGGGAGTACGATTGCATTTAACAGATGCAACAAGCCTTTAAACCACTAGGTGATCCCTAGTGGATGAGTTATAGTCTCTTGAAGGTGTTCAGTGAAGTTACCGACAAATTTTCAAATATTTTTTAACTTTTTACGGATTTTCAAAAAGAAAGCAATTTTTTTTTCAAACTCTAAACTAATTTTATACACTAATCAATTAATAATCATATGGTGGTTACAATTTTCAAAAATAATGATTCCACCAACCATGCCTTCCCATCCGAGCAGTTATCCTCGATCAGATACTTAACCATTTCAATTCCTATAAAGCGTGCAGTGTGTGCGTACAAATGAAGAATGCATTCATTATAGATTTTTCTAAACTGTTGATTTAGAAAATATTTTTATATAAATCCTCACTGTTGGCATACTCTCAAAAAGATATCTAAATTTTTGAGTTCTCTCAATATGATATATATGATGAATAACTTCAAGGAGAATTGACTAAAAGAAGAATCTCATGGAATGGATAATCAATTTTATTTCTTATGCATCATGTTTCTCCATAATTTTTATCATACTCATCTCTACTAGGCTCATGTTGTTGTAAATCTTGAATCAGAAAGAGCTTTATTTGGCTTGTAATGGGATAATGGGTAAAAGGTTTCAAAGAAAGGTAAAAGGATTCAAAAGTTTTGAGAATTCAACTTAGCTATCACCTTTTTTTTTTCTCCTTTTCTTCTTTTTCCACTTCAGCAAGTATCCAAAAAGTTGGATAACTTCTTCTCATATATTTTTATCTTCAGTAAATCCCTTTTTCTTTTTCTTTTTTTATTTTTTTTTTCAGACTTCCTCCTGCTATTTCTCAGTTATGGAAGCTTTTTTCTTCTCTTTTTCAGTACTTTCCTCATTTTTCCCATTTTCTTCCCTTTATTGTAACCTTTTTTTGGCATTCCCCTTATCTATACATTTATACTCCTTCCACTCTCATATTTCTCTCTTTATTCTAAATTCTCATAATTACAAGGGTTAAAGACTGAAAGCATTGGGTAGTATATATGGTTAAGAGTTTATAAGATTTTGGTAGTAAGAAATTCGATTTAGGCTCTAATATGGGTTCAAGAGGTAAATTACTTTTTGGAATTTTAGCATTTTGGCTCAAATGAATCAAAGATGGCCTTAAATCATTTTCACGATTTACTAGCAAGATTACCATATTATTTTGATGCATATTCTAAACAGTTCTAGAAAAACATTCAACATAATCATAGAATACTTTATTCAGATTTTATCAGCAATATGATATTTCATTTTAGCATAGTGAAGAAGTTCAAGGAAATTTTAATTCGGATAGAATAACAGTCTCTCTCTCTCAAAGAAAGGAAATAAGATCATATGTTCATTGGGTATATGATTTTGAAACTATAATCTAAATATTACAGTTTAAAGCAAAGTATAATCTCAAACATTCAATTCTAATACAATGTACAGAAGAAACTGAACATGAATCGTAATTGTTTCCTATCATTTGATGGTTGAACTTCTACTACGATGATGGTAAAGTAAATGGAATCGTATATTTTTCTAATCTTAACTCGCATATAATGGTTAACTAGAAAAATAAAAGTTTATATATATATATATATATATATATATATAAACTAAAACAAAAGTAATATACACGGAGTGTGTACCCCGAAACTTAAATAGGACATTGTCCTCATTGTTCAAAGAAACAGGGAATACTCCAAAAAACAATTATCGTGGTTCGTCATGTACCAGGCATATATTTTGTAAAAGCGATCAAAAATTTCTCCCAAACCTAGGAGAAATTACTTCCAGCATGGTTACATAGAAACGGCACCATAAAGAAAAATTAGAAACAACAAAGAGTAAGAAAATAACCAAAAGAATTTTCTATTAATAAGATAAAATACTTACAAAAATTGCATGAAAAAGAAAACTAATTACATTAAAAAATTAAAAAATAAATAAATACCTAGGAAAGATCTAGACACAGACTGACTATCTACGAAACCGGCAACGACCGTCCGAGACGAAAAGATTGATTCGATAAAGATCAGCCCCAAGGTCTTCAAAATTGTCCCGCCAAAATGATTATCCACCCTCCCAACTCCGGGATGTCCTCAACTAGCTGCTTTTGGAAGAGAACGTAAGACGGAAAGGGGAAGAGTAGGGGTTAAGAAAATGGAGCCGGCTGAGCAGGTGGTGGATGGATGAAAGAAGAGGAGGAAGGGGATGATGGGGGATGAGGTGTATGAGGGGGGGATGAGTCAAACGGTTTTGTCTTCCTCTTTTACTTTTTCTTTTTCTTTTTCTTTTTCTTCTCCTCTTAGGCCACAATTCGCTACACTTCCTCGTACTCGTCTCATAGAAATTGCAGAGGATCTGGATCTTTTAGTGGTTGTGGGTCCCCCCAGATTGGGAAGAACTTGATTGGGTTATTATTAGGTTTTTCGTCTACCACAGGTATGGGTAGAGATGGCGTGGTAGGGTCGAGAATGTTGAAAGCGCTGAAAAAGAATTAGCCTAAAATTTAAAGCGCTTAGATGGAGGGATACGAAACGACGCAATTAATTTACCCGACTCTTCGAACCATTTTGCCATAATGGTTATTAAAGAGAGTTGGTTGGCAATAAACCGCTTGTCAGCTGGGTTGAATTGGAAATGTCATGTAATTATTATGGGTAATGATGCCGACGAAAATTCATAATGGACTGCAAATGCTTCTTCTGCGGCAACTATAATATCCCTAAAAATTTGAGCGTTAAACAGTGACCTCGAGATACGTGCCTGATTGGTCGTAGGGTTGACCAAGTGTAAGTCAATGCAGTGACTACGACTAAAGTAGCCTTAGTGTTAGTAAACATTCAACTGTTAGATGTAGTTACTAGTTAATTAATGGTCACGTACACCTATCTCTGGTGTATGTGCTTAGCACACCAGCAAGGGAGGTTATAAGGGTTTAATAACCTAAAAGAGAAGTAAATTCTCTTGTTTGGTTGGTGAAGAGAGTTAAGAAGAGAGAGAGAGAGAGAGAGAGAGAGAGAGAGATCAAGGAGAGAGTGAGGGCTAGGAGTTAATGCAAATGGAAAATCAAGTTAAGATTGAGCAATAAATGTCGGATTCAACATGATTGGAATCGTTGGAGCCAAAGCTAGGAGCCCTAACCTTCAAGCCAAACCACTAAATCAACCAAGGGATGATTTGAGGTGAGTTTTGTTAGATTTAAATAAGTACCTCTATGAGAGATGGGTTAAATCATCAAATTAAAATGATAGAAAGGAAAGAAAAATAAGAAGAAAAAGATTTGAAAGAACAGCCCGAAAAGGGGATGAGTTATGGCCAAATCGATTAATTGATTTGGAGAATTGATTAATCGAATTTGGTCTGAAAGTTGAAAAAGCATTAATGTCCGAGTTCGATTAATTGATCTTGAAATCGATTTAGAAATCGACTAATCGACTGAGTACCTCCAGTGGCTGGAGAAATAAGGCTTGAGAAAATCGACTAATCGAATTGGGAAATCGATTAATCGATTTTGGATTTTTGATTAATCGATTTTTGATTTTTGATTACTCAATTTAGGGATCGATTAACCATTTGGGATTTTCGATTAATCAATTTGGGATCGATTAATCGATTTTGGGTTTTCGATTAATCGATTTGAGAATCGATTAATCGATTTAGGGTTTCAATTAATCGATTTTGGAGATCGATTAATCGATTTTGGCAGTTTGACTTGACTTCTTAATTGGATCATGGGGTTCATGGAGGGTCTTGGACCTTCTCTATTGCATCTTTATTAATGTGTTGCATATGTTATGGTGTACCATAGGTGGTACGAGCTATGACAAGCATTAGGAGCGGTGTGGGACCTTGATGCTTGGACCTTCAGATACTTGAAGTAGGGAACACCTTGAACATATACTTTAATTGCAAGAGCATGTATATAGTAATATAGAAATGAAATGAATTATATAATCTCCATGTGTGTGTGGTACACTAATGAAATGAACATGCTTAATCATATAATCCTTTCAATATGTGTGTGTGTGTGTGACACCAAGTAAGCATATAAAAATGAGACATCCCCAGGGGATGAGAAAGTGATAAAGGCATCAATGTGATGTGAGTAATTTAGACATCCTAGGGATGTAAAAGAGATTGTAAAGTAAGATTGAACAAAGACTGATAAGGCCTAATTGATATAAAGTAGTACATTTATACGGTGAATAACTATATATAAAGCACCTGATATTTTTGTTATTTAAGATTTAAACAGAATAGCTCACCGACGTAGTGGATACTGATCGACTCAGAGGATATCCATGACCCAGACGACGCCAATCCGCATACCGATGGTCTATCCTAGGGATGTTGAGATGAGATTAAACCCCGTCGCCTATGAGAAAGGGACTTGGATAGTATTTAAAATGATAAATTCATAACAACTGTCTATTTAGATGACGATGGAGGGTATTCCATTGGGGCTCAATGTTATATTGCTCGGGGACTACTTAAGTTGAAGATTTAAGTTTCTTTAGGCCTATTCAGTGTAGTTCATGAATAATTGATAATAAATGTAACATGTAAACCACCAGTAAACTTTAATGCATATGTACTCTCTCAACTATTTTTTATTAAGTTCATAAATACATCATGCTAAGAATATCATGGAATATATGTAAGGATTTGACTTATATGTTCATTGTGTTGTTCCCTATTGAGCTAGGATGTAGCTCACCCTTTAGACTATACGTCGCAGGTCCTTTGCTTGCAGCCGTAGAGGCTTCGGGAGACGCTGATCCAGGGGATTCAGACTACGTGCCCGGAGACTAGTTAGAGCCTCCTCCCGATGACTTCTTCTAGGAGACTCCGTTGTTTACCTTAATAGAGAGAGTTTTGAGAGCATATTGTGCGGCTTGGTATGTCAAGCCTTTCTTTTGAGAAATGTAATTAAATAGATATATTCCTTTGGCGAACCAACTAGGGTGACTAAGTGATGTCACTGATGGTTCGGTGGGTTCTTTTACTCATTGAGAGGCATAAGTTTAGAACCATCTTTTGGATTATATATTTTGAGTATATGTATAGAACTGGAGATTTATTTTAGTATCAATTCTTATGCGTTCTTTCTCCTTATTATTGCTTGATATGCCAATGTTCCGTACGTATCCATGGGGCACAGTCTGGAGGATCGTGCTGATGGCAAGAGTTTTGGGGTACCAAAATCCGGGCTGTCACTGTTGGTATCAAAGCATTTTCTTTTGGAAATTCTGACAATCATTATTTTTGTCAGAGCATAGGGACTTCTGCTAACGAAACTTTGGTTTCACATGCAGACCGTTATGTCTTCTAGAGGAAGGGGCCGACCCAGGGGCGGTCATTGTAAAACTTTATATAGTCGAGATGATTTTATCTCGGATACCAATCGAGTGCCTCTGAGAGATGGAGGGGCTTCAGGCAGTGGTGGTCAAGGGAGTCAAGATTAGGCAGAGACTCAGGATCGAGATCGTCAGGATCAAGATCAGAGGAAACAGGAGAGAGTCGGAGAAAGAAACAAAGATAGAGAGGAGCGTCAGAGGATGATGCACACTATGGAAACCATGGCGATTGCCATGGCACAGCAGGCAACATCCTTGGCAGCTCATACTGCCCACAAGCAGCACCAGCCACCGACACCTCCAGTGGCTGCGACACCGCTAGTGTCTTCTGCATTTACTGAGTTTAGGAGGATGAGACCTAGCTTTTCAGGGCAGGTAGAGCCCATGGCAGCTGAGAACTGGCTGAGTGAGATGGAGAAAGTGTTTAGTGTGCTCACATGCACAGAGGATGAGAGCGTCTGTTGGGCAGCCTACATGTTAGATGGGGAGGATGGGCCTTGGTGGAAGTCCATTTCACAGACTAGCGCTCAGGAGACCCGAGATTTTCCCTAGACGTGGGATGAATTTATTGAAGAGTTCAACAAACAGTATTTCCCAGAAGTGGTGAGGAATCAAATGGAAATATAATTTTTACAACTCGTGCAAGGGAAGATGACTGTTAGAGAGTATGGAGTGGAGTTCATGCGAGTCGCTCGCTTCACGCTTGACTATGTCATCACGGAGATGACGAGAGGGAAGAGGTTTCAGCAAGGGTTGAGATCGGACATGAGGGGAGGAGTGGCACCATTCCAGATGAGGATCTATGGAGAGGTCATGAGAAAGGCATTAGTGGTTGAAGAAGAAAATAATAACCGCTACCACCAGAGGAAACAGCAAGGAAGGTAGAGTGTGGATCAGAGTAGAACGGGAAACTACAAGCTGGTGAATAAAAAGTCGAGATTCGTAGCCCATAATCAGAGACCACCATTCTAGGAGGTTATGGGAGACCGACGCAGCAGAGTAACCAACGGAGATTTCTATTGGTCGCTTCGGGGAGACCGATACGATATGAGAACCCTGCTATCACTATCGGAGTTACAGTTAAACAGGGTTTCTCACGTGCTGCATCTTCCACACCGCGGGAGACTTGTGCCAAGTGTGGCAAGTCTCACAAGACGGCGGACTATAGATAGGGTACTCGGGGCTGTTTCAAATGTGGCAAAGTGGGCCACTTGATCAAAGATTGCCCAGAGGCAAATAAGGGGAAGACTGCTTCAGCTTTTATGCCACGACCTATCCAAGCAAGGAAGCCGATCGTCCAAGGGAGAGCCTATGTGGTCACAGTTCAAGAGGCCCAAAATATAAACGACGTGATCCAAGGTGAGAATTTCTTTTAAATAAAGAATTTTAATTCTTGAAAAATTTTAGATAGAGAAGGTGCATCCATATAGAAAATAGAAAAGAACCTGTATGTAATAATTTTAGTATGATGATATACATTTTATATATATGTGTATGTATGATTAGGTATGTTACAAATTTATGAGAAAGGAAGTGACATTACATATGAAGCTCGAGTGTTGATAGACCCGGGGTCTACCCACTCATTTATTACCCCTCGCTTCCCAAAGAAGATGAAAGTCATCCCATAAGAGTTAGACTTTGTGTTAACAGTGACTGTTCCGACTGGGAAGTCGATTGATACCAAAAAGGTTTGCAACTCCGTGATCGTTAGAATCATAGATTGAGACGTCTTTGAACTACAGGTAAATTTGATGATGTTAGACATGCAAGGATTCGACGTGATCCTTGGCATGGATTGGTTGTCGACTCATTGTGTACCCGTGGATTGCAAGAACAAGATCGTCATCTTCAGACCTAACACGAGGAGATCGTTTCAATTTCGAGGAGAGAGATCGACGTGTATGCCACTTATCTCTACAGTCAAGGCCGAGTGCTTGATCAGAAGAAGGTGTAGTGGATACTTGGCATCTTAAAGGAGGATAAGGAAGAGAATAATATTATTTCGGAGATAGCAGTTGTGCGAGACTTCGCTAACGTGTTTTCAGAAGAATTACTCGGATTACCTCCAGATAGAGAAGTTGAGTTCGCCATCGACTTAGCACCAGGAACGGAGCTTGTTTCTAAAGCACCATATAGAATTGCTCATGCCGAGTTGAAAGAATTGAAAGAGCAGTTACAAGAGCTCATGGACAAGGGGTTTGTTAGACCGAGCGTGTCTCCATGGGGAGCACCGGTTTTATTTGTAAAGAAGAAAGATGGGTCAATCCATTTGTGCATTGACCATCGGCAATTAAATAAACTCACTATAAAGAATAGGTATCCTTTGCCTAGGATAGATGACTTATTCGACCAGCTGCAAGGAGTAAGTTATTTCTCCAAGATAGATCTGAGATCTGGATACCATCAGTTAAGAGTTAAGGTTAAGGACATCCAAAAGACTGCATTCAGGACACGGTACGGGCACTATGAATTATTAGTGATGCAGTTTGGGTTGATGAACGCACCGGCGTCGTTTATGGATTTGATGAATCGGGTGTTTAAACCACACTTGGACTCCTGTGTCGTTGTGTTCGTCGATGATATCCTCATATACTCCAAGTCGAAAGCGGAACACGAAGGACACTTGAGGATTGCTCTACAAACCTTGCGTGAACACCAACTATACGTCAAGCTTAGCAAGTGCAAATTTTGGTTAGAGGAAGTTAGCTTTTTAGGACATGTCACAGTTAACCTGGCTAAGGTAGAAGCAATGGTCAATTGGGAGCAACCAAAGACCGTGACCGATGTTCGTAGTTTCCTCGGACTAGCTAGCTATTATCGGCATTTCGTTGAGGGTTTTTCAAAAATATGGGGACCACTCACGAGACTTATACGGAAGGATGCAAGGTTTAAATGGAGTGAGACATGTGAGAAGAGTTTTCAAGAACTCAAGAAGAGACTCACTTCAGCTCCAGTACTAGCAATTCCGTCAGGCAGTGGAGGATTCGCAGTCTATAGTGATGCTTCGTATAATGGTTTGAATTGCATGCTCAACCAACACAGAAAGGTGATAGCTTATGGGTCGAAACAGCTGAAAGAACATGAGAAAAATTATCCGACACATGATCTGGAACTAGCAGCGATCATATTTGCACTGAAGATTTGGCGACATTACTTGTACGGTGAGACTTTTGAGATTTTCACCGACCACAAGAGCCTCAGGTATCTGTTCACAGAGAAAGAACTAAATATAAGACAGTGCAGATGGATGGAGTTTCTCAAAGACTACGACTGTTCCATACAGTACCATCCAGGCAAGACTAATGTAGTAGCAGATGCCTTGAGTCGGAAGGGTTCAACTCAGTTGGCTAGTTTGATTTTGGATATGCACAGATGGAAGTTATTTGAAGATCTGACACTATATGATGTGAATATTGAGTCGCAAGCCACAGGAGCCTTTTTAGCAAATATTTCAGTGAGGCCAGTGATATTTGAGCATATCCACGAGCTACAGATGAAAGACCCGGCTTTAACCAAGATTCGTCAAGATGTGATTGAAGGCATCAAATTAGACTTCTCAGTGAAAGAAGGTGGTTCTTTATTGTTCAAGGGCCGTCTTTGCATTCCAGATAATGCCGATCTACGACAAACTATTCTTGATGAATCTCACAAGTCGAACTATGCGATTCACCCTAGTACTACGAAAATGTATCAAGATCTGAAAAAGAATTACTGATGGAGAGGTTTAAAGCAAGATGTGGCAGAGTACGTGTCACGATGTTTGACATGTCAGCAGGTGAAAGTTGATCATAGACATCCTGCTGGATTATTGCAGCCTCTACCCATACCAGAGTGGAAGTGGGATTCGATCTCTATGGACTTTATCGTTGGACTACTGCATACAGCGAAGAGATATAATGCCATTTGGGTAGTCGTAGACCGATTGACTAAATCAGCACACTTCTTGCCCTACAACACGATGTATACGGCAGGAAGACTCACAGAGCTATATATAAAAGAGATCGTCCGTTTGCATGGGATTCCAAGTAGCATTGTTTCTGACCGTGACCCATTATATATATATATATATATATATATATATCAAACTTTTGGAATAAATTTCAAGAAGGAATGAGAACACGAATAGATTTCAGTTCAGCATTCCATCTGCAAACTGATGGGCAAACAGAGCGGGTAAATCAGCACACTTCTTGCCCTACAACACGATGTATACGACAGGAAGACTCACAGAGCTATATATAAAAGAGATCGTCTGTTTGCATGGGATTCCAAGTAGCATTGTTTCTGACCGTGACCCATTATATATATATATATATATATCAAACTTTTGGAATAAATTTCAAGAAGGAATGGGAACACGAATAGATTTCAGTTCAGCATTCCATCCGCAAACTGATGGGCAAACAGAGCGGGTAAATCAGATCATTGAGGACATGCTTAGGGTGTGTATGCTAGAGTTGCAAGGCTCATGGGATCAGCACCTGCCATTGGTTAAGTTCGCATACAACAACAGTTTTCATACCAGTATTGGGATGGCATCGTATGAAGCTCTTTATGGACGGCGATGTAGATCGCCTATCAATTGAGAAGAAATCGGTGAAAATTTTGTTTTCGGACCCGAAATGCTTGAAGATAATGCTGCCTATGTTCGAATGATAAGGGCAAAACTCAAAGCGGCTCAGAGCAGGCAGAAAAGCTACGCCGATATTAAGCGGACCAGTGTACACTATAAAGTGGGTGAACACATGTTTGTCAAGGTGTCGCCTATGAAGGGCGTCATGAGATTCGGAAAGAGAGGGAAGTTAAGTCTCCGTTATCTTGGACCATTCGAGGTTCTAGGTCGAGTAGGTGAAGTTGCTTATCGCATTGGATTACCATCGCTATTCAATCGGGTGCACAATGTGTTTCACGTATCTATGCTCATGAAGTATATAAATGGCCCAGATCACGTTTTGGGAAATCAACCTTTGGAAATACATGAAGACATGAGCATGATAGAGGAACCGACAGAGGTTTTGGATCGAAAGGAACAAGTATTGTGGATAAAAGTAATTCCATTAGTGCTTGTTCAATGGAAAAATCATCCGGCCGAAAAAGCTACGTGAGAACAAGAGGCCGACGTGAAAGAACAATATCCGAACTTGTTTGCGACGAGTTAAGAGTCAAAATTGTATCACCGCAAGCATGTTTACAGATTTAAACCTTCCATTGTAATCTAATGTTGACCATTTGGCCAATTTATCCAATGGAGAGAATGTTAATCACAAAAATTTTGTTGTGATGCTATGTAGAATGCATGGTCAAGATTCATCACACCACGCAGTGGCTATGAAGACATGCATCGCAAGACCAACGACCCACTAGTCATGTAATACCAAGGAAACAAAAGAGACATAAAAACAAGAAAAATTTTGAATTCTGATGAAAATCGATTAATCAATTTTCAAATCGATTAATCGATTTGGAAATTTGATTAATCGATTTTGGTCGATTAGTCAACTGGCATACGCCAATGAGTGGAGATTCAGAAAATTGCAAAAAGTAAAATTTTGACTAATCAAGTGGAATTCGATTAATTGATTTGTAAAATCGATTAATCGATCTGGGATTTCGATTACTCGACTAACACACACCAGTGAGCTGTGAATTTTCAAAAATTTTAGGGGTATAACGATTTCGATTAATCGAGGTGAAATTCGATTAATCGATTTTGGGAATTCGATTAATCGATTTTGGGAAATCGATTAATCGAATTGGAAAATCGATTAATCGATTTGGAAAATCGATTAATCGACTGGCACATGCCAGTGAACTGCAAACCTGGAATGTAAAATGACCTAAAAATTTTGATTAATTGAAATAAATTCGATTAATCGATTTTGAATTTCGATTAATCGATTAATCGATATCGCGCGGCTGGAGATACTTTGTAAAATCGATTGATCGATTTTTAAAATTGATTAATCGATTTCAGCCTATATATATAAAAGAGGGGAAAATTTTTCCCATTCAAAATTTTTTTTAGTTTTCTTTTTCGCGTGCTACTTCTTCTTCCTCCTCGAGCCACTGTGTAAACTAAGGTTTTTTGGGGGTTTTGCACTGATTTTGACTTGAAATCCTCGCGCAATTGGATCGAAACCTAAGGTAAACCTAGATTTCGAGTTTTCTTTGCAATTTGAGCTATCAAACCTTAATTTCATTGTATTTGGATTCAAAATGCCACCTCGAACTCGTTTGACTACGAAGCAAGTGGCTTCGAAGCTTCTAGTACGGCATAAGAACGTCGCACCGCCACCACCATCACCTTCACCTCTACAAACCACATCCCCGTAGACATCGGATACCACATCTGATTCGACGAGCGCATCTTCGCGCGAATCTTCACCGACATTACCACCACCACTCGTAGACTTGCCCCAACCAAATGAGTGGTGGGCAACAAAGAATTTTGAGGATGACTATATTATCGACGAGGACTTGTTTACCGACCCCGACGTCGAGGGTGAGACCAAATGGGTTAAGAACTATTTGGTTAACGCGGGCCTCGGTAACCTATTAAAGCCGCTACACGGGTGTTACTACCCTAGGCTAGTTCGCCTATTTTACCAGAGCTTGGCGGAGGGTCCGGTTGATGACACCGTTACGACCAATATTGATGGTCGTAGCTACACATTTACCTGTCGCCACGTACATGAGGCCCTAGAGTACTATTTGGATTTCGTGCCCGAGACCGCCCTCTTTCCACCGTTTGCGAAAGAGGTGAGATTTGAGGAAATCATGACCGAGATGACCAATGGGTCCGATCAGTCTATTAGGCAGGTAGACTTACCCCACTACATGTGGATGCTTGATTCAATAATCAAGTGCAACCTCTACTCGATGAGCCACGGTACAGAGAGGGTGGAATTGGTCCAACAGGCCCTATACGCGACATTCCATGGCCGTTGGTTGGATGCCACCAAGATCGTCATCGAGGGGATGACTTACATCAAGGGGAAGTTGATGAAGGGTCCTTTGAGGCCTAAGGAGAAAATGCCTTATGCTCGTTTTATATCGAGCATGCTTGAGTGCTACTCTGACACCCCAGAGTATGCCATCTCACCCCACGAGTAGAAAGCTACGGACCACGTGAAGCACTACTCCATCACTTCATGGGGTCGTAGCTACCAATTTTTGAAGAGGACCCTGCCAGTTGAGGGCCCATGGCTGATTGCGGCTCAGTGACAATAACCACCACCACCCCACCACCACATCGCCGGGGCCCGCCTTGATGAGGAGCACACCCCGTTATTCCACCAGCTGAGGGGGCACCCTCTCATACTATCGCATCCCCTATGCCACCGTCGCAGTCAGCGGCTGCCACACCTACCTCATCATGTCGCCGACGAGCGGCTCGCCCAGCGCCTACGATCGAGGACGTGTTGGCCCAGATGGAGGCCAACAACCAACAGATGAATCGGCGCATGGACTTTTTGATGTACCACACCATGCGGTACATCTATCCTCTCGACTATCAGCAGCGCTTGATAGAGGAGTAGGCGTGGACTGCGGGCACGACCGCTTTCCACTCGGGTGCAACTTTCCACCTGGGTGCCACTGATGTCGGCACATCTGGCCCGGTGCCACAGCAGCCAGCCCAGGCAAGTCACCTAGCACTAGACCAGCCGAGTGAGGGGACGGCCTGAGCTTGCGACGATGTTGTTCTTTTGGGATCACTTTTTGAATTTTTTTGTGGTGTTGTACTTACATTGTCAATTGTAATTATTGAGAAAAGTGAAAACTGTAAATTTTGGGAAATGAATAGTGAAATATAAATCTTCTTTTTGGAAAATTCTCTTGCATTATATTACTTCTTCCATTGTGTGGGTATATTAGTTAATTTTTCGTGATCAGGTACGTAACATCACCTGTGTGTGGGGTACCCAATCGACACACCTTTTTGGTTCATTTTCGAGGATAAAAATTTCCAAGGTGGGGAGAATGTAATATCCTCAGAAATTTGAGCGTTAAATAGTGACCTTGAGATACGTGCCCAATTGGTCATAGGGTTGACCAAGTGTAAGTCAACGCAGTGATTACGACTAAAGTAGCCTTAGTGTTAGTAAACATGCAAGAGTAGTGTTAGGTGTAGTTAGAGGTTAATTAATGGTCACGTACACCTATCTCTGGTGTATGTGCTTAGCACACCAGCAAGGGAGGTTATAAGAGTTTAATAACCTAAAAGAGAAGTAAATTCTCTTGTTTGATTGGTGAAGAGAGTTAAGAAGAGAGAGAGAGAGATCAAGGAGAGAGTGAGGACTAGGAGTTAATGCAAATGGCAAATCAAGTTGGGATCGAGCAATAAATGTCGGATTCAACGTGATTGGAATCGTTTGAGCTAAAGCTAGGAGCCCTAACCTTCAAGCCAAACCACTAAATCAGCCAAAGGTTGATTTGAGGTGAGTTTTGTTAGATTTAAATGAGTACTTTGTTGTGCATTAGCTCTAGGAGAGATGGATTAAATCATCAAATTAAAATGATAGAAAGGAAAGAAAAATAAGAAGAAAAAGATTTGAAAGAACAACCCGAAAAGGGGCTGAGTTCTGGCCAAATCGATTAATCGATTAATCGATTTTAGTCTAGAAGTTGAAAAAGCATGAATGCTCGAGTTCGATTAATCGATCTTGAAATCGATTAATTGATTTTGAAAGTCGATTAATCGATTTAGAAATCAACTAATCGACTGAGTACCTCCAGTGGCTGGAGAAATAAGGCTTGGGAAAATCGCCTAAACGAATTGGAAAATCGATTAATCGATTTTGGATTTTTGATTAATCGATTAATCGATTTTGGATTTTCGACTACTCGATTTAGGGATTGATTAACCATTTGGGATTTTCGATTAATCAATTTGGGATCGATTAATCGATTTTGGGTTTTCGATTAATCGATTTTGGGTTTTCGATTAATCGATTTTGACAGTTTGACTTGACTTCTTAATTGGACCTTGGAGTTCATGGAGAGTATTGGACCTTCTCTATTATATTTTTATTCATATATTGCATATGTTATAGTGTACCATAGGTAGTACGAGCTATGACAAGCATAAGGAACCGTGTGAGACCTTGATGCTTGGATATTTAGATACTTGAGGTAGGGAACAACTTGAATATATACTTTAATTACAAGAGCATGTATGTAGTGATATAAAAATAAAATGAATTATATAATCTCCATGTGTATGTGGTACACCAATGAAATGAACATGCTTAATCATATAATCCTTTCAATATATGTGTGTGTGTGTGACACCAAGTAAGCATATGAAAATGAGGCATCCCCAGGGGATGAGAAAGTGATAAAGTCATCAGTGTGATGCGAGTAATTTAAACATCCCAGGGATGTAAAAGGGATTGTAAAGTAAGATTGAACAAAGACTGATAAGGCCTAATTGATATTAAGTAGCACATTTACACGGTGAATAACTATATGTAAAGCACCTGATATTTTTCTTATTTAAGGTTTGAACAGAATACCCCACCAATGTGGCGGGATACCCACGATCGACTTCGAGGATATCCTCGACCTACAGGCCATCCGCATACACCGAGACGGTGGTCTATCCTACGATAGCACATCCCAGGGATGTTAAGATGAGATTAAACTCCGTCGCCTATGAGAAAGGGACCTGGGTAGTATTCAAAATGATATATTCATAACAACTGTCTATTTAGACGACGATAGAGGGTATTTCATCGGGGCTCAATGTTATATTGCTCGGGGACTACTTAAATTGAAGATTTAAGTTTCTTTAGGCCTATTCAGTCTAGTTCATGAATAGTTGATAATAAATATAACATGTAAACCACTAATAAACTTCAATGCAAATGTACTCTCTCAATTGTTTTCCATTAAGTTCATAAATACATCATGCTAAGAATATCATGGAATATATGTAAGGATTTGACTTATATGTTCATTGTGTTGTTCCCTATTGAGCTAGGATGTAGCTCACCCTTTAGACTATACGTCGCAAGTCCTTTGCTTGCAGCCGTAGAGGCTTCGGGAGACGCTGATTCGGGGGATTCAGACTACGTGCCCAAAGACTAGTTAGAGCCTCCTCCCGATGACTTCTTCTAGGAGACTCCGTTGTGTACCTTGATAGAGAGAGTTTTGAGAGCATATTGTGCGGCTTGGTATGTCAAGCCTTTATTTTGGGAAATATAATTAAATAGATATATTCTTTTGGCAAACCAACTAGGGTGACTAAGTGATGTCACTGATGGTTCGGGTGGGTTCTTTTACTCATGGAGAGGCATAAGTTTAGAACCATCTTTTGGATTATAGATTTTGAGTATATGTATAGAACTGGAGATTTATTTCAGTATCAGCTCTTATGCGTTCTTTCTCCTTATTATTGCTTGATATGCCGATGTTCCGTACGTATCCATGGGGCACAGTCTGGAGGATCGTGCTGATGGCAAGAGTTTTGGGGTACCAAAATCCGGGTTGTCACAGTTGGTATCAAAGCATTTTCTTTTGGAAATTCTGACAATCATTATTTTTGTCAAAGCATAGGGACTTCTGCTAACGAAACTTTTGTTTCACGTGCAGACCGTTATGTCTTCTAGAGGAAGGGGCCAACCTAGGGGCGGTCATAGTAAAAATTTGCGTAGTCGAGATGATTATATCTCGGATACCAATCAAGTGCCTCTAAGAGATGGAGGGGCTTCAGGTAGTGGTGGTCAAGGGAGCCAAGATCAGGCAAAGACTCGGGATCAAGATCGTCAGGATCAAGATCAGAGGGAACAGGAGAGAGTCAGAGAAAGAAATAAAGATAGAGAGGAGCGTCAAAGGATGATGCATACTATGGAAACCATGGCGACTGTCGACAAGATGGCAAGATCCTTGGCGACTCACATACGCCTGACGGCACCGACCGACACCTCCAGTGGCTCCGACACCGCCAGTGTCTTCTGCGTTTACTGAGTTTAGGAGGATGAGACTTCCTACCTTTTCGGGGCAGGCAGAGCCTATGACAGCTGAGAACTAGCTGAGTGAGATGGAGAAAGTGTAGTGTGCTCACATGCACAGAGGACGAGAGCGTCCGTTGGGCAACCTACATGTTAGATGGGAAGGCTGGGCCTTGGTGGAAGTCCGTTTCACGGACTAGGACTCAGGAGACCCCAGATTTGCCCTGGACGTGGGATGAATTTGTTGAAGAGTTTAACAAATAGTATTTCCCAGAAGTGGTGAGAAATCAAATGAAAATACAGTTTTTGCAACTCGTGCAAGGGAAGCCAAAGAAGCAGGTCACAATTTTTCGATCATCTGTCGAACCTGAATAAAGGACCATGGCTTTCTTATTATGTGAACTAACATGGCTTAAATACCTTCTAGCAGATCTCGGGTCTTATCATGATCGGTCAATTAATTTATTTTGCGACAACAAAGTTGGTTTGCACATCGCCGCCAATCCCGTTTTCCACGAGCGTACACAACATATAGAATTGAATTGTCACTTGATACGTGACAAGATCAAATCTGGCCTCATCCGTACCACTCATCTCGGAACCTCTAAACAACTAGTTGATCTCTTTACTAAAGCCCTAGGACGTGATCATTTTCGGTATGTAATCGGCAAGTTGGGCATGGTCGATTTGCATGCTCCAACTTGAGGACTATTGGACTATCTTAGTCAATTCGATCAACTTGTAAGTGTAGTTAGCATGTTGTTATGCTCCAGTCTTATCTCTCTCTATTGTTGTAACTCATTTTAGTTCGGATTCCCTATTCTAAGGGATACACTTATCCTTATCTGAAACACCATTATATATCTCCAACAGTTCCAATGAATACAAACACAGAAATTCAAAATCAACTTTGTTTAACAATAGCAAATAAAATCTAATATGACAAGGAGTCAGCAGAGAACAAGGAAGAACTAATGGAGCAAGTAAGTCCTGCTCTGCAGTGAGTTAGCAAGGAGAAAGGGAACATGGTAAAGCAGGTAGCAGAGATTTAGCAAAAAAAAAGGAACCTGCTAAAGCAAGTAAACCCACCTCTAGCAGAGAGCTATTCCAACCACTGCAATATCCTCTTTGTGTCCCCCACCAGCTCAGTGCAGCTCAATTTGCACGCTAATACAGAGTATAATTAATTTTTGGGTACCTTTATTTAACCCAAGATTCCTCCTCCGCAACTCGGGTTTCACGTGCTTAAAATATTGACTGCTTTTAATTGGATGATGGGGACCCTTTTTCATCCCAATCTTCAACACAATAAATCTTGAGATCATGGTCCTGCCATCAAACGGTCAAATTTTGATTCCATCTGACACAAATCCCAAAAAAGTGATTCGGGAATCACATTTGATGAATTCCATGATCATGTTCATTTTTTGGGCATTGTGCCACATGGAATGAAAATATGACTGTTTCATGGTAGGCATATGTTCCTAAGATCTGTTTTATTGGAGATTTGGGATGAAAAACGATCTCATTGGTCTGATTTAAAGTAGGTTACAATTTAAGCATGTAAAACTTGGGTTAAGAAGTAAGAAACTTGAGTTATAAATGATGGTAACCTAAGTTTTTAAATGAGAGAGAGAGAGAGAGAGAGATGCATCTATGAACTTTAGCTTTTTTGTACTTTTTCGTGAAGACCATTTCTATCCAGTGACACATCCGGTTCACGTGGCATTTATTAGCCATATATTATCCTTTATGTTAAGTAGCTTAGTACCATAATATATCTAGCATGTCATTTTTAGGGTAAGTTGGGGTTAATTAAACTTTAATCTTCTAGGTTAGGTTGTGTGTGTTATATTTATATTTATGTTTTAATATAAATAAAAGTTAGAATTTAATTCACTACAAAATATAAGACTATTAGCAGCAGTCAAAAACTGTCATTATTACTAAAAAAATTATCACTAATAGTCTTAATAGTTTTTTGTTAGTAGTGGCCGCTAATAGTCTTCTTTTTTGAGATAATTAGAGAAACATGTCTCAAAAATAAACTTTTTAGCAAAAAAGGCCCAACTTCAAACGTTTTAGAAAAACAGTGCTTTCACAAATTTTAGAACTTCAGAAAATCGTGAAAGCACTGTTTTTTACAAACGTTTTAGAAAAACTGTGCTTTCACGATTTTCTGAAGTTCTAAAATCTGTGAAAGCACTGTTTTTCTAAAACGTTTGAAGTCGGGCCTTTTTTGTTAAAAAGTTTGTTTTTAAGACATTATTTTCTAAAGTACCCTTATTTTTTTGTAGTGATTTCAAAGAAAAATGGTAATGTTTGGTTTATTCTCATGGCTTGATGATTCTTTGTGTAAGTTAATGGAACTTAAATTTTTACATGCTAAAAGTAATTTGTATAAGTAATGTAAATATTAAATTTATTTCCAAGAAAAATGGTAGTGTTTGTTTTATTTCTTTGGTTTATTCCCATGTCTTGATGATTTTTTGTGTCAGTTAATTGAACTTAAGTTTTTATATGTTAAAAGTAATTTGGGCCGAAATTAAAATTTTCAACTTCCAAATTCCATGCTACTTTCCTCACTATGAATGCTATCTTTTCACCACATTGGAAAGAGCTAGAAAATTGTATAGCATATATAAATTCGCTAACATCCTTTTTTTTTTTTTTTTTCAATGAATAAACTAACATCCAATTTTTACGTCGTGGTGAAGCCACTGCGATCAGTTCAAACTTCTAACTGGTATAATGGAAAGTTGTGCCCATTTGAGTGGCCATCTAAGCCCTTAGACAATGGATACAAGCTTTCTTTTCGTTCTCAAATAAATTAAGTTATTAAAGTGAGAGCTATGATCATGGGGTTTGAGTAAATTGTATCTTGAAGGCATCTCGTTCTTAAGTGTCAACTTGAGTAGAGCCTAAATAGGGATAATTAGAGAAACATGCCTTAAATACAAACTTTTTAGTAAAAAAGATCCGACTTCAAACATTTTAGAAAAACGGTGCTTTCATGGATTTTGAAACTTCAAAAATTCATGAAAACACTGTTTTTTAAAAAATTTAAAATTTGGTGCTTTCATAGTTTTCTGAAGTTCCAAAATCCGTGAGAGCACAGTTTTTCTAAAACGTTTGAAGTAGGATCTTTTTTGCTAAAAAGTTTATTTTTGAGGCATTATTTTCTAATATTTAGATTTTTTGTCATACCTGCTCCAACAATTATAGAACCTTTATCTGCGTCAACATGGGGCTCAAATTTGAAAACCATGAACCAAGATTTCTTCACATGTGAGCACTTCAATGCGTACAACTTCAGAAGATGGTAACAGATTAATGATGCTTAAAACTCTAAATCTAATTGAATCTTGTGATGAAACACTTTCAAATTAAGGCCGGTACTCATCAAAAATGGGAGCAAGATGATTACATCCTCAACATTTGTTAGAGCATGTTGCCTATATATGAAGTAACTTCGGAAAACTTTACAAACAAAGCATTAAATGTAAGATGGCAGCATAAAGAAACCCCTCCCTCATAGGCCACTATTTAGATTAGAAAATGGTCAGTGATAAATGGGTTCTTGATTAAGTTTACGAGATTTAATGTCTTATTACTCAAATTATTGAAGAGGTTATGAAATGAAATTTCATCATTCACAATCATGTCATAATTATTAACAAATTGTCTCTTATTATGGAAGGATTTTCAAAAGACTCAATCACAAAAAGAAGAATTATCATTTAGAGTTGTGCCTCCAACTTCAATTCCAAGAAGAATTACATATTTGAGACAAGGAGGAAGAACAAATTGAATTACCGTATCAAAAAACAAAACAAAAACAAAAATACAAATTGAATTAAGTCCAAAAGCTAATATGGTGAAAGTATGTCCAAAACAAACGAATAAAAAGGGCAACTTAAAATATGACAAGTCATTTTAAGAAGAAGAAGCAGAAGGAGAATTGCTACCATTGTTGCAAACCCAATCACTTAGGGTATGTTTGGATAGGGGGAAAGGAAAGAAAATGGGTGGAAAGGAAAAGAAAATTCCATCTTTTCTCTCATTTGGTAAAAAAATAGTGTCAGAAATGAAATTGGAAAACGGACCTGTTTTCCTCCCTGTTGGAAATGATAAAATCCTGCATTAAAGCTGATAGTTGAAAGCTTAATGTGCAGCATTGAGTCTTCTGACAGGGTACCTTTATTTACAACACGTGAATTTTCCCTCTTAACTCCGACTGCACCTATTGAAATCATTGATTGCTTTGATTTTAGATGATAGAGATCATTTTTTGTCTCAATCTTCAACACAATGAATCTTAAGATTATGCTCCTACCATCAAACAGTTAAATTTTAATTCATATGCTACACATCTCAAAAAGTTAATAAGATCATGGACGTACCTAAAACATGGTTTTTAGATCACTTTTCAAGATGTGTGCTATGTGGAATATAAATCTGACATTTTGATGGTAGGACCATGATCTCAATATCGGTTGTGTGGAAGATTGGAGTAAAAAATGATCTCTATCGTTGGATTGAAAATAGTCAACTACTTAAGCATGTGAAACCCACATTGAGAAGAAAAAAATCGTTGGTTGTAAATAAAGGCACCGTTTGTGCAATCTCTTGAATCTATAAGTGGCATCTAACTCTCGATAAGTATGCACATACACCCTGGTTGATAGGGTCATAGGGATAGACTGTACCATACTCTTTAATGCTACCAACTATCAAACGAAGGAGAGAGAGAGAGAGAGAGAGAGAGAGAGAGAGAGAGAGAGAGAGAACCTAGACAGCTAGTCATTGCTTGGACTGTACAACCTAATTGCAATACAATTGGATAGAGAGAGACGATTTATTGTGATTCTAAGCATTCTCCTGGGGCAACAGTGCAATTCCCAGTAGGATGACACCCTATACCCGATTTCCCATGTATTATTTTAGTATCCAAGCATCATATTTTATTTCTTTCCTATGAATTCCAAACAGATTGGAATCCATCGGATGGGTAAATCCTTTTTCATCTATTTCTTAGAAAACATCCAAATAGACCCTTAAACAAAATATAGACTTCTAAAAAGGATAACATATCTCAAGCAAACTTAACTAAGGAGAAGATTATAGCTATGATTTCTAAAATCAATATAGTAAAAAGTACAAAAACTGGAGAATAGCTATAGATGCCGCTAAGCATGTTTCTTACAATATGTCCATATTCACAAACTATCTAGAGGACGTGAACAAACAAGAACTCCTCATGAGGATCAATTGTAAGGGTCAAAGATAAGAAGAATCCATCTAAAACTAACGTTTGATGATGAAGTCTTACTTTGCATGATATATTACATGAGATCTTGAGATTCAAAAGAACCTGATTTCTACCATTTTACTTAAAGATGCCCTCAAACTAATCTTTGAATTATATAAAATCGTAATATTTGTGGGAAAAGTTAAATGTGTAATAGGATGTTGACCGTATAAAAAAAAACAAATTAAAATAGGACGTTGAAACTAAATGGTCAATGAAATGCCTTTTCTGCATAAATTGCTCAATTTATGAAACGAGAGATTAGGACGTGAGTTAAACTAAATTTAATTATAACTATATTTTTATTTTTTAAGATATCACTTATATATTTCCCCCAACTCTAATATTTTATATTTATTAAATGAAAAAATATATATTTAAAATTTTTAAAAAAAAAAAAAAAGGGCTAGAAGAAAAAGATATTTATGAAAATGGAGAAACAAGAAAGCAAAAATGATAAGTAAACTTATGACAAAAATGATGGTATTGATATTAGGGTTCATGGTTTCAAATATCGGAATCGGTCACCGGATCGGTCAGCCTAAAACCGATCCAGATTGGTATCGGCAGATCGGATCTGACGATCCTCATGGAAAAAAAGTTTAAGGGCGAAAATTAAAATAAGTAAACATTTTTTAGTATAAGCTATCAAATAAGTTATTCAAATGAGTCGCTAAGGATTCCAAGTTTATGTAATCCATTGGTCATATATTAGGACAAATTCCAAAGAGATTAGGGACTATATGTCCGAGCATAGAGATTTCTCTATGCCCATCATTAGGTGGCCATTATGTAATATTCATCACGAGGATCGGGTGCTACAACAACTTAAGCAAGGTTGATTAGAACCTATTCAAAAAAAATATTTTTTTTTTTATGATTTTTATGCAATTAAAAATGGGACTCTATATATGAAGGAAATAAAAGTCAAAAAAATTTGGACCATTTCTCGATTTGTGCGTGTCATCCTTGCGCAGGGGCCATGCTAATCTTCTCTGTATCGTTCCAATTTTATCAGATGTCTCCGAAGAGACAAATGTTTTGTATCCTCTCTAAGCCATACCCAACTAGAGTTATTTAGTTTTAGTCGATATGGGACTATCTTTAGACAATATAGTAGTTCTAGAACAAAGAGAAACCCCTTATATTTACAAAGAGTGTGTCGCGTTTAATTCTGGGGATATTAAAGTGGCTTAACTTCTTTTGGTTTTATTACTGTGTGATCTCACACTAATGGATGTAGTTTGGAGGTAACTTGGTCATTAGGGCAACCCACCCGCTCTTAACCAATATTGAAAACGGGTCAGTGAGTTGGGACGTGTGCTACTATTTTCATTAGGAGTTAGTCCCAATGAGAGACTATTATATCAGTTTGGTTAATTCATAGCTTCTGACACGTTCATTTATTGGGATGTGTACTGAAGTCATCGTGCGTGCCATTTGTTAATATACTTGTGATCCCAAGATCCAGAGGGACAATCGTCAAGTCCTACTAAGTAAATTTTTAGAAATAGGAGAATCTTGATTGCTCGTCATACTATAAAAAGTAAAAATCAAAAAAGTCATGATTCTCCTATTTCCAAAGACAACAATTGGGGTAGGATTGAAAATCTGATTCTACTTAGTAGGACCTTACCATTGGCCCGATCTTTTAGAGTGACGAAGATTCGGACAAAAAAAAAAAAACATGCATATTATATCATTGAAAATATCATTTAATGCCTTTTAAACAAATAGCTAAACTGAATTTAGAGACTTCCATGTTTATTCATTGAGTTTTATTAGCATTTATCGTTTTGAATCACATGATGGACATATTCTTATCTCAATATTCAATATTATTGATTTTTTGGACCATTAAATGGTAGACATGGTGATTCCACTAGGCACACATTCCCAGAGTGACCCTTTCCAAATTAGCATTTGGAATAGATTCGCTACCATACACCAATTCTTTTATTTTTATTTTTATTTTGAAAATTTATATTTTATATGTACAAAGAATATATACCTTGTTCTAGCAATATGTGTGAAAGAATATATACCAACTCTTTCATTAAACCTAGTATAAGGTAACCGATCCATTCTAGATATTAATTTTGACCAGGTTACTTTTTGAGATGGTGTGTTATTTTGAGTCAACATGCATGCCATTTGATTTTATGATTATGATCTAAAGAATTGTGGTGCTCAAGAATGGGAGGAAAATATATACGAGTCATGTGATGTAAAGCAGTCAAAGCTCTTCAAAATAAATAGCTAAACTGATTCTAGAGATTCATGTGATAGCCATTCATTTTAAAGGGTGTTGACTGTTTTAAATCATACACTTTTTTTTGTCTCAATCTCTAATATTATAGATATTTAGATTATGAGCATATCATTAAAGTGCAAACATGTTTACACCACATTGCACATGTCCCTAAAAGTCGCATGTTCCAAATCACGTCTGGAACGGATCAATTACCCTAACCAGCTCGTATCATTAATTAAGTGTAGCTCGTCATATGGGACAAGATACCATAGTAACCAAATATGTGGTTTTTTCAATAATAAAAATAATTGTTATCCTTTTTGATGAAAAGAGATGGGCATCAACTTCTTTCATCATCTTTGATATCATTGTTAAAGAAACTTAAAATTCTATATGTCAAGGATCAAAATTTTGGCCGTAGTGATCAAAATTTTGGCCGTAGTGATCAAAATTTCGGTTCAAATTATCAGTTTTAGTCCCCACCAAAACTAAATTTTGAACTGAAATTTCGTTTACTTTTATATGGGGATCAAAATTTCGGCAAGTTATCGAATTTCGGCCAAATTATCCGATTTCGGTTTCGGTCATGCCCAAAACCGAAATTTTGATCCTTGCTATATGTTTTTACGGTATCAGTGATATGGCCAGCTCTAATCTCACGATCAGGTCAGTCATAGTCTTGTGTTTCTGCTCATCCTCCTCGCTTTTCAACTTGAGTGATTTTTTGTTTTTCAATAAAGTTTGCATGCTTCATTGTTATTGCTACAAGCTCTCTTGGTTCATATATTCATGCCGAAAGATCTTTTTTTTTAGAGTTAGTCTATAATGGGTGTCCACTCATTATAAGTGGACATCGTAGTCCACATGTCTCTGTGACTGAGTGATTTGCACGAATTTCATGCATTGGAAGTTTGTACGAGTCACTCAGTCATAAGGACATATGGATTGCGATGTCCACTCGTGACGACTAACTCTTTTTTTTATATCTAAGAGCTCTCCAACAATAGTTTTCTTCAAGCCGCACGATCCTACACTATAAGCTTCTAGGAGAGATCATGACAGACTTGATCTAGTAAGCCACCAACTACAATAAACTCAACAAAGAGCGAGATACGACAATAATGGGTCTCACAGACAAGCGATGACCACTAATAAGCATAATCGGACATTATAGGCCGGGCTAAAATTCTATATAATTAACCAATTGCATGTTATAAGATCGAGGGCTAAAGTTCTATATAACCAATCACATGTTCCTTTTACAAAGGACATGTGATTGCGGGAAGGTAATAGAGATGCACATCTATGATGGGTATCTTATGTTTTAGGCATGATTATGTTAATTAGGATTGATAAATACTTAAATCAATATTTTATGGAGTATTTTGAATTTTAAAAATCTCTTGAGATCTTGTTGGTTGTATTTACGATTTACCTCTATTTAAAGAGGCTTCTCTCCATGAATGAAAACAAGAAAAATCATTGTAAAGATATAGAATTCTAAATTTCTTCAATTGTAGACATACAACCATTGATGGCAAGAGATGGACATGAGAATATTTCTTTGTCTTTGATTGTTCTAGTGTGACAGCCAGGATTTCGACACCCCGAAACCCATGCCATTAGCACGATCCTCCAGGTCGTGCCTCAAAATTGTGCACGAAATATTAGTATATCAAGCACAATTAAATAAATAAAGCAAATAATCTCATAAAGCGGAAATAGTTAATATGCCCAACTGGTATATGCAAAAGACAGTTCTACTTTCATGCCACTGCATGAACAGAGAACCGACCCGAACCATCGGTGATAAACAGATCACCTCAGATGGTTCGCCAAAAGAATAATCCAATTTAATTACTTGTTTATCAAAATAGAGGCTTGACATACTAAGCCGTACAAATCTGCTCTCAAACTACTCTCTGTCAAAGTACACAGCAGAGTCTCCTAGAAGAAGTCCTCGGGTGGAAGCTCCAACTCGTCTCCAAGCACGTAATCCGAATCACCCGGATCTACGTCTCCTAAAGGGTGAGCTACATCCTAGCTCAATAGGGAACAAACACAATGAACATATAAATTAAGACTCACATATATTTCATGATACTTTAAGCATGATGTGTCTATGCATTTGTTAGAAAACAGTTTAAAAGCTGGTGAATTGCCTTTAAATTTACTGGTAATTAGTATGTCTTACTTTACATTTGATTTATCATGAATGACACTGAATAGGCCTAAAGCAAAATTAAAATCTTCAACTTAAGTAATTCCCGAGCAATATAGCATCGAGCCCCAATGAGATACCCTTCATCGTCATCTAAATAGACAGTTGTTATGAAGTATTCCCTGGGAATACGACCCAAGCCCCTTTTCACTAGGCGGCGGGGTTAAAAACTCATCTCAACATCCCTGGGATGTGCTTACTGTTACGGATAAACCTCCGCACTAGTGTACGGATTGGCCGCCGTACCGGTCACGGATATCATGCCGCGTCAGTTGTGGGTATCCCGCCACGTCGGTGGGATATCCTATCAAACCTCAAATAACAAAAATAACATGTACTTTATATATAGTTGTTCACCGTGTAAGTGTGCTATCTTATATCAGTTAGGCCTCAACAGTAATTATTCAATCATATATATATACATCCCTGGGATGTATACATATCCGCATCACACCTGATGCCTTTATTACTTTCTCATCCCCTAGGGATGTCTCATTCTTATTAGATTACTTGATCTTAATCACTTGCATCACACCGATGCCTTTTTCACATTCTTGGTATTACACACACACTCATTTTCACAAAGCTTTTCGTAATTAAAATAACTTTAAATCTAATAATTATATCACTACAGACATGCTCTTGAAATTAAAGTACATGTTCAAGGTGTTCCCTATCTCAATTCTCTGAAGGTCCAAGCATCAAGGTCCCACGCAGCTCCTTGTGCTCGCTTTCACACGTACCACCTATGGTACATCATAACACATCCAATACATCACTAAAGATGTAATAAAGAAGGTCCTAGACCCTCCATGAATCTCAAAGTAAAATTATAAAGTCAAGTAAAACTGCTAAAGTCGATTAATCGATTCCCAAAATCGATTAATCGAAATACAATTCGATTAATCGATTCCCCAAAATCCATTAATCGAAACCCAAATCGATTAATTGATTCTCAAAATCGATTAATCGATATTCAAATTCGATTAATCGATCCCAAATCGATTAATCGAAGTCTCTAACATAATGAAGTCGATTCTCAAATTGAGTGGTCGAAAGTCTGAAATCGATTAGTCGATCCCAAATCGATTAATCGAAATCCAAAATCGATTAATCGATTTCTCAACTCGATTAGTCGATTTTCCCAGGTCATATTTTTCATCCACTGGAAGTACCCAGTCGATTAGTTGATTTCCAAATCGATTAATCGAGCATCCAAATCGATTAATCGAAATCCAATTCGATTAATCGAAATTGGGCTTTCTTGACTTTTCAACTTCCAGACCAAAATCGATTAATCAAACCCCAATTTTGATTAATCGATTTGGCCAGATTCAGCCCCCTTTCGAGCTGTTCTTCCAAATCTTTCTCCTTTCTTTTCTATGCCTTTAATCTACCCATTTAACCCTACTTAACTGAATTAAACTTGTCTACAATATGTGCATTCACTTTAATTAAAACTCACCTCAATAATCCCTTCAAGGGATTGATTTGTTGGGTTTGATGGCTAGGGTTCCATCATTTGCTTCAACAATCCCAAATCGCTTTGAATCCGACAATGAATGCTCTAATTTGTCCTTTGATTTGCATTCACTCCTTCCTCAATAACTCCTCTTGCTTTCTCCCTCTCTCTCTCTTCTTAACTTCTTCACCAACCAAAAGCAAAGGATTCTAGGGTTATTAAACCCTTATATCCTCATTTAGTTTCGGTGTTAAGCGCATACATCAGAGATAGGTGTATGTAGCTCAAAACTAACACCATTTACTACACTCAGGTCACACATGCACCACGTCGGTTCATCACTACATAAATTCAAAGTTTGATCATCACTTGGTCAAATCTACGATTAATTAGGCACGGATCCCGAGGTCAAAGTCAAACGCTCAATTTTTCGGGATATTACATCTAGGCTCGGGGATATGGGTTGAAATGCATGGTGGATCCATGCATTCCAATCAGGTGGGGTCCATATGGAAACTCTCAAGGGGATCGTGTGAGATAGAAACTTATCAATACACGATCAGAGGTCACTCAAAAATTTTGTGTATGATCTGATGCATATCCACCATCTAAAATGTGGTTAAAGAGGAAAATTTTTAATGCACCAAAATATGTAAGTAGTCCCAAACTTTGACCATGATTTTGATCACTAAAAAAACTATTTTTAATTTTTTTTCTAGATCACATGCCAGATGCGAGATGGCATATGATCCAAAAGCAGGTATCACATGCCACATGGCACGTGATCTGGGATTCGAATGCATGGATTGATCCATGCATTCTAACCCATATGCCCTTTTTCCATTATATTATAGCATCACATTTCTTTGCTTAGTAAGGACATGTTAGAATTGAAAGGGCTACATGTATTATATCTATCTTCACATTGTCCATCTTTTTACAATATTAAAGTTGAATGTGCTCCTTATATCTAAAAAATAGCAATGTGTAAAAAAAAATTGAAACCGGCCAAAGTTTTTTTACTCTATAATAAATGGATCCAAAGCTTACATTTTCATAAAAAAAAGTAGGCAAGTTATTAAAAACAATCAACAAACCTAAGAGTTGTATGTCATGGGGGCACAGTTCGTCACGCATTATCACACCCGTGCGGCGCCTCGCTACCGCTACAGTGAGGCCAGCCTATCCAACCATCGCTCTGATATCACCTGCCTAGAGGACGAAAACTCTCATTCACGGTTGCCTTCCCCCATGCCAGCCATATCAAAGCATCGTGTCTCTTCGCGACATCATTTAGCCTGCTCAGCTTCATCATGTGCGTTGCACTAGTCCCTCGCCCGCAATAGTAGCATGCAGCTCCTCATGTTATCATATTTCATATATGCATCGCCGATATATTGAACCAAGCTCACCATCGGGTGTGGCCTATGCGACCAGCACACATCAACATATAACCCTCAGCTAATGTGTACTACAGTGTCCCACGTAGCCTATGAGTGTCTCTCTCATAGCCGACCCATATGCACTGACTGTCATAGGGGCGCAGTCCATTGTACATTGTCACACCCGTGTGGTGTCATGCTGCCGCTACAGTGAGGCCAGCCTACCCAACCATTATTCTGATACCACTCGCCTAGAGGACGAGAACTCCCGTTCACGGTTGCCTTCTCCCTAGGCCAACCATATCAACACATCGTGTCTCCTCGCGACATCGCTTGGCCTGCCCAGCTTTATCCTGTGTCATGCACTAGTCCCTCGCCCGCGACAGTAGCATGCAGCTCCCCATGCTGTCTCATTCCATATATGCAACGCCCATATACTGAACCAAGCCTAACATTGGGTGTGGCCTACGCGACCAGTACACATCAGCATCCAGCCCTCAGCTAACATGCACTACAGTGTCCCACGTAGCCTATGAGTGCCTCCCTCATAGCCAACCCATATGCACCGACTCTCACGGGGGTACAATCCGTCGCACATTGTCACACCCATGCGACACCTCGTTGTCGCTATAGCAAGGCCAACCTATCCAACCATTACTCTGATAGCACCCTGTCATGGGGTCACTCGTCCAGCAGTGTCAGCCTGTGCGACACCTAATGCCTGATGCGTTAAGTCAGCCTGTGCGATACACCAACAGATGTCACACACACACACAAGACACAACATCCAAAATATAATAACAAGACTTGCAAATTGTGCTTCTCATTCACCAGCTACTCCAGGAGTGTATTAGAAAAATAAATGGTAGTCATTAATTATGCTTTATGCATGTATGGTCCCTTTTTCACTAAATTAACACGGGTTATTTAATCAGCTAACTTCAGTAGGTCTCATTTTGACGTGGTGGAGAACATGAAATTCTAAAAACACTGGTGAGATTAAGTGGTGATGCAAAGAGAGAGAGAGAGAGAGAGAGAGAGAGAATTCATTAACAAGCAGCTCGATCTCCCAATCCCCTGCCATCTTATTTGGATTTGCAAGAGTGATTTTGGATTCACAAGAGTGATTTTATCAATCATGACACTAACATCTTGAGAAATCCCTTATATAGGATGAATTTTTTGTGATTCTTATTTCCTTTGAAAATTTTAGAGTTTCTTTCTCGCCACAAATGATAAATAGTGGGCTTAACAGCAAGGTTTAGAATTGTGGCTACAAAAGACTTGTTTTTACTAACCACTTAAACTCTGCACAAATGCACTTAAATACCAACTTCTCTACACAAATGAACTTAAATACCAACAGAATCTAGAACCCTAGAGTCTTCAAATATAAATGCACTTAAATACCAAATGTCTCACCACAAAAAGAGCAGAAAATGCCCTAAAACACACATGAAACGAACAAAGGTATTAAAAAACAGCTTCAATAATGTTTCAAAGTTTTCAAAAAAAAAAAAAAAAAAACTGAGTCCAAAAATTTAGGATCAGTTACCATAAATGCACCTAGAAACCTAGCTTCTTCCACATAGAAAAAATGTAGAACTATAAACCCTACCAAAATACCTTGGGAACTCTCTAGAAGCCTTCTTCGGCTCTCCTCGGGCTCTCTACTCAACTGCTGAGTCTTCCTCTAGGGCGAGTGAAAAGTGGAAACACCTATAAGTAGACGCCTTAACAGATCCCTTAGAAATCGGAGAAACTGCAAATTCAATTCACAAAGTAAATATTATAGTCGAAGGATTCAGATCTCAATCTTCTCCCTTCCACATGAATCCCCCACACAAAGCATTCCACAAACAAGAAACCCTAGTTTTACAATTTGATAGATAGAAATCAAGATTACGGATCAAATAAAAAATATTCAAAGATCTACCTTTTTAATACGCAATTTGACTCCGAAAACGCTGAATTTTCCTTCGTTTCACTCGAATCTGCCATTAATGAACTGATCAAGGTCAAAATTGGTTGAAAATCTACAGAGATTTGAAGAATGAGAAGAAGATTGAGTAACCTCGATTTTCGGCGAGCTAGGGTTTCCATGGAGTCGTCTTGCAGAGATTTGAAGAAGGAGAAATAGATGATCGGGCAACAACGATTTCCAACAAGCTAGGATTTCCATGGAGTCGTCTAGCAGAGCTTTGAAGGAGGAGAAGAAGATCTAGAGATCGGAGCTCAGAGTTAACCGATCTGAGATTGAGAATCAGTTCGTCGATTTGCAACGGGTGGTCAGCGATAGCTAGGGCTTTTGGCGAGGGAGGGAAGAGAAGAGAAAAAGAGATCGAGAGAAAAAAAAAAAAAAAAAAATCGCCCATGGGATCTTTTATCCAGGCATTGCAGTGGTTTTTTTTAAGTAGTCAAGTTTTGGGCGTGGGATCAGGTTAACGAAATAAACCACTATCTTAACTTAATAAACTTATTGATTTTGACTGTAGATTATTATATTACTACTTGACCAGTAGTTATTTTGATATTGCAAAAAGTGATTTTTTTATGATTTTGACGTAGTGTAGCTCGAGTCACCGTCTACACCATATATATAGGGAGCACGCACGCGCCGCAAGGCCTTATGCCTCCGCGCTCAAGCGCCAAATAACTAGCTCCAAGGCCGCCATGCCTTCCTAGTACTGGTACCCAAATTAATGACGTAATCACACATAGCTCAGTTGGAATGGTCCCCCATTGTAGGAGTGGTGGTCGAGGATTCATATCTCATTCTGCACGCTAATATTTCTTTCTTTATCTTTACAAGGTGTGTGGTTTGGTTAAAAATAAAAGAATCGAAAAAAATTACTCGTATAATAGCTTATCTAATTCGACTATGTAGTGACTGGGCCACAATTAAGCATTCACTTATGGACTCAAGGAGTTTCGACGGGGGCAGGTGCCGGAGCCGAAGCACGCATCACCATAGTACGAAGCACAATTTAGCAACCTTGGACCTGACCACAATATTTCTAAAGTCCACCACCTAATACTGCAAGTTCTTTTAATTTGGAGAAAGGAGTGCAAAATGCAAAAAATCAAAACAAATAAATGGAAAAAAAATTGGACCATTCTGGATTTGTGCAAGTCAATCCTTGGGCAGGGGCCATGCTAATCTTCTCTTTATTGTTCCAATTTTATCAGATGTCTCCGAAGAGAAAAGCTTCTTATCACCTCTCTAATCTTACCCAACTAGAATTATTTAGTTTTAGTCCATATGGGACTTTGTTTAGACAATATAGTTCAAGAAGGACGAGAAAGAACATGTGTATCATATAATTCAAGACAGTCAACACCCTTTAACTAAATGCCTAAAACTGACTATAAAGATTTATATGCTTGCTGAGTTTACTCATGATGGACATGTTTTTTTGTCTTACTATTCATATGTTTTTGATTGGGAGTATACCATCAAACAGCACACATGGTGACTCCACTTGGCAAACATCTCAAAAAGTGACTCATTCGGAATAATTGCTTGGAACAGATTGGCTACGATATACCAACTCTTTCATATATAGAGCTAGTATAGGGTAATTTTCTCTTTCAAAATGGTGATTTGGAATGGGTCACATTTCGAATGAGTGCAATGTTGAGTAACATCTCCTTCACTTGATGGTACGGCATGATCTAAACATTTGTACTGTTGAAGAAAGGGACGAAAGCGGAAGTTAGCTTCGGCTTTCGCTTGGAAACTTGCATCCTTAAATGGTTCTAAATGGTTCTAAGCATCATGATGTGATCCCAAGTAAACTTCAAGGGCTTTGGCATGCTAGCAAGGTACCCGCCACCTCAAAACGGAAGATCTAAGTTCAAACTCCCTTGAGGCCTGTACGAGATTTACATCTCGTGCTGACCCGGCATTTGTTAACTTAGGGTGCGTGTCACTGAGATTAGTTAGGTGCTCTAAGATGTCCGGACACCCAAGTTATTTTTTTTTTAGAAAATGCCATTCAAACTCCAAAGTTGTTTTACTAGGTAATAAATGACTCCAAAGATAAAATTTCAAAAAATGCTAAAGGCATAATATTGAAAAGCATCAAAGAAAACACAAACTATAATAAATTATCTAAATTCAACTCGCTGGCCGAGGACTAAGTGATGAAATCTAAATGGATCTATCATGATCAATCAAAAATAATAAACTAATAATCCACAAATTAAATATATGTGCACACATTGAGTGTCAGCCATTAATGATGGGTTGCCGATCTTCTCGCTTTCAATATCTCCTAGCACAATAGGGATGTTTTTGCTAATAGGGAGTATTGAGTTGTGTCGAGCAATTGTTGGGACCAGACACCCCTTATATTTATAATTAAGGAGTCATTTCCTATTAAGGACTTAAATTACTAATTATATTGTGATTAGTAATCATAATCATATCATAACTAAAAGACTTACCTATTAGTTGTTTATTCTCTTCAAACTCACCAAATTAGCAACTACACATCTCAAGATTAATCTTATACCATTCACCGGTCAACGGGTTGACCATAGTAACGGCCACCAAAGCAGAAACAATTCTAACAGTCTCTCACTTTGCCAAACTATGTCAATAAACTCCGATTATCAAACATTAGCTAACTTTCTTTGAATGGTAAGTCCTAATCAATCTCAATCAAAGTCTTTATAATCAGTCCGGTCCAGTGCGAATTTTAACATAGAATCAATGTAGTCAATATATCATGTCATTAATACATGACCGTTCATTAGTTACCGTATTAGAATTCATCACCGACATGAATTTCAACTAGTATGATTTCACATAAATTACAAGTTTACAAACTGAATAGTGACTACAAGTAAACTCAATCTATTAGTAGTCCTACTTTATTGTCATCTACTGGCACCATATGTTCCAAAAATTTTATTTGCAAAAAATGAAAAAGCAAATAAATAATCCTTATTTCTGAATCAATTAAACAAATATATTCACTCTTGTATATCCACTCTCAAAGGCTATCAAAATTATCCGCTAATCTCATGCGCGCAACATGCTTCGAAAAGAGCTTGGGAGGTAAGCCTTTAGTGAGAGGGTCAGCCAACATGAGTGTCGTACTGGATCTTTTTAACAGATAGAATTTAATTCTGAACTTTCTCCCTTACAATAAGAAGTTTTATATCAATATATTTGAAACCCCCACTAGTCTTGTTATTGGAGATAGCTATCGCAGCGAAATTGTCACATAAGATTTTCAGTGGCCTTGAAATACTATCAACAACTCGAAGCCCTGAGATAAAATTTCTCAACCATATTGCCTCACATGTTGTCTCAAAACATGCAACAAATTCTGCTTTCATAGTAGACGAAGTAGTCAGCGTTTGTTTAACGCTCTTCCAAGATATAGGTCCACCTGCAAGTATAAAAATATAACTTGATGTGGACCTACGAGTGTCTTGACACCCAGCATAGTCAGCATCTGAATAACCAATAACTTCAAGGTTTTCGTCCTTTTGTATGTGAGCATGTGTCCTTTAGTCCCTTGTAAATAGCGAAAAACCTTCTTGACTATTTTCCAATGATCCAAATCAGGATTACATTGGTACCTATCAAGCATGCCAACTATATACGCTATGTCTGGATGAGTACAGACTTGTGCATACATGAGACTCCCAACTCCCGATGCATAGAGAATTGTCTCCATCTGCTTTCTCTCCAGATCAATCCTAGGACTCTGAAGTAAACTAAATTTATCACCCTTAATGACAGGAGCAACAGTAGTGGAACAATTATGGATGTTAAACCTTTTAAGAACTTTATCAATATAAGCTCTTTGAGACAATCCCAATATGCCACGGGCTCTATCTCGATGAATCTCAATTCTTATCACGTAGGAAGCTTCACTAAAATCTTTCATATCAAAACGCTTTGATAAAAAGTTCTTTGTCTCATGTAACATGCTCAAATTACTACTCACAAGTAATATATCATCAACATATAAAACAAGGATGATAAACTTGCTCCCACTGATTTTAAGATATATGCATTTATCCACAGTATTATCTTTAAAACCAAAATTTAAAATTACTTCGTGAAATTTTAAGTACTATTGTCAAGATGTCTGCTTTAAACCATATATAGACCTTTTGAGTCTACAAACTAAATGACTCTCTCCCTCAACCTGAAAACCTTCAGATTGTGTCATAAAGACATCTTCATGCAAATCACCATTCAGAAAAGCAGTCTTAACATCCATTTAATGTAATTCTAAGTCAAAATGAGCTACTAATGTCATGACTATCCGAAAAGATTCATTTCTAGAGGCAGGAGAAAATGTCTCTTTATAGTCTATTCCCTCCTTTTGAGTGAAACCTTTAGCGACTAATCTGGCCTTATATCTTTCTATATTACCTTTAGAGTCTTGTTTGATTTTATATACTCATTTAGAGTGTGACAGCCCGGATTTCGACACCCCGAAACTCGTGCCATCAGCACGATCATCTTGACTGTGCCCTTTAGCTAAGCACGGAACACTGGTATATCAAGCATCGAAAAGTATAATAAACGAATTTACGAAATTTAAATCTATATTAATTAACTTCCCAAAAGACAGTGCTACCCTCATGCCTCTGCATGAATGGAGAACCGATCCGAACCATCGATGATAGAAATCATCACGGATGGTTCGTCCCAAAAGAATAATCCCAACTCCTTATGTACATGGTTTTAAACAAAATCAAGGCTTGACATACCAAGCCGTACAAAATCTCTCTAAAAGCCCTCAAAGTGGCACAACGGAGTCCTCTAGAAGAAGTCCTCAGGAGGTGGCTCCAATTCGTCACCGGCCGCAAGGTCCGACTCACCGAGGTCAGCGTCTCCTGAAGCCTCGGCAGCTGCTAGTAGTGGACCTGCGACATATAGTCTATAGGGTGAGCTACATCCTAGCTCAATAGGGAACAAACACAGTTGAACATATAAATTATAACTCACATATGTTCCATGATATGCCATGCATGATGTATCTATGCAGTTATTGATGAAAATAGTTAAAAGCATTTCATTTTACTGTTCATTACTTATGTTTTTCATTTATTCATGAATGATGCTGAAAAGGCCTAAAGCAAAACTTAAACTTTCAACTTAAGTAATCCCCGAACAATATAGCATCGAGCCCCGATGAGATACCCTTCATCGTCATCTATATAGACAGTTTTAACGTATTCCCTGGGAATACAAATATAGTACCTAAGCCCCTTTCCCCTGGGGATTGGTGGCGGGGTTTCACTTGTCTCAATCAACACCCCTGGGGTGTGCTTATTATGTACGGATAAGCCTCCGCACTGGCCTACGGTTTCGCCGCCGTATCGGTCACGGATATCCTGCCGTGTCAGTCGTGGATATCCCGCCACGTCGGTGGGGTAACCTATCAAACCTCAAATAACAAAAATATCGGTGCCTTACATATAGTTATTCACCGTGTAAGTGTACTATCTTATATCAGTTAGGCCCTATCAAACATGATTCAATCCTTGGATACATCCCTGGGATGTATCCATTTACTTGCATCACACCTGATGCTCTTATCTCTTTACTTCTTCATCCCCTGAGGATGGCTCATCATGATTACTCTTATGGATGTCACACACACACACTTTTCACAAATTCTTAAGAAATAAACATTTGAATTGAATTCTATATCACTACATACATGCTCTTGTAAAATAAAGTACATGTTCAAGGTGTTCCTTACCTCAAGTCTTCATTTGATCATTGCATCAAGGTCCCACGTGGCTCCTTGTGCACTAGTCCACACGTACCACCTATGGTACCACATAACAGGTGAAACACATCACAAAGGATGCAATAAAGGTCTAAGACTCTCCAAGAATCTTAAAGTCAAACCCAAAAGTCAACATATTTTATCTCAGTCGATTAATCGAATTCCAAAATCGATTAATCGAAAGTCAATATCGATTAATCGAATCTCATTCGATTAATCGAAATTCTCTGTTTCGCAAAGTCGATTCTCAATTCGAGTAGTTCGATTTTCATTCGATTAATCGAATCCTAATTCGATTCATCGAAATTCTCAGTTTCGCAAAGTCTATTCTCAATTCGAGTAGTCGAGTTTTCATTCGATTAATCGAATCCTAATTAATCGAAATTTCGCCAGAAAGTCGATTCTCGATTCGAGTAGTCGAGTTCCTAAAATCGATTAATCGATCCCAAATCGATTAATCGAAAACTGAAATCGATTAATCGAAATCCCATTTCGATTAGTCGATTTCCCTCAAGTCCTTTCCTCCAACCCCTGGGGTCCACTGGAGGTTCCCAGTCGATTAATCGATACTCAAATCGATCAATCGAAATCCCAGGTCGATTAATCGAACTCCAATTCGATTAATCGAAATCGGGGTCCTCTGACCTTTCAACTTCCTGGCAAATTTTGATTAATCGAAACCCAATTTCGATTAATCGAAATTGTCAGATTCAGCCCCTTTTCGAGCTGTTCTTCTCAATCTTCTTCCATACTTTTTCCTCTATTTTTCTAACCCATTATCTTATGGTTTAACCCACTTTCAACCACAACTTAACCCCTATAATCTATGCATTTGATTACAAAAATTTACCTTGAATCAATCTCGAATTGATTTCAAATCAAATGGTTGGAAGGCTAGGGTTTCCAGCTTTGGCTCTAACAGATCCAAACCGTGTTGAATCCGACTTTTATCGCTTGAATCCCCCCTCCAAATCAGTTGCAATAACTCCTCTCTTTACTTCCTCTCTCTCTCTCTTCTTTACTTCTCTCTCAACCACCAAAGACACACATTTAGGGTTATTAAACCCTTTTATCCCTTTCCTCACGTGTGTGTGTTGAGCACATACACCGCGGTAGGTGTATGCGACTTCACATTCACAACACACACCACATAGGCATTCAACCCATCACATCTCGTCCGTTCATCACATTCTATGCTAACTCTTGATCTCCTGATTGGTCAAACTTGTGACCAATCGGGCACGGATCCCGAGGTCATAGTTTAGCGTGATTTTTCGGGCTATTACATAGAGCCTACAGGCTTAACTCCTTCAGGTAACTCACAAAAATCCCAAACCGAGTTATGTTTCATTGATTCCAACTCATCTTTCATGGCTTCGAGCCATTGAGTGGATTTGTCGCTCTTCATGGCTTGGCTAAAGGAAACAGGATCTTATTCCTTTCCAAAATCATACTCACTTTCATTGAGGTAAACTATATAGTCATCAGAAATGGTTGGCTTCTTCTCTCTCTCTGATCTATGCAATAGTTGATCATTGGCAATCTTCATGGAAGCAAGAACCTCCTCAATGTGGGGTGTTTCAATAGGCATAGCCACAGGTGCTTCAACATTTACTTGAAGAACTGGTGTTGGTGCCACTTTTTCTTGAAGAAAATGGATAAGAATTATAACCCGATTTTTCTCAAAAGTGATTTTCCTAGGCTCAGCACTCCCACTGTTCTCACGATCCTCAAAGAATTTTACATATATAGTCTCAACAACCCGGGTACTATGAGTGGGACAATAAAATCGATAGCCTTTTGACCTATTAGGGTAACCAATGAAATAACAACTTATAGTTTTATGATCCAATTTTCCTAATTGTGTGTTATACACCCTTGCTTCAGCCAAACAATTCCAAATGTGTAAATATCCTAAAGTAGATTTTCTTCCTACCCAAAGCTCATAAGGAGTTTTGGAAACTGCCTTACTAGAAACTCGATTTAGGATATGCATCGTTGTTTTCAAGGCTTCTCCTCATAAGAACATAGGCAACTTAGAGTTGCATAACATGCTTCTCATCATATCCATAAGAGTACGATTTCGTCGCTCAGCTACACCGTTCTGTTTAGGTGTTCCCGGCATGGTGTATTGAGCGACAATGTCATGCTCTTGTAGATACAGGGCGAATGGTCCTGAATTGCGACCTGTTTCAGAGTATCTACCATAATACTCTCCGCCTCTATCAGATCTCACAATTTTAATCTTTGAATTGAGTTGTAACTCAACTTCGACTTTATAGATTTTAAATATATCCAGTGCCTCAGATTTCTCATGAATAAGAAATATATAATTGAAATGAGAATAATCATCAGTGAAGGTAATAAAATACTTTTGGCCACCAATAGCAGGAGTTGGAAACGGTCTATATATATCAGTGTGGACTATTTCCAACAAACTCGTGCTTCTGATAGCTCATTTCTTATTAGTCTTTGTGAGTTTTTCTTTAACACAATCTACACAAGTATTGAAATCAGAGAAATCGAACGCATCGATTATATCATCTTTAATTAACCTCTCCATTCTAACCTTCGTTATATGGCCTAAACGTTTATGCCATAAAATGGAGGAGTTGTCGATTGCTCATTTTCGTTTCTTACTAATTTTATCATCCACATGCATAGAAACTAAAGATTGGGCGTAAGATGAATCCAAGTTTAATTGATAAAGATTGCTTACTAATGAGCCACCGTCGATAATATCGGAATCAAATAATAGAGTAAAAATACTATGTCCAAATTTAAATTCAAAACCTAATGAATCCAATTTAGAAATTGAGATAAGGTTTCTAGTGATACGTGGAACGTAAATAGTATCAACTAAATCCAAAATGAAATCATTATCTAAAATAAGACGGAGAGTCCCAATGGCCTTCACGTCTGCTTCTACTCTATTTTCGAATTTGATGATATGTTCGCCTTTACTTAGCTTCTTGCTTGATGGAAATCTCTGCATTTAATTACTTATGTGAATAGTTGCACCATAATTTATCCACCAAGTATTGCGTGGAGCATCAACATAAAGTGATTCAAAACACACAAAGACTAAGTCATTACCTTTCTTAACTAGCCAATCTCTGTATTTCTGATAATTCTTCTTAATGTGTCCCTTCTTCTTACAGAAGTGACAGTTGATGCAAGAAGTAGATCCGCTAACTTATCCTTGTTTGGTTTTCGGTAGAGAAGCTTTCATATTCTTTTCTTTATATGATCCCTTCTTTCGCTTGAAATTTTCTTTTGATGGTCCAAGAGCGGCATAATGAACACTTTCAGGTTTTTCAGCCCGAAGTTTTTCTTCTTCTTGGAGACAGTGAGCGATTAGCTCGTTCATCTTTCATTTCTCTTTTTGCGTATTATAATTAATTTTGAACCGGCCAAATTGTGCAGGAAGAGAAGTCATAATGAAGTAAACAAGATAACCCTCAGAAAAAACTCATATCCATTTCTTTCAATTGAGTTGTCATGCCACTCATTCTCATAATGTGCTCTCGTACGCCACTATAACTATCATATTTCATGGTTCCCATTTTAACAATAAGACTACTGGCAAGTGCTTTAGAAGTCTCCTGAAATTATTCCTAGATGGCTTATATGTATTTCTTTGCATTGTGCGAGTCAGGAATGCCTCCCCGAATCGCATCAATAATGGAACTTTTTATAATCATGAGGCTTATACATTTGATCTATCTCATTTTTTCAAATCCGTATTGTTCACTGTCAGATCCTCAGCTGAGGCATCAGCGATGAGCACCTTGGATTTATCAGATCGTATAGCATAGTCAAGATCCATGCAGCCTAGAATAATTGTAACTTGTTCCTTCCATTTGCCATAATTTGAGTCACTCAAAAGTTTAATCCTACCAATCATATTAGTAATAGAAGACGGGTTCAATGCTGCATAATAATTAAGGGCTTTATTATGTCCACATACAATTGAAGTAGCTATCAATTCCAAAATATTATAATTATAGTATGTGACACAAGAGTTAAAATATGTCAAGGAATATAATAAAAAATAAAATCAATGTGATTTTATTGAGAAACAATTTGTGTCATTATAACTCTCCATTTGGTCGAGTTATAACACACTAGCCGCTTCCTCAATCCATATTAATGATTGTGGTACTAATTGCATCGTTATGACCCTCCGTTGGGTCGAGTCACAACACGCTAACAGTACCCACATACCAAATAATGAATAGTGAAATACAATCATCATACAACATTAAGTGATTTATCACCGTTGGGCAGAAGAATCTCTTATGTTGTGACGCCAACGTTCACTATACACTTTCACTGAATTTATAACACGGTCTTGGATAAAATTAAACATCACTATGAAAACCACGACACTAGGAAAGATTATCACAGTTAGGCAGAAAAATATTTTCAAGCCATGCTTCTATTTAGGTTTGATAATATTTTAGATAGTCACAAAAGTGATATTTAAAAAAAATAAGCCAAGTCCAACTCATATTATGAGTAAGTGTTAAAATTAACAATAATCGAGTATAATAATATGTAAGTACCAGTCTCGGTGGTGGAGCACAACCTCCAATATCCAACTCTAATTAATGGTACTCAAATAACCAATAATTATCCAATTAAAAATTATAAAAATAACATCAGGTCATGAATACATCACAACAGAGAGCTCATTGTTCTGAGAAAGTCAAAATTCATATATAATGTTCGAAAATCGGATCTATAAATAGCTCAAAAATAGCCCGAAAAGAATAAGGAATGATATGGGTCACAATTGGGCCTTAAAGACAAACGAGCCGTGTCAAACGAGCCAAACTGGGACATGGGATGGACCGGATCTGACCATGAGCTGGATCGGGTCATGTCACAAAACGGGTCGGGTCATATGCAATATAGGTCCATGGGTCGGGCAGAGTAATGGGCCGAACTATGGGCTAGATCAGGTCATGACCCAAGTCCAGCTATCGACTAGGTCATATCACAAAACCAAGTCGGGTATAGCCCTTAATATGATTTCATGGTGTTAGACTTATATAACGGGTTGGGTCATTGGGCCCTTTAGACCCATCGTGTAAGTAGACTTATATAACGGGTTAGTCGTCTTCTTCAAGGGAAACTAGGAACTCTTTTATTGGCAACCACCATAAGACCTTCCACCACCCTACAGACACAGATCAAAGGAAAAATATTATCCTTTACTTTTCATTCACCTTGATTTGCCATAAATTAGGTACTCCTATGTGATGATTAAAAGAAACAATAACAGGATATTGCTAGCGTGGAAAACATGATTGAAGGTGTATTTAACACCACACGAAAATTTTGACTCTAAAGTATCTAATGGTGGAATAAGCTCCCACAGGCAAACAGAACTTCTCTCTTAAAATCACATAATTCATAATTAGGTATGAGAAGTTAAACGGCTTAGCACCTTAGCATATGATCTTGATGGGACAAAAGTAGCATAAAATTCATATTATTACTTTAAACAATCCAACGAAACGAGTAAGGAAAAACAAATACTAGCCAATTAAACGCATCAAAAACCCTACAAGACAAGACAAGACAAGGCGTTCTCAGGCGGCAATTAACGATAAGGCTGGTCCTTTTCAACTTTTAAGTTCATCGATTGTCGTTTATAACGTCCATGGACTAGACAACGCACAAAGTCTCGGGAGATGAGATCTTATCTCTAAGTTATGATTATAGTTAACGCATGCACAAACATATATGTTATGATCAATCATATGTTGAGTCAAGCTCTGATACCAATTAATGAAATCTAAATTGATTTATTGATCCGATCATTCAAAATAAGTCCTAGGATTTAATACAGGATTAATCGAAAATAATAAATCAATAATTTATAAATTAAATATATATGCACACTTTGAGTGTGAGCTATTGATGGTGGGTTGACGATTTTCAACGATCTTCTCGCTTTTAATATCTCTTAACACAATGGGGATGTTTTTGTTAAAAAGAAGTATTAAGTTATGTCGAGCAATTGTTAGGACCAGACACCCCTTATATTTATAGACAAAGAGTCATTTCTCATTAAAAACTTAAATTACTAATTATATTGTGATTAGTAATCACAATCATATCATAACTAAAAGACTTACCTATTAATTACTTATGTTCTTCAAACTCACCAAATTAGTAACTACACATCTCAAGATTAATCTTATATCATTCACCGATCAACGGATTGACCATAATGACAGCCACCAAAACAAAAACTTCTAACACTAAGCACTCGTCTGTGCCACAATTAACCATTCACTTATAGGCTCCAAGGAGTTTCGACCGGGCAGGCGCGGGAGCCGACGTCATCATCTTTGGCCACACAGTTATCTTCAGCTTCTGCCCATATGAGCTGCAATGTGCAGCAACTCCGCAGATGTACCACTTGTTCCCAGGGGTAGCCAATGTTACGATATCGTTGCCACTTGTTAATACACCAGATTTTTGTGATTTGATACAGTTTGCAAAGCCCGTGCCATTAACTTTAAGCACAGTGTGACTTCCTTGGTAGTAATTAAACACTGTAAATGCACAAAAATTAAGAACAAATTAGAAGAACAAAAGACGAGTATACTAATTAGATAAATTCATAGATGATATTAATAACATACTAATCATAGTCAAATCAAACTATATTTATTATATGAACTAGATCAACTACCTAAAGTGTCGCCAACGAAAAATGTTTTCCCAGCCGCCCGAACCTCATAATCGAAATTTTCAGTCCAGCCCGCGTCATCCCCGACAATGTACTGAGTTGAAGAGGCGATAGCGCGGAAAAACGACAACGGCAATAACTAGGGCAAGAACAACCCTCTTTCTTCTAGGTGCCATCAAAGCTAATATATACTAGTTGATTAAAGTTTAAAGACGATTAGCTCTGATGGCCACAGATCAGGATGCATAGCAAGGCGGCCAAGGGGTCACTTTAAAGCTGCACTACGTGTTATAAAGTATAAATAAATCATGATAAAAAATATTTATTACTTCGTAAAAAAGTCTTCTGACGCCTCTCTCGCTACCCTCTCTCACATCCTTTGTATATGCTTCTACTCTTTAAGAGCATGTTCGACATCATTTTTATTTGTTTTTGATTTATTTATATCTTAATGTATATATCTTAAAAGCCTTCCTCTCTCTACCTGACATCATTTTTACTTGTTTTTTTTTTCAAAGGAAAATTTATATGATCGACCCTCTCAGATACACCTTTTACATCAGAGGCCCTATATTTTCACCTTAAAACAAATTGAATAACTGAGAGCCTAGCCGATCTTAAAGATAGCAAAAAGTTCAAATTACACCCTTTCTTTAACAGACAAAAACATCATCTTCTTTCTCATTTTAATTTGCTATAGTTTTTAAAAGTCAGAGGTGGCGAAAGTGACGGTGTCTTGTCCTCAATCTAATCTACTCCGATCTGCTATTTGGATCGACCCAGATACACTTTTTTCGTCAGAGACTGTAGCAGATTAGAATGAGGAAGAAGAGGATACACCTATATAATTTTAAATTTTAAATTTTTGTATTTTTCAATATTTACGCGATGTGAAACGAGATCCATACCGTCTAATTTGAAGGCCACAATATAAAATCGATAGCCAAAGATAGGTATAAAAAAAAGCATATCGACTCTGTACACAGTCGGTACCGACCATTTTAAGAGCCGTCAACGACTGTTTACAAAGTCGCCATCGATTATATAAAAAAAAAAATTCACAATGATGCGATGGCGATTTATACATATTGTCATTTAATGTAGTCGCCATCGACTATATAAAAAAAAAAAAATTATAAAATCGATGACGACTCTGTACAGAGTCATCGATTTTATAAAAATAAAAATAAAAAATAATTTTTTTATTTTATTTTATTTTTACAATCGATGGCGACTCTATACAGAGTCGATAGCGACTTTGTACAGAGTCGATAGCGACTCTGTACAGAGTCGCCATCGATTTTATAAATAAATTTAATTTTTTTTTTTTTTTTTTTTTTATACAGTCGACGGCGACTCTATATAGAGTCGATGACGACTGTGTACAGAGTTGATGACGACTCTTAAAATGGTCGATACCGATTGTGTTAAGAGTCGACATCGATTGTTAAAAAAAATTTCTTTTTTTTTAAAGAGGCGATATCACCTTTTTTTCGTGTTTATCTTTGGCACCATCTATTTTATTATGTAGCCTTCAAATCAGACGGCATAGATCCGATTTCACATCGTGTAAATATAGAAAAATGTAAATATTTAAAATTTTAAATCATGTAAAGCAAAAAAAAGTGTAAGGGGTATTTCAGACTTTTTGTGCTAGTTGAAAATGGCTTGGCTAAAAGCTGATCGATTTGGGTAAAAGTGAAAATACAGGGCCTCTGACGTAAAAGGTGTGTCTGACAGGGTCGATCAGGTAAATTTTCCTTTTTAAAAGCCTTCTCACGCACTCTCTCCCTACTTGACACCCTCTCTCTCATCTTTCAAATGCCTTTATATTAATCAGTTTTGTCCACACGATAAAGTCACGAGAAATGCACATTTATTTATACACAAGCTTGAAGTGTTTTGAGTGGGATCGTTAAGCTAAGGGCAAGAATCTCTATTGATGGATTCAATGTGTGAGGCATTTGCACCATCAAAATAATAGATCATGAGTTGAAAGATATAGGCCCAAAATTCAAATTTTTTGAGAGGTTTTAACCATCCGATTTGTGCACTTTAATATCAATCATTGTGTTTAGTTTTAATGACTAGTATTCAAACTCGCCAATCTGATGGTTCACATTCACTTATGGACATATTTCTTTGGCTAAAACATTTTCCACCGATGAATTACCTCTTAAATCATTTAGATCGATCATAAATCGATGTCAATGGTATATTAGGAAACCACACTTTAATGGTGTAAAATAAAAAAATTTAATTTAGCATTAGTACATCGATAGGAAATCACACTTTAATGGTGTTAAATAAAAAATTTTAGTTTAGCATTGCTACATCGTTTAAACACCATTTGGTGTTTAAACGTCCATCGGGAGCTCTTATCCCTTAAGCTAGTTATCAAAAGGAAAAAGGAGAGGGGTGGGGAGCCCTTATCCCTTAAGCTAGTTATCAAAAGGAAAAAGGAGAGGAGTGGGGGGTAGTAGGATCATTTGTAGCTAATTTGAAATCCCAAATTAGTTTTGGCAGGTTGGGCCAAATTTAACAAAAAAATAGGTAGCGTTATTTACACTCGTTAAACTAAATTTGTGAAGAATGCACACAATTCCACCATAAAAATTCGATGACTATCTTGCATCAGATAATGAAGATTTTTTTCATCACAATCTCCCACACAATAATTTTTGAGTTCATTGCGCACCTATCTGACGGTCATATATTGATTCCATGTGGCAAACATACCTAAAAGTGATAGTTTGATAGGTATGCCCATAATCATGATCACTTTTGGGGATGTGTCATGTGGAATCACGATCTGACCGTCTAATAAATGCACCATGATCTCAAGATATATTGTGTGGAAGATTGGGATGAAAAATGATCTCCATCGCCTGATTCAAGCCGATCTGATTTTATGGTAGAAAAATGGAAATGCGTGTTCTTCACAAGTTTAATGAGTATAAATAATGCTACCCATATTTATATGAGTATCTTTGCTACCCATATTTATATGAGTATTTTTGTTCGCGCTTACTTCTGAAACCTGTTGTATACCCATTGACATCTTGAGATCAGACAATGCACATTATTTTCTGAGCCAATCTTTCACACAATGTGGCACCTATTTCGAGGATCAGGTGTCACATAACTTGGATAAAATCAATGAAGTATCACTCAAAAAATTTAGGCATGATCCAATACATATCCACCATTGAAATAAAGTGCTCAAATTCAATGCACCAAATCGTGTCGGTGTTATTCTGTCATTGATCCATCAAATTGTAGACACCCATTTTCGGCCTGCCAAACTAAATTAACGTGAAATTTAAGTTATTTGGGGCCCCAGACACGAATTAACAGATTGGGGAAGCTTGTAATGACATCAAAGATCCCCCAAAGTTTAGAGGTGAAATCTCAATGTTCATGATTTTCTAAGCAAAATTATAACACGAGAGGATACTTGTGTGCTTTAAAGTATCTATTTTTGTTTCACGTTCTTACCTCCTGAATTTCTTATTTAGATTAAATAAGCGTGAGAGTGCTATAAATAAATAATATAATTTGTAAAAAATTAAATCTAATTTATTGTGTGCCCCAGCTGGATGAAAATCTTGGTTTCACCACTGCCGGCTACTGCTAGGTCGGCATTTGGAGGTAATAAAACAAGCGAGTGTGCTTAGGGAAATGGTCAAGAGGGACCAGTTGTGCATAAAGAGGATAGTGTCTGCCAGAGGGATCTATTCAGCAACGTGCAAGACATTTTTTAACTGAGTATGGCATGAATAGTAGGACTGTTAAAGGGTCGGGTAAACCCAGCCCTAAATGTTAGGACTAAAGCCAAATTTTGAGGGCCCTAGCCGCCCTAAGTAGGGCTTGAGACTTTAAAACAAAAGCTCTGAAATTTAGGGCCAGGCTAAGATAGGGTATGGCCCGGCCCGAGATATTATATATATATGGCTGGGGATATGAGTCCGGGCTTAGAGATATCTCTACGCTAATTGATATTGGCGTGACACGTAGCACCTCTGTTATAAAGTGATGAGTGGCATGGGGCCCACTTTACAAACCAAGAATACACTTTTAAAATATTTTAAAAGTTAATTACTTTTTCAATCGTCATTCTTGACTTTTTTTAAGTCTCTTTCATCTCGCCATTTTTTCAAGAAAGTGTCAGACTTACTTTTTTAAGTATATTTTATTCAAAAAATGTAGCCTAAGCCACCCAATGGTGAAGTGTTAACACCTCGGCAGCAAAGCCCCGGCACCCCAAAAACGAGATGTCAGTCCCGAGGTGTCAGCGCCTCGCTATCGGGATTCCAACACTTCGCTGCCTAGATGCTAACACTTCGCTATCGGGCGAAGTAAAACATGCCTGAAAAAGTAAGTTTTACACTTTCTTAGAAAAAGAGAGAAAAGAAAGAGACTTTAAAAAGACTTCTAAAGAGTAAAAAATGACAGCTGAAAAGGAATATAATTTTTAAAGTATTTTAAAAGTCTAACCCTAGTTAATATAGTAGGCCCGTTGTCACCCATCACTTCACAAAAGAAGCGTTACATGTCACGCCCATATCAATTGGCGTAGAGATATCTCTATGCCCTAGCGTATTTTCCCTTTTCCCTATATATATATATATATATATATATATATATATATATATATATATATATGACCGTCAAATCACGTTGTGGTCAACATTTGACTGCGATATGATGGTCACCCGCTCGAGTCACGCATGACTCAAGCGTGACTCGAGTCAGGTGATCATTACCCTATATATATTATATGGAAGTAAATATTTCTTATACTATATAAACGATTAAAAAAAAAACAAAGAAAAATGGTAATGGTTGAAAGCTAAGAACCCGGCCCTAGCCAGCTAGGGGGGAGGCCAACCATGTTATAGCCCCTAGGGCTAGGGATGACCATACTAAGGCCCGCCTATGGCCAGGGTAGTGCAAAAGCCAGGCCCGGCCCATTGACAGCCCTAATGAACAGTAGGCTTCCTCATGATCTTGGTTTTAAATAACGGCGATATCCGATACATACCGGCCGACATCTATTGATTTAGGCCCCATCCGATAGGATGTACATCTCGATTCTGTAGAGGCTCAAATAGGTTAAATATCAGCCCATATAGGCCAATATGTATTAAATATGAAATGGATAAAATATCAAAATTGCCCTTTATAAACTTTTTAAGGGAGCTATAACTTGTAAAGGAGATTTGTAGCGTGGCACATAAGTTAAATAAAAGACTAGATATTTTGAGACAAGTACCGAATGGAATACCCTATAAGCCATCAGATTTGATGACTATAATGTAGAGATCTTTGATTAAAAAGATTGGCATAAAACACAATTTTTATCCTTTAACAGAGTTAACCATTAAATCAAATGATAGGCTTTGTTGTATTGAATCAGGTGATAGATTTTTCTTTTAACTTCTGTGCCACAGCACATTTGTGGCACATATTTCATGTGCAAGTATTTTTCTTTTAATTGTTAATATTTTTATTTTTATTTTTATAAAATAAAGGTGCTTAAATATCAGCTCGTTTGGCCAATACATATTCAATATATCTCATATGTATCAGCTTGGGACCTACCCGATTTGCCTTTATATATATACATATATACCAAGGTCCACGTGAAGGTATACATGATACTCAAAACACTTTTTAATTATCACGTGGAGCACAGATGGATGGTTTAGATTAAATTTTTTAAAAAAAATTTAAAAAAAATTTTTTTTTTTTAAATTAAAAATATAAGTCAATGTTTGACTAGTTTCAATGTTCTATATTTAACAGTTCAAAAAACACATGATGAAGATTAGTTTTTAAATTTTTATAATTTTTTAAATGATCTAAGTAATGTACCTAAGGTCCATGTGATATTGAATCAATATTTTGGATACCACATGACAAAAAGGTCTCATATATATATATATATATATATATATATATATATATATATATATATAATCTAATGTTTGAATGCAATAAAACTTATTGGACAATAGGATATCTACTACTAACTCAGGCTAAGTTTTTTTCTCATGTCAAATCGGTGTGATGCATGCATACCATTGGTTTTAGCTGTTTCAATTGAGTTGGTATTTGGTAGTCGACCCAAGCACGAAGGAGAGTGTATGAGTCTACCTTGCGATACTAATACCTAGAGGGGTACCTTTAAGCACGCTCACCGAGTCTTGAAAAGAGTCTCGAAAAGTTCACCAAAAGTCATTAATTGCTTTAAATCAGACAAAGAGATGGCCCACTTTTTTGGAATCTGTATCATTTGAAATTGAAAATTGACCCTCTAATGATACATTCATGACCCAAGATCCCTTGTGTGAACAATTGGACAATTGAAACAAAACACGATCTCCATTGTCTAATTTAAAGCAATCAATAATTTTTAGCATAGGTGCTTTTCAAGATTCCGTAGGCATGTTTAAAAGTACCTTATTTGGAGTTGCACAAATATTTTTAAAAGACTTGTACACCATCAATGGTTTAAGATGTGGGTGATTCGTATCGTCAAAGTGATAGATTATAGATTTAAGTGCAAAAGGCCTAAAAATGGTGTTTTAAGGAGATTTAAACCATCTGATCTGTGAACTATAATATCAACCATAACACTTTAATGGCTGATACTGAAGTTCATCAATCAAATGGTTCACATCCACCTATAGGCATGTTTGTTTGGGTTAGACATGTTCCAATGATAGATAGCCATAGGCATAATGATAAATCACACTCCAATGGTGAGATAAAAAGTCTAATTTAAAATGTGTAACATCATTTAAATATCATTTTGGTGTTTAAATATCCGTGAGGAGCAATTTAATCCCTAAATTTTAAAAATATCGGCAAATTTGATAAGTCATTATGCAAATCAAGGTGTCAAAGCCGGAATAGATATCGGGTAACGGTCCATAGAGGACCGATATGTAATAGACTATATGTATTGGCCGACACCGATATATATCGCCTGCCCTTTAAAAAAAACAAAAAAAATAATTGAAAGATGTATTGGCCGATAACCGAAACGTATCGGCCGAAACAGAGACCAGTCCCAATACCGTATTGTAGACGGTACGTACTAGGGCCCAAAAACTAATACATATAGCCGACACTGATAGTAGATACCTAATAACAACCCAACGTCAAACGATTGCTTCAAAAGTAATTACTTTTGTCAGTAGTAGGAACTACTATATTAAGACATTCGATTCATCTCCATAAGTCACTTTTCTTCATTTTTTTACCCTCATATCAGTCAAAACAAAATTATTCTGTAAGGAATAAAAGATAAATTAGTATAACAGACCACAAAACAAAGGGCAACAACTAGAAGCATCCAAAATAAGCTGATCTACACCAAAAACCCAAAGCTAAAGAGTATAATGTTACCTTTAAATGCCAAAAAATACAAGACAATAAGAGAATAATGTTACCTTAAATGCCCCAAAGTAGGAGTTAAAATCACTAACAAGTCACAGCTACATCTGATTATCTTACCATATTGCTCCGCAATTCCATAATTTCTTCTCCCGGAACAGCCCGACATCTTGTCCACAGCAGCCCACGCAGCAGCCCACGCGAGACCGGACTCCGGTAAAGTTCTCAAATATACCCACGGGTCTCCTAACCCTGTGAAACACCCTATCATTTCCTTCCACCAAATGGGCCCCCATAGCCAAGGGTCGTCTTAGCTTCATTGAAGTTATATATGATATTTAACAGTAATTTGAATACAGCCTCTCATCCTATAAGAAGAAAATGTAATTTGATAGTATCTACGTTACCCTATTTAGATCCTGTAACCTAAAATTCTATTCAGTAAAGAAAATTTTGATTGAATTTGAAATTTTTGGTATATCCACCCTATTGCCATTTTTGACATTGATCACAAAGTTGGATCAAAATTAAAAAGCTGACTTGGACCCGAGATTTCAGCTTGATCAAGAATCCATACTGCTATCACAGAGAATAAAACTATCCAATCAGTTACTACCCTCGTGGTTTGAAAAATCCACTTGCGCAGCTACCCACACGTCATCGCTGATGGGCAAAAGAGTGGTGCCCATAGTCAATGTTACGTCCGGTTTTCGTAAGTATGCCAGAACTCTGTTGCACAGTAACCTCGTCTTAATTTCTGTGATAGGCAATTCAGTCGGGATGGAAGATGATGGCTTATCATTTTGTGAGGCCGCTTTATTAATTTGTAACAATTTACCAGCCAAATCTTCTTGATCTTCACCTGAGAAATGAACACCAAGTCGAAATTATATATATATAGGACATATATTAGCAGTTTATGTGTAGGACATGCAGTTTATGTTATGTCTACATCAAATTGGCATTAGGTGACTAACCCTATCACCGGGACACATGGGCAATATGCGCTGTGCAGACTCTGAAACATGCACGGATCTATGCTCTTAAAGTCCAAGAGTGTCGCAGGGTCCGTGCAGCATGCATGGTGCGCATGTCGGTGCCGATGATAAAGTCGATCACCTCATACCAGCTAATATAAATCACTGTGTCTGCACACATTCATGCAGACATGTTTATGCATTCACACTTTCCATCCTTTAAGAGTTCACCCAGCCCCTTAGGGTTTTAGAAAGAAAAACAAATATTTATGGTTTTGCCCTTCAACACTCGGGTCAAACTTTCCCCTCGGCCGCCTGAACCTGGTGAATGGAAAATTTGCACATTTGACCACCTTTTGAATGGTGGATAAATATGCCTTTTAATTATTACTTTTTTTAGATGGACGTGACCATTTTCTGTGGCACCCGATCCTCGGGTTGCATGGATGATCCATGCATTCGGACACATAGCCCCTGGCATCAAACACACACACACACACACACATATATATATATATAGCCATACAAATCTACATACATTTATAGACAATCAGCCTGCTGGTGTGCACTTGTTTGCTGGTAGTTTGTATGTGTGCGTATTTTCTAAGGGCCGGTTGGGACAGAAAATTCAATTACATTAGGTACAGGGCGCTGCCACCAAGTTAAAATAACCACAAAGAGGCCAATCCTATTTTATCGTAGTGAACAATTTGCCCCACATCATGATCACTGTTGTCTCAAGTCGGACACTAAATTAGCCCTCTGCATGTGATTATTTTAACTTGGTGGTAGCACTACTTATCTAATCTAATTATATTTTCTGTCCAGATTGGCCCTAAATCAATGCAGAAACAAACTCAACACCCTGTCCAATACCATATGCACAGCTGCACACTTGCATTCCTTTAAATTACCAAATCATATTAGAAGTTTAAGCAGATATCACCTGTTCCCTCTTTACTGTCATCCTTATATCCAATCGTCGGAGTTACAACTGGGAGAACTCGCTCATGGTTCTGCTGCAAATCAACTAAGTTCGTCTGGGAGCTGGAACTAAGAGCTTCCTGAGGTTTGCAACCTACGGAAGGACGGGAATTGATCTTACTCAACTTACCTAAAGAGAGAAGGGGCATCATAGCGTATCAGTATTTTTGGACTTTTTCAAGTTCCAGCACCGTCAAATATAGAAATTTCCCTATTGATAGTCAAACTATAAAACCATGAAAAACTGATGGAGTATAAGGCAAAATTCTACATACAAATGCATGAAATTTAATGAAAAAAGAACAAATGGAACATAAATAAATTGATAATAAAATTCACTCGTGAAAACATAGGGGTGGCTCCCACTTATAAGACAGTTCATAAGGGCACAAAATATTACATTTCGCCTCCTTTCAATAGCCGAAATTCCTGTTTGGATGCCCATCGATTTGGAAATAGGTTAGTCAATTGATTACAGATTTCTGCCCCAGATTGCAAATGTGATGATTTTAGCTGGGACCCATTTTCAATTAATTTGTGAGTTCGGTGGCAGCGAGTTGGGTGATTAGTAAATTGTGCAGGTGTTCAAACAGGGTATAAACCTCTAATTGGCATAGTCCTCTTCATTACCCTGATGGGAGTTATGAACCTATGAGTACATAGTTCCACTAAAAATGAACACCAAAGCCCACTTTTTTCTTTCCGTAGATAAAACCAATAGACAAACGAAAGCCCACTTATAACATTAAATATGATAAACAAGCAAACAAACACTTAAGGGAAACAAGCAAACAAACACTTGAGGGAAGCTTAGGAGATTTCAAGCTACCTTACATATCAATCTATTAATCTAAATAGAACCAAAGCAAATCTATGCAGTTGCCACTATAAACTTTCATATCAATCTATTAATCAAAAGATAAATTATGGCACACACAGGCAGAGCACATCGGACGATACTCAAGCTATCTCTAGCTCACACATGGGACATCCGATGATCAATCCCCATAGGGCCCAGCCACCTTGAATCAACCATAGTTCAAACACTATCCAGATCAGACAATCTATATTCCCATGTAAAAGTACTTTTTCACATTTAAATGCTGACTTTCCCTATTTCTCTTTCATATATATTTCCACAATGTTATTAAACCCGGCTAAAACTGGTGATCAGAATGCACTCTGACTGAAATTGCTAGGTCCAAAAGTCCGGTCCGATTCTGGACTATGCACCTACCTCAGGACCTTGAACCAGAGGGTCTGGCCGTTAGACCATCCAGTTTTGACTGAACCTTCGGCCCTGATCCAATACTATTTTAGGCAACCAAGAGATACCCTAAAATTAAAAATTAAAAATTAAAAATTAAAAAGACATATTTTCAGGTGAATCTCTTGCCAGAAAATTACCTCAAATATTTTTTGTGTAAAACCTTCAGATCACAGCGAAACAAGGTCATCAGACTGTTAATATGGGAATTTTCAAGTGCTCTCACTCTCCCCACTTCTTTCATAATATTTATTTACGCATAATACTATTCATGGTGAGTTGAATATTTTGGGTTTTTTTGGAAAAAGAAAGTTACAATAGAATTAATAGAGATCATTAAATTTGTTATGGCCTGAGTTTTGAAAACGTGATTGTGTGGTCGTAGATGGGGAGGAGCACTATAACTTTACAAGTTCTACAATTTGATTCCTAATAGGGCTCTTTTCTTCACAATCTCTCATCTCTCTCTCGGCCCTCTTTCTCTCGCATCTCTTTCATCTCTCTCTCTCTCGTTCTCTCTTCTTCTCGCATCCAACCGAGCACCCCGTCGATCCACCATCGAAGTCACATCGCCGGATACCACCACATCGATCCACCGTCAAAGCGGCATCGCCGGACGCCACCACCATCCTTCGGACACTCGTGTATCACATGATCAAGCACCATAATAACAACACCATGACCGACAACTAGTCGAGAAGATCGGAAGATTTTTGCCGAATTGACACGTAGGCCCAAAGCTCTTCGATTTGAACCAACCTGAACGCTGCAAAAACCACCGTTCACGCTTCAACAGGTGGGTTCCATCCGATCTCACTCCAATCTATTTTATGGTCTTTATAAACGTTAATCGGTCGCGCTCAATTGACAAAAACCTTAAAAATCAGGTTTTTATAGGTTTTGGCATGCTTCACGAGGTCATAAAAGTCAAAGGGATGACCCAATGGTCAAACCCTCTAACCCCGATGAAGGGTACCCAGTACCCTCCAATTTGGCTTGGAAGCGGTTCGGGCGAATATGCCCTTAAGGGCCTCGAAACTGGAGTCAAAGACCCCTCAGCCACAACAGCACACAATACTGCACACATGCAGCCGCACACAAGCTATTTGTATTTGGACTAGGGTAGAGGTCAAGGTTTGACCCTCTCGATGTCATACCCACGGGCCTTTTGGGGGCCAATGTCAGTAGGTGGACCTCCTATAATTGTTACTAATCTACACATCTATTGGAGCATTTTATATTGAAAGTTCTCATTTTACCATTTTTACCTTGAAAATCTGTGAAAATAAGGAGATTTTAGAAAAACAACCGTAGTTTTAAAATACTTTAGGCGATTATACAAACCCGTAACGTTTTAGTAAAAAAAGGTTTTCACTATTTTTGGAAGTTTCAATGGCTGTGAGAAACAAAGGTTTGGTCTCATGTGCAAACTAAGTTTGCACGTGAATTTACTTTTCAGCCCTTCTTCGTTGGCCTTGATTTCCAAAATGACGATCTATACAACTAATCTTGATTCTTGAGAAAAATGGCGGCAACGGATGTGCGATCGAGCATCCACTAGTGGTTAGTTTGCTAACGTACGCACTAAGATTTCTAATGTTCAGTGGAAACAGCATTTGAGCCGTTGCATCTGAGCCCTTCACTTTAAAAATCTCGCTGGAACGAGGGTTTATTGGTGTTAAAGGCCGATCACCATTACCGAGCTTGGTAATGGCGACTGTTACATTGGCCGGACCGCCGGAGCATCACCAAGAGCTTTAAGGAAACCGTTGCATCTGAGCCCTTCTCTTTACAAATCTCACTGGAACGAGGGTTTATTGGCGTTAAAAGTCGATCGCCATTACCGAGCTTGGTAATGGTGACTGCTACATTGGCTGGAACACCGCTGAGAGCTTTAAGGAAACAGTTGCATCTGAGCCCTTCTCTTTCACAAAGCTCGTTGGAACAAGGGTTTATTGGCATTAAAATCCAATCGCCATTACCGAGCTTGGTAATGGCGACTGCAGCATTGGCCGGAGCAACGCCAAGAGCTTTAAGGAAATCGGTCGAATCAGCCAGAGAAACTCCAGCGACATCGGGGATGAAATCAATAAGCATCTCACCGAAACTAACCGCTAGTGGATGCTCGATCGCACATCCATTGCCGCCATTTTTCTCAAGATCAGTTACAGAGATCGTCATTTTGAAAATCAAGGCCAACGAAGAATGGCTAAAACGTAAATTCACGTGCAAACTTAGTTTGCACGTGAGACCAAACCTTTGTATCTCACAGCCATTGAAACTTCCAAAAACAGTGAAAACCCTTTTTGCTAAAACGTTTGGGTTTAGTATAATCTTTGCGCCCCCCCCCCCCCAACCCAATATCTTTAGGTTATGGGATGTTTCGGAACTCAAGTCAGTTGGATGACCCCCCGTAACTTTTATTAACTTTATATAGAATATATTATCTTGATCATTATACTTTTATTTTCACGAAATTCAATACTCCCAAAATCTATACGTTTCTATCAACACTTAGAATTATTTCCTGTTTCTGCACTTTTGAAAAATTATATAAACATTAGCCAAAGGGTCCAGCTTGACCCATTGGATTAAACAAACGATGGATATCTGGGCCAAGGTCCATAGACCGAATGAAAGACCATCTAACCATCAACATAATCAATGATCAGATTTTGATTAAAACGAACTCATCTCAGTTTGTATGCCTCCCAAAGTGGTGCACATACCCATAGAAATTTTTGTTCCTTCCCCTGTGGCACATTGGCATGGGGCTAATAAAACCTCTTGGGATCCGGGTCTCAAGGCAGAATTGAACTAGGGTCTGCGAAGAAAAACCCCCTTTAGAATTTGATCTACTACACATCTAACATACGGTTTAGTCCTAAACTACTTTGTAGTTATTTCTACGGGCAGCGTAATTTCACAAGAAATCATGAAGGGTTCACGACCTTATACAAATTTGTGCCAATGGGTCACTTTGACCCCCAACTTGGCCTTAAAGAATGTGAAATAAAAAGAGAGACCATACAGAGACCCTCTATAATATTTTGGTCTCTACATGGCTGCCACACCTGATGTCCTGATTTGTACTTGACAAACTCGAAAAATGTACCCCGGAATGCGAGCGTGTAGTTATAAGGAAAACTCGTGGCTATCTTTTCATGCATATTTTTCCACAACTAGAAAAATATCAGTAGGAGAAAATGTTATACTTTACAATGATTTAGATCCCCAAGAAAAATCAGATCGAAATCTTTTACGAATTTCGAGATACCGAAAAGGCTAGGATTATAGCCTAAAACCTTGTGGATATTTTTCCTTAGTGAAAAACCTTATAACCGTCGTATTATAGATATTTTTCCATAACTGAAAAATTTTCAATAGGAGAAAAGATTTCATTTTTCAATGATCTACGTTCACCAAAAAATTTGATTCAAACCAGTTTATGGTTCTCAAAATCCGTACACATCCATCTTTTTAAGCCTTATGTGCTCTTGTTAGGTCTTAGAATCCTTTTCAAATGAAATGAAGTAAAACTTGGAGACCCAAACAATTTAAGGTATGGGTCATTATAATTAACTTAAACCCAAAACTAGCGAACGTATTTAGGTCCGCCACGTGGGACCATACCGACCCATAGGCTAGTCAAAGGCCCTTATACCCTATGTAAACTTTCAAAAACCGTGAGTTGAACCTAGAGAGTAGGCCCAACCCACCTTTGAGAATTTTTAGCCTATGATAGATAAGCCCTCTACTTAACTTGTGGAGATGTGCATACCCAAGATCGTACGATGAGATGATCGTGATCGTGAATTGACGAGTGCTCAATTAATGGTGTAAGTGGACCAACCAAAAGTCTAAAACCAAGGAAAGCCCCTAATATTTTCTCTTGATAATCGCATTTATAAGATTAGGATAATCAAAACTTGATATAAATTACATAGATATCCGTGAATTTAGATCTAACGGTCTAAACAAAATCAAGCCATACATACTCTGAATTTCATTGGAATTATTACAGTTAGCCCAAATTTATCAGTTTGAGATGATCTATTAGATGAGACTAAATTGTCCTCGCTTGAAAAGCATGTCTTAATATTGATCATAGATTCGAAATATCTAATCATTAAATGCAAAACTTTCAATATTCCATTGTGTCCACTTCATCTCATAAGTGATACAACTCACAAATAGAATAATACTTCAATTTCAAATTATGCGATTTTATTTTCATGATACTTATAATACATATAATAATTAATTATGTTTCCTTACATGTTCATCATACGACATACATCAAGTAGAAAATACGATAGGTCATATGCATGATAAGTTAAAGAATAAGATATGACACACGAAATATGTCTTCGCCTTGCTAAGGTTCTTTTCACGGTCACGTGGAACTTGGAATGTATGTGTTCATGTAAAGACGCAACACATCTATGAAAATATGGGTTGTCACAAGAACTACGTCCAGGTCAGTACGAAACTCATCCCTTGGGAGGCGTGATTTGTAAAGCCTATCTCACTATGGCTCGTTTTAATTTAAAAATCTAATAAGTTATATGAACGTTACATACGATAAGAAAGTGGAGACTTAAGCTCACATCAATAATGAAATCGGGGCGGGGACCTAAGCCCAGAGCCGAACAATGTTATGATAAGACATGTAATGAAGGTCAGCTAAACACGAATTAATTTCTACATTGTCATACCTTACGAGCCACTGTAAGGGTACAATATCTGCAGCTAAAACGGGTCTCAAGGACAATATGTTTAGCTTTTTCTCAAACTAAGGGGAGACTGAAAGTTTCGACTTAAGGGAACTTGTTGTACTGATGTGCACAGCCTCATCAGGCTAGATGGTGGTTTATGATATACTATGTTACGGAGGTTACGTGGTTATCTACACGTGGATCTCGCGTGATAGGCTCGAACAGCGGCCATGATACAGGTCATTTATATAAAATAAGTATGATGTGAAGTATGTTATATAGGCGTACGGAGCTACAATAAGATTTAAGATATGTCATGTAAGTTAAATTGACACGACAAGTAAGAAAAGTGACAAGCATTAGAAGCATCATATGCACTAAAAATTATTACGTTCTTTCAGTTTTATAATTATGAAATATTTATGAGAAGTTTTATTATATTATTTATATAGAATTGTAAATTATTCACTTCCACTTACGAGGTTGCACCAACGATCACCTGGGTAGATTGTGATGGATCGGTTGTACAACCCACTGAGTTTACGTGACTGAGTAAACTCATCCTACGAGAAACTAACAGCTGCAGGTCAAGATACGGACTACACTGCCCCGATGGACTTGATGCACCAATAGAAGATACGGTTTGTGAGGGTTATGACGTGAATGATCAGCTAGACGATGTCAGATATGTATTAATTATTTAGAAAGGTCTTCTAGTTGTTGACCGTGTCTTTATTTCTGGTCATTTAATATAATGGACTCAAGATTCAATGTAAGAAAATTTTAATGTGAGAAAAAAATTTGATTAACAATTTGTTAAAGCCCAGTTTATGTAAGATCTAATAAGATTTGTATGTCCCCTTATTGCCTTAACAAGCATGTGGGGTCATGGCACGGGATTTTAAGCCCTCGAGATCTGGTAGAATTCTAGGTCATGACAAAAATTTTCTTTCATTTCTTGTAGTAGATGCAATTTTCTTAAATGTTTATGCATTTTTAACATTTTTTTAAAGAAATTTCTGCATTTTTTATTTTTCAATTAGGTAAAATTTTAGTTTGCAACTGCATTTTTTCACCTGTTGGACTGCAGTTCCATTGGGTTGGACTGGATCAAAACCCTCAAAATGTCAACAGTCTGGTTTTAAAAAAAAATTATCGATAAAAAATAGTGAAAATCTATCAGAGCCAGGTTTCGATGTTTTAAAACAATTTTTTTATCGGTAAAAAAATAGTGAAGAATCTATCAGAGAAAGGTTTCGATCCTGGGACCTGTGGTTTATGGGCCCACCACGCTTCCGCTGCGCTTTTGTACGACCACCTCTCATATGGCCCAAAAATTTAGCTGTAAGTTCAAAAATCTCCCTCCGTCCCTCTCTCTGACTAGGTTACAGCTATTCTCATGGTAATTGGGAAGCTAATCACACCCTAGTTGTAGAATTCAAAACATTGATCATGATTATAATGTCGAGTCCTACTTGAAAGGATTCTTGTTAAAGAAGAAAATAGAACAAGAAGTAATAAAGACAACAAGCAGTTGGACTAGTCATCTAAAGAGCTGGAATTAGGTACCCCAACCCGAGTGCCAACAGTGGCACTCAAGTCAATCTTCTTTTATCCAAATGGTCAAGCTTCGGAAAATGCACTGCTATTTATTGGCATGAAAATCAGTGAAAGTTCATTTTTGACCTTTCACTGATTCCGGCTCTCAAAATTATCAACCACTCAAAATTATCAACCATTTTCCAAAGCTGTTGGTTTGAGATTGACCCAAGTACTACTGATGGCACTCAGTTTCGGTACTTTATACTAAGTCATCATCAAAAAGTGATATCAGTTCAAGCACAACAGAAACACTCAATCAAGCTGGTATAGAAGATTTGATGGCCAGCAATAGCGAAATAGCAGCATCGCTAAGGCTAAGTACTTAAGAGGAAGATGTTAAAGATTCATACATATATATATATATATATATATATAACACATACACATACCCGCTCTGAGATATAACCAAACACTCAATCAAGCTGGTATAGAAGATTTGATGGCCAGCAATAGCGAAATAGCAGCATCGCTAAGGCTAAGTACTTAAGAGGAAGATGTTAAAGATTCATACATATATATATATATATATATATATATATATATATAACACATACACATACCCGCTCTGAGATATAACCAAGCAGCCTCTGCAGCTTTACTCTCTGCCTGCCTCTTAGTTCTCGCTGCTTTTCCTGAGAAAATTTCTTTTTCTACTTCAACAATAGAAAAGAAAGCCCGCATATGTGGAGCACCAGATTCTCTCGTTTTATATATCGGCAAGGAAAACCCTTCTTTCTGAACCAAATCCTGCAACAAGTTCTTGAAGCAGCTATACTCATCCTGCAGAAAGGATGCACACACTTCAATAATTTTGTTCATAAAAAATCATACCTGGGTAGCTGATAAATAAAATGCCAATACATTGCTCGGAATGCTCTTATTCTGGGATTCATTAGGAGACAAAGATGTCAAAGCAGCTTTGGCAGCAGCCTGCTCTGCTTCTTTTAATGTGGTGAAAAAAGACGGGCTTTCAAAAGTTCTTCCACCAACTGTCACTGCAGCCTTGAAGCGGCGGGCATGAGATGGACCCTCACAAATATGAGCGTACACGGGTAGATCTAGTTTTCTTTCTTGAGCGAAATTTTGAAGGCGGTTCTTGTCCAAAAACATCATTTCTAGAAAACAAAAATAGAAGCAAGGAGGTTATGCCAAATAGCATGATGGGTTATCGAATGCGAAATGATATGAAGCAGGCTAGAACAAAACCCTAGCTATTAGAAGAGACAGGAAAAAGGAGAAAAGTGAAAATAATAAAGTAGAAAAGCCGGTAATTTTGTTACTCAAAAGCATCAAGGATTCACAAGTTTTAGAAGCAAATGCAGCACAAAGAGTAAAAGATTTGTCATGAATTACGTACTTAAACAGAGAGTAACAATTGGCATACCAGGAATCATCTACTTCAAAAAAAAGATAAAACTTCAACTATGACTGCCATGCAGTGTTAAATCGATTAGAGATTTGATGTGCCACTGGGTTATCCTTGATAAAGATTGGGGGCAAGGGTGTGCGGGTCTCTGTATGTAATGGTGATTTTGTCTAGTTCTTGAGTCTGAGGAGGCAGTGTAGCGGATTAGCTAGTCTTTTCCTTTTGTCTCGTTGGGGCTGTTTTTCTCTTTTGTTTCTTTTGTCTGTTAATGCTTTGTAAGCTTTTCCAGCTTCTCGCTGGCCTTCAATGATAGTATCTTTTTACCGATAAAAAAAAAAAAAAAAAGACTTCATTGTTAAGGAAATTCTCACCAAAGAAGAAAAAGAGCAGTGTTTATAAAAAAATCTATTGACATATACCTTTTGGTTTATAGCTTGAATCCGCAAATCTGCGAGAGATATGATATGAGGGATTGCTAAAGGAGATGTGAGATGATTTGGGTGGAATTGAACAAGAGTGCAGCGGGATGGTGATGGAACTGCTGATGGTATTTGCAAGCTAGCTTTAATTGGGCCTAGATTAGTGCTTTAGGTTCACTCTTTCAAACATTCGGCTCAAGTCAGGTACGTTTTTTCCAGGATTTTTATTTCTTTTCCCGTTCGCTTTGTTTTCTGCCCGATCCCTAGGATATCCGATTTTTCTTGCTTTTCTGCCCTACTTTCTGTTTATAGATGGTGCTGGGCCTTTTGGGACGTCCCTGGATCTCAATGGTAGGCCTTCCAATGTTGGTTCTGAGATTCCGGTTCCTGATGGATAAATTGTGGATCTCCTTATTTAGGATGCCATCAGGGGTGAGCAGGATATTGCAGTTTGCGGAATCTGAAGGAAGGACAACAGGTGTTTTGCCAAATGCCTGAGATCGGAGATCGATAAGGAAGTGAAATACTGGGATAACACTATCGTCAGCTATGTTAGGGGCAGAGTATCCTATTTCAAGAGAGTGAAATTCATGGTGGCCAGGCTCTGGCAATGCCAAGGTGCCATGGAGTGTTTTCAAGTTCCTCGGGGGTTCTTTCTCTTGGTTTTCATGTGGGGAGGAGAGTGACGTAAATTGGATTCTGGTCCCTGGAGCCATTGGCGGGTGCGGGTGCACTTTCTTCCTGTGGGAGTGGTCCTCCAACTTGAGATTTGAGCGGAGCCTGTTATTTAGTATTCCTGTTTGGCTGCAGCTCTCAAACCTTCCTCTGTTGCTGGTCTGTGGAGTCTCCAAGAAGAATTAGCAGCAGCAACAGTAAATCTCTCGCGGGGGATGGTGGGGAAACAACAAAAAAAACACCACCTTGCTGCAAATTTAGTGTCTGAAGGTGAACGTAGAATAGATTCCATTACACAAATAATACATAATCCCAGAAGTATGATGAACCCATCGTCAATGGGGTTCATCATACTTCTGGGATTATGTATTATTTGTGTAATGGAATCTGCTCCATTTTCACCTACATACAATTAGACAGAGCCTTGGAGAACTGGTACCTGAAATTCACTGATGCTGCTGCAAGGTTCTTGAAGTCTGGTGCCTCAGATCATGCATCCATATTTATTAATCTATTCCAGAAGGAAAGTGGGAGACCGAAACCTTCAGTTACATCTCAATTTGGGGTGAGCATGGAGAATTCCTGCAATTTGTCTCTAACAATTGGGAGATTCCTTTAAGTGGGAACCCAATGGCTATCTTCTGTCTCAAGCTAAAAAGGTTGAGAAATTGGAATAGACACATTTTGGCCACATCACGGATAGCTGTGATAAAGCAGAAATTGAACTTGAAGCGATTGAGAAGAAGACTCAATGGGATCCGCTAAACATGGAGTTGGGAGAAAAGGAAGGGAGGCTCTGAAAGAGGATCATATTGCTATGGAGGCTGAAATCAAGGCTTCTTCTACGGCTGCAGCAAGGGGACACTAATTCCAAATATAGGCATGCCACCATGAAAATGAGAAGATAGAGGAATGTAATATGAGAACTAAAAATTGAACAAGGGAACAGTCAAGGGACTAAACTGACTGCGGAGAAAGTGATAAGGTTTTTTTCGGATCTGTTTAGGCTATTACTATTGACGAGGATTTTCAAATCAGAAACTGTATCTTTTTTACTGATGCTGGCTCGCTAGAGTTGGAAACAAGTTTTTGTATATATAGTACTGTGTAGTGAGAGATGCATAAGTGTGTGAGATGTGTGTTGGTGCTTAGACTTTAGTAGAAGTTAGTGTTGTAGCTTTAGTCTGACATCATTTGGAGCTATTTTTTCACTTGTAACTGCTCTATCAAGGGAGGATGCCATATATAAGGAATAGTAGATGTAGCCTTCAAGGTCCTCCCTCCCTCTCCACTTTAAAGCTCAACCTTCAAAAATAGAAGGCTCTCTTCATTTGTTTCTACCCTTTGATTGATACTTTTCAAGAGCCACCAATATTTCAAGTCACTTTGTGTGTTAAATGGATTAATAAAGTAGTTTGGTTTTTCCAATTCACATTTTTATTATAGCTGCAAGAACAGTTTTGTTTTTATGTGAGTGTTTCATAAAAAAATTTATCACAATTATTGGATTTTGTTCACAGATGTAAGGGGCTTTCTAGTAAATATTCGGCATCGTTGCCATCTCGCAGTTCTTTGCGTATTCATTGGTTCTATTATATTAATGGCTCTGTTCTAATAGTGGATCTATTATCACATTGGTTTTGCCAAACTCTGATGGTTAGACTTTGGAATTCATCTATCTAGAGTTCTGTGTAGTTGTTACTGTCTCATCCTCTATTGTAGTCAACCAAAATGGTCATATAACTCAAAGCTAACAAGCAACTTGCTAAAGTAGTTACATTGTAAAACACACTCAAATTTTGAGGAAACGTGAATTATGTTTGAGACAGCTTGTCTAAATTGATAGTTTTGTGTAGTAGGTTTGTGCAATTGCAACCTTAATCAGCAACTGTCTACTCTATTACATATGATTTAGACTGAAAGGAACCCTATCAAATGAAGGGTACCTTTAAATACGCCCACAGCATCTTGAAAGGTGCCTACACCAAAAATCATTGATTGGTTTAAATCAAACGATGGAGAGCGTTCTTTACTCCAATCTTTCACACAAGAGATCTTGAGGCCATGAACGTACCATTAGACGGTCATTTTTCAATTCCAGATGGCACAGATTCCAAAAAGCGGCCCTAAGTCACTTAAGGCCATTTTTTTAGATCTGTGCCATGTGGAATCGAAAACTGACTGTCTAATGGCACGTTCATGGCCTCAAGCTCCCTTGAATGGAAGATTGGAGTGACACATGATCTCCATCATCTGATTTAAAGCAATTAATGCTTTTTGGCGTGGGAGCTTTTCAAGATTCTATCGGCGTATTTAAAGTTACCCATATTAGAATTAGACTTTTATTTCGACAAAATGTCTTGAACCAAAAATCTGGCAGGGTACTAATTTTATCTAGGGTACAGCTATTCTCACCCACTTTTATTTCAGACGGCCAGATGTTGATTCCACATAGCACACATCCCCATGGGCAAAGAAGTTGACCCTCACTTTTAAGGATGTATGCCATGTGGAATCAACATCTGGCTGTCTGATAAGCACGTCATGATCTTACGATCTATCATGGCGAAGATTGGACCAAAAAACAATCTCCATCGGCTGATTCAAATCAGTCAATGATTTCCATATGTGACAAAGTATGCGGTCCTTACTCTGAAAACAGGTGAGAAAAGCCGTACTCTTTTATCTATTTGCTTGCCATGTGGGGGAAATTATTTTTGTAGTGGATTGATTCCATAGAAGTGGACAATAGAGCAAAATATGTTGGCTATTCATGTGGACAAAATTCATTTTGTAATGGATTTCATAGGAACAGAAGATCATGTAAAGAAGGATTTGTTGGTTACACATATTGGGATGTTCATCAATATTTAATATGTTTCCACATAAACCATCTTTAACAAGCTTCATATCTTTTTATATCTTCATAACATTAATATTATATGGATAAGCATCTACATAGACTGCATTTAAGTTTTGTTTATTTAAGCCAAAATTTTATAACTGAAAAATGTTTTGTCAAGATTAGGTTGTTTGGTTATTCAACTTTTAGAGCATGAATAGAAGGCTAAATATTTAAATAACATGGACAATTGTAGTCTGATTCTTAACAATATAATGATATTAATTTTCTATATATAATAATATAATGGTTTTACTTTCTACATTGATTGGCTGATAAAAGTAGTTTAAGGGGCAACGTAGCTTTGAAATAGGGCCTGTAACAGGTCAGACAGCCCGTAACCCATCACGCCCGAACTGGTTTAAACTGGGTCGTCAGGTCCAGTTGGCCGTTAAGCATTTGACCCAACAATCGGGTCAGGTCAGGAAAACTTGAAGGATCGATCAGGTCGGATCGGACAGATTTTGGCTTCACCTGACTGATCCAATTATTCTTCTTTTTCTTTTTTTATGAGTAAGACTTGACATGATGATGTTTAGGGCCCTCAATGGGCCAGGTAAGGGTTAAGCCCAGTTCCTAGCCCGGGTTTAGAAATACTCAGCCCAAGCCCAGCCCCACGGGTTCCGAGCCTAGATGCGGGTATTTTAGCTAAAAAACTTGTAATATTAACTTTCTTTGTATAAATCAAAGGCACCTTAACAATTTTCAACAGTTTAATCGCAAGGCATTTTAATAAAATGCCCTTTAATTAATACCCATTACAAATGTATAATTACAATATATAATTATATATATATATATATAAAAGGTTGGGTGTTAGAGTATCTAATCCAAGCCCAACCCGGTTTAACCCGGCAGGATCATGCTTAGACCGGGTTGAGTCCAGAATAGGCTTACACATCCAAAATGCCTGCTATTTCCGAACCGGATCCTGGTGGAAATTGGGGCCAGCTTGATCCATTGAGAGTCCTAAACTAATGTTGAGAGTGGGATTTGAACGAAATAAGATTTAGGGTTTTTTTTTTTTTTTAAACACACACATCTTAAAAACCAGAAATCACAAGAAATATCTCATAAAAATCAAATGAGAATATAAACAAACGACACTAAATCCCAAAAATTATAGACTAGAAATGAAATCAACACAAAATAAGAGGAGATAAAAACAATACATGTGAAAAATGCAATCAACAGATATATTTGTTCAAAGATGTGAAAATTTGGGTTCTCTATACCCCATGAAGTTAGCTGGATGGGTGCTGTCCCTCCTCTTTTGGATGCTGTAAACTCTGATTTAACTCAATAAAATTTCTTGCTATCTTGTTATCAAATAATAAAAAATAAAAAAATTGTTCAAAGGACACCTAAAAAACTAATGAAAATAGCAACCACACACACTATATAATGCAAGGAAAATTAATTTTGGAACAAAAATATGGTGGAACAAGAAAAAAGAAAGATCACCCATAATAATAATAATATATATATATATATATATATATATATATATATATATATATATATATATATATATTAGAAATAAAAACCAATCATTATCAAACCTTCCACTTCCTTCCCATCTCCTCCAACATCTGATTCATATTCATTAATCTGAGGATCCTTCTCCTTCAACTCTTCTAAAGTTTCAGATTCCGGCGTCTCATCAGAAATTCCAGCATTATTCAATTCATCACCTGAAACAACAGAAAATTGGCTGTTAGGACATTAACAAAAACATGGGTTTTTAGTGTTTAAACGAAACACCCTATACAACCCAAAAAATAATAATAAATAAATAAATATAAATATAAATATAAATTGGGTGTGTTAGGACATTAACAAAACCATGGGTGTTCAGTAATGACCCGAAATAGACGAAGACACGGCATCAACATTGGATGTGAAATGATCAAAAGCAAGCTTCGCAGCTTCGCTCTGCGCTTCCCTCGACGTTCTTGCGAAATTCTGGGTGACGAAGGAGACGCCATTGATGATAACCAAAGCTCTGAAGCGAGGCTGGTGATCGAGCCCCTCTTTGATAACCTTGTATTGCGGGAAGCTCCACAACCTATGCTGGCACAGCTCTTGAAGCTTAGTTTTAGACGGTTTCTCCATTACACTCCAACTTTCAAATTTGCTATTACACTCCAATCTTTGGTTTGCAGAGAGATAGAAATTTTCAGAGCTTTTGTCAAGCTGAGAAGCGACGGCGACACTTAACCACCACGGCACCAGGTCCTTGCTTTTCTTGCCTTCTCTTTTGAATTCGTACTGGAATAGCCAGCAGTTGGCTCTGGCTTTTTTCCTTCTGCCTCTGATTTGTTTTTTTTTGTTTTTTTTTTGTTAATGTCTTAAAAGCCAGAACAATGCGGGCGAATCGCCGGTTTGTCGGACTGGTACAAATAAGGGAGCTAAGACTGGCACACAAAATTTCTAACCATGGCACATGATGGTTCAAAAGAGCGACTTTGATGTTTGGATCTGTGCCATGGTGGCTACAAATTATCAAAAAAAAAAAAAAAAAGATCATGCTGGCCACACCCGATATGGATATGCACTACGATTCTATATGAGGTGAAACATCTGGTCAAATATTCGATTATATGGGGTCATACTGGTTGACTCCTAAAAATATGGAAAATACCTTTTTTATATAAAAAAAAATGGTTTTTATTTTTATATAATATAAAAACAAAACGTGCTTGAATATCAACTAATTTGGCCTATATGTTTCCGATATATCAGATACGTATTAGCCTAGGACCCAATCGAGATGCTGATATGAATCGGATTTTAAATTAGCCTAGGACCCAATCGAGATGCTGATATAAATCGGATTTTAAATCCCTGACCATGTTAAGATCGTTACTGGAAAAAAATAAAAAAGCACTAAACATGATATCGAGCTTGTGAGTTGCTATTAACATGGAACTAAATGATAACCTTTGACCATATTGAACCAACAGATAGAGATCGTGTTTCATGTCAATTGTTGGCCTCAAAGATCTTTACACCATGATCTTTAAATCAAACGGCTTAGAAGTTGTTACACATCAAATTACTAAAAGCGCCTATATTCCAAACCTAATGAAACTCATTCACTACTTGGAATCAAACAATGGAGATCATTTTTTCTAATGAAACTCACTCACTACTTGGTGCACATAAACTTTTGTGAATTTTCTATTATGTTTTGATCAAGTATTATTTCTTCGGCACACCCCAGTGTTTGCTATATGCAAATCATGTAATTTTGTTTTTTCTGTATACGGAAAGAAAGTAGTGTGGCATACGGAGCAGTCCTCTTTTGTTTTTCATCGTCCCCAAATTCGCCAAATTTTTAAAAAAAAGTCTGAAAAATTTCACAAATTTCATTTTGTGAATTATTAGAAATTTTTTTAAAATTCGTGTGTTTCAAAAAATTTGTGTATAATTCTTGAATAACTCAGGATTTTCAAGTAAATTGTGATACTTAATGTTTGATTTACCTTTTAATCTGATTTTTTATATTTTATCTCCCATTTTTAACTGAATATTTTTCCCAACTTTCAAATTTGAAGCTTGCCAAGTTATTGCCAAATCCCAACTTGAGAGGGGCATGTAAATCATGAACCACGGACCGACTCAATTAACGGCATGCATGATGCATCATTCATGTTATGTGCCCCTAAACTAGTGAGACATCCAATTACGCACAACTTTGTTTAAGGGTGATCGATTCTATGATGTTGCACTATTATTGGTGCCATATAATTTAGCGGATCATAGTATAAATTAGATGTGTATCAAAAAAATATCTCCGTCATATAGTGACAGGCTACAATCGCAATAAAATGAATGGTTAAAATCTTAAAAAACAAAAATAAATAAATAAATGGTTAAAACATTTTTAACCATCACATGATAGCCGTTCGTATTCGGCTCTTTTAAGCAAATTAGATTAGCATAATGTGTAGGCGTAAAATGCGTGAGTTGTCAAGTGTGGAATCGCGGGTTTAAGGGAAAACAGGTACTTCGTTTGTAAAAAGTCAGAAGTTGGGCATGTTATCCACCCTTCCGACAGTCCATTTTTGGAACTAGCACTAATATAGCCTTATAGCTTAGCGTTCAATAGTCAGGTTCAACCAAGCTGAATTAGATTCCGAGTCCAACCTCATCTTCAACCATTGGAAGCAAGAAAATCTAAATTGCACGTCATTCTATAAAAAAGATTATCATGAAAGTCAAGATTCTCTCATATCGAATGACTGCAAATGTTGAACTCGAAATCCATTTCAACTTTGTTAGATTTGACCTTTGCCCTTAGTTTAGCACATGGATCAAAATTTTGGCCGAAATCTCAACCGAAACGCATCAGTTTCGGACCCAACCGAAACGAAATCTCCAAAATTTCGCCCGAAATATCGAACCGATAAATTATCGACCGATAATTTGCAGTTATCGGCCGATAATTTGCAGGTTCGATATTTTAGGTTTAAATAATATTATAATGAATAAATAAAATTAGGCCCCGAAATTTCGACCTGGCCCTCAAAATTTCAATCAAATTTTCGGTTTCGGTCATGCCCGAAACCAATATTTTGATCTTTGGTTTAGCATAATGTTTAATGATTTCCAAATAAGGTAGCTTTATTTGGTATTTATTTTATATGTAAGGCTATCAATGGATCGGGTCCAATAGACTCGGGCCAAAAATTTTGCAGCTAACGGAAAATTGACACATGCTCAACAATACTGGAAATATCGGGTTGTGGCCAGACCTAATTTTTTTCTTAACTCGACCTGACCGATGAAAAATCGAGGTCAAGAGGGTCACAACCCGACCTGTGGACAGCCCGAATTATCTGAATGCATGCACTCACTTTTTATCTCACATCATTGAAGTATGATTCATCATCAATCTAAATTGCCCAAGTGGCAATCTATCACTGGAATATGTCTCAGCTCAGTGAAACATGCTTATAAATAGATGTGAACCATCCAATTGATGAACTTAATATCTGCAGTTAAAACTGAAAAATGGTTGATATTGATTGGTTAGTTTAAATCTCCCTAAAATACCAATTTTTATCCTATCCTACTTCAATCTATGGTCTATCACTTTAATGATTAGGATCACCCATATCTTATATAATTGATGGTATAAGATCATTAAAGCACTATTTTAGTGTTTAAATGACGATGAGGGGTCCGACTTTTTTCTTTTTTAATAGTGGCGTACATGCACTCTTAATATAATTATACATTCAAGTTATGGCAATGTGTACAAAACTAAAGTATACTAATTTTATTTGGCAAAAAAAAAAAAAAAAAAATTTAAGTATGCTAATTTTATACGCGCAACACAAAAGTTATAATTTCTAAACCAAGAATAGTGGATGGCAGGCGCTGTGCTTGTCTGCACTCTGCAGAGAGAACTCAGAATTCAGAATATATTAACAGTACAGAAGATGAGGAATCGTTTTGAATTATTACCCCAAAAGGCCAAAATTATACCAAGCTTTCACCTTGGATATCGGCATATTCGTTTCCCCATTTGTTGATACCTGATTCGTATGATATAGACCGATTTTTTGTTCTTTACTTTATATTACACCTGCCTCACTCTAGCGAAATAAATTTCTATTGACTACTTTGAATGGCATATAAAGATTTTTTTTTTATCCCAATCTTATATACAGTAGATCTTGAGATCATGGCCTACCAGCAAATGTCAGATGTTGATTCGAGCGTCAGACGCAAGAATATTTTCCTAAAAGGTGGGCACTCGATAGTAAATCTTAGTTAGTTCTAGCGTAAAAAAAATTTTCAAATTATGGACATACCGATCATATGATTAGTTTTGATTTCATGTGATGCATATCTCAAAAAATGACAGTGAAATCACATGGAATATGTTAATGCTCAAACATAATTTTAAGGTCACTTTTGAAAATGTGTAGCACATGGAAGAAAAAAAATTATCACCAAATGGTACTCCTATGATATCATGTGGATGAAAAATAATCTCCATCGTCTGATTCAAAACGAAAAATACATTCGATGTTACATTTTCACGTAAATAAAACTCTAAAAAGTAAAACTCTAAATAGAATTATATTAGGTGGGTCATGCTATGTACATGTGGAGAGAGAGAGAGAGAGAGAGAGAGAGAGAGAGTGTGTGTGTGTGTTAATAAAAATGAGATGACGGAGTCAAGACAGAAGCATCACATTTGAAATGGGTACTATTATTGGAAACACTAGAATTTTTTTAAAACTATCATTATAAATAAAGGTACCCCTTATGCTTTTATTACTCACCCAAAAAGATTATTTTTTCACTCCACCTCCTCCACTTGACATGCATTTATCGCCTTTGAATCAAATGATAGAGATTGTTTCTCGTCCCCATCTTCCGCACAACGGATGTAGAGATCACGAGCTTACCATCCAACGGGTAGTTTTTTATTACATTTGACACAATCCCAAAAAGTGACCTCAAATCATGTGACACGTTATGCTAAAGCATGATTTTATGGTCAGTTTTTAAGATGGGTTCCATGTGTAATAAAAAAATTGACCGTATGATAGTACGTCTATGATCTATATATCCATTGTGTAGAAAATGAAGAAGAATAATGATCTCTATAATCCAATCCAAAGGCGATCAATGCATGTCAACTTGAGAGGTGGGTGAGAAAGCAAACTCTTGAATTACGCCGAACTAAATTCGTCTCCTGATTTTATAATATTAAAGAAAAGGTATTGGTATTTGCAACTAAGATTCAGTTTCAACAACTGATGGTTCTAATCTTAGCATTGTTGATTGCCTTGAATCAGACGATGGAGATTGTTTTCGTCCCAATCTTTCACATGATAGATCTTGAGATCATGACCCACCTATCAAACGGTTAAAGGCTTGACAGCGGTAGCATGTGGAGTGATAACTTACGTACTTACTTGAATATAAAAAATTAAAGAAAAAAAAAAAGAACAAATGTCAAAGTATAAATATTTTTTGTGGGAAACTAGTTTTTTTTTTTTTTTTTAAGTGACCGTGGGCATATGCCCATGTTGGGCTTTAATTGGGACTGCCACGGTTGATTCCACATGACACACATCTCAAAAAGTAAACATGAATTATATATGATAAAATGCCATGATCACATCCACCTTTTTATATGTGTGCCACACGGAATCACATCTGGCTATATATATATATATATATATATATATATATATATATATGATCGTCATAGTTTGATTCAAACCAATCATTGGTTGAGGTGGTTGTCACATAAAAGTGGTGTTATAGATAAACCAGTATGGCTGCGTTTGGGAACCATCATTTTATGGGTTAGAATTGGATTTGTACATGTGGATTTCGGATATCATGTTTCGGAACATTATTATAAATACTGAATTTGAATTCGGAGAAATTCAACTCATTTGCAAATTCTAGAATAGAGTAAAATGAGGGTATTTGAAATCGCGTCTCCTAGGCGTTATTTCAAAAACATCCTGATTATGGCTGTCAACGGGTCAGGTTTTTCTATAGGCCATGTTTTTTTTAAAGATATAATAAGAGCTTGAACTTGGCTCGATAGCTAATCGGGTCGGGCCGGGCTCAACCCGATTTTTAAATGTTGTAGCCCGAATCTGCCCGATTATCTATTCGGGCCGGGTTCGGGCTGGGTTTCTAATATTTTTTATAAGGGCCTCGTTTTACGATGCCAGACCAAGTTCGGGCTTATACTTTGCAGCCCGAATTCGAACCCGTTTCTTATTCGGGCTTAGCCCAGCCCGGCCCGTCTATTAAATGACTTAAAATATTGGGTCTGAGCATGGCCCATTCAAACCGGGCCCTAGCTGAAACTCGGCCCATTGATAGCCCTAATCCTGGTCGATTCAGAGAACTCTCTAATATTGTAACAACCCTAATTTTCGCTAACGTTGAATTGTTGACCTTTGATGAAAATGCGATCATCTGGCAAGTTTAACCTTAGTCAAACTTTTAACTTGTATGACATCACTTTTGACCTTCTTTATATTCTAGGGTGAGCACACCATGAGCAATCTAAACCCTCGGACCTCTAAGTCGGGAGTACATATGAGCTTGCATGTGGCACTCGAACCCAACCCCTAACATGAACTAAACCTTTCTTTCTTCCCTCTCTCCTACTCATTTATAAATAAATCTATAAATAAAATAAAAGTGTGTATATATATATATATCATAGAATATGGTATTAAATAAGTGTACCGTGATGAATGAGTGATGGCACCCAACACATTACCCCAACCCTCCCTCATCTTGCCACAAACGAATTTGGAAAAGAAGACTAACTTAGAAACTATGGGAGCAGCCAACGCCTCATTTCTTTGACAATTTACCCAACTAGCCTCAGCTTGCTTTTCTTTTGTTTCACGCGTAACATATATATATATAGTATATTTATATGTAGTAATAGATGATGGTACTACAAATTTAGATATTGGTGGGCAGCACCCAAGTAATTCAATGCACCCGTCCCTACTCTCCTTCAAACACCTAGAGAAAAGAGCCCCATACGTGGTAGCCCTACTTGCATAACCGCCCAATATCCTAACATACTCTCTCTCTCTCTCTTTTACACATTATTTTGGTGCCCAACATACCACCCTTCTTACACTTTGCCAAGGGATTGTCAGTCCATGAAGGCAACTTTCTCTCACTATCCATATACATGAGTAATTAATTCTATATGGCTATGATGTGAAGCGATTTTAGTTGCCAAAGACATTAGGCAAACGATTCCAAGCCTAAAAATTGGGCGTGATCTCCTTCACATTTAGTAAGTGATAGAGTCCTTTAGGACTCCTACTGTTTTAAAAATTAGATTTACCCATTTGGGTTTTCCCTCTCAACCTCCTCCATAAAATAGCACCGAATGAGAGATACAATAACTCTCTCTCTCTCTCTCTCTCTCTCTCTCTCTCTCTCTCTCTCTCTCTCTCTCTCTCTCTCTCTCTCATGAAGCACAACCATATTGTCGCTCGACCTCCTTCACCAAGCTTCATGCACTGCAAGTCGCATTGGCCCTCATGATACCCATGAACACTAAAGGTGCTACCCGTTCGAGCTATCCTCCATCTCTCCCCTATTGTGATGCAATCACATGGCCATATGCCCAACAATATAGAAATACTAGCAGCTTACCTCCATCTTCACCGTCAAACCACCTCTCATTCCCAACCCATCCTTAATAATCCAACAACTACTACCACCCATACACAACGTCTCAAACTTCTTGGAAACTTAAAAATAACAAGAACACCAATATAATAAAATTGTCTTTCTTGTATCCTTTCCCTCTCTCTCATAAACAACCGACCACTCTACAATATCTCCACCTCCTCTAGCCTCTCCTTCATTAGAAGTAGAAGGAATCAATAATTGTCAGCCAATCATTCGATCCGAAGTTAAATGAAGTAAGAAGAGGGAAAATTTTGTGTGAAAGACGAAGCATTAGAAATAAAGCCCAAGTTTTGGTGTTGATTTCCCAGGTTCAAGCAAAGCCCCAAATCCACTTCCCGGTTACGCGAATAAGGCTACAATGACGAAAATGATTTACGCTGTCAATGCAATGGCAACCCAACAACTTGAGATCATCGGATCGACTTCTTACTGCGCTAAGCACGAGGTAGGAAAATTTCAATACACAATTACATTTTAAACTTTGAATCATAGGCTTTAATGATGTATTAACCAAATCTATGATCATCAAACTTAAATCTTATTGTATCTAAATATTAGAATTATTGAATATCGACTTGCATTGAATTATTAAATTTTCGAACATTAAATCCCTTTGAACTGCAACTGAATATTTAGAATTCTTTTGAATGATAACTTGCATTGAATTATTGAACTTTGAGTCATTAAACCTTTGAGCATTGAACCTTTTGAATTTGAATTTGTATTAGAATGAGATTTATTTTATGAACCATTGTACCTATGTATTAGAACTTTGCATGCGATTTAAAGAGATTCATGTTAAACGAATCATGTGCTTCAGCATTTTTAATTCGTTTCGATGGCCAATTAAATCGCACAAGTTTTCCTCACAACACAGGGGCTTGAGCACTTAGAAAATTGTTCATTGAACAACGATGATTAGGATGAAATTTTCATCGATTATTAGAGACTCTAGTGTAATATATATTGCTCTAGTGATATTTAAATTATATTTTAAGTCATCATGAATTAAAAAGACTACATTTAAAATTTGATAATGAAATGATTTAATGAATACTCACATGAAACCTAAGAAACGATGCTATCGAATCTCATATGAAAATAGAACTCAGAATATGTGCTTTTGAACTCATGATATTTTCTGAATTCTGTTTTTTTCATTTAATTGCGTTTGAATTTGTCATCGAACTATACATTGATCGGATAAGATGTAATTTGGCCTTAAACTTTTTCTACTGAACTTAGACTGTTAGCTCATCCCGACACTACGTGTCACAGGTACAAAAATACTTTCAGATCTCTAATTATAAGAAGATCTCAACTTTGTACCGGAAGACGAAACAAATATTTCACCTGAGGAGTTTTATCCTTAGATTCTTTTGGAGACTTAGACTTGGTATAAATTAAATAAACTTTTTGAGATAATCAAGATTATTTTTGGATGTTCTGTGCCACTGTTTGTGTGACGAACGATCGTCACCAGTGGTTTTACTTTTAAATTTTACACTTTCGTTATAGACATTAATGAAAATTGATTTAGTTATGGATATTTCTGCATTCAATTTATTTATAATAGTTTACTCATTAATCGATACCAAAAATATTTTGTAATTAGATTATGAATTATGATCTAGCGATCTAAAATTTCCTTATATTTCGGGTTGAAAATTTCGAGTCGTTACAATTGGTATCAGAGCTCAAACTTTACTTTCTCGGGGACTTTGTAGCTCATGTAAGTACACTCTAATAATTGAGGTAACAATTATTCTGATAGACCACAAACTTTTGACCTGTTGTGGACTTAAGGATTTTAAGAAATTGTGATTGTCAATAATATAAGATCAGAAGGTTCGATTAAGGACTTAAGGATTGATTTGAGGAAGAACTTATTTAGGCTCGAAACATGTGAGATGAATTAGAAATAATCTTTGAGAATTAAGTAGTAGCTAGAAAATAATTTCTTAGATTAAGGGACAATTGGAAAAGATAAATTTCTGACTGATTTGAAGTGATTTCTGATTGTGAAGAATATTATCATCATCAACTTTAGATTAAATTGAAATATTTTAAGACCAGCGAGGAATAACAAAGATGAGATCTAGTAATGGAGTTTTAGGAGTTATTGATGTTTAGAAGTGATAGTAAATTTTGAATAAATTATTTAAGAGACTATGAGAATTTGATTTTTAAAAGGTTAAGGATTATAAAGAGTGGAATAGCATTCTAATGACATGAGATTTAAGAATTTCCTTGAGAATAAATTTTGAGGACTGATCCAGTTATAAGAAGAAATAATCATTGATGACTGCCTGTTAGGGCTTTTACTAAGTAAGCGATTTTAAAAATCAAGAAATTGTAATACATAAGAAGAAAATTTATAACTAAGAATTTGGACCAAGTATAACACTTGAATTATCGAGTGTTTAAGGATAATTAGGAATGACAAATAATTCAATACTTAAAAGATTGAATCTCAATATCGTTCATTAAAGATTGAGGAATCACTAGTAATAAGGTAATGAAAACCCGCGAAAAACTGACATTAGTTTTAATTCCCACATACCCACTTTATTGAACACTTGATCCAAGATTTATTTCTTAAGTGACATTTGATGTCGAATGAGACCATTGTAACTAAATTTCGACTTGGCAGTTATTTGATGAGGTACTAGTTCAAGTTAATTCGAAAGAAATAGAGGAATTCGTAATAAAGAATGTGATTATTTTATAAATTGAAGGGCGGGAGAATCATATCTTGGTGCAGTAAATGGTTTAAGAAATTACAATTAATTAAATATTGAGTTTGACAATTGACATTCAAAAAAAAAACGGGAAAAAAAATGATATAACTTGACGAGTTCTCACGTCCCAAATTTTCAAGGACGAAAATTTTATAAGGAGTGGAGAATATAATGACCCTGATTTTTATTGATGTTGAATCATTGACTTTTGATGAGAATGCGACTAGTTTAACTAATTTGACCCAAGTCAAACCTTGACCCATGTGACGTTTGGTAACGTGGAAGACTATGCCCACGTTACGTCGGACCCTTTGAGATTTTGGGTCGAGTCGGAAAAGTCGCTTATCGAATTGTCATACCTCCTCTACTGTTGAGTATACATAACATCTTTCGCGTGTCTATGTTAAGAAGGTACGTAATGGATTCAACTCATGTTATGGACTATCAGTCTATCAAACTCCATGAAGATATGACGGTAACTGAGGAGCCAATACAAATTATTGACAGTAAAGAACAAATCTTGCATACTAAACGAATTATGCTCGTACTTGTAAGGTGGGAGAATCATTCATCTGATGAGACTACTTGGTAGTGCGAGACAGAGATTCGTGATGAATATTTGCACCTCTTTGAATAAGGTACGTAATTTTTTAGGACGAAAATTTTATAAGGAGGAGAGAATGTAACAACCCTGATTTTCTCTAACTTTGAATCATTGACCTTGGAAGAAAATGCGACCATTTGGCAAGTTTAACCTTAGTCAAACTTTTGACTCGTATGACATCGCCTTTGACCTTCTTTAATATTCTAAGGTGAGCACACCATGAGCAATCTGAACCCTCGGACCTCTATGTTGAGAGTACATATGAGTTCGCATGAGGCACTCGAATCCAACCCCAAACATGAACCAAACCTTTCTTCCCCCTCTCCTACTCATTTATAAATAAATATATAAATATATAAATAAAATAAAAGTATGAATATATATATATATATATATATATATATATATATATATATATATATTTTATAGAATATGGTATTAAATAAGTGTACCATGATGAATGGGTGATGGCACCCATCACACTAACCCAACCCCCATCTTGCCACAAATGAATTTGGAAAAGAAGACCACCTTAGAAACCATGGAAGCAGCCCACGCCTCATTTCTTTGGCAACTTACCCAACTAGCCTCACCTTGTTTTTCTTTTGTTTCTCGCATAACACACACACACACACACACACACACACACACACATATATATATATACACGTGGTGATAAATGATGGTACTACAAATTTAGATGTTGGTGGGCAGCACCCAAGTAATTCAATGCGTGCCTACTCTCATTCAAACACATAGCTAAAAGAGCCCCATACGTGGTAGCCCTGCCTACATAACCGCCAACATAGTCTCTCTCTCTCTCTCTTTTACACATTATTTTGGTGCCCAACATACTACCCTTCTCACACTTGCCAATGAATTGTCAGTCCATGAAGGCAACTTTCTCTCACTATCCATATACATGAGTAATTAATTATATATGGCTACGATGTGATGTGATTTTAGTTGCCAAAAACATTGGGCAAACGATTCCAAGCCTAAAAATTGGGTGTGATCTCCCTCACATTTAGTAAGTAATAGAGTCCTTTGGGACTCTTACCGTTTTAACAATTAGACTTACCCATTTGGGTTTCCCCTCTCAACCTCCTCCATTAAATAGCACCGTAGGAGACATATAGTAACTCTCTCTCTCTCTCCTTATGAACCGCACAACCATATCGTTGCTCAACCTCCTTCACCAAGCTTCACGCACTGCAAGTCGCATTGGCCCTCCTGATACCCATGAACACTAATGGTGCTACGCGTTCGGGCTCTCCTCCATCCCTCCCCTACTGTGATGCAACCACATGGCCATATGCCCAACAATATAGAAACACCAGCAGCTTACCTCCATCTTCACAGTCAAACCACCTCTTATTCCCAACCCATCCTTAATAATCCAACAACTACTACCACCCATACACAACGTCTCAAACTTCCTGAGTACTTAAAAATAACAAGAACACCAATATAACAAAATTGCCTTTCTTGTGTCCTCTCCCTCTCTCATAAACAACCGACCACTCTCCAATATCTCCACCTCCTCTAGTCTCTCCTTCATTAGAAACAAAGGGAATCAATAATTGTCCGTCAATCATTTGATCCGAAGTTAAATGTAGTAAGAAGAGGAGAAATTTTGTGTGAAAGACGGAGCATTAGAAATAAAGCCCAAGTTTTGGTGTTGATTTCCCAAGTTCAAGAAAAGCCCCAAATCCACATCTCGGTTACGCAAATAAGGCTACAATGACATGACGAAAATGATTTGCGCCGTCAATGCAATGGCAACCCAATAACTTGGGATCGTCGGATCGACTTCTTACTACGCTAGGACCCGAGGTAGGGGAATTTTAATGCACAATTATGTTTTAGACTTTGAATCATAGGCTTTAATGATGTATTGAACCAGATCTATGATCATCAAAATTAAATTTGAACTGTTCAAATCTTATTATATTTAAACATTAGAATTATTGAATATCGACTTGCATTGAATCATTAAATTTTCAAATATTAAACCCCTTTGAATTGCAACTGAATATTTAGAATCCTTTTGAATGATAACTTGCATTGAATTATTGGACTTTAAATCATTGAACCTTTGAACATCGAACCCTTTGAATTTGAATCTGGATTAGAATGAGAATTATTTTATGAATCATTTTACCTATGTATTAGAACTTTACATGTGATTTAAATATATTCATATAGAATGAATTCTATGCTTCGACATTTTTGAACCGTTTCGACGGCACATTGAACCGCACAAATATCCCTCATTACCCAGAGACTTAAGCACTTAGAAAATTATTCATTGAACGACGATAGTTATGAGGGAATTCTCATCGGTTATTGGAGACTCTAATGTTATATTTGCTCTAGTGATATTTAAGTTATATTTTGAATCATCATTAATTAAGAAGACTGCATCTGAAATTTGATAATGAAACGATTTAATAAATACTCACATGAAATCTAAGAAACGATGTTATCGAATCTCATATGAAACTAGAACTTAGAATATGTGCTTTTGAACTCATGATATTTTTTAAATTCTGTCTTTGTCATTTAATTGTATTTGAATTTGTCATCGAACTATGTATTAATCGGATAAGATGTAATTTGGCCTTGAACTTTTTCTACTGAACTTATAAACTGTTAGCTCTCCTCGACACTATGTATCACAGGTACAGAAGTAGTTCCAGATCCCGAATTAGAAGAAGATCCCAACTTTATACCGGAAGACGAAATAGATATTTCACCTGAGGAGTTTTATCCTTAGATTCTTTTGGAGACTTAGACTTGGTATAAATTAGATGAACTTTTTGAGATAATTATAATTATTTTTGGATGTTATGTGCCGTTGTTTATGTGACGAACGGCCATACCGGTGATTTTACTTTTAAATTTTGTATTTTCATTACGGACATTAATGCAAATTGATTTAGTTATGGATATTTCTGCATTCAATTTATTTATGATAGTTTGCTCACTAATCGATATCAAAGAATTTTTGTAATTAGATTATGAATTATAATCTAGCGATCCGGAATTTCCTTATGTTTCGGGTTGGATATTTCGGGTCGTTACAAATATCGCAATCTTTAATGTCGCTTCTCACAATTTTCATCTAGGTCTGCAGTAGCCTTCCTCTTCTCATTCTTCCTTATGCTTGTATGATTATGCTTATATAAGAAAGCAATAAAAACTTTCTTATGTGCAACCTGTAAGTTTACTACCTGTGCTCCATTTCTTAGAGGCTGATGTGGTACCTTTTGTTTTGGGAGAAACTTGCAATGTAACCATGCAATTTTTTTTCTAAAGCAAAAATAAACCTATTGGCCAGTAGTGCTTCCGCACTTAGTCCCGTCGGTCCCTTCGGCTAAAAAGGAGTTATAAACCTAATTAGGACCACAAGGTTTTTCACGGACAAAAACTATTGATTGGTTTGAATCGGACGATGGAGATTGCTTTTTGTCTCAATCTTTCAAAAAATAGATCTTAAGATCATCTCGCACTTATCAAACGGTCAGATGTTGGACATCTCCAAAAGTGACTTAGATCATGGGCAAAAGAGTTGACCTAAACTTTTAGAGACATGTCCCATGTGGAATCAACATTTAACCATCTGATAGGCGCGCCATGATCATAAGATCTATCATGGGTAAGATTGGAAAAAAATTATCTCCATCATCGAATTCAAGTCAATCAATGGATTTCGTGTGTTAAAAAGTGTGTGGTCCTTGCTCCTTACTACAAAAAAATAAATAAAATAAATATAAACATAAACATAAACATCATCGACTTACTTGAATGCCGATCAAGGCTATTTTTGGTTTCATGAGCTGACGTCTTCCCAAAAGAGCACTAGGTCTCGTGGCATTAAATGGCTTTTGATTGATACCTAATTAACATCTCCTTTTAAGAGGCTACCACACCAACTTATGTTACAGCCACCTCACTGAAGCAAAGTAAAAAATAATTGATTGCACTTTTTGGGATGGGTACCATGTGAAATCAACATCTTACCGTATGATAGTAGGTCCACATGATCTTAAGATCTATTGTTTGAAATATTATAATGAAAAATGTTCTCCATCATCTGATTCAAAGCAGTCAACGGACCCCCCCCCCCCCCCCTCTCTCTTCCCCATTAATAGCTAACAAACCTCTTGTGTTCGCTTTCTCTCTATTTTAGGTGGGTTGTCACTAATAATAGCTTAATTACATCGATACAAGCTTCTTCCTATAGGTTCTTAAGAAATGCCCTAAAGAAATTTGTTTATTTTAATCCATTTAGGGGTTTGTTTTGCTTGTTACTCTCTTTTTGCTTTGTCATTTCCTCCTTAGAGCATCTCTTTTTGCTTGTTGCTCTCTTTTCGCATTGTCATTTCCTCCTTAGGGGTTTGTTTTTCTTGTAGAAGTTTCTTCGTGTAGGAGAGCTAAATTTGGATAGCTTAACACTATTTTAGCTATTGGTACAGTATTTTAGCTAATGCTATAGTAAAAATCACTCCAGCAGACACTCTATTTTAGCTACTCATTTCTTTAACATATTATTTTTCATTCTTATTTTATTATTTTACTACCAACGCTCAACTTTTAAAAATTCAAATTTTCTATCGACTATAATTTTCTAACGGTCAAATTTGTTAATGATTAAAATTGATCAACAGTCACATTCTCCAACGACTATATTTTTCTAACGCTCATATCTCTACAACGGTCAAATTTTTAATCGTTCATATTTGATCAACGGTCTTCTTTTCCAATAGCTATATTGTTCTATTAGTCACATTTCTACAATGGTCATATTTTTCAACGGTTAAAATTAGTCCACGGTCATATTTTCCAACGATAAAATTCTATAATTGCTATATTTTTTCAACAGTCATATTCTCTTAATAAAAATCAGATTTGTCGATTATAAATATGGCAATCTATTATAGTGTTCCATACAACAAAATATTATCTCTTTTTCACAAGCTCGTGCACTAATTGTTCACATAATTCATTTTTTACTTTCGCTTAAATGTCTAAGGATTATGTATAACAAATGCTAGTTGGAGCTTCTGGCTCCGAGGATGAGTTGGTATTAACTACCGCAATGGTTAAGGCACATCAACTTTTTTCATGGAGAGAGAGGGAGCAGAGTATGTCATGATTTTATTCCAAGGCGTGTGCTTATCGATCGTGACACTATGCAAGGTCAACAGAGGCTTTTTCGGGATTATTTTGCTGATTTACCAGTATATCCTCTGAAATTATTTCGAAAGCGGTTTCGGATGAACCGCTCTCTTTTTCTTCGTATTCAATCTGTGGTAGAAGTTATGATCCATGTTTTGCCTAAGAAAAAAATTGTGTTGGAACTATCGGCTTAACCTCCCTTCAAAAGATGATAGTTGTACTTAGAATGTTAGCTTATGTAGTAGTGGCTTACTACGTGGACGAGTATATGAGGATTGGATAATATACCACAATTGAGCCTCTGGAATATTTTGTTATAGCGGTGCTTACAATTTTTTTAGACATGTATTTAAAGTCACAAAATAGCAATGACGTCGCTAAATTGCTAGAAGTTGGCCAACAATGTGGCTTTCCAAGGATGCTAGGTAGCATTGATTGCATGCATTGAAAGTGGAATAATTGTCCAGCTAGGTGGAAGGGATAATTTTTTGGTCATTCTTGTGAACCAACGTTTATTTTGGAAGTAGTGGCTTCATATAATTTATGAATATGGCATGCAATTTTTTGGCTTCCCGGTTCACACAATGGCATCAATATTTTAAAACGTTCGTTTGTGTTTCCTGTGCTTACTGAAGGGTGTGCTCCTCCTGCCAATTACTCAATAAATGGTCATAACTACACAGTAGAATACTACCTTGCTGACGGTATATCCATGATGGTCGTCCTTCGTGAAGACAATTTATCGTCTACAAGGAAGGAAGCAAAACATTTTGCTACAGTACAAGAATCAGCAAGAAAGGATGTTAAACGTGCATTCGGGGGCGCTTCAAGCACATTTTGCAATAGTTCGTGGATCTGCACGTGAATGGAACCGTCAAATACTAAAATTGATTATAAAAAAGTACATAATGTTGCATAGCATAATCATCGAAAACGAGCGATATAGTAACGATGCCATTGACTTTGACTATGAACAAGTTGATGACACTCCCAATGTAGAAGTTTCACGTATGCGCACTATTGAATTAATGGAATTCCTTCAAAGACATTTGAGCATTCAAGATAGTGAAACTCACTCTTAGCTGCAATTGGATCTCATCGAGCACCTATGGCAACCACGTGGCCAAAACTAATGAAATAATACGCTGCAATTGTCATATGCCTTTCTTTCATGTACCTACATTTACTTTTTTAGCAAGCATATCATCTCTTCAAAAGATGACGACTATCAAAGGATACTTTATCACCTCATAAACTTCAATCATAGCATAAAATAATTAGCAAAGCATGGATTAAGATATGAAACTCTTCAATTGTCTTATACAAAAAAATTAAACACAACGTAGAAAGTTAATTTGGTGATTGTCTTAAATAAACAAAAAGGCCCTAGGGTAAACTATTATATCTAGTTACAACCAGTTAGACCGTAGGCCAAATCATTCCTCTTTGAGACTTTTCAATGATTATCATTTGTCGGATACAAATGTATTCTTTTTTAAGTTCTGACAATCCACATGTATCCATCAACATAATTTTATCTTCCTCGACACAAATTTTACTTTGTTTAGTTCCAAGTCTTATTCCCTCTCGAGCATCCGTAAGTTTCAGTTTTTTCGTACTTGTAGTCTTCGCTCTTTCATTCATCTGCGTTAGTAATCACATCAAACTTTCTTCATCAAAACCATTTGTGCTCTTTTGTTTAATCAATCGTACTTTTGCAGCCTTTCTCCCCATAGGTCTCTCAAATTCTACAAAGTTGAGTAAACTACGAAGAAGATGTTGGAGCCGATTTCCTACCCGAATTTTTTCTCTCCAGCCACTTTGGACATTCCTTCAAAATGATCCAACAATGTTCGAACTGAAAAGATGCTTTATTCTCCACCTTATACAACTCTTTATTTGACCAATCTATGTAATTAAAAGGTAGAAAGTAAATATACAAATAGCTTTTACAAGTGAAGCAAATTTAGATACACAAAACTTGAAATCCAACCCAATAGCCAATAGAAATTTTACCTTGTCTGCTCGAGTCAACCCACTTTGATGCACCGACTCAATTTGAGCCAAACATCTACAAAACTTATTGACTGCCTTTCGAATTATTTGCCAACGATTACTTGTAATATCTGTTTGTGTGATGTATCAAAAGGCCTTATTAGCGTGGTAGTTAGAATAAATCCTAGACCAATATGCACTTTTTGATTGCTCAGTTTCTTGTATAATACTTGTAAAAGTATTTACCCACGCATCTACCAAGAGTATATCTTCTTTCACGCTAAAATTTTCAATCTGTGTTTTCTTTGTGTTAGGTTGTTGTTCAACTCGAGGGCCAGACAGATCATCGTTTGGTATGGAGATCTCATTGACTCATTGTCAGTGGACCCCTCGTTTAAGAGATTGGTGAAAGACATGTTCTCTTCCATTTATGATTCCATTCAATGAGTGATTTAGTGTAAAAGAAATTGAAATTTAATAGCTAATAAATTTATTGAAGAAACTCAGGTGTTCCTCTCAAAGTGATGAAGAAGGTCTCCAAACAAAAGTTGCATAAACTGAGTCTTGAGAGTGCAAAGGGTCAAAATTTAATCTTGCAATGGAGAAAAATAAAGAAAATTAATGAAAAAAATTCATCCCTTAAACAAAGAAAGCATGATTTGAGTGGTTTAGAATGAATAAAGCAAGTATTTTGCAGGGATAAAACTATATTCCCCAATGGCTTCAAAAATTAAAAAAAATACATCAACACTTCACCAAGATCTTGGCTAACATTGCTCGAACTGTAGCCAATCGACCATAAACTCATTACTTTTCAACAAAAATAAAATAAAATAATTGAATAAATTATCTGAAAATCATACACTTAGGGCATCAAAAAAGGGAGAACTAGTGAAGAACAAATCGAATAGATACATACATGCGATCGGAATCAATTGAATGAAACCCTCTTGAATTATTCCTCTCGATTCCCTCTCTCATTTTTTTTATTTTTTTTTTTTGGCACGAGAATCTTCGAAATCAAACCCGGACGCTTGGTTGCTACTTCCCCGTTCTTGTTCCAGACATAGAGAAAGAGAAGAGAGAGAGAGAGAGAGAGGAAAAAGAGGAGGGAGAGAAAAAGAGGAGAGAGAAATATCTTATAGAGATAAATAATATTTTATACAGTAATAGCTAAATTTAGCTATTACTGTAGCAAAGCTCTATTTTGGTGTGTTGGATAGCACTCCTATTGGAGCGCAATTTTTGGAAATTAGATCGCTATTTTAGCAACTGTGACCTCTTTAGCTCTCCTGGTGAAGATGCTCTTAGAGCATCTCCATCAAGAGCATTAAACCCCTCAAAAACATTAATATAGTGTTTCATGTAAACAAAAATTGCCCAAGCAGACACGCTATGACAAGAGCTAAAATAAATATTTGCTAAGATAGCAGCTAAATTTAATTATTACTGTAGCAGCATTCAAATATTAAAATATTCTTTTTCTGATATAACTCTCTCTCTCTCTCCTCTTTCTCTCTCTCCAAGGAATATAATAAAATAAAGAATAGTATTTTAAAGAGGGGACAATAGCTACGAATGATGCTTAACCACTGTTTAAACAATCTACTACTATCATTAGATTTGATTTTTTATCTCACACCATTGAAGTGTGGTTTTCTAATATGCCACGTGGCACCAGTTTATGATCAATCTAAACGGTTCATATGGCAATCCATCCTTGGAAAAGGTTTTAGCCAAAAAATCATGTCCATAAGTGAATGTGAACCATCCGAATGGCGAGTTTGAATATCAGTCATTAAAACTACACACAACGGTTGGTATTAGAGTGTACAGATCAAAAGGTTAAAATCACTCAAAAATAATAATTTTTGGTCCCACTACCTGTCAACTTATGTCGTATCATTTTAACGGTGTGGATTACTCACACGTTGAGCCTATCAATGGCATATGATTATTTAAGCACAATTTGGATGCTTAAAAGACGGGCAAGATATTTAAGCCCTAAAGAAATGAGTAACTAAAATAAAGTGTATGTTGGAATTTTTTTTACTATAACAGCAACTAAAATAGATGAGGATAGCTAAAAGTGGTGTTTAGCTATCCAAATGAAGCTCTCCTGCTAGAGATGCTCTTACAATGCCTTCGCATGAATGAACCAAATTAAACTTGATTTTCGATTTTATATCTTCATATACCTAAATATCATTCGTGTATTAAAAGTCATACACTGTGTAAAAAGTCAGAGGTTAAGACTTGTATCTCATCCACCCAGTGGTTGACCTATTCATGGGCGACTGCGGACGAGCGCCCGCACTGAAATAAAACCCTTTTTTTAAAAACAACTTTAAAGCCTAAAAAGGCAAAACCCTATCTTCTCTGTCGCCCTCTCTTTTCTCCTCTCTCTTCTTTGTTGCCCTCTCTTTGCCCGATGCCCCAATGCCCTCTCTCTCCGTCGCCCGATCAAGCTAGCTTGCAATCCATTCGCTTGTCGCCGTAGCCCAAATTTTTAGGTGAGAAGCCCTCTCTCTTCTTCTTCTCCCTGTCCATCTCCCTCTCTATTTCTCTCTCTCTCTCTCTAAGCCCACTTCACTACTCCATTCCCCAGCACCCCTCTCCCTTTCTCCTTCTCTCATTCTCTCTCTAGCCACTCCATTCTCCCCCTCTATTTCTCTGATTCTCTCTCTAGCCAGCCCTTTCTCCCTCTCTATTTCTCTCTCTAAGCCTAGCCCACTCCAACACCCTTTTATTTGTTTATCTCTCTAAGCCTAGCCCACTTCAACACGACAGCACCCCTTTATTTTTCTATTTCTCTCTTCCAATCCATTCTTTTCTACAAAACCCTCTCTTTGTTTCTCTCTCTCCCCCCAAAATTCTCTTAAATCTATCGAAACAGGGGTCTGATGAAACTTTTCGCGAAATTTCGAACACCAAAATTTGTGGGCGTGGTCGTGGAGGCTATAGCCTTTGTCCCAATAGTCTTTTTTTTCAGGTTATAATTTTTTTTTTCTACAATAGTCTTAATAGTTAATTATATTGTGTAAATTGTATCGCAATCGGATTCGTCGAATTGTCAAAATCGAAATCATTTGAGTTAAGATTCGTTGGAAGCGGAATCGTCGAATTGCACTAGATCGGAGGTATTTTGTTTTATTTTTAAATTCAATAATTTTATTTCATATTTGATGAAATTAGGGTTATTTTTAGAATGTGTAGATGGCTTTGTATAACTTAGATTTTTTTGTGACAGTTTATAAGTTTGTTACTTTGTATAATTACATAATTATTTACAATGTGAATGTGAATTAGGGTTTTCGTAGCCCTAAAGCCCTAATTCAATAAAATCAAAACCCTTACACAATCGTGTATACCTAAACCCTAAATAAGAAATGCCTAAAGCCCTAATTTTCTAAATTCAGAATGCCTAAAACCCTAATTCCCTAAAGCCCCAATTACTTAAATGTGAATGTGAAACGTTTATTAGTTATTTGACAAATGAAGTTAAATTTAATGAATTTTTTTCTATATATATAATTGAGGATATGTATTTACAAACTTGAATGAATGAGGATACGTATTTAAATTTGGATGTATTAGGATATGCATTTATTAGTTATTTAACGAATGAGGTTATTTGTCGGTCGTTGATCCAGTTATGCACCAATATTTCAAAAGAATGTCTAGAGTACCGCCGCCTTCTGCTGAAGAAAATGAAGATTGTGATCTAATTCAACCTCACCCACAACATAATTATGCGAAGGTTGACTTGACAAATCTTCCGGCCGCAAAGGTTGACTAGGAAAATCTTTCGGCAAAGGTTGACTTCACAAATCTTCCAACAGAGGTTGACTTGGAAAATCTTCCAACAAATCCCGGTCTAGTCCTAGGATTTTTTATTATCATCATAATGACCAAGAGAGGAAAAGAAGAATTTATTTATAAAAAGGTAAAGGTCACTTTCAACAATTCAATCCCACTTGGTTTGACAACTTTCCCAATTTGTTAGAATATAGCATAGAAAAGGATGTCGCATATTGTTTATGTTGGTATCTCTTCAAACCGAACAGAGGAGGGAAAAGTGGTGGTGAATAATTTATTGGTGAAGGTTTTTAAAGTTGGAAGAGGAAAAATCGATTACAAACTCATGGAAGACCTGATAGTGCTCATCATCATACTTATATGATGTGTCAAAATCTTTTTGAAGCAACACATTGAGATAGTTTTTTAGAAGCACTGAACAAGAAAAATTGGATCTAAAATTTATTTGTATGCATCAATTAATTGCGTAAGATATCTCCTTGGTCAAGGATTAGCTTTCTGTGGTCACGATAAATCTGAAGAATCAATTAATCAAGGAAACTTTCTTGAATTGTTGAAATTTATTTCCAATCATAATGAAAAGGTTAAGAGCGTTGTGCTAAAAAATACTCCTGAAAATTTGAAGTTGACTTATCCCAAAATTCAAAGAGAGATTGTTCATGCATGTGCGGTTGAAACTATAAAAGCGATCATCAAGGATCTTAGAGATTATTTTTTTTTTTTGTTAGTTGATGAATCCCGTGATGTTTTAATCAAAGAGCAGATAGTTGTTGTTATACAGTATGTAGATAAGTGGGATTATGTAGTTGAGCATGTCATTAGATTTGTACATGTTAGTAAAACAACGACGTTATCAGTTAAGGAAAGGATTGAAAGATTATTTTCGAAGTTTAATTTGAGTATTACAAAATTGCGCGATTAAGGTTATGATGGGGCAAGTAACATACAAGGAGACTTAAATAGACTTAAAGCACTTTTTTTTAAAGAGAATGGGTATGCATTTTATATCCATTATTTTGCACATCAACTTCAGTTGACAATTGTCAATATTGCACAATATCACAAATCAATTACAACCTTCTTTGAAGTGGTCGCTCTTATAGTCAATATGCTTGGGGGTTCATGCAAGCGTAAAGATCTTCGAGGAAAATAAGCTAAGATTGTGAAAGAAGTAATTAAGAGTGCAAAAAGCTTACTGGAAAAGGAAAAAATCGAGAAATTAGGCTTAAAAGGGCTAGTGAAATACGTTGGGGCACGCATTTAGATACATTGGTAAACTTGATTCTCATATTCCATGTCGTGATTTAAGTGCTTGAGTTTATCAGTGTAAAAGGTGAACTTCTGCAGCATCAACCTAAAGCAAGCTCTCTAATAGATACCATGTATACTTTTGATTTTGCATTCATTCGCTCTACATGTAATGAAGGAGATTTTGTTAATCACTCGAGATTTATCAAATACATTGCAACGAAAAGAACAGGACATTGTAAATGTCATACGTTTGGTAGAATTATCGAAGCAAAGATTATAAGTAATGAGGGATAATGAATGAAATTCTATCATCACCAAAGTTATTTTATTCTCTAATACGCATGATATTGTTGTTATGAATAATAAGTTCGTAGTACATGGATGACCACGTCATAGAGCTGAAGAAATAACAAATCTATATTACTATTGTGTTGAGTTCTTCTATACAATTATTAACATGCACTACAAGAGTTTAATACTCGTTTCACTGAAGTAAATACATAATTGCTTCTTTGTATGACTTGCTTGAATCCAAATGATTTGTTTTTAGCTTTTGATAAGAGAAAAATGTTGCGCCTCACACAATTTTATCCACTAGAACTTTTAGACGTAGATCGTGTGGTTCTTGAAGGTCAGTTTAAAACTTACATTTTGAATATGCAATCGAACAAAGAGTTTTCAGATTTGGACGGGATTAGTGACCCTGGGAAAAAGCTGGTGAAGACTAAAAAATATATTGTGCATTATTTGGTTTATTTGCTAATAAAGCTGGCATTACTTCTTCCGGTCGCCACTGCTACTGTTGAAAGAGCATTTTCTGCGATGCATGTTCTCAAGACTATGCTTCGTAATAAAATGGGAGATGAATGGATGAGTGATTATTTGATTATATATATTGAGAAAGATATATTTAATAGCGTCGAGAATGATACGATTGCTAAATACTTTCAAAATATAATAAATCGTCAAAGAGAATTGCCTTAACAGAAATCTTTATTACCGTTGTCAATGATTTTTGGAGATTGATTTTTTGTAGATGAATGATATATAATTATTAATATCTTGCTAATAAAAAGTTTTTTTTTTTATGTAATTTTAGCAAAAATTATATTTTATAAATAAATAATTATAAAGTATTTTATTTGTATATAATTTATAAAATAATTTAATATAATTCAACTTACGCCCTGGCCAGATGATAATTCTGATTTCGCCACTGCGTCTACCCCTCTTAACACTCTATATGTACGAGACCAATACTGAGTAACGACATTTTTTTAATATACCTAAATATCATTATCCACAGTACTAGTAGGAGTTTCTATATCATTTTGAAAGCTTTATTTGTCATTATGAGAGTAGATTTTGTCATAAAAGCCATTTAACTTTGTAGCAATTTGCGAAATTATTCGGGTCGGGCGAAACATTGAGATAAACGAGCCATGGATGCTAACGGTCTCGTTTTCATCAGAGCTTTAGATTAACTTGGCAAGAAGATTTGACAGGATTTTTACAGTTTTTAACTACACGCATATCCTTCATATTTTCATCTTACCAGTCTCAAATAAATGGGACAAGACAATGATAATGATGGTGATGTTTTTCTTTATTTTGATTTTTTAAATCTTTTTTCTTTTGTTCATCTATGAATTTCTAATTATGAGAAATTTGTCCATGCAAATTGTTGCAAATTCTTGAGTAAATGAGGAAATATGAAGGCAAAATTAAATTAATTGAGAGGATCTATGACCTTAAATGCTCCATTAAAAGACGGTCTTGAGTAAGTTAAGGGCATTACCTAATAGTGGTTCCCTAATTATGGGGGCGCTATGAGGGGTTCGTGGACAAGATACAGACCTAACCTTCGAATTCTATGCACGAAGTGTCTGCTCTCCGAACTCGAACTTGCGTTTTAGGATTGGCAGCCCATGTCTCCTATTATTGCATCAAGCAATAACCCTTTTCAAAAATGCCACTACCTTGTGTTGGTCCCCGTACGTATGAGGCACCGGGAGGGGTAGAATCCATAGTAACATAGGCTGTGTATGGCATAGCTCTTTGTTAGTCCCTCTTATAGTAGAGTTTATCTGCTTTAGTTGGTTTCTGTTATCTTTTTTAACTTCCTATAAAAGAAGATTTACTTGTTCTAAGAGTAACCTCTATGCTCTCTACTAACTCCCTATCAGAGCAAATAAAATCTGCTCTAACAAGGAGTGAGTAGAGGGGAGGGTAGAACTGGTAAACAGGTAAATCTTGTATAAAATCTTGTTGTAAAAGGAGTTAACAAGGAGAAAGGATACCTACTAAAGCAGGTAGCATGATATTAACAAAGAGGATGGGAACCTATTAAAACAGGTTAACTCTGCTATAATAAGAGCTAGTAGAGAGCTATGCCATAAGTAACCATAACCTTTAGTTCTATAACCAGTGGTTCCTTAGCCATAACACTCTTAGTAAAAGGATAATAACAATTTCAACCAAAATTTCTTCCTCCACAACTCGTGTTTCACATGGTTAAACTATTGACTGCTTTGAATGAGATGAGAGGTATCAATTTTTCGTCCCAATCTTCCACACTATTAATCTCGAGATCATGATCCTACCATCAGACGGTTAGATTTTGATTCCATATAGAACACATCAACAAAAGTGATCCAGGATTTTTTTTAAAGTACATCCATGATCATGTTCTTTTTGGGGGATATATATGACATGAAATCAAAATCTGACCTTTTGATGGTAAGCCATGATTTGAAGATCTACTGTGTGAAAGATTAGGGCGAAAAACGATCTCCATCATCCGATATAATGACGTCAATGGTTTAATTATGTGAAACTTGAGTTGAGAAGGAAGACTCGGATTGTAGCTAAAGTTATCATTTATAAATTTCATAGCAATAGTTTGAACGATCACTACGAGATAATCCAACAGATATGGATGACTCAAATTGTCTAGATAGTTACATCAGCCCAGGATCCATAGCCCTGATGGACTTCCAAAGAGACACTTCACGTCATTCCAACGGTCTGATTTTTAATGGCTTAGATGGATCCAATTGACAGTTACCTTTATCCAACGCCTTGGATGAGCAGTTACAACCTTTTGATTAGATGCCCACTACCACCAACGATTAGAACATGTTACCACTAAAATCTATGAGGGTCCGTTCATACGTTTGAGTGACTGCATGTTGTAATCGGTAAGCCAATTGCGTCACATGATTACAACTGCATGTTGTAATCGGTAAGCCAATTGCGTCACATGATTACATATGCAATCGCGATCAGTGAATTAGTCAATCAAGCACAATGGTAAGACCAAATTGCTATCCTTATTTATTTTTATTTTTATAGATAAAATATTTGTCCTTATTTAATTGCCATCACCTGGTTGATTATTATAATAACTCGGATTTTTTATTTTTTTTTAATGGTATTAGATGATGTATCACACTACATACGGTGTTAACGCTCCACACCGGAATTCATCATCTTTTAAAAAATTTCTAATTTTTTCTATATTAATGTTAGACTCATTACGAAGTGTTCGTCGATACGATTCCAACAATATATAATTTGTCAATTTTCGACAATAATTATAATATCCCGAAAAATTGAACGTTAAACATTGACCTCGGGATTCGTACCTGATTGGTCGTAGGTTTGACCAAGTGATGATCAAATATTGAATACATAAAGTGATGAATGAATGTGAAGTCAATATGACTTAAGTATAGTGTATAGTATGAATTAGTTTCACGTGTACCTATCTCTGGTGTATGTGTTTAACACGCAAGCAGGAAAGGGGATAAAAACGTTTAACAAACCTAGGTTTTCATTTATTTTGATTGTTGAAGAGAGAGTTAAGAAGAGAAAGAGAGAGGGAGTAAAGAGGAGTTATGGAGGCTAGGAGTTAATGCAAATCAAGAGGAGATTAGAGCATTAAATGCTGATTCAACGCTTGAGGAGCCGTTAAAGCAAAAGCTGGAGCCCTAGTCATTCTAACCTAGATCTTGATCAAATTGAGATTGATTGAGGTAAATTGTATTAGATTTCAATACCTAGAGAATTGATGAATTAAATTCAGTCTAGCATAGTTAATATAATAGATTAAAGACTTAGAAAAAGAAGGAAAAAGAAAAGGAATGGGTTTTGGAAGATCAGCCCGAAAGGGGGTTGAATCTGGCCAAATCGATTAATCGAAATCAATGTTCGATTAATCGATTTTGGCCCATAAGTTGAAAAGTCAAGAATGCCTGATTTCAATTAATCGATTTAGGAATCGACTAATTGTCTGGATACCTCCAGTGGCTGGAGAAACAAGACCTGGGAAATTGACTAATCGAGTTGGAAAATCGATTAATCGATTTTGGATTTCGATTAATCGATTTAGCATCGACTAATCGATTTCGGATTTTCGACCACTCGATTTGATAATCGACCTCACTATGTTAGAGATTTCGATCAATCAATTTGGGATCGATTAATCGAATTTGAATCTTGATTAATCGATTTGGATTTCGATTAATCGATTTTGGGAATCGATTAATCGACTTTGGTAGTTTTACTTGACTTTCTAGTTTGACTTTGAGATTCATTGAGGGTCTAGGACCTTCTCTATTGCATCTTTAGTGATGTGTTACATGTGTTATAATGTACCATAGGTGGTACGTGTGAAAGCGATCACAAGGAGCCGCGTGGGACCTTGATGCTTGAACCTTCAGAGACCTGAGGTAGGGAACACCTTGAACATGTACTTTAATTGCAAGAGCATGTATGTAGTGATATATTTATCATAATTGAAAATATTTTAACTATAAAAAGCTTTGTGAAAATGGGTGTGTGTGTGACACCAAGAATGTGATAAAGGCATCAGTATGATGCGAGTAACTGAGACTAAGAGAACGAATGAAAATGAGATATTCCCAAGGGATGAGAAAGTAATAAAGGCATCAGTGTGATGCGAGTAAATTAATTAGGCATCTCAGGGATGTATATATGATTGAATAATTACTGTTGAGGCCTAACTGATATAAGATAGCACTTTACACGGTGAACAACTATATGTAAAGCACATGTTATTTTTGTTATTTGAGGTTTGTTTAGAATACCCACGACTGATGCGGCAGGATATCCGTGATCGGTACGGCAGCCAATCCGTACACCAGTGCAGAGGTCTATCCATACACAGTAAGCACATCCTAGAGATGTTGAGATGAGATTTAACTCCGCCGCCTATTGAGAAAGGGGCTTGGGTAGTATTCCCAGGGAATACATATAACAACTGTCTATTTAGGCGACGATGGTGGGTATTCCATCGCGGCTCGATACTATATTGCTCAGGGATTACTTAAGTTGAAGATTTAAGTTTTGTTTTAGGCTTGTTCAGTGTCATTCATGATAAAAAAATCAGTAAAGTAAAACATGCAAACTACCAGTAAATTTGACTGCAAATTGCCATCTTTTAAACTGTTTCTCTTGCAATGCATAGCCACATCATGCTTAGAATATCATGAAATATATGTGAGATTTTGATTTATATATTCATCGTGTTGTTCCCTATCGAGCTAGGATGTAGCTCACCCCTTTAGACTATACGTCGCAGGACCATTGTTAGCAGTGGTTGAGGCTTCGGGAGACGTAGATCCAGGTGATTCGGATTACGTGCCTGGGGACGAGTTGGAGCCTCCTCCCGAGGACTTCTTCTAGGAGACTCCGCTAAGTACTTTGAGAGAGAATTTTTGTGAGCAGATTGTACGGTTTTGTATGTCAAGCCTTTATTTTTTATAACAATGTAATTAAATTAACTTAATTCTTTTGGCGAACCATCTGGGGTGATCAGTCTATCACCGATGGTTCGGATCGATTCTCTGTTCATGCAGTGGCATGAAAGTAGAACTGTCTTTTGTTTATGCCAGATAGGCATGTTACTTTTTCGCTTTATGTCATTATTTACTTTATTTATTTATCATTGTTTGTTATACTAATATTTCGTACATAGTTTTAGGGCACGGTCTAGAGAATCGTGCTGATGACACGGGTTACGGGGTATCGAAATTCGAGCTGTCACAATAATATAAAAAGTTTTGCCCGTTTTAAGAGATGAAACAGGTTAAAGGGCATAATTGTAATTTCGAAAAAGAAACACTTGATTCAGTGCTTCGATAAAGTGCTAAAACAAAACTTTTTCTCAAGCTATTTATGAAATCTTTGAAAAAAATACTATTTTATCTTTTACTAAAAACCTTAATTATAATTAACCTAAAAATTTCTACCATTATAAATAAAACTTTAAAAGCTCTATACTCAGAAATTATTCTCTGCTAAGACTTAGACTAACCGACACCTTGGGCATTAACCTTTTTAACCCCAATTGGCGTAGACCTACCATTCACGTTTCAAGAGGTGAGTAGCTATCAATCCATCTTATTCTTCTCAGATCCCGTCGCATAGGATATATTCGATCACGCATCAACGGGTTTAAAAATCTTATATAAATCCTAACATCTCAATGTTTAATATTATGATTTCCCTTGAAAATTGTATATTTTATAGGTCGGTTTATATTTTGTTTCTATTTTAAAATAATTCCCTTGTTTGGATATTGAATATTTTATTTATTTAAACTTTAATAGCTCTTAATTTTAATAAACTTGCATATTTAATATTATGTTTTCTCTTAAAGTTGCATTGTTTGTGAATCGATTTATATTTTATTTCTCTTTTTAAATAATCTCTTTGTTTGACTATTTATCATTTTATTTTTTGATTAGGTTTGCCTATTAAATTTTATTTTATTTTTAATTATTTTATTTTATTTTATATATGCATATTTTATATTTTATTTTCTATTAGGTCACATATTTAATATTTTATCTTCCTCTTAAATTTACATATTAATGGAACATGAATATCTTTAACTATGATAAATCTACATATTTAATATTTGTTTGTCCATTAAAATTGTATGATTTGTAGGTCGATTTATATTTTGTTTCTTTTTTTAAATAACCTCTTTGTTTGGCTATTGATATTTTATTTTGCTATTAGGCTCAAAAATTTAAATTATGTTCTTAATTTATTTAAAGGAATAATGGATTAGTAAATAAATTTCAATGCTAAAAAGTATTGGAAATGCACCACCATGAACTCGTAGCCATGAACCCGCGCTCGCGACCATCATGTACTGGTCTCGATATTTTAACTATAACTTTTTATTCCCATCTCGAATTGATGCAGTTCTTGCTGCATTGGAAAGAAGACTTCGAGCTCCACTACTTTGTGTAAAATAATCATATAACGAATCTAATATTTTAGATGTCAAAATAGAGCAGCAAGTCGGGTTCAATTTTGAATGACCCAAAGTTGCATGAATTTAATGTTATTTTTTTAATTTTTATGACTAAAATTCATGTGTATTTTATATCTTACTTAAGGTCTTTCCATCGATGGTCATGATAATTCACAACTTAAGAATTATAAATACCATTCAATTTAATTATCCAATTATAATAGTTTATATATATATATATATATATATATATATATATATATATATATATATATATATATATATATATATATATCACTCTTATCGCTTCAACGCGACTTCTTCAATAACTTTTCAAATATATATATATCATTCTTATCGCTTCAACGCGACATCTTCAATAACATGAAAAGTTAAAAAAAAAAAAAATATATATATATATATATATATATATATATATATATATATATATATCACTCTTATCGCTTCAACGCGACCTCTTTAATAACATGAAAAGTTAAAAATTTGATGACCTCATGAAAATTGAACTCTGACTTTCATGTTATTAAAATCACACTATTAATTATCTTAATTTATATATGATAGATGTCATCTTTATCATGTCATACGAGTCATAAATATGTTAGGTCATATGTACGCGAGTGTATGAAATTATATTTACGTTTGGGCGTGATGATTCGCCGATTGTTTTTATTTAGTGAGAACAATCGGCAAGTCGATCCCTTATGAAGTTCGCTATTTAGTGAAATAATCAAACACAAGTTAACAAGAAAAGCATATTGGCTAACTGAGACTCTCATTTTGTTGTTTCAATGATCTTACAGTTTTAGAGTTATATTGATCAAGTGATGATGGGAGTATGCATCAAGTAGCAGTAGACCTCCGACAGATTTTAACCATCCGACCTATGCACTCTAATAATAATCATTGTTCATGTTTTTAGCGATAAGTTCCAACAAGTGTATGAATCTCATTCGTATAGAGATTCATACACTTGTTGGAACGACGACAATGAGTGCCATGTGAATTAATAGTGAAGTAAATAATAGGATAAGATCATTTAAACACATTTTTATTTATAAATGACAATAAAAATATAATAATGTTGTATTAGAAAATAAATATCACATTTGGAAGCGGTCATTATTTTCAGGCGTACACTTCAATTAAGTTGGCACATTGGGACTGAAATGTGTACTTTAAGTTTGAGCATGTATTTGATTCTACAAGTCTATTTTTACGGAATCTTCATCTACGTAGTCATTAAACTCCTATGCACGAATTCCTTTTCTTGATAACTACATTTTCGTTGCTTGAAATGAAGCTAAATTAAGTTCGAAGTACGACTTTTCAGTCTCTCTCCACCAAGGATGCATCTTTACACACGTGGAATCATTGTTCTAAGATCACCATGTTTATTGGTGAATCAAATGAGCTAATCCTCATGCCCACCCACCAGATCTTCACATCACATGGCACACTTACTCATTCGCAATCTAATCTTTAGATTGATTGGGAACGGCATTAGCTACCCTAAACAAAATCATTAATTGAGTTTGAAAGTATATCTATCAAATTGCTAGGGTCGTCTGATGAATGCAATTGTCTGGCTGCATCGACTCTACACAGTAGCCTTCCTAATCGTCTACCACAGAGACCATTTTCGGATTGTTCACAGAATCAATGCAACAAGGCACCCACGAAAGCACCTATTCATCGCCTAGAAGACTTCGTATATAGCATTAAATTCCCCCTCCTATTTAATAAGCAGTAATAACTAATAACTAGTACAAGAGCATTTCTTTCTTTTTCAAATCTTTCCAAATATAGGGAAATAAAAACCGTCAAAAAATAAAGACTGGAACGGCAAATCGCATGTCGTACGTACCCATATTATTCGACCAAAGAAATTTCTTTTAAATAAAAATCAGATACCATCGAAAATTCCAGTACTTAATCAACTTGCTCACTTGGTGCTGGCCAGCTGGGTGCGGAGGAGCTTGGCGGCATCAACCATGTTGGTCAGAGCAGGCTTCACCTCGGGGTACTTGCGGGTCTTGAGACCACAGTCTGGGTTGACCCATAGGATGTTGGTCTCAAGTACTGCAAGCATCTTGTTGATGCGGTCAGCAATCTCTTCAGTGGATGGGATCCTGGGGGAGTGGATGTCATATACACCAGGGCCGATGCCAGCACCGTACTTGACTCCCTCACGGAAGACAGAGAGAAGCTTCTCATCAGATCGGGAGTTCTCGATCGTGATCACATCAGCATCCATGTCAATGATGGAGTGGATGATGTCATTGAAGTTGGAGTAGCACATGTGGGTGTGAATCTGGACAGAAGAGACTTAAGTTTAGCATTGAGCCATGGGAAAATAACAGACCTAATAATCAAAAGCTAATAAAACATTCCAGTGGAAAAGGCATAAAAAAGAAACCTGGGTTGTATCTTTGACACCAACGTTGGTGATGCGGAAGGAGTGAACAGCCCATTCCAAATAGAAAGCATGCTCGGATTTGCGTAGGGGCAAACCTTCTCTCAGTGCTGCCTCATCAATTTGGATAACCTGCACATAACCAATAATAAGCATAGCTAAAAATGTGAGTAAGAGAGAAGAATTGTGTTCCTAACAAAACTCCAGTCATATCATGAAAAACAGTGGAAATGTTAACCTGAATACCCGCGGCTTCCAGATCCTCGACTTCGTCCTTGATAGACAAAGCAATTTGATAGCATGTCTCAGATCTGGCAATAGGAGAAAAGGGGAAATATGCAGGCTCTTATTAGTCGTGAGAATAGAGTTCACTGATTGACGGTAAGTTGATAACAGTACCACATAGCATGGTTTCCTTTGGATTTGACACATTAAGAGGCCACAGTAATGCATCGATTATTTTGTCGGGGCACAAGATCAGTCATTAGGCCAACCAATGATTCAATGTCAAAGGGCACTCACAGCCATGGTTCAAAAGTCCAGACGAAGCCAATACGTATTGTCCGATAAATATGGGTCGATACATTGAATGCATCGACCCATACATATTGGTATGTATCGGCCGACACATACGAATGCATCATCTAGAACCGATATGTATCGTTTTGGAGCTGGCCAACACGAACCAGAAAATCGAGTTACGTATTGTCAGATACATATCGGTTTCAAAAGTCACCAGGTCGATACATTGAATGTATCGACCCTTGCATATTCGTATGTATCAGCCGACACATACGACTGCATCATCCAAAACCGATACCTATCATTTTGGAGCTGGCCATCACGAACCAGGAAACCAAGATTTTGAACCTTGCTCACAGCATTCATAACACCATAAAATGGCATTTACTGATATCATGTTAACAGTTAACCAGATCAAAGGGAAGAATGAGAGTATCATAGTGAAGAAGTAGAAGCTCACCTTGGCTGATCATTCCTAACAAAGGACCAGTTAAGAATGGTGACAGGGCCAGTAAGCATTCCCTTCATTGGGCGAGCAGTCATGCTCTGAGCCATCGAAGACCAGAACACAGTCATGGCCTTGGGGCGGCTAACATCACCATAGATGATGGGTGGCTTCACGCACCGGGAACCATAAGACTGCACCCAACCGTTGACTGTGAAGGCAAAGCCCTGCAACTGCTCCCCAAAGTACTCAACCATGTCGTTCCTCTGTAAGGTAAGATTTATAAACAATATCAGATTTTAGATTACATGCTCCAATTTGGCAAAAAAAGATTATAAAGCATCCACAATTATAGAGAAAATGACACCGTTTTTACTAAAAAAAAATTTAATTGGCAAGACCAGTTAGCAAAATCTTTTTGTAGAATCAACCCATGGATGTCTACCACCGATTTAATTCATAACTTCAAATGTTCTTCCAAATTAAGCTCACCTCGGGCTCTCCATGGACGAGCACATCAATGTCGAGCTCCTCCTGCAGCTTAACAACGTTATGGATTTCCTGTTTGATGGCCTTGACATATTCTTCCTCAGAGATCCTGGAGTGAAGTTTAGGAACCAGAAAAATCAGAGAGTTGGTACAGGATTAGACAAAAGTGATTAAAAAAAAAATCAATATAGACCAATAAAGGCCACCCACTTGTTTGCCTTGTATTCTCGGCGCACTCTCCTAAGGTCCATTGTCTGAGGGAAAGAACCAATGGTAGTTGTCGGGAGAATTGGAAGGTTCAGCTTCTTCTGTTGTGCATCCAATCGAGCAGTCACATTGGTAGCTCGGCGATGGTCAGATCCCTTCAAAGCAGCAGCCTGGACATGCAACGGCATTATTGTATTTGATTAAAATACAGAAAGACTACTCCAGATGAGAAAAGAAAAAATGCAGAATATTTCCTGAGTACTTACAGCTTTCTGAACAGCTTCATTGTTCACTCTAGGAGATGACTTTCTTGAAGCCTGAGCAGCAGCATTGGCGGAGAAGAAAGCCTGAAGATTCTGACAAATGGTTAGAGAATGAACACACTTAAAAGCGACTTATAGTTATCTCATCTAAAAGAAAGTGCATATGCGGACTACGAGAAACCACTGAGGGACTAATTACGCATTGACTTGGCAAATTGGAGAAGACTGAATTTTTTGGCACTGCTATACTCAATAAGAGCCAAGTAACTACAGAATTCAGGTTGGGCCTGTATCCCAATGGAAGGTTGACAATATCACAACCTCAAGATGGAGATTCAATCCTATAATTTACCCCCCAACAAAAACAAACTACACAATTCACCAAGGATCAAAATTTCAATCATATTTTTGTATGGGATTGAAATTTCAGTTCAAATTTTTGGTTTTGGTCCCCTCCGACACCGAAATGAAACCCGAAATTTTGATCCTTGCAATTCATAATGAAATAACAAATATGGGACTATGCTGCTCCTAATGATAAAAATGCTACCGATCAAAAAATAAATAAATGAAATGCTATTCAATAACAGAGAATGTAAAAGGAAATCTATTAAAAATGAAGCATATGAAAATACTTAGGTGAGAGATGCAAGAAAGCAAATTCATACCTCGTCCTTTTGACCAGCCAATGCCTTGGCCAAGGCATTCACTTCAATGACTTTCTGTGCAGCAAATGCCAACCACGACTTGATTTCACTGTCCAACTTTGTCTCATTTATCAGATCGACAGCAGTGTGCTGGAGCGAGCAGGAGGTAGAAACCACAAGCTTGTCTGTAGGTAACGAAACAAAAAGGAAAAACGATCATAATTTTGTTCTGTTTAGGATGAAAGTATTGATCATAGTTTTGTTCTGTTTAAGTACAGCCAGGAATAAGACCTTTGCCAACAATGGTCTCAAGAGCCTCCAGAGTACTGATAGAAGCAGCCAGATCGTTAGCCCAGATATTCCTTCCATCAACTACTCCAGCAAAGAGGTATTTGTTTGAAGGGAATCCTGCACTCTTGATTAAATCAAGGGTCTTCGTTCCGCGAACCAGATCAAATCCAAAACCGCTAATGCCGTTCAAAGAAGTGATCGTCCTGAGAGACAGAGAGAGATATATAGAATAACATATTAATAACGAAAGCTGTAGATATTTCCACCATCCAGATTTTTTATGCCTCTACCTTCGCATTTACTTTCAATTAGGACCCTTTTAAGCATTAGTAAAGTTTTTCTGTAGGTATGGTATAAATCCCACCCCCAACCTTGTATGGAGCTATGGGATAATTTCCCTACTAAAGTACTACAAAGCAAGAAAGGGTTGATTGCAGCAAAATGTAGCGGAATAAATAAGCACAGCAAAAAGTAGTGGAATAAATAAGCGCAGCAAACATGCTTAACCTTCTATACGACGGAGAACAAACTTACTTGTATGCCTCGGCAGGAATGTCAGCAAAGTAAGTCTCAATGAGCACATTTAAGCCAGATAACGTTGCTTCTAGCTCAGAGTAGGCATGAGTAAATGCTTTCAATTGGTGAGGCTCAAGGTCCAACACAAGGGTGGGCTCGTCAAACTGGATCCATGAAGCACCAGCAGCCTTTAATTCACCCACAACTTCCCTGCACACAATTAAGCTTATCAATATAACAAATCGACGATCTGATAGTGTCTAGAAATATTTGATGGTCTAACCAAGTTCCTAAGACTTACTTGTAGACTGGAAGAATCTTTTCCAAAAGTGAGAGAACAGAAAAGGATTTCTCGACGCCCTTTGCGGGTTTTGAGAGCAACAAGTAAGAGACGGGACCTACAAGCACTGGAACAGTGTCGACTCCAAGCTGCATAAAAAAAATAAATCGATAAGTGTAAAGGCTTGGGATCTCTCTCAGCACAAGGGAGAGAGAGGAAGCGAGGAGGGAAGGGTTTGGTTTCATTGGAACTATATAAGGCCTTCAAGCCTTCAGTTTTTTAAGTCTCAATTTTAATGACAAAACTGCATTTCTTTAGTTCAAAGTTATGACTAAAAATCCTCTCTTAAAATATTCTTGATATGGCTATTTATAAAATGCCACCTATATGTTTATTTATGGTGGCAGGGATCGCAATACACTATAGTGATACCATGGCGTCACTATATCAATGCCATTACTACATTGTTCCTGATGTCGGCCATGACCCATGATCTATAGTTTGGTGGATAATAGCCTCAAATTGAAACAGATGTTATTAAAAAAGATAAAAATGAAGACTCCAGCAATGAATTTATAACATGAAACCTCCTAAATAACATGTTTATTATAGTACTGCAGATCTCAACAAGTGTACTACAAAGTGTGCAAACATATATAAATATTTAAAGTGAAAAGCATCAGAGAAACATACCGCCTTTGCCTCCTTGTATTCAGTCACTGCTTTGTGAGAAGCATAAGAGAACTTCAGGTCAGGTCCCAATTCAGGAACAATGAAATGGCTGTAAAAGATTCAAAATATATATTAATTACAAAGCCGCAGCTGGAGAAAGTGCTGCACCAGAGATAGCGAAAGAAAGAAAGATATGAAAGAACCAAAGAAACAGAAAATAACAATTCTTGGTTCCTGATATCAAAATTCAAACAGAAAATATATGAACAGGAGTCAAGATGACTTACTAGTTAGTGTCAAACCACTTGGTCATTTCCATAGCAGGTAGAGAGGCATTGCCCCTTGCCATGGAGAAATATATATCAAATCCGATCTCTCCACCTGTCCAACCGTATCTAGGGGGAACTGCACCAAGCATGGCAGTGGTATCGAGCACCTGATCATAGTAAGAAAAGGTGTTGCTAGGGATATACTTGGTCCCGGCATGGGCCATCTGTTTCCAGATGGACGATCTTAGATCCACAGCAACCTTCTGTAAATCCTCGGCACTGGTCTTTCCATCCCAGAAAGATTCCAATGCGAACTTGAGCTCTCTCTTTGGCCCCATGCGAGGATATCCAACAATGTGTGATGCCATTTTTCTGGTACAATCAAACATTTGAAAATTCAACACAGGTACGACACTAAAACTTGAATTAAATAAATCTTCTCAAATAGAGACCGACTCTGCTGATTGCAGTTAAACAGACAGAGGCGTGACCATTGATTCATATAGTACACCTTGCAGCCCATCATTGGCGGCTATCTTAGCCAAAAAAAAATCATGGGCATCGGGGGAGAGCAGAACCAGCAGACTGGTGCAATTTAATATAAACCATTATAAAGATAAGCACAACCATTCATACAAGAATGCACAAATGAGACAGTTGAAATCTCCCAATCAGTATGTGTGTGTGTGTGTGTGCACACGAAAGCTCCCAATATGACTGTTGACTATCACTTGTGTGTGTGTGTGTGTGTCGGGGATGCGGGTAAGGTGCACCTTCACCGTGCACCGAGGTTCGACTCGGAGCAAGGTCTTTAAAATTTTCAATCCATCCTGTGTTCTTTAAAGGTTGAAACCGGGACTGTTGAAATCTACCAGTTTAACTTTCAAAAAAAATCTTTTAATGATTTAAAAAAAGAAATTGAATTATACAATGCACCCGAGATTCATGTATGTATCTATATATATATATATATATATATATATATATATATATATATAGAGAGAGAGAGAGAGAGAGAGAGAGAGAGAGATGAAGTTTTGTGTTGATTAGTGAAATTTTTTGGGCCTAAGGTAGCTCCCAATATGACTACCACTTGGATGGCTCGGATTGCCCAAGTGTCATAGCACAATCTATAAATTGGGCAGTCAATATATATATATATATATATATATATATATATATATATATATATATATACACGTGTGTAGGATGCACTGGAGGTGCGCCTTTACCATGCATCGAGGTTCCACGTAGAGCAAGGTTTCTTTAAAAATTTCAATCCATCCTCTGTTATTTAAAGCTTGAAACCAGACTATTGAAATCTGCCAGTTTCAAAAATCTATTTCAATTATTTTATTTTTTTTAAATGATTTATACAATCCACCCGAGAGCCATGTAACACCAAAACAGTGTCTTGGTTGCCACATGGTGCACGCTTACCTATTATATATATATATATATATATATATATATATATATATATATAATCTTGTGATTGATGGTTCAGTACAAATAGAAAGAAATTAAAACCTTTTTTTTCTACAGAAGCTGCAGATCTGCAGGTTATGGTTTTCAATAAAAAAGCAATTGAACCATATCAAATCAGAAATTATAACATAAAATTTTATCATTAGTATGAAAATTTATAGGAGAACTCTAACATGAATTAAACTACCCAGAGGAGGACGGATTCATACATAAATCCATGGAGTGACTAAAGTTAGATGTATATGAAGTACGAGTAGATTGGATAGAATTGAAGGAGTTCCAGATCTGCAGCTACTGGGAATATAGAATAGATTTGCTAACTAAATTGAGTTACAAATTGAAAACTTCATCAGATCCATAGATTAGCATCACCAAAGTGAATGAATATAAGTGATCTAGGAAGTTTTACTAATAAGCTGAAATCATCAAAGTGAATGGATATAAGAGATCTAGAAGGCTCTACTAATAACTCTATTTTTCTTCATCATTAAACTAGTAAGCTGATAAGTTCTGTCAAAATCAAAGAGAAAAGTCTGCAACAGAACAAGATCTAATCTGAGAAGTAGATAAAATTAAGGATCTGAAGCAAAAGCTGCAAATCTGTAAAATGCTTGAAAAATGAAGCAGAAACATATTAATACAATCCGATGCTTCAAATCCAATTCAGATCAGATCATATCAACAGGACTTTACAGATCCAAAATAAGATCTAGATTTCCATTTTTTTGCAACCCTAGATCTTACCACTCGGCAACTCGAATCACCAAACAAAGGCAATGCCAACTAAAATTTCGCTGGATAATGAGGAAAGGAAACAAAATAAATCAATAAACCTATATATAAATAAAAAAACCTCTATATCTACTGTGTTTAAGTATAGCGAAAACACAGAACGTGATTAAAATCAAGAAAAAAATCAAAAGAAGTAGATCTTTTACAAGAACGAAGAAAAGAAAACAAAAACACTTTAAGATCTCTAGATCTACAATATAACGCACACGAAAACAGACATAAAATTTTTCCAAAAAAAAAAAACCGAGGTCCACAGTATACTCACAAAGAGATCAAAAGAAGCAGTTTATCAGATCTACAATACAAAAACCCAACCAGAACTCGGTAAAAGAGGGACGCTGGCCAATAAAGCTCAAAAGAATGAAGAAATTAACGCAGAAACATATAAATAACCATGGGAAATGATTGGGAGCCAAACAGCTCCCGAAAAACCGAATCAAAGGCGAAAAAAATGGAAGAAAACGTACATTTCTGCGAGAAAGGACCTTAGACTCGTTCTGGCAGAGAGCTACGAGAGAAGAGAGAGGAGCGCAATTGAAGGGAGATGTGTTTGTGTTATTTATAGAGAGAGGGAGGGAGGTATTATAGATTTGGAGGGCACCGTAGACGATGAGATTTGACAGTAGTTTAAGTTTACCTAGTCTGCACACATTTTAAAGAGGGAAATTTACCTGATCGCCCTTTTACGTCAGAAGCCTGTAATTTCACTTTTACCCAAATCGATCGTCTCCAAGCCTAGCCGACCCTTAGGTTAACAAAATGCCCAATTTACCCCTTTTTTTTAAGACAGAAAAATATTATCTTTTTCCTCATTTTAATCTGGTACAATTTTTAAAAGTCAGAGGTGGCGAAAGTGATGACGGCATTTTTTCCTCAATCCAAACTATTCCAATCTGCTATTTGGATCGACCCAAATACACCTTTTTCGTCAAAGACTGTAGCAGATTAGAATGAGGAAAAAGATGATACACCTATATAATTTAAAATTTAAAATATTTGAATTTTTCTATATTTACGCGATGTGAAACAAGATCTATGCCGTCTGATTTGAAGGCTATAATATAAAATCGATAGTTCCAAAGAAAGATATGAGAAAAAAGCGATATCGACTCTGTACACAGTCGATATCAACTCTATACATAGTCGGTACCGATCATTTTAAGAGTCGTCATCGACTTTGTACTGAATCAATGGCGACTCAATACTGAGTCGTCATCAATTTCATAATTTTTATTTTTTTTTCTTTTTATATATATAATCGATGACGACTCTGTACAGAGTCGATGACGACTTTGTACAGAGTCGATGACAACTCTTAAAATAATCGGTACCGACTATGTACAAAGTCGATATCGCCTTTTTCTTATATCTATCTTTGGAACTATCGATTTTATATTGTAGCCTTCAAATCAGACAACATAGATCTCGTTTCACATCGCGTAAATATAGAAAAATGTAAATATTTAAAATTTTGAATTATATAGGTGTATCCTCTTCTTCCTCATTCTAATATGTTACAGTCTCTGACGAAAAAGGTGTATTTGGGTCGATCCAAATAGCAGCTCGGAATAGTTTTGATCGGAATAGATCGCGTTTCACATCGCGTAAACATAGAAAAATGCAAATATTTAAAATTTTAAATTATATAGGTGTATCCTCTTCTTTCTCATTCTAATATGCTACAATCTCTGACGAAAAAGGTGTATTTGGGTCGATCCAAATAGCAGATCATAATAGTTTGGATTAAGGAGAAGACGTCGTCACCTTCGCCACCTCTAACTTTTAAAAACTGTACCAGATTAAAATAAGGAAGAAGATGATGTTTTTGTGTGTTAAAGAAAGGGAGTAATTTGAACTTTTTGCTATCCTTAGGGTCGGCTAGGCTCCCAGCTGGTCGATTTGGGTAAAGGTGAAAATATAGGGCCTCTGACGTAAAAGCTATATCTGACAGGGCCGATCATGTAAATTTCCCTTTTAAAGAGCATAGAAATACGTGTCAGTCTTAGACTCTGTTCACCGAAGGTTGGTAGAGTTGGTATTAGGTAATTGGCACGTTCTCCAACCAACGCGGAAAACGGTTCGCATGCCAATTAACTTATCTAGTCCTAAAAAAGTTAGGAGACATTCAATTACATGATCAGGTGCCATATAAAATTGTAGTTCAATGAGCATTAAGTATTGTGAAAAAATAATTATTATAAAATATATAAAATTTTACCATCAATGGTTTCAATTTTCTGAAAAATGAGTACTGAAATTTAAAATGATTAATGAACTCAACCATTAATGGTTGTGTACTGGGGGTAATCGATCATACTTCAAAGGGCATTGGGTCCAATCATCAAGCTTTTTTAGCCATTTGAATCATTCAATTTGTTTGACTATAATATTAATCACAGTTTTTTGGTTTAATGGCTGATATCAAAGTTTATCAATTGAATAGTTTATATCAACTTATAGGCATGTTTTTTTGGACTAAAATATGCTATAAAGATAGATTGCCTCTTAAAAATTTTGGATTGGTCAAGATGTAAATCATATAGCATGATGATAAATCACGCTTCAACATTGAGAAATAAAAGTTACAAATTTGATGGTGCTGGATCATTTAAACACTACTCTTGATGTTTAAATATTGATAAGGAGCAATTATCCTAAAAATTATTTAGCTACTCTTTCATGTGACATCTAATTATGTGATTGGGTGTCACATCACAGCAAACTACTCTAGGACCATATAAGTTATTTGATCCTCAATATATGATGCCTTTAGCCTTTATCATATATGTTTTGTGATTTGAAAAGTATGATACAAAAATCTAAAATATTTAATATGAGGAGGAAAAAGCATTTTTAGTATTTACGGTAAATGGCAAAAATAATATATACATGTGCGTGTTCATTAAATATTGGAGAGAAAAACAATAGTTAATATGGATTCAAATCAGCCAATGCCCTTTTAATAAAGGGCTATCGGGATACTATCAAGCCATACAAATGTCACCTCTCAAATAGTGATCCATGCCAATTTCTAATTTACAATCAAAACAAATCAGTTACCAAGTACTAACATTTTAAAGATTTACATGATAGTCACTAAGTTTACAAGAATTTAGGTTGTATATGACATAGCCCTCTAAGCTCCTACCATAATAGAGTTCACCTGCTTTAATATGTTTCCACTTCTCTTAAATAACTCCTTCTATAGTTAGATTTTATATAAGAGTTACCTATTCGACAGTTTTACCCTCCTCTCTACTCACTCCTTGTTAGGGCAAATTTTATTTACTTTGATATGGGGTTAGTAGAGAGGGTGGTTGATGCTAGAATAAGTAAATCCTCCTTTGAAAGGAGTTAGAAAAGAGAATAGAAACCAACTAAAGCATAACGCTTCGCTAGGTCAGCCTACTTCTGATACCAACTGTCGCGAGGGCGTCCTTCGACGCACTTTCAACTCGAGCGGTGCTTCGCTACCGCGTGCAACGAAGCCAACCCATCTGCACATCAGCTCTGATACCACCCGACTAGAGGACGGGAACTCCTCCCAACATGGTTACCTCTGTTTCACGGCCTACCATTTGGCTCATCGTGCCCCTTACGACACGCCAATCTGCACCATGCTGCGCTAACTTGGTCTGCTCAAGCTTCACCACGTAATCGCACTAGTACCTAGCTCGCCACAACCAAGCCCACTTTGTGCCTCGTGACCGCGCCAACTGAGTCCCACGCAGCTTGCCTTCGTGTGCGTTCCAAATTACTAGCACACGTTCATCTTTAACCCACATGCTGTCGTGCTCAACTGAGTCCCACGCAACGCCTTGGTGTTCTCACGTGAGGTTGTCCAGCCGTATGTACCGCGACACGTAGTCCGGAGCCATACATCAACCTCACCCGGGTTCCACACAAGATCATCGGCCGACGCCCCAGGCCCACCCTTTTCGGGCCTAGGAGACACTTGCGCCTTGCAACGCAAGGCCCGCAGCGGGGAATAGCTCTCAGCTCCCTTCCCTATATAAGGGTAAAAGCGGTTATTAGAGAATGGCAGAGAACCTCAAACCCCTTGGTTTGACATACCGCAGCCTCATGCATCGCTAGCCCACCTTGGCTATGTCGCGTCTGTCGCGTAGTAACGCCCGTCCCTACCCCCATGCTGCAGTGTCGCGTCTCGCACATGGCGACCACGTCGCAAGGCCAACATGGCCCCATGTCGCGTGCCCTCCTAGCACCACATGTCGTGCCACACGCACCATGCTGCAAGCTTGAGTAATGGCCCCGTCACATCCTCCACCACTCCATAAATGTCAACGTCCTCGTTGACACATGATCGTAGTGAACTGACCCCGCCAACTCCTCCCAGCTTGTTAGCAACACATTTCTAGTTCTTAGGTCCGCACCTTCCCACTAGCTCCCCACTGTCACCCCGGTCGGGTCAACTTGGTTCTGCTGTCACAAGGCCCTCACCTGTTAACTAGCTCAGGGATGTCGCGTGCCCTCTTGACACCACATCACGTGCCTCCGCACCAGATGTTCAAGGATGTCGTGTGCCCTCTTTACACCACATCGCGTGCCTCCGCACCAGATGTTCAAGGATGTCGCGTGCCCTCTTTACACCACATCGCGTACCTCCGCACCACTTTGCTCAATAGCATCATCACTTCTGGATCGAACTTGGCTTTAATACCAACGCTTCGCCTAGGTCGGCCTACTCGACATACCAATACCAAGCATCACGAGGGCATCCTTCGACGCGCTTTCAACTCGCGCGGTGCTTCGCTACCGCGTGCAACGAAGCCAACCCATATGCACATCAACTCTGATACCACCCGCCTAGAGGACGAGAACTCCTCCCAACATGGTTACCTCTGTTTTACGGCCTACCATTCAGCTTATCGTGCCTCTTACGACACGCCAATCTGCACCATGCTGCGCTAACTTGGCATGCTCAAGCTTCACCCTGTGCACTGTACTAGTACCTAGCTCGCCTGCCGAACCAAGCTCACAGCCTTGTGCCTCGCGCTCGCATGCCCAACTGAGTCCCACGCAGCTTGCCTTCGTGTGCGTTCCGAATTACTAGCACACGTTCATCTTTAACCCACATGCTGTCGTGCTCAACTGAGTCTCACGCAGCGCCTTAGTGTTCTCACGCGAGGTTGTCCAGCCGTATGCACCGCGACGCGTAGTCCGGAGCCATACATCAACCTCATCCGGGTTCTACACGGCATCGCTGCGTCGACGTCATAGGCCCACCCTTTCAGGCCTAAGAGACACTTGCGCCTCCTCTGGCAACGCAAGGCCTTGTGTGCGGGGGAATAACTGTCTAGCTCCCGTCCCCTATATAAGGGTAAAACAGTCATTCAGCCAGAATGACAGGAGAACTTCAAACTCCTTGGTTTGACATACCGCAACGTCTCATGTATCGCTAGCCCACCTTGGCTATGTCGCGTCCTACCCCCATGCAACCGTGTCGCGTCCTCGCAGTGCGACCACGTCGCAAGGCCAACATGGCCCCATGTCGCGTGCCCTCCTGGCACCACATGTCGTGCCACACGCACCATACTGCAAGCTCGAGTAATGGCCCCATCACATCCTCCACCACTCCATAAATGTCAACGTCCTCGTTGATGCATGACCGTAGTGAACTGACCCCGCCAACTCCTCCCAGCTTGTTAGCAACACATTTCTAGTTCTTAGGTCCGCACCTTCCCAACGTTCTTGGTTCTGCTGTCACAAGGCCCTCACCTGTTAACTAGCTCAGGGATGTCGCGTGCCCTCTTGACACCACATCGCGTGCCTCCGCACCAGATGTTCAAGGATGTCGCGTGCCCTCTTTACACCACATCGCGTGCCTCCGCACCACTTTGCTCAATAGCATCATCGCTTCTGGATCGAACTTGGCTTTGATACCAAAATGTCACGGGGTCGCACTTCCGCAACCTCAGTCTTGTGCGGCACCTAACGCACGCTTCGCTAGGTCAGCCTCGATACCAATCGCGTGAGGGCGCCTTCGACGCTTAACTCCTTCAGGCGATGCCGCTCACAGGCTGCAAGCCAACCCATATGCACATCAACTCTGATACCACCCGCCTAGAGGACAGGAACTCCTCCCAACATGGTTACCTCTGTTTCACGGCCTACCATTCGGCTCATCGTGCCCCTTACGAAACGTCAATCTGCACCATGCTGCGCTAACTTGGCATGCTCAAGCTTCACCCTGTGCACTGCACTAGTACCTAGCTCGCCTGCCGAACCAAGCCCACAGCCTTGTGCCTCGCGCTCGCGTGCCCAACTGAGTCCCACGCAGCTTGCCTTTGTGTGCGTTCCGAATTACTAGCACACGTTCATCTTTAGCCCACATGCTGTTGTGCCCAACTGAGTCCCACGCAGCGCCTTAGTGTTCTCACGCGAGGTTGCACCGTATGCACATGACAGCGTAGGTCCGGAGCCATACATCAACCTCACCCGGGTTCCACGGCATCCGGCCGACGTCTTAGGCCCACCCTTCGGGCCTAGGGAGACACTACCTCCGACAACGAGGCCGGTGTGCAAAGGGGAATAACTGTCTAGCTCCCTTCCCCTATATAAGGGTAAAACAGTCATTCAGCCAGAATGACAGGAGAACCTCAAACCCCTTGGTTTAACATACCGCAACGCCTCATGTATCGCTAGCCCACCTTGGCTATGTCGCGTCCGTGTCGCGACCGTGACGCTCCGCGTCCTACCCCCATGCAACCGTGTCGCGTCCTCGCAGTGCGACCACGTCGCAAGGCCAACATGGCCCCATGTCTCGTGCCCTCCTGACACCACATGTCGTGCCACACGCACCATGCTGCAAGCTCGAGTAATGGCCCTGTCACAAGGGGCTAATAGAGAGTTAGGTCATACACAACTTTAAGTGTAAAGGTAGTCAGGTACTATGGACCATGTAACTTATATGGTTTATCACTAATTTGCAACCACATAACACCCAATCACATAATCAAATGAGCGGTTCGATGATAAAAATTATTTTATAATATATATATAATCAGGTGATCAAAAGAGTTAATTACATGTAAAATGAATGGTAAATTGATTTTACCATTTATTTCTCACCATAATTGAGGTCATTGATTATACAATTTTATATTTTCTGTCTTAATTTTTTCACATAAGAGTTACAATCATTGAGCTTCTCCTTCCCGTGATACCTATTCATAAAATTAGGTGTTATGAGGCCTCAAATTAGTGTGGGATCAAGGGAACTTTACCCTCACGTTAAATCATATAATAGAATTGATTTTTTTGTCCCAATTGTGCACACCAGAGGTCTTTAGATTATCGTCTGCCACACTTTATGAAGCCACATGCCACTTATCTTAGAATGTGAATCATTATCCTTCCTAACTCCAGCGGGTATCCTATACCAACTATAAGTCCATAGGACCTCAGCTCACCGTCTTCACGATCTTTTTAGATTTTGTATCCAGGTGGACGTGCAAGTCCCGGAGGGAAGAGACCGAGCACAGCACGGCGAGCACTTTTTGTTGGTTGCAGTTTTCAAGGGGCTTCAGATCCGCACACATCTAAAAGTTTGAAATCCCAAAAAGCGACCCGTATACCAAAGTAACTCCGTGCTCTGACCGCTTACCCATGTAGCAAAACTTGGTGTGCATCTAAAAAATATTATTTTATTTAACTAAAAACCCATAAAATTAGAAAAAGTTTGTCCTCATATTCCCATAGAACACACTTTTTGATAGGTTTGGGATCTTTATTGGCAACATAAAAGTAAAATTTATCATCATTATTTTTAGGTAACCACGGTTTACGCCTACATGTTTAATGAAAGTGCCTTTGTTTGAAAAACCCACTGACTGGTTAAAATCAGATTATGGAGAGCTCGTATTTCACCCCGACTCTTCTCAAAACGGATCTTGATATCATGATCTTATCATCAAACGGTCAGTTTTGTATTTTACATTGCACAGACTCTCAAAAAATTATAAAATTACGTTTGAGTGTAATGTATGCCTGGTAATTTTAGGGTCATCTTTTTGGGATCTGTGTCACGCGAAATCAATAACTAATCATCTGATGGTGTGCTATGATGTGCTCATGATTTCAAGATCCATTGTGGAAGAATGGGGTGAAAAATGAGTTTTGAACGTAAGCGCTTTTAGTAAATCAAACCTTTAGACACGAGTAGCTGTATTCTTATTTATTTCATTAAATGATGTGCAGGTAACAAAAGTTGGTGTGCCACCAGAAGAGTGTGGAGGAAGAACAGGTGTGCACCTAGCATCCACTTTTATGAGACCCGGTCATTAAGATACCGCATGTGAACGTGGACCTCACACACTGACTTAAAGAGCATGGACAGCCACGCACATCTCAAGTCGACAAAGAAATTCATCGTATTTTCGTCTTCATAAGATTTGAATTCTTATTAGAAGCTGAATTAACGACTATCAGTAGTCCTGAAATAAGTAAATGTAAACTTTTTATGATATTGACGAGTAAAAAACTTCTTCATAAGTTTAATAATCTTCGGAAGCAGGTGACACCTACATTAAAATCAAGAGTTTCCTCACTAAGGCGTCAATAATTTCGTAATCTGTTTGATACTAATAGAAAAAGGGTACAGTTATCCTCACCCTTTTTCGGAGTAGGATCACACTGAATCTTACATACGAAAATCATTGATTGATTTGAATTAGATGGTAGAAATTTTTTTATCTGAATCTTCTAAAAAATAGATCTTAAAATCATGTTACACCTATCAGACGGTCAGATGTTGATTCTATATAGCACACATCTTCAAAAGTGACATAGATTATTGGCAAAAGAGTTGGCCTTCATTTTAAAGACGCGTACCATATGGACTCAAATCTAACCGTCTGATAGGCGCGCCATGATCTTAAGACCTATCGTGGGGAAGATTGGAACAAAAAATAATCTCCATCATCTAATTCAAATCAATCAGTGATTTTCATTCCTGAAAAACTATATGGTCTTAAAAATGAGTGAGAATAGCCTTACCGTAGAAAAAATGAGAGAGAGAGAGAAGCGATTTAACCTAATATAATAGTCAAACTTAATCTTATAATGTTGACACTTAATATGATTTGAGTGTTAGTGCCCAACAGCTAATATTACACTAGTAATCTGCTGAATATTTGTGTAAGGGTTGGTGGAGTTGGTGGGGGAGTGGTGGTGGGGCATGACTTTGCCACTAAGGTTGGAAAGCCGAAAGCATGCTTTTATATTATGAATTCACCCTTGAGTTTGTACATTAAGTATAATTAAGTATAGTATTTTGGCGTTTTTGTAAGTAGGTGAGGTGGTCCCATTGATTAGGAGTTGGTATTAGGTGCTTGGGTCATCCACGTTTGACATGCCATCACCAATCCCAAAGATTCATGTGGCAGCCCATCGGATGGTGGGGATTGGCCCAAAAGAATATTTTAATCCGATTGTCTTGCCCAGTGTTACCTTGTTCTCTGTTTGCTCGGTTCGAATTCGGGTTTGCGGTTCTCGAAAATCTCCTTCCATCAGACGTAACATGAATCTTGTGTGAGTCAAGAGTGTCAAATATTTATAATAACTTTTTACTTTATATTTTAAAAATTTTGTATGACCTTTTAGTTTGATAATAAGTACTATTCAATATGAAAATGGGATGTAGCCGAATTTTTTTCGTGGTGGGAGCTACTGATGGTTGACAAATATTAACAGTTATTTTATTGTAGATCTGAGGGCTTATACAAGAACGATTCGGTGGCGTGTATATAAAAGAAGGCTTCATGAGAAGCTTATTATATACAATTTCAAAAGTTAGATGCGGCTATAGCCCCAGCCTACTCTTGGATTCGCCCTTATATGGAATCGTGAATAGTCGTTGGCTCAATCTGTACGTAGGGCTTTCGTGTCATCTATAGATGGATAGGTATTTATTGAGAGATGTCTGGGCAAGGATCCAACCTCATTTCTATCTTATGAATAAAAGACATTTACAAAAAACATGAATAAATGAATTGCTTAACACTTTTTTATATCTTCATCTTCAATAGATACAATTTTTTAGGTTATCACCCTCTCTATAAAAATTAATGTGAAAAAAATTTGAAACAAATGCCTATAATAGGTCGAACCGAACGCATTGAAAGAGATAGCTAATTGGTGATTGACATATAAACAGGCCATACAAGACATATTTTGATCAGATGGTTGGAATTGTTTCATTAGTGTACTTTTATGGTTGAGTTGGAGACATGGGAATTCCGAAATTAGGTGAGCAATATTTTTAAATCTCTTTCATGCATTTGGCCTATTATATAAAAATTAGTAGGTCAATCATATGACATTGACTTATACCTTAAGTCATGAAGTAGATTGGTTTATATGGAAATTGTTTTCATCTCATTCATGAATTATAAGCAGCTACGTAGGGCTCGAATATTGCATCAAAAAACAATTTCCATGTCATGTGATTTAAGCGGTCAAAGAATCCTCTACATCACATGATCTGTTTCAAATCTATATTAGGGGGGGGGTCTCAAGTTTTTTTTAGACGGACAAGTGGCTAAGATAGCACATCCTCATGCGGAGACGACCAACAGGTGTTTGAAGAAAAGCCAAAGAGAGGAGGAGAGAGCCCTTGCAAGAGAAAACTTTTTTTCTCCGATATATTTTGTCTGCCTTTCTTGCGTCAGAGTGTTGGTTTCTCCAGCCTCTGCTGGTGTTCAGTAGAGACCCTGATGGATGATCCAAGCTCCCGGTGGAGAATTCCTTTGCCAATCTTATTCCGAGAAGTATTAAGTTTGGTGAACCTGCAATCTATTTTCAATCTAATGACATTGAATATGCATCTTCGATTTTTCAGTTTGATTTGGTCGGTAAATTCATCTGTTGTCCTTTGGGAGCACATGGGGCCAGGCCAGACAGTGACTCTATTAGGCATTGGATGATGGAATGGAAAATCAAAGGCGAATGCAAGGCTGCTATTATGGACCACCGTCATATGCTCTTTAACTTCAATAATAGGGAGGATATGGTGCAAATTTGGTTAAGAGATAAATGAGAGATTTTTGGGTTATTCCATGAAAGTGTTCAAATTGAGCCTTCCGAACGACGGATGTTGGTGCTTCGATTGTTCCTACTTTGATCCAATTGCCAAACTTGCCTCTATTTTGTTATAATGATCGCATTCTTAAATCTGTGGCAGGTTTTATTGGTGACGTCATTGCCATTGACAACCAAATAAAAAACCGTACTAGATTCTCAGAGGCGAGAGTCTGTATTTTGCTCGACTTTTAGAAGATTCATCCGCAACGCATTTAGTTGGGTCATGGTAAGAATGAGTTGTGGCAGTCAGTGATATATGAATCTATCCCAGATTTTTGTTTGATCTATAAGCGTCAAAGTCATTCTACTAAGCTTTGTGAGATATATAAGGAGGAGGGTAATGGGATGGATCACCAGCCTACTACCAGAAGAGAATGACGTCCTAAAGTAGTGATTGATAATAATCTTTCGGATGTCAAGAAGGATATAGAAGTCCAAAATTCCATGGGTGAGACTCCTCCAGTTTCAAATGGTGATAGTAATTTGGTTGTGCCCCCCACTGACGGTTCTAATGAGATGGATGGAATCTCATCTCCGACTGCAACTGGTACGATCTCTCTAGTTGGTGATACTACGATCAATCGCGAAAATCATGCTACAATTACAACGGTGATTGAGGAGATCAGATTTGACCAGCCGGTTTGTTGCAATACTCTTAATCATTCAAATTCGGGTTCAACTGTTCCTCCAAGCTTCGAAGCTCCCCCGAGTTCAGTGGGCCAGACAAGTGTGGATTTGGTTGGGTCTAAGGGTCATGAGGTCCATGATCCGTTTGCAATTGCTGAGATTAACGATGATTACCTGAAAATATTTCCTGTGATAAAGATAGCTCCGATGGAGGAGAGGATTCAGATGCTCTCTCAGTTAAATCTAATGGTCAGGCTCCATCGAGTATCCAATTCATCCTAGTTATCTCAAGGAAACATAAAAGAAGAAAAAGCCGAAGTTTTTTGGGTAGCCCTATCAAGACTAGACATAATGCTCAATCCAATCCAAATGGGTTGCAAATCACTACTAACTTTAATGTCTAATTCCTTAATTTGGAATTGTCGGGGCTTGACGAACCTCTCGACTTAGCGTTGACTTAAACAGTTGATTTGAAACTTTAATAATCTCCTTTCTGTTTCTATTCTTGAATCAATGTCCCACAATCCTTTCGATTTTTCTCGTATTATTGGTCATTTAAAACCTTCTTGTGCCTTTTCAAATTCTTTAGATTTCTCTTTTGGATCTATATGGCTCTTATGGTTTGGCAATCCTAACAATATTAAGCTTATCAAGTCACCCTCTCAATTCCTTTTGTTTGAAATGTCTCTTAATAGCATTGTGGTAAAATTTGTGGTGGTCAGCGGTGCTTGTTTGAGCTTTGGTCATTGTATTTTCTGGGATAATCTCTCGAGTTTGATTTTCCGTCCGATATAATAGTTGTAGATAGAGATTTCAATTGTATCTCTAATCCTAATGAGAAATTGGGAGGAGACCCAGCCAATCTAGTATCCATGGAGAAATTTAATGATTTTATTGCTCATTTGGGCCTAGTGGATGTTGGGTTTCATGGTAATTCTTTCACCTGGTGTAATAATCATCGAGGGTTTCGTCGCACGTGAGAGCGACTTGATCAATGTCTTTTTTCTTCTTGGATATCTCAATTTGGGGGCCTCATTATTGTTCATGAGGCAAGACTATCTTTTGATCATTGTCCTCTGCCCATTTTATTGTTTGGCTCTAACTCAGAGGTTGAATTGTTGTTTGACTCTAACTTGGAGTACCTGCAACGACCAAATTACGTTCAAACTCTATATAAAGCGTGTTTCTCTTAAATTAGAAGTAGGATTTAGATCTTCTATATAAGGTTAGTTTATCTTAGATTAGAAGTAAGATTTAGATCTTATATATAAGGCTAGTCTCTCTTGGATTAGAAGTAGGATTTGTGTCTTCTATATAAAGGGAAAGCTCTTGTGTCTTTTATATATAGGCTAATCCAGGTAAGGAACATTGGCAAGCGGTGAAATGGATTATCAGGTACATACGTGGTGCCAAAGATGCCGGTTTAATTTTTCGCAGTGATACAAGCCATCAGTTATGCGGATACGTAGATTTAGATTACGCGGGTGATTTGGATAAGCGTTGGTCTAAAATAGGATATGTGTTTATGCTATCAGGAGGTTCGATTGGCTGGAGGTCGATATTACAGAATACAGTATTTTTTCCTACTATAAAGGCAGAATATATGGTAGTAACAAAGGCAATGAAAGAAGCATTATGATTTCAGGGCTTAGTTGGTAACTTGGAGATTGCATAGGTAAGTGTCGATGTGTTCTGTGAAAGTCAGAGTGCTATTTACTTAGCAAATAATCATGTATATCATGCTTGTACCAAGTACATTGATATACGGTATCAATTCGTACGAGAAGTAATCAAAGATGGTGAGATATTTTTGAAAAATATGAGAATGAAGGACAATCTTACGGATATGATGACAAAGGTGATACCGATGGTCAAGTCTAAACATTGTTTGAATTTGATCAACGTTCAACAGTTTTGAGCGCCCTCGAGGTGCTGGTGGCAGTGACGATACGAGTCTAGCAATGATCGAAAGAAAGAGTACATGGTGAAGCTTAGAGCTAGGTTGAAACTTAGAGGTTGAATTATTGTTTGACTCTAACTTGGAGGACCTGCGACAATCCAGTTACGTTTAGACTCTATATAAAGCTAGTTTCTCTTATATTAGAAGTTGGATTTAGATCTTCTATATAATGCTAGTCTCTCTTAAATTAAAAGTAAGATTTGTATCTTCTATATAAAGGGAAAGCTCTTAGTCAAATTATAAAGTTGAGATATCATTGTAAAGTTTTGGACAACATATCTAGAGTTTTGAGGAGAGGTTTGGTGAGGCTTGAGTGTTCTTGTATCATTGTGTGATCATCAATATAGTGAATTATCGTTGCCCGTGGACGTAGGCATATTGTCAAACCACATAAATAGTGTCTCTTGTGTGATTGTATTTGATTTTCTTCTATTTTGCGTTCTTATTTGATTGTTCATATTGAGATTGTTGGTTAGTTTGTGAGATTCCGCGCAACATGTTTCTCTTGTTCCCCTTAGTTCTATTCTGAGACCTTTTCGCTTTTTAAAATTTTGGATGAGTCGAGCAGGCTTTCGGGATATTGCTAAGGAATGCTGAGATTCCTCGATCAGTCATAAGGGAATTGACAATTCTATTTCCCATCTTATGTTCGTCGATGACCTTAGAAAGGGACTAAGAAGTCTCTGGGAAACCTTAAGTTATTAATCAATACTTATGAAGGGGAATGGGGTCAATTGCTCAGTGTTGAGAAAAGTTACTTCTTTGTCCCAAAAAATACCACCAATGCAAAACTCAATATGATTAAGGATCATATCGGATATAACCATGCTTCTAATTACTTGGGCGTGCCGCTGTTTAAAGGTTAGCTTACGAAGGGTGATTGTATTGGGGTCGTCTCAAAAATTTATAATCATCTGGAGCATTGGAAATCTCATTTCCTATCAGATGGGGGTAAGCTTGTTGTTATCAAACATGCGCTCAGCTCGATTCCTATTTCCCTTTTGTTCATTCGTCCTATCCCTCGTGGCGTTGTTGATCAGTTGGAGAAGTATTTGTCCAAAATTTTTTTGGGTATGTTGGATGGTAAATTGAAGCATCATTGGAATAAATAGGTTGATGTCCCCATTCCCTGTTCCAAAGGCGGACTTGGAATCAAAAAGTTAAGGGATGTTAATGATGCTGGTATGATGAAATTAGCTTAGAAAGTCATTAAAGGAGATTCTCTATGAGCTAAATATGCTTAAGACTAGGTATATCAAAGGTAAAAGATTCTTGTTTACCACGCTGCAAAAATGGGGATTTTTATATTTCAAAACGGGTCAAGCGTAACAATAAGGAAACAATGGGCCATTGTAAATGGCTTGTTGGTCCTAATTCCCCTTTTTCCACACTAAGGTTACTTGGTGCAGTCCTATGCATCTGAGAGATTTTTGCCTAACTTCAACTTTTAATTACACTATTGGTGAAGCTTGGGGGAAATGGACTGGAAGAACCAGGTTCTTGAGTTTTTTCCTTTCTAAGTTAAGAAGCGGATTTTAGAGAGTTCCTTGGGATATAACAAGTAGGACAAAATAGTTTGGAAAGAACAGAGCAATAGAAATTTCTCTTTCAAATTTGCTTAAAAAACTATCAGAATTCACCACGAATCGTCTCCGCTATGGAAGAAACTATGGAAGTCTAAAGGTCTTATGAAAATAAAGGTATTCGCATGAAAGATTCTACAACACTGTGTGGCCACCAATTATCAGATCTCAGGGTTGAAGATTCTGATAGTCTCAAGGTGTGAGCTATGTAAGAAGGTTATGGAAACATCCCATCATCTCTTTATTTTGTGCGAATTGTCTACCATCATTTGGAGAAGGCTATCAAGTATGTATCATATTCTTTATCAAAGTTTTAAACTGTCAAGGATAGATTTTGGTGTTGGAATAAGAAGCATCAGTCTCATTTCGGTTTGTGTGTGGCTGGGTTCCCTTGGTGCTTTGGTGGGGATTATGGTTAACCAAAAATTTAGTAAAATTAGATGCTATGATCTGTTTGATTGATACTATCTCCAACAAGGTCTATAATTGGTTGAGAGAGTTTGTGCCCCTGATTAATCCGAAAGTGTAACAGCCCGGATTTCTGCACCCAGAAATCCGTGCCATTAGGATCATGCTCTGGATGATCCCCGGGACAAATCATTAGTGTCCTGAAGTTTAAAGCCAAGCTGCACCACCCTGAAATGAGTCGAGAATTTATCAACATTTAATCATAAAGAACGATAATTATAAAACAATTAATTATGTATAAAACAAAGAAAATACATTCTAAAAAAGGAACCAAGAAGAACCATTGGTGATGGACATCCATCACCCAAACAATGGTTCCCGATAGTGGTTCCGAATAGAATGCCTAAATGACATAATAATGATCCTACAAAACTGTACATAAAAGTGGCCACCAGGCACACAGTAATCCCAAAATATACAAAAATACAATACAACAGACTCTAGTACCCAGGCTACGGATAGAACTCGTCCTGAGCGTACATCTCCTCCTCTTCACCTCGACTCTGGATCAGGCTGGTAGTCTGGGTCACTCTCTGTGCCCGGAACGACAGCCTCAGAACCTAAAATTTATTTAGAACACAGGGTGAGCTACATCCTAGCTCAATAGAAGAATTTCCAACTAAACGAATTGAATATGTAAATCATGCTAACTCATAACAGAAATCAAATCAGGAAACGTATAATCATGACGAATCAAATCAAATACTGAGCTTTTATGCAAGAATCAGATGTGATGCAAATATATTATCAGAAAGCTTAAATTGTGTATAGTTAACTTAAGAAACTCCCGTGACTATATAGCACGGAGTAAACAGGAATGTCCGATAGGAAACCCCAACCAATCGTCGTTCACATGAACAATTGTGAAAGTGCAACAATGCCTCATCTATGGAGTGCAATTGCGCCGAGGATTACAAGCAGGTGCACAAGTGTGCCAGGCATCGGATATCTGCATGCCGGTGGGGATCATCTGGTTTAAATCATCAAATCACATACGTATACACTTCATAGATCAGATAACAAAATCAGAAGCAAGTTTTCAGAATGCGAATCAGGAAACAGAAATCAAAATAACAGGAATCATGATATGCATACATATTTGGTTAAAAACAGAAATCAGGGCATAGATATGAGATAAACATGGAATCATACTCAAAAACAGTTTAAGTTGATTTTCTCCTACCTCAGGTCAATCTATCTTCTAAGCAAATCCAAAGCCTTTTCACGGTGTCAGGGTTTGATTCCTAGACCATAAACATAGTACTTTAAATGTTAGGGGTGTCTAATCCAAGACAATGTCCGATGGTGTTTAATCCACAAAACCAAAACAGAACCAAAACAGGGGTTATTGATCGATCACCACTCCTGTTGATCGATCAATGCTCCTTGTTGATCGATCAATACTTCTCATTGATCGATCACCACCCTTTTAGTTTTCACTCTACAACAACCCAATTGATCGATCAATACACCTTATTGATCGATCACCTATCATCATTGATCGATCAATACACTCATTGATCGATCAATAACCTCTCTTCTACACTCTTCTATTTCAGTTTAACTTGATCGATCACCACCTTTGTTGATCGATCAATGCTCCCTGTTGATCGATCAATGCTCTCATTGATCGATCACCAACCTCATCTAAAAAATTCACACCTTCTGTTCTCATTAAATTTTTATACAGATTGATCGATCAATGCCCTCATTGATCGATCACCACCCTACAGTGATCGATCAATACCTATGTTGATCGATCACCAATTGTCATTGATCGATCACTACTATTATTGATCGATCAATGCTCTCATTGATCGATCAATGCCCTCATTGATCGATCAATGCCCTTCGGGCATTGAACTTCTCACATTTTGGGTCCACTGTTCTCCCATTCTGTCCTATACAGATTGATCGATCAATGGTCTTCATTGATCGATCACCACTCCTGTTGATCGATCACCACTCCTGTTGATCGATCACCACTTGTGTTGATCGATCAATAATGACAGAAAATCTGTCATTAATGGAGTTCATCTCCAACCCTATTTTAACCCTTTTCTCCTTAATGGTTCTCAACAACCATCAACCTGACATCAATGCCCTCACCTGGGCATCTCATTTGCCCCTATTTAAACATACAAACTCACCTTTGTTCGGGCCCTTACGGGGTTTCGGCAAATCGATTTGAATGAGGGTTTCGGATCTAACTTTCGGAGTTTGTCGTCGCCATTCTGGATAAGTCGATGCCCAGTTTCCTTTCAATCCTCAAGACCGTACACACTCTTAAACTAGTGTGGAGTGTCCTAGTTCATCTCTCCATCCTCTATCTCGGGCAATGTAGGATCCCCGGGTACCGCTAACCCCGTTTCTCAAAGAACACCCTCACAGATCAACCTAGCTACAGGTTTCTCAGCTTCTAAAGCAAGGGGAAGAAGGAGAAAAAGAAGAAGAACTCCCTCTAGGTCTCCCTTCCTTCTCTTATAAGCTAAGAAAACAGATATTTCTGTTTTCCTCTTAGTTTAGGTTCCGGTGTGGAGCACGAGTACGGTCGCTACGACGCAACGTACTACATTGACCCTTTACACAACTCAGACATAAACGAAAATGCATATGCGAACTCATCCGACCATGGTGCAACCTTATCTTAACTAATATTAATTCTTAAAATTTAAATCGGTCTCGATTTCCGTGCTGGGCACGTAGATCGAAACAGTTAGGTTTGTGTTCTAGATTTCAGGGTTGTTACAGAAAGTGAAGATTACTCGGTCCAAAGCCATTATTTTGGAAGGGTTGGGCATTATTCCTAAGAGGAATAAGTGTGACACCTTGATTTTTTCCTTACACGAAATTCTGAGAAAATCGAATCATCAGATGCTCTTTTGAACATCTCTGATACCACCTGTGACAGCCCGATTTTTCCCTTACACCGAATTCTGGGAAAATCGAATCATCAGATGCTCTTCTGAACATCTTTGATATCAAATGTGACAACCCTAATTTTCCCCACACTGATTTCAAGGAAAAACAGACCGTCCGATGTCCGAAATCCAGATCATATCACACATACACAAATGCGGATAATCAAAGAAATCACATATACTTGTATGCAGAATCTACAAGTATCACATATATACAATATCAGAACAGAATTCACATGGCTATAAACAGATTCCATTTATATATATAGAACATGAACTAAACCAAAATAAGCCACTGGTGACGACCGACTGTCACCTAAATAGTGGCAACAAAATGCTCATCTATATATATCTATAAATAAAGAGCTACTCATTGGGATATACCGAAATCCAAATGTTCAAATCAAACTGATCTACGAATCGTGGATCTTGGTCAAGATCTAACTAAGTGGGACGTAGTTAGGATCTTCCTCTAATCGTGGATCCTGGTCAAGATCTATGCCTGCAATATAAATGTCGGGATGATCTAACAGTCCAAGCTCAGTTGAGAAAGCCCGATACCAATTTTATTTTATCACAATACATAGATTTTAATGGCTAAAACAAAATCATTTCTTGTATCAAAAGAGAATTCAAATATACTGAGTTTGAAATCACAAGATCCAAAAACATGATGTATCACGGAATCAGAATCAAGTTCAAAGTTCAAAATTCAGAATTCAAAGCTCAAATTCATATCATGATCAAAATTTCATTGGGGCTAAGCATCCCATTGAGCGGGAATAGAGCATTCCACTAACGGAAACAAGGTCGGAACCTTGGGGACTCTACCCCTCTCTGGAGCCTCTACTCCTCTCGCCCACTTAGCATCATAGACCACATAAACTTCAAGATCCTTATTCATGTTCAAAGTCCATATTCAAATCCGGAATTCATATTCATATTCAAAGTACATATTTGATTAAAGATTCACATTCTTATTCAAATTCAAAGTTCGAAGATCATGTTTATACACAAATTTCAAAGTTCAAGAATTCTATAACTCAAAAGATTTAATGCAATTCAAGAAATCATAAACCTCAAATTTTTAATGCAATAGTGTTTAATAAAGTCTAAAACAATTCTGATGATCATCAATGCATATTTGTCATTCAGATCTATGGATCAAATCAAAACGAAGTCGAGTATTGGATTTCCCTACCTTATTTTCGAAATCGTGCGAAACGATACAAAGGTCTTCTTGATTGCCTCCCATTCTCAATCTAAATCACAAAGGTTCATAATTCACGTGTCAATGTCAGAGGAAATCGAATGATTCATAGTCTTTCAAGCCTTTCCAGAGGAAAGATTCAGGTAACCAGAAACTGGGGAATTCGCTCGAGCGATTTCCAAACTCGCTCAGGCAAATTTGACAATTCCCAGTGGCACACACAAAACTCGCTTGCGCGAGTTTTACCCGAAAATTTTGGCTTGAAATCTAGGGAACCCAAGCCATTTTTCTTTATTTTCTGAAGGTGATTCGCTCTGGCAAATTACAATTCGCTCAAGCAAATTGGTGCGATTTTGCAGATTTTCAGAAACTCATCTTCTTCCCCAAACTCCAAAATAAATCTCAAAATTTGTGCATGCACTCCCCTACATAAAAATCAAAGCTCAAACTAATTTCATAATATCAATTTATGATTCTCACCTTCTAACTCTCGCATGCAACGACTACGAAGATTGATATCATAAGATATCGATGGTTATGCTTCTCTCTCGTCTGATCCTCGCAAACCTTGCATGCGATCTAAAACTCATCAATCAAATCTAACTTTTCGGAAATCGAATACGCGCGATTGCGCTACGATACTCACCTTCTTAGTTTGCGCATGCGTAGTCCACGATCATCTACATCAAAAATTTGGCGCGAAAGCTTTGCGTTCATCCACCTCGCTTCGGCTTTATGGTGTTTAAGTAGAAGATTTCTTGCGATGAATCAAGTAGAGATCTTCTCGAAGCATAAAGAATTTGGGAGAGATCAGATGGTTAGGATTTTCAAAAGGAATTTGGAACGATGGAGGTCTCCTCTCCCTCTCTCTCTTAGTTTTTCTTTCTTCTAACTTCTCTCTCTTGGTTTTTCTTTCTTCTAAACCCATGCAATTCTCTTTTCTGCGTGAATGTTAGTTTTATACTAGTGGGGCTGATTGTGCGTGGAGCTGGTACACAATCCAATAGTGTATTGGCTCCTATAAAAAAATAAAAAATGAGGTCCAACCCACATAACAAGTTCTGATCCCTGGACCCTTAGTTTACAAACCAAATCCCTAATCAATGATGCTCTCACAAAGTTTGTGTAGCAATCACACAATTTAACATATATCCATGAGTACATGGTACACATATTATAAAATAATTAAATAATTATTTTAAGTCCAAGGTGCACATCGCCTATGGTATCAAACACGCACATTTAGTTGGCGTATTCGTGTTGCGGAATTTTCAGGGTGTTACAATAAGTCTCTAGTGATGCTTAAGGTGTTTTGGATTCATCCTACTAAGAAATGTATCAAGCTTAATACTGATGAAGCTTCGTCTAATAACCCTAGCCCAGTGGGTAGTGGTGGGATTATTAGGGATGATAATGGAGACTTTATCGTCACTTTTAGCGATTTCTATGGTCGTAGATCGAACAATGAAGCAGAGGCTCTTGTTATTTTGGATGGTGTCCGTCTAACTAAGTTTCTTGGTAAGAAATTGACTCCTTTATTCTTCTAAGGGGTCTTAATGGTTGGCACGCTCCTTGGAATCTGTCTAAAATTTTGACCCAGATTATGGATATCTTGGTAGTTTTACAATGGGAAGCGAAACATTGTGTAAGGGGAGGTGAACAGTGATGCTGATGATCTTATGAAAATGGCGATCATCAATTCTCATAGCATTATTTTCCCCCATTGATTACGTGCCTTGGTCTGTTAAGAGTATTATTAGGTTAGAAAAATAGGGTATGGGTAGGTCCTCATAAGCTTGGTAGTTTTTTTTTTTTTTTTTTCGTTTTTTATTAATTGGCTTACTTAGCAAAAGAATAAAATAAGCAGCTACTTATCTTATGGGGTCAATCTTACCGGATTTAAAAGGACACAAACATAGAGAGTTTTGGATCCAATTTTTATTTTTAACTGTTCTTTTTTAACTAAATTCAATTGCTACGAAGCCATTTAATTAAGACTTTATCATTATAATGAGGCCTGGGAAGCTACCTTTGAGCTAGTTGGGTGTTCGATTAAGTATTTTTTCAGGAAATTAAAAAGGATAATTTTTTACAATCAAAATTTCAAAGATGAAATTTTTTACTATATAATGTTTGGGCGGTGAACCAAAAACTTTAACTTGTGATGTGAAAGGGTAAAGGGAAAAAAAGGTACCTCTGTTCGCGCATATCACTCTCATAAAAGCGCCGAGATAAATCATGTGGGAAAAGAACAAAAAATATTATTGCGCCTTGTAGAAAATAGAACACCCACCATTATTTTACCTAGTGGAAGCCTATCTATATAATTTTTTTTTCTCATTCTTCCTCCTTTTTTTTCCTCTTTCTCTTCTCTTCTTCTTTTTCTTCTTCTTTGTCAACTGCGGCAGCCACTACGACCTCACCGGAATCATTGAATCACTATCTTCTTGTTCATGTTTTTTGTCTTCTTTTTCTTCAACTCTATTCAATTGCAACGACGATGCTAACATCACTAAAGCACTCTTTTTGCTTATTTCATTTTTTTTCTCAACTCCGGCGAGTCACAATGACGATGTTGACATCGTCGAAGGACCCTCTTCTCTTTCTTTTCCTTCTGGTTCCTCACCTCTGATGAAAACCTAAAAAAATACTACAAAAATAAATAAGAAACTCTATAATAATTATTAAAAAAAGATCTTGAAACCTAAAAAAACTTGAATTTGTGATAGTGGGCATCCACTGTCAGAATCTAATAAAATATTTGCAGTGAATTCTCATTGTCAGTTTTTTACAACTAACAGTGGGCACCCACCACCATCATAAATTCAATAGTTATTTTTTAGGTTTTAGGAATTTTTTTTTATGGTCTTTTAGGTTTTCTTTATTATTTTTATTGAATTTTAAAAATAAAATCTAGAGATGTAGGTCAGTGATGTCGACATTGTTGGGAGTCACTGGAGTTGAAGAAGAAAAAGAAAAATAAGAAGAATTATGGTGCTTTGTGATGTCATCGAGTAGCAGTCGGAGAACAAGGTGGTCGGAAGGAGTTAAGTGCTTTCAGGTATGGTAAAACAAACCATTGAAACCTCTCCCCACGTAAAACCTTGCTTTATAATTGGGCGCTTATGTATGTAGGCGCTCTCAATAACGTAGTAGGCGCAAATAGAGCCCCCCCCCCCCCCCCTCCCTCTCCCTTTGCACCACACAAAAAAAAATATTGAAAAGTTTAATAATAAAAATAAAATAATAAAATCTAAAAACCTATGAGACTAACTAGATCACATATCATATAGCAAATGATCAAGCAATCAAAGATAGTGTGAAAACACTACTTTCGAGGTACCGCCCCTTTATCCCATTTTAATTTATATTTAGGATTTTATTTCAAATTTTATTATAAACACCAAATCTAAAGGATATTCCCCATTTTCTTGGACTTATTACGGCCATTGATCTAATGGCTTAGGTTTTATCATGCTTATCACTCATATATGTCCTTTGGTCTTTATTTCTTCTTATTTATTATTCATCCTTTGGTCTTTATTTCTTCTTATTTATTATCCAAGATCTTCAACATATTGATCAAAATTCCTTTGACCAAATATTGATAGTGTGCTACATATATAAGAAGAGTACCATTAAATTCTCCCACCAAATCTTTCAGTTTACTCATGCTGAATAACATTGATTGCGTTGAATCAGATGATCGAGATCGTTTATGCTCCTAATATTTCACAAGATGGATCTTGAGATCATGGGTGTACCATCAAACGATTAGTGTTTTATTTCACGTGGCACAGATCTCAAAAAATGACCTTAACATTATATGTAAGCTCAAAATTGATTTTAAGGTCATTTTTTAAATTATCACATGAAAATTGACCGTCTGATGGTACACCCAAGATCTAAAGATTCATAGTGTAATTTATTGGGATGATAAACAATCTCCATTGTCTGATTCAATGCAGTCAATGTGTTTCAACGTGGGTGAGCTCAAAGATTTAGTGGGTGGATTTAAAAGTACTCATATAAAAAAGGAATTAGGCATGAAGAAAGAAAGTGTGTAGGAAAAAAGGGCTATAATATTTCATATATATATATATATATATATATATATATATATATATATACACACACACACACACACACAAAGGGCTAACATATAAAAAATAAGACTCCAAAAATTGCTGCTTGATGTTATGAACTTAAGTGTATAGTTGCGGGATTCGTAGGTTTATTTATATTATTATTATTTTAAAAATCAATATAACACACACCTTCGACAACCACTATAGTTGGTGCTATCTCATGCTGCTCCGCAATTATCACATGTATGCGTGCCTCTTCCTTGGTTCTCGAGGTTGTCTCGGCCAAATGGCCATGTCAAAAAAATAAATAAAAATCAATCATTTGAAATGGTTGATGTCACGACCCGAAATTCTACCCCATCCTGAGGGCCTAGAATTTCGAGTTATGACCCGCCCATATCTCGGATATGCTAAGCGGACATACACCTAATCAGAGTTCTCGCGCAATAATGGTTCCACGAAATTCGTAAAATCCAACAATTATGGTGAAATGTAAATACAATCATAAATACATAATAAATCTAATAAAATGCGATAGAATGCTATCAATCCACAACTAACAGGTAAGTCAAATCGGAGATAAATCTGATAAAAAATAAAATAAAAGCATAGAGTCAATGATAATAATATAAGACAAAATCCAATACCGAGTCTACTAAATCAATATCCGGCATTCGGATCAAAACCAACACTGTAGTCCTCCTGATAATCGGCAACGTCACCCTCCAAAGGCCCCTGATAATCAACGTCCACTGGGTCGACGTTCTCAGCACCAATCAGATCAAAGGTACCCACGTCCACACCGTCGATATAGTCACCTGCAACTGTTAATTTATCGTGGGATGAGTTTACTCAGTCACGTAAACTCAGTGGGATACACAACCAATCCACCCCATACTACTCAGGTGCATTGTGGGTGCATCTTGTGAGTGATAAACATAGTATCTCAAAGCAGATAGCAAAAATAAAATAAAATCACATACATATCGTAAAACTCATATCATAAATGCAAGATCATGATCTAGACACTCATATCCTAACGTACCTTATCATATCTCATAATATATCCTACCATGTCTTAATATCATTCTCGCACATACGTCTGTACATTGCATGAGCGTAACTAACATACTCGTGAAATCCTAAACGACCTGTGTCAGAGTCGTTGCTCGAGCTACTATGGGAGGGTCAACATAGTATCATACCACCATATCATAACGCCCTCGTGTCATACTCATACTGCACCATCCAGCCAATGGGGAGACATAATGGCCAAAGTCACTCATAATATACGGATACTCATAATCTCTCCCAGAGATCCGTCTTGACTGAAAGACGTTGTTTCCCTTACGATGGCTACGCAAGGAACGACACGTACAAAGACTTAAGTTCTTTATCTTTTGCTGGCCTAGACATCAATGTCTTATTATCGTACTCGTATCATAACTTATCTTATCTCATACTCATATCTTATCATACTCTTATACTTAATCGTATAACAACTATAGTGAGGCAACCTTTCTAATTCACGCTTCTCAAGAAAAAGGTTCCGTAGTAACCTGGATGTACTTCGTGTGACAGCCCATAGTACCATAGAGGTGTTGCATCCGTACATGGACGTCAATATTTTAAGTTTCACGTGACCGTAGAAGAAACCTCACCACAGCCAAAACCTATGGTCGAACCTCATAACTTAACTCATAACTCATACTATCATATTTGAACTCGGGGTGATCGGGTCGCCATATATACCACTGTATACACGGTTACACTGAATTCACACTCACCCGACTCGTCATGGGTCCCATTCCACCATGAGTTGTAAGGCATGTGAATACGGTGTATTTCTCACTTCGATACCATCTCAGCCAATCACCACGCTCAAGCATAGGCATGATCTCATACACTCTCATACTCATGATCTAATATATACTAACTCGTATAAATTGATTAAGTTACAAATATAAAAGTATCACACATACAGAATGATTTACACTTAGATTTTGGTTATATTTATATTTATATTTATTTACATACCACATCAATATAATTATAGAATAGGGTTATAAGTATGATTTCGATAATCGTAAAGGTCAGAGTTCGATTTCATAAAGGCATCGAGTTCTAACACTTTGTGTTATCGAAGTGGTCGCATTGAAGCGATAAAAATGATACAAATATAGTATACTATAATTAGATGTTCAATTAAAATGACAGTATAATTTAAAGTGGATTGCATCACGACAATCGATCGAAGATGCAAGTGATTTAAGTGCACTTAGTTTTGGTCGGGTACAAAAGAAATTATAGTATAAATCAGGTCGTCTGTTCGGACGAAAATCGATTAATTGGTTGAAATATTCTATAATATAATACCAATGGATTCGGAACATGAATGATGTCATACCTGTATATTAAGAGTAATTTATATGATTAAAATAATATGACACTAGAGTATTGTGGCTTATATAAGAATATTAATTAATAAAAGATACATAATACATCATTAAATATAAGGTAGAAGAGTTCAGAACCCACACTTTATTTATTTATTTATTATTTTATTATTTTTTTAAGATAAGAACCCACACTTTATTTATAATATTCTATAATAAAAGTCTTTACTTTAATATAATATTATATAACAGTAGCCTTCACTTTAATATAATGTTATATAATATTAGACTTCAAAATCGGTTGAGGTGTCACGCATCATTTAATTATAGGACAGAACCCAAGCTCAATCAGTGGGTCAAGGTCCGATCAAATGGGTCACAGTCCAATATGAGATGGGTCACGATCAACGTCAGATGGGTCAATGTCCAACATCAGATGGGTCAAGGTTCGACATCAGATGGGTCACAATCCACGTCAGATGGGTCACAGACCAACATCAAATGGGTCACGGTCAGATATCAGATGGGCCAAGATCCAACATCAGATGGGTCAAAGTCCGACATCAGATGGGTCACGGTCCAACATCAAATGGGTCAAAGTCCTCAAATGAAAGGCCCGCTCCAATGCCATGATAAATTTGGGCTTCCATCTCAAAATTAATTGGCTATGAGTAGAGTAAACTTGGATAACGTAAGGGGAGAGACAAGGCTACAGTTTACTTAATGCAGGACTAAACTTCAACATGAACGATGTTGAAGCTCAGGCTTCACAGTCATAACGCCTTTTTTTTAATATATAAATGAAAAAAAAAAACTCCGTAAAAATAGTTTTTTGAAAAATTCCCCTTTTTTCAAGAAAAACGCATTTTAAACCCATTTGAAACCCACACTTGGTCCAAACATATATATTTTTAATTTTTCATAATTATTAATATTTTGTTATTTTTGTAATTTTCACTTTTTCTTGAAAATTATCAAAATTTATCATTTTTTTTTATATTTTTAGAGCCATTTTCTTCTCCTACCTATACTTAGTCTCTATGCTTCAAACCAACTATTCTGTCAAACCCTGGTAGTAGCAATCAATCACCTACCATCCTCATCACTAAAAGAAATTGGAAAAAAGAGTTGGTGTTGAGTGAGAGTGGGTGTATGAAAATAATGGGTCGTTCCTTTGGTAGTTTGAAAGCTCCAATTTTTCTCCGGTATAGAATAAAGGGTCCCACGAATCAGCGGCACATGGCTTACCACTCATGAGCATGAAGATCCGTGCACGTCAAAGTCTATGAGTAACACAACTGCTTATGATCGTCTCAATCCCTCTTTCCGTTTTGAAGATTGAAATTAGAAAATGACTCCTTTAAACAGATTATTTCATGGACGTCCATTTATTTGATTACGCTACATATGAATTTAAGCAACAAGATGATAGTTTCTGTATTAAATTAAAGTGGGCAAAAATATCTCATTCAGTGATATGAACCATCTGATTTACAGATTCTAAAATAAACACTTATATATTTTTATAGGTTGAAATTAAATCTTATCAATGGGCTAGTTTACGATTTTTAAGCTAAACATGTGTGCCTCCTCACTATAAGTAGATGGTGACAAGCTAATTTGTTTAAGGGCCTGTTTCGATAAAAATACGGAAACGTGAGAAAGTAAAATAATATTTCTATATTTTCTCATAGATATCTAAGTTGTAGGTAATCATGATATTCTTTTGTTTTCCTTTATTTTTTGTTGTTTGAATAACCACATTGCTAGCTGGTAAAATACAGGATTAATCAAATCCTGTGTTTGGATGCATATACAGGAAATTATAGGAAAATAATATATTCTAACAAAAAAAATAGGCAAATGACCAAAATATTATATATGTATTAAATTATTATTTTTCTTTATATATCTTAGTGAATTGCTCTAGTGATAGACTTGGTGCCTTGTGAAGGTTCAAATCTTGTTACATGTAATAAATTATTAATTTTTTTTAATTAATTATATTAGAGCATATATATCATATATGTGAGTATATAGCTCTACAACATAATAGAGCCCTTGTGAGAGAAATATCTCCAAAAATAAGTGTGTGCAATACTTAAATAGATGGAGGGGGAGTTTAAAAATAGGCCAAAATTGTGGGATTTAATTAAACAAAATCAAAGAAAAAATATTTGTTATAAAAATAAATACCATAAAAAAAATTATTTGAAAATTTTTGCTAATTTTGGGTGGTCAAGATATTTTTGGATGGATGAGAATCCACTAATATAAATTAGGACCCCTAAAGTTTAGTAACAATTTTTTAGAAAGTTTGGGTGATCAATTGACCACCCAAGTCATACGTGGTTCTGCCTATGATTTTTGAGGATGTGTGCCATATAGAATCAACATCAGACCATCTGATAGGGGCATCATGATCTTAAGATCTATCATGAGGAAGATTGAAAAAAAAACCAATCTCCATCGTCTTATTCAAACCAGTCAATGGTTTTCATCCGTAAAAAAATTGTATAGTATTATGAGAAAAGTCATACGGATGAGAAGCCCGAAGGTACGGAAGACAGAAAACCGAGGGACTCCTTCATAATTTCTTTTTGGATTTTGACGAAAAATGTGAAGATAATTTCCGACCCTTTGAATGTCATCCAAACAACAGGAATCTCGGCAGTTCATTTGCGGCATATGAGTTTTCCCTTATTTTCCTATGTTTCCCTTAAAACCAAACAGGCCCTAAGAGTTTATTTTTTATAAAGCGTTTACCCAACATAAGCGACGGGTGATGGGTGACTTACTTTTCCTCCCCTAAGGAAACTCTGTGTTTGTGACTTCAAGGATCAAAATATCGGGTAAAATTTCAGTTTCTGGCATGAACAAAATTGAAAATTTAGGCCGAAATTTCGGCCAAAATTTTGAATCCCATACATGAACTGTCCAAAACGGGAATTTTATTATTTTTGGGCAAACATGAGCTGTCCAACATGCTTGGAATGAGCTTTGATGGGATCAAGCCGCTGGCTCCTGTAGGCACTTGTAAAGGTCAAGATTTTCAAGTGGGGTTGACTCTCGACCGTTGAAACTCTATTTCCTTACCGATGAATAGCCTGAATCTTGTCAAACTCTCAGACTAATCTCTGTGGACTTTTAGGGTTTTGACACCATAGAAGTCAACGTTTGACTGCTGTGACGGTTAAATCGTTTTTCATTAAACTAAACTCTATTGAGTAGATGACGATTACTTGCACGGCAAGTAGAAGAAGTCACTGTTTAAGGTATATACTAGTGTATGAGTTAATAGTATAGTGACAAATTTCACTAAAATTTAGTGAAATTTCACCAAAATTTAGTGAAATTTCGTGAAATAGGGGTCAAATGAAATTTTTGAAATTTTTTTGATACTTTTTGGTATTTTCTATATTTTTCGGTAATTTTTTTTTTATATATTTAAAATTATTTTTTTTTTTATTCTAAATATGTTAGCAATTTAGTATATATTTTATTAATTTTTTTAAAAAATATTACATATATTTTTAAATATATAAAAAAAATTTACCAAAACTTTCCCGAAATTTAGTATATATTTTAGTAATTTTTTAATCCCCAAAACTTTCCTGAAATTTTTTCGAAAGGTATTAAAATTAATCCGAAATGTACCCGAAAGAACCTCCCACCGAAAAATTCTTGAAAACGAAATTTGTCACTATGGTTAGTAGTAGGTAAGTGGCTCAATGGCGTATTAAAAAAAAAAAAAAGTGGCTCAATGGGTGGGATTCAGGCCTGGCCTTGAACCGGCTGATTACAATTGGGCTTCTTAAAGCTATCCTATACCTGAACCGTTTACTAATTAAGCTGGGCCTGGCCATTTATGAATCAGGCTTGCCTTACTTTAACTCGAACCTGGCCCATGGCAGGTCAGTTCGAGCAGGGCCACAGATTGCCAACAATTTCTATATAAAATAACTTATTTGATAGAGTCAGGCTGAGTTTGGGCCAAGCTCGAACAGGCCAACTTTAAATTGGCCCACGGGCTACCAACAATTTTTAGATCATAGTAGACAACACATAATGATTTCATGTGACTAGTCCTAAAATGTGACTTCTAATAGCTAGTCAGCGAAGATGCTACTTGCCTAATACCAAGTGTATAGCGATGACTATACAATGAATCTACTACCCTAATTAGCCTTTGTAATGGTTGACTAGTAGCGGATAGTTGCCTGGAGTGCTGCACCCGAGCCAGTTACATAACGTGTCGTCCCCATTCCCGGCGGCCAAAAGTCACCGTTGAAAAGTCACAACCTGTCGAGAAAACTTTTGCCAGGTTGACCATTCTGCACTGTCCTATTAATCAAAGTAATATCAGCATAGTTGACCTTCTATGAAATCGAGAAAGTATATCATATCAGCTGATATGTATCCGACATATGACTGATTTTTAAAACCATGGTTGCAACCTGGATTGCAGGTTTGAACCCAACTTACTAGTTACAAAAAAAGAGCTTACGTGGCAAATCAAGAAAATATGCACATCAATCTCCCTCCATTAGGTGTTCTACCAATCCATCGAAGGCTTTGCACATGTCAATTTCCTCTGTCAAGACACGAGAGATACAGGAATATTCAAGAGTACCAAATCAATCAAAGTATTTTTTTTACTTTTGACTGATTTTCTATTGGCATTAGACTTAGAGAGAGATTGACATTGTGTACTTTTCTTGGTGTGTGGGTTAAGCATCTAATACTAAGTGAAAAAATGTTGGTAGGCGTAAGAAATATATATAGAGGTTGGTATAAAATTGTAGAATTTATATGGGCCTAACTGAACTTTACAAAATCGGCTTATAAGATGAGGTTTGCCCTAATTATATATAGCCCAAAAGTGTCTAGCCACAAACAATTTGGAACTATCATTTACACCCCCTCACCGGTAACGTCTCTCTACATCCTTGTGATATCTGCTCTGATATCATGTAAAACTTTATTAGATCTGTGATTTTTTTTACTTGATAAGATTTCCCTAATACAAATGGATATATATATATATATATATATATATATATATATATATATATATATATATATATATATATATATATATATAAAGAACCCTTTGGAAACTACCTATTATAACAACCACTAACCGTGCCACTAGGCATAAAGATTTGATATGGTGTTAAGCCCACATATACTAATACAGATCAATCTCAATCAAAGTTTATTCTTAAATATGTAGAATTCCATGAGCCTAATTCAACCTTACAAAACCGGCTTGTAAGGTGAGGAGTGCCCATATTATATATAGCTCAAGACCTCGAAGCCCACAGACAATATGAGGCTATACTAACACGCCCCTGCAAGTGTTGACAGGATTGAGTCAAGCCAAATCACATGGACAATTGAATTGGGTGACGTAGCGGGGAGAAATACCTGCTTTGATACCATGTAGACATAAATAACCTAAAAATTAAAGAGGAGAAATAGTCATTTAAGGTTTTATAAGAGAGGAGAAGAAGAGAAAGATAGAGACAAAGAGAGGATATGGGAATAGTCCCAACTCCTAAAATAGGAGTGTACGAACCATCAGCTATACCAACCTGAGCAAGAGAAGAAAAGAGAGAATAGAGAGAGTACCCCTAAGACTCACCCCTCATGTGATCAGTGGCTCCTAAGTAAATGGCCCAACTATGAGCAATAATAGTAGTGGTCGTAATAAAAGCAGATGAGTCAGGTATGCTTGATGGCTGAAAAGTAGAAGCATAAGTCCATGGGTGATCTGTAAAAGGTGGTTGTGAGGCATGAAGCTCATATGGTCTAAATAACTCTGCTACCTGAGATCGAAGAGAGCTCAAATCACTAATAAAAGTCTCAGGTGTATCGGTAACAGCTGTATGAGCAGATGTAAAATATCTCTGCTGATAACCCATTGGATACCATGAAGACGATAACAGTGATCTCGGTCATGTCCTGTAAGACCACAGTGAGAATATATGAGAGATGAGCGACCTCCGCGACCACCAAGTCCCCCTCGACCACATCTGCCTCCTCGGTTATGTTCAGGGTCGTATGAAGATGGGTTTGTTGACAGGGGCTACCCCTAGGCCTACCACTAGTGTTAGTGATGCTGAGAAGTGGGATACAGACAATGTAATTATTCTTGGATGGCTCCTGAACTCTATGGATTCATCAATCTATAAGATCTTTATGTTTTATGAGTCTGCTGTCAGGCTCTGAAGTAAGCTGGCAGATACATTTACACCTTCTGATCAAAACACACAGATTTATCAACTAAAACAGATGATTTCATAATATAAGCAGGGAGATTCTACTATGGGAAAGTATTACAGTTCACTTCAGAGTATGTGGGAAGAGCTAAGTCACTATGAGCCTCTTTCTGAGTTTGGAGAAAAGGTTATCGCCAAGTTAGCTAAGTGATATGAACGCGATCAGATTTATACTTTTCTTGGGGGCCTTCGTTCTTAATATGAGCAAACATGCACACAGATTCTCACTACTAGATCTTTTCTTGCGTTGAGCACTGTCTATAGGATACTCTTTACTGATGTAATATCCCTGATATTTTCGGCATATTTTCGTTTACCTCGGTAAGCGTGCCCGGAAAATACTGTAGAATATTTTTGGACTTTTGGTAAGCTAAGGCTATGGTAAGACTAATGGCCAAAGGATTTGGTCTCGAGAGGTGTGCAAGTCATGTACGCAATGGCATACACAATAAGGATGTGTTAGTGGTTAGCATGGAATAAATCCCAAATTTAGTAGATAAGTTAAAGGGTTAAAATATCTAGATATTTGTTAGCTTGGTTTGGTTATAAAAGAGATTGCAAGAGAAGCTTGCATCTCTCTCTCTCTCTCTCTCGTTGGAAAGGCTTAAAGAAAATAACCATTCAAGGTTATTTAAATTCCAGATCTAGGAAGAAAGAGAGATCCTCCTCCCATCTTGACCATTGATCGCATTGGTGATGGCCTTTGGATCGATTTTTAAGCTATTGAAAGGAAGGACAGAGGAGAAGACACCCATGTGCCTACAAATCATGCCAAAGAAGAAGGGTTCGCCATTGAACCCTTGATTTAGAAACCGGTTCGAGCACAAATCCAGAAGGGACCTACCGTTGGGAGCCAAAAGAGGTATGTATTGAAATCTTTGTATGAAAATCAGGAGATTTTGTTAGAATTTTAGAACATGCATATGTGCAATAAAGAAGAGATCTAGAGAGATAAAAGTGGGGAAAAGAACTGTGGCATGCAAAATGCATACCATTGAAAAGCAGATAATTGATCGATTTTAAAATCGATGGTCGAATTACTGGTTTTCAGGCCTGATGCAGAATTTGAGAATTCGATGGTCGATTTTGGATTCGACCATCGAATTGGAAATCGATGATCGAATTCTGCCCTGACTTTTGGGTTCGAAAATTTGTTGGATTTTCTTCTTCCAAGCTTTCGGGTTAAATTTTGTAGCTTTATATTAACACTAAGGGTGTTAATATATGTAGGTTTTGTCTGTTGGAAGTCCTTGGAGAGGACCGCTTTTGCATGCTTTTGAAACCGCTTGGTTAAGGTAGGGGAATCCTAATCTTCATTTGCATAAATTATAAGCACAAACTATGATAGACGAATTACTTGAAATGCGTTAATTTGATGATAATCTGTGCACATAGTATAAACAAAGCATGAATATACGACAACATCAGAAAATTGTAAACATTGTTAGAAACAAGAATCATTGGAAATCAGAACTTCAGTTAAATTTGAATCAGAACCTCAGTTAATTTTTGAATCAGAACCTCAGTTAATTTTTGAATCAGAACCTCAGTTAACTTTGAATCAGAACTTTGAAAATCAGTATACGATATGAATAATAAGCTTGGATACGTGTTAGCATTTGCATTTGATTTTTGGTTCATACGTACGATGCCCTAGATTCCACCAACCGTGTTGTGGTAAAACTTTAAGCAAGTTTCCCTCATAGCGTAGGGGCTTGTTGCATTTTCGAAATGGGTTCATGAACGACGATTGTCAGTAGGGTCTTCCCATCGACCACGTAGTCCGCTCTCATGCTATAGGAAATTTGGGAGATAAAATTAAGTTATAAATTTAAGACAAGAAGCATGCTAAATCAGAACATTTTGAACACTTTAGATTATATTATCAGTTTTGACTCAGGATTAGAACTGGAGATTTAATTTGAAAAGCATCATTGAAAAACCATATTTGATTCGATTCCGTCTTTTGAAAACTTTTACTTATAAGTAATGCAAATAGATCATCTTCCTTATTGAGCTTGGTGTTAGCTCACCTCGACTATACGCCAGTCTTTGACCATTTGGGATCTGAGGATTTGGAGGATTCCGATTATATTCCTGAGGAGGAATTAGACTTGCCTGCTGAGGAGTTCTTCCCTTGACCTTTAGATCCAGTATTTTGGTATTTTGTCTGAATATTGTTGTGAATATTGGGCCCTAGGCCTTATTTTGTTCTTTTTGATATCACTCGAGGAACCACTATTGTGAACCTCTGTTTTAGGTGATCGGATTGGCCATCACCGGGGGTTCTTTTTGGTTCCTCACAGTGATATATCTAATTTTGTTATTTGAAGCATTTGTTTTTGGATTAACTAAGTTGCCTCTGTCTTTAGACCTTTGTTTATGATGCCGGCTTCTGTTTGTTACGGCTTATTGAGAAATCAATAAGTTGATGAACCAGCCTTTCCTATACCTTAGGGATTGGAAAAGTCGGGTCGTCACAACTGAAGAGCATTGTTGCCATGTTATGCCTATCAGTACTCCGATCACTTCTACACCGTAGGAGCGTGCAACCTTTACATCTGATACTCGTCCCTTTGCTACTAGGGATAGGGGGAGCAATTGGTGGTCATGGATGTCGCTATCTCTTATATATTCTCACTGTGGTCTCATAGGTCATAACCAAGATCACTGTTATCGTCTTCATGGATATCCAGTAAGTTATTAGCCAAGATCTTCTACATCTACTCATACAGCTACTATTGATACACCTGAGACTTTTGTTGGTGATTTGAGCTCTCTTCGATCTTAGATAGCAGAGTTATTTAGATCATATGAGCTTCGTGCCTCACAACCACCTTCTACAGATCGCCTAGGGACTTCTGCTTTTACTTCTGAGCCATCAGGTACACCTAGTTTGGTACGACCACTACTACTATTGCTCCTAGTTTGGTCATTGACTCAGGGGCCACTGATCACATGACGGGTGAGTCTCAGAGGTACTCTCTCTATTCTCCCTCTTCTTCTTCTGCTCAGGTTCGCATAGCTGATAGTTCGTACGCTCCTATTTTAGGACTTGGGACTATTCTCATATCCTCTCTTTGTCTCTCACCTTCTTTTCTTCTCTTCTCTCTCTTATAAACTCTTAAATGAGTATTTCTCCTCTTTAGTTTTTAGGTTATTTATATCTACATGATATCAGAGACGGTCGATCTCGCCCATTTTTTATTTTATTATTTTTAGGGTTTCGTATGACATATGCTCTGCACCTTGCCGCTTTGTCGGATCTCTGTGCGTCAGAAATTGGGAATCTTACATCTCTTTGTGTCGGTCCTGTGGGTATTGTTTAAGGTTTCTCCAACACGGTTTCTCCATCTATCATTAGACTATTAGGTTATCATCTTAATCGGTTTTGTTCAAGCAACATCATCTCTATTTTCCCTAGTTCAGCAACAGCAACAGCAACATCCCTTTCATTTCCATCTTCATTTGCAGCAACAACATCATCTCTTTCAACATCCATTAATGGTCATTTATTGGAGCAACGTCATTCTCATTTTTATTTATTTTTTATTTCTTATGAACATTAATGGCCCTTTTCTGTAGCTGCTGTGAACAGTAACCAACAACTCAACAATTTAGTTGTAAAAACTTGTTTCAGCAGCAGTAAAAGTTTGTTTGCTGCAATCTCTCCAGCTTTATCTCCACTTTTTATTTTCAGTTTCTATTTAGTTTGTCCACTCGCAGGTTGATCTGGCTCATGGTTCTGTCTGATCTATATTGTTTGTTTCTCATAGTAATGACCTATAAATGTTCATGCAAGTTCATTATTGTAAGTTTGAGCTAATGTGAAAAATAGGTGCACAACACCTATTTGTTGAAATCCTTGAAAGGGATTCTAGTAATTTTTTCTGGGATATGATGAGGATCAGCAAAGAAAAAATATCGAGAGAGCGAGAGGAATGGTGATGCTACGTGTATTGGTGTCGCACAACACAAAATAGAAAATATGAGATTTAATTGTTCAGCTCTATTAGGCAGCCTGAGGTAAAGATAAAAAGGGGACCTGTTTATGTTGTTCACGAGTGTGATGCTTTTGAAAACCCTATTTACTACTATGATGTCCAGATTTGGGAGCTCTTAGACTGTAGATGCCTACGTTGAGTTATATAGACTAGTGCTTGAAGGTTAAAAGGAGTTGTTGCTGAAAACTCCATAGGTGTTTGAAAGAATGTTTGCTTGGGATGCCTTGAGTTATTAGTTGTTGGTGCTTCTGCTCTCTTAAGATTCAAGATTCATGCTGAAGATTTGTGATATTGCTGCCTGAAAATCTGTTTTGATTTATTACCTCAAAATTCAGCTCTCGACATACACTCATGTAATTGAATGTTGCTCATTTATTTGAGATCCGTGTCTCTCTCCCTCTATTTTTTTTATTTGTCAATTTATATTTGTATGTGTGTAATGATGTGACACAATTTTTTACACCTGTTGTTCCTCCTAGTATTTGATGATGAGGCCTTTGCTGTTATGTGGCTTTTTATCGGCCTTATGACCTTTATCGCTACTGTGATATATAGCATTTTTTTATTGACTTCATGATTGTATATTTGCCTTATTAATATTATGAGGAGATGGTTCAGAGTCCTTGTAATTAGTAACTTGAGCATCATTCTCATTGATGCTCAACTTGAAGGGGAGTGTTAAAGATAATATATTAAGTATGGAGTGTGTAAGAATTATAGGCAATATATTAATCCTATATTAGTTAGGAATAGAAATAGTGTCTTGTTTGACTCTATAAAAATGATCATCACATGTAACTTGATTAATTTGAATAGAAGCAATGTAGTCCATTAGTATTATTATGCCCTTTTTGTCTCTATCTTTCTTTTCTTATCTGCTCTCTCTTATAAACCCTTAAATGAGTATTTCTTCTCTTTAATTTTTAGGTTATTTATGTCTACAAAAAAACATTTCTAAACATTCTAAATTTGGTGTTTAAAAAATTAAATTGAAACACCACCTCGATTGTGTGATTAATATTTAATCTCAGTCAAACTATTAATATTTAATAGTTTTTTGTGTTATGGCAGAATTATCTTAAAATAATTATATTTTATGAATTTATGTCCATGTAAGGACCGATGAAACGTGTTAACTCTGCAATGAATACGGGCACTTGCCTTGTACTACTATTTATATATTTGCAAAAGTATCTAAGACACCAAGTCTAATGGCCCTACGATCACTTGGGTGCCTGGTTCAATACTATATTTCCACTAGGCAGTAGGGTCATCAACGGGTTAGGTCGACCCGATATCTGACATGATCCAATATTTTATCTGTCGGGCACATAAACTTGACCTGTTAGGTCAGGTTGGGCATAAGACATCCGACTCAACTTCAAGCGGGTCAGGTTGGCCCATCGAAACCCAATGTTTTATATATAAAAAAACACAAAAAATAATATATTTTTACCGAGTCGGGTCAGGCCGGATTTTCTGATTGGGTCACCGTCTAGTTGGTTCGAGTGGAGCATGTCATTTTTCCCTTGAACACAAATTTTGGCCCAACCTGACCAGCTGACAGCCCTACTTGGCAGGTGATTGCATAGATCCTATGCTAATTAGGACCTCGCTTTAAGCTTACAAATGATGGCAGAAGAATGTACAGAAAATATTCCATATTTGTTGCAAACAAGTGCCTTGCTCGTAGGGTTTAAATCTTAGGTCCCATCTACACTTTGGGATGCCACTTGGACATCCCCAGATTTTACAAGGCCAAAGTATTGTACAGGGTAAAATAAAAATTAATTTGTACAGGGTTGAGTTTTAAATTTATTTATCATATAGGGTCATGAGCATAATTTAGTTAGAAAATAACACGTGTTCGCTTTTGTCCCTGTTTTAGGGTAAAAATATCCTTTAAGTAAAAGCATGTATACAATTTTTTTATGTGAGACCAATTGATCTCATACGAGTGGGGTTAAGGTCTGATATACAGATACATCTCACATAAATGCAAATGTGCATGTGCTTTCACTTAAACGTTATTTTTGCCCATGGACAGTGCATAAAACACACATGCTCATTTGTTAAGAAAAAGTTAAGGCTCACTGTCAGGCATAGTGACCAAGTCGGGGTTCAAAAATAGATTAGCTTGAAATTTTTTTAAAAAAATCATCAGATTCAAGAAGGATATGGTCATATTAGGAAAAAATTAAAAATTAAATTTTTTTGACCAAAATTAGAAAATTTCAGGAAAAAGTTATAAAATTTGCATATATTTCAAGAAATACCTGAATTCTTCGAAAAATTTGCATTTTATTTAGGAATTTGTGAATTATTCATATATTATTCATTTTTTTTTTTCAATTCTAGAGTTATTGGTAACTTTTTCAAAAGGTCAAATTTGGTCACTATGCTATCATGTAATATTCCATTGTGTATTTTATACAATATAAATGACACTTCACTTTCAGTTGGTGGTCAAACCTAATCACCAAATACATAGTCTGTAGGTGGGTTGTTAAAGATTTTGTTGAGCTACACCGACGTGGTGTAGGGTAACCAAACCGTTCAATCTCCTTATGCTAAATGGGTCAAACTTGCACTTTACATTGATTTGGATGCTCATAAAGAGCTATCCTCAGGTTTGACTATTTTAATATCACCAGGTTAACCCGTTCACAGATTGGTAGGTGAATGGGTCGATTATCCATACCGACTATTTCTAAAGGATACAACTATTCTCACCCCTTTAATAGTAAGTGCAATACAAGATTTTTCACCAACGAAAATTATTGACTGATTTGAATCAGTTGATGAAGACTGTTTTTTGTTCCAATCTTTCTCATAGTAGATCTTAATATTATGGCGCACCTATCAGAGAGTCAAACATTGACTCCACATGGCACATGTCCCTAAAAACGAAGGTCAACTCTTTGTGCATGATTTAAGTCACTTTTGGGAATGTGTGCATTGTGGAATCAACATATAACCCTTAAATAGGTGTGCCATGATTTTAAGATCTATTGCGAACAAGATTGAAACGAAATAAACTCTCTATCATGTGATATAAATCAGTCAATGATTCTAGTCCTTGTGTGATGCTTACTATTAAAAGGGTGAGAATAGCCGCAGTGCCTATTTGAGCTATGAGCCCAGCGAGAGCCAACGGCTAAAGTTTTCAACGAGCTGCAATAGGAGGGGTGCATCTACTTTGGACTCCACCGAGCCACCAACCTTCAAAGAGGGTTTTATAACGTTTATTAGTTGATTTTGCTGTTCACCAACTGTGATCGTAACGTCTTCCTACCCATTTCATTGACTCAACCGGATTTCGAATTCCTGTGTTCGCGTAGACAATAGTTTATTACACGTGATCATTCATATAAATTCATGGATCAAAATTCAAAATTTCAACCGATAACAGACATTTTGATTTGGGTCCCCTCGGAAACGAAACTTTGAACGGAAATTTTGGTCAAAAATAGTATCTGGGTTGGGGGGGAGGGAATTATCGGCCGAAATTTCAGCCGAAATTCAAAATTTCGGTTTCAATCATGCCCGAAACTAAAAACAAAACCGTTATTTTGATCCTCGATTAAAATGATCAAATTGACGGTCATTGTTGTGGATGTGGGATTTAATCCAGAAATCATGGATTCCATACCGTCCGATTAAGCATATTACTATGGACAGTGGCGGAACCACTAAAGGACCAATGCAGGCGTCTGCCCGCACTGATTTTCTAAAAGATAAAAACAGAAAAAAAAGAAAAAGAAAAATCATACAAGAAAATAAGTGAATTTATATGATTTTTTAAATTAGTAAGGGAATCATTATCTACACCTATTTATAAAAAGTAAATCTATAGTTGCAAATAATAAAACACATCATTACTCAACTAAGCACCTATTTTTGTTCCCTAAATCTCTCATGAGTACCTCTGATTGCGCCCACACATTCTCTAAAAGCGCCCACGCCTCAAATCCCTTGAAAGTCATTGATTGCTTCGGATTAGATGATGGAGATAATTTTTCACCCTGATGTTCCACTATATAAATCTTGAGATCATATCTCACCTATCAGACGATCCATTTTCATTCCATGTCTCACAAATTCCCAAACAACCCTTGAATCAATGGCCCTTTTTAGCATCATATGGCACACATCACACTCAAACGTGATCATGGAATAAAAAACAAAACGTCTAGTAAGTGAAACATAATCGCAGGATCTATTGTGTGGAAGATCAGAGTGAAAAACGATCTCCATCATCAAATCCGAAGCAATTAATGGTTTTCAAGTGGTCTGAGACGTGATCACTTTCAAAGAATGCTTGGGGCACATAGAGGTATCCATCTCTCATCTCCAAAAGTAGATCTCTTCACACAAGCATTTAAGTGCTAATATTGTTGACTTTTTTAATCAAATAATGGAAATTATTTTACGTCCCAATTTTTGACACCATAGATCTTAAGATCGTGGTCCCACAATTTTGGCGAAATTTTGTTAAATTCGTTGAAATTAATGAAAATTTTTACAATTTCGGAGAAGTCACCAAAATTTCATTAAAATTTTCGTTTGACCCCATATTTCAGCGAATCCTGGAGAATTTTGTCGAAATTTGTCTCTATGACTTGCACCCCGGTTAGATGAAAATCTTGGTTCTGCCACTGACTATGGTTGAAGATATTTTACCTAGAGGGTGACATTATTTTCACCTGTTAAACCTGTGAAGAACACACGTTTTCCCACTGTTAAAAAAATTATTGTACGACTTGAATTAGATGATGAAGATCATGTCTCCTCCTAATCTTCCACACAATAGATCTCGAGATCATGGCGCACCTATCAGACGGTCAAATATTGATTTCATGTAGCACACATCCCCAAAAGTGACTTGAGAACCCTGTCTCATGGTACACCCATGATCACGGGATCACGGTTAGTTTTGGGAATGTGTGTCACATGGAATCAACATGTGACTGTTTGAGAGGTGCGTCGTGATCTCAAGATCTATTGAGTGGAAGATTGGGACGAAAAACGATCTCCATCGTATAATTCAAGATAGTCAACAATTTTTTTTGGTGGGGAACTTGTGTTCTTTACAAGTTTAATAGGTGCAAATAACCCCACCCTTAGTATAAATCAACTTGATTTGTTATCTTCCGCATTGTTGTTTTAGGCTTTAACTTAATAGAGCTCGCTCGAGCGGGAACCAAATCCGCTTGAGCGAGTTGGGTCACCCATTGGGCCAACTTATTGGTGTAAGTCGCTCGAGCGACTTTGGTACTTGCTCAAGTGACCAGTGTACTATTTGAAAGGACGATTTCTTTGGTCTAAGTCACCCGATTAACTTTGGTTCTTGCTCGAGCGACCCGCAACTACCCAATTGCATTTACATTTTGTATTCAGCTAGTTTCTCTTAGATTAGAAGTAGGATTTAAATCTTCTATATATAAGGGAAAACCCTTAGACGAATTAGAGAGTTAAGTGAGTTGAGATATCATTGAAAAGCTTTGAAAAACATATTTAGGGTTTTGTAGAAAGCTCTGGTGATGCTTGAGTGTTCTTGTATTCTTGTGGAATCACCAATATAGTGAATCATCATCGTTGCCTGTTGACGTAGGTAAATTGTCGAACCACGTAAATATTGTCTCTTGCGTGATTATGCTTGATTTCCTTTTATTTTACGTTCTTATTTGATCATTTATCATGAGATCGTTGGTTAATTTGAGAGCTTTGGCGCAATAAATTGATGTCAGAGCTATTAAGCTTTTGTTCTACAATCAGAGATGGCATCAAAGTCTGTAAATATTTCGAACGCGATATTCGAGGTTGAGAAATTCAATGGGAGGATTAATTTTGGTTTGTGACAAGTACAAGTCCGAGATATCTTGATTCAACAAGGGCTACACAAGGCATTGAAAGGGCTTACGGGTAAGCCAGCAGATATGTCCAATGGTGATTGGGAAGAATTTGAACTTCAAGCGTATAGAACGATTCGACTATGTCTAGTGAAGGAGATTACCTCAACGTGATGTGGGAGAACTCAGCGATCGCGCTATGAGCCAAATTGGAGTCTATATATGACGAAATTTCTTACGAGTCATCTTTATCTCAAGAAGCAACTGTATAAGTTGCACATGAAACAATGTACTCCTCTCAACAAATATCTTAATGAATTGAATAGAATAATATCTGAATTATTAAATATTTGAGAAGAGGTTAAGGATGAAGACAAAACATTATTGCTTTTGTCTTTCCTCTCCAATTCTTGTAAGCACCTAATTATTACGCTTTGTAACTACATAATAAAGAAAGGTTCGGATAGTGATATACAAGCAGATGACTTGTTTCTTAGGGGGGATCGGAGGACCATAAGTTTTGAAGAGGTAGATCAAAGTCCAAATCTAAATCCATAAATAGAAAGACTAAAATTTTACAAGTTTCACAAGAAGGGTCATATTAGAAGGCATTATCTTCAGTTGCAAGCTAAGAGGAACAATGCTCATGATAAGAAACATAAATAGGTTGTTGATGAGGCTGATATAGTCGAACAAGCTTCAGATGATGATGGGAACGCATTGTCAGTGATTTTTGATTCATGGTACTCCTACTACATGTGTCTAAATAGGGATTGGTTCACGTCTTATAAAGAGGTGGATGAAGAAACGGTTTTGATGGGTAATAATATGGCTTGTAAGATATGTGTCTAAATAGGGACTGATTCATATCTTATAAAGAGGTGGATGGTGAAACTGGTTCACTTCAATGGGCTCAACTTTGCACTAAGGGTAGATATTTGAAGGTGACAAAGCGATCTCTGATTGCGATTAAAGCAAAAAATGTTGAGATCCTTTACTATTTATCAGGGAGTACTGTGAAAGGTAGAGTAACAATAGCTATGTCAGAAGATAGCAGTTTGCCCTCTATATAGCTATAACACATGTGCTTAGGGCACATGTCAGAAAGAGGTATGATAAAGTTGAGCAAACAGGGTTGGTTGAAATGTGTAAAGGCTGGCAAGGTTGACTTTTGCGAGTATTATGTCTTTGGAAAACAGTGCAGGGTTAAGTTCAACACATAGGTTCACACAACGAAAGACACACTGGATTATATACATTCAGATGTAGGGCATTTAATGGGCTGGGCCAGCCCGGATTTTGGCCTTCACTCGGCCCAGAAAAAGTGGTATTTTTTATTAAGCAAACCTGGCCCGATATCCGGATCGGGCTAAGTATGTTGCAACTCGGATAAATTCGGGCTGGGCTTGGGTTGAGTGTTGCAATATCTGGCTCGCACCCGGCTCGGATATATATATATATATATATATATATATATATATATATATATTAAACTTATCGTTTTAAAATTATAATTTTTTTAATATAGTTAAATATGATTTACTTAAATGCCCTAAGATTAAACTGTTGAACGATTTAAACTTGGGGTATTTAAGTTAAAAGTGCAATAACCTTGTGCATATATTTTTTTGGTTGGACAAATTAGATGACTTAATTTATTTTCAAGCAACCGTTGTGTAGCTTTTTAGCTACACAACTTGGATGGCTTGTTAATAGATTTTCAAACAACCGTTTTCCGTTATAACCATTATGCAACAAATTAAAATAAAATATTTGAATAAAATTATGTATTTGAGCCACTATAATGGTAATATAATTATTTAATTAAATTTTTAACCTTCTTCAAACTTTTATTAAAAAAAAAAATAGTTAGAAAAACCTCGAAAAAACACCAAAGCCCGGCCCGGCCTGGTAGGGGCCGGGCTTGGGTTTAGTACATCGTAGCGCGGGTTAGGCCTGGACTAAAAAAAATTGGGAACCCGGCCCGGGTAGGTTAGGATGGAATTGAACCCCAACCCGGCCCTAATCCGGCCCATTGAGAGCCCTATTCAGATGTATGGGGGCTTTCAAAGGTTCATTCTAAAGGTGGTGCCAAGCACTTCGTTTCCTTCATCGACGATTACTCTCAGTATGTATGGATCTACACGATGAAGAGTAAATATGAGGTGTTGAAAATCTTCAAGAGGTAGAATATACTCTTTGAGAATCAGACTTCAAGGAAAGTCAAGCGGTTGAGAACCGATAATGATAGTGAATACACCAGTGGATAATTTCAGGAGTTCTGTGAAGAGAACGGTATTGTTAGGCACTTCACAGTGAGGAATACTGCAATAGAATGGGATAGCAGAACGCATGAATAGAACTCTACTTGAAAATGCAAGATGTATGTTATCTAATGCGTGATTGGGTAGAGAGTTTTCGGCTGAGGCAGTCAATACTGCGTGATATCTAATAAACAGATCACCGTCTACGTCAATAAGTTCAAGACTCTGATTGAGATGTGGTCACGGAAGCCTGCAGATTATAGTGCATTGAGAGATAATAAAATTGATCCAAGAGCTAAGAAGATGACTTTCTTAAGATATGTAGATAACGTGAAAGAATATAAGTTATGATGTCTCGAGCAGAATAAGGTTGTGATCAACAGAGATGTGACTTTTGTTGAATCTGTTATGCGAACTTCTAACGAACATAGCATGAAAATTAGAGATGTGGCGAAAGATCAATTTGAGGTGGAGTTAGAAACTACTACAATTATTACATTAGAAAAAGGTGTAGAAATTTTAAATGTAGAAATAGTTGAGAGAGTCATAGCAATCCTTAGCGAGTGGAAGACCCAAAATGAATGTTAGAGCACCAATTCGCTACGATTACGAGGATATGGCCGTGTACGAGTTGACATTGGATGACAATGGGTCATCTTCATTCAAAGATGCAATCAGTGGAAGATGCGTATAAGAATGGAAGGCAGCAATGGTTGAAGAGATGAATCTTCTTTACAAACACCAATCTTGAAAATTGACAGAGTTACCTAAGAGTAAGAGAGCGATTGAGTGCAAGTGAGTTCATAAGAAGAAAGAGGGTTCTTCGGAAAGTAATGGTACGAGATACAAGGCATGATTATTACCAAAGGACTATGGGCAAAAGAAAAGCAATGATTACAATGAGGTGTTTTCACTGGTTGTTAAACACACTTCAATCCATATTTTATTGTCAATTGTAGCACTGCTAGACTTAGAGTTGGAGCAACTTAAACTGAAAGCACTTTCTACATAGTGGTTTGGAGGAGGAGATCTATATGAACCAACTTGAAGGGTTCAAGCCTTCTGGAGAAGAGAAATTAGTGTGCAAATTGGAGAAGTCCTTGTACAGGTTGAAGCGGTCACCGAGATAGTGGTACAAGAGGTTTGACATGTTTATGGTGGACCAAAATTATATTCGAAGTGAATACGACAACTATATTTACTTTAAAAAGCTATCAGATGACTCATTTATAGCTTCTCTTGTATGTTGATAATATGCTTATAATTTCAAATAGCATGGTGGAGTTTAACAAGTTGAAATCTTAACTTAGCATGAAGTTTGAGATGAAGGATTTTGGCGCAACAAAAAAAATTCATGAGATAGAGATTCAGAAAGACAGAAAGAAAGGGTAATTGGATTTGACACAGGAGAGTTATCTAAAAAAAGCACTCTCACAGTATGGGATGAGGAACTTGACAACTCTATGAATTATGTTCGGTCTTAACCTACAACGGATATTACAACACTAGTATGGGATTGTTCCCATGAGGAAGGTTGAAATCTAAAAACTTCTATTTGCCTTAAAAAAAATATAAAAAGAATGTTTAAACTAAAGTGCAGATAATAAATCTAATCCTCGGCCATCAGGATTCTAGTCGTCAATTAGCTTCCTTCAGTCTTCGAATTTTTACGAAAATTAAAGTACCGTTACACCATGTATCAAGTTTCCTGGATCTTAGTCGTCAATTAAAATCTAGAATTCTCTCAATACAGATATATGCTAGGAATTTAAAAACTATTACACTAATCTGCAGTCCTCCATAATTTAGGCATCAATTAAAAGCCAGACTTCTGTATATATTTATGAAAAAGAAAAATACCATTACATTAATCTTTCAAATTCTCAATCTTAGACGTCAATTAAAATCAAGAACTTTCAAATGTTTACAAAGCAGGAAAAATGTATAAAGATAAATCTAAACTAGAAAGCAATAAAATTGATCTTTCATCTCCTAATTGCAGTCGTCAATTACTCTTGAGAAACTACAGATACTCTACACTAAAAAGCAAATAAAATCTATCATAATTTTGATCTTCTGAAATCTCAACCTTAGTTGTCAATTACGATTGAGAAACTTTGGATGATTATTCTGAGTGTCGAACCCTCTTATTTATAGCTTCATACGGGGTCGATTTACATTATTTTAAGTCCTAATAAAAGTAAACTACTAAAATAAAAGTTTCTTAAAATTCTAAAATTCCTAATCCTAATCTTCTTTGCTTCTAATAGTAGATGCGTGCATATCACTTCCTTAATTTCAGCAGTATCTTTAGAATTCTTATCCGTCAATCTTCTCTGATATGTAGAATGCAAGACTTCTAATTTAAGAGTTCTTTTTATTTTGTGCAAGACGGTGCCTCTCTTCACATGATCTTTAGCAACAACACAAGCTTTATATATAAAATTGTAATCACGATTTCGCTTCTTCTCTTCGGTACGATTTCTTGCTTTCCCGATCGATCGTGTTCTCCTTAACTTCTCCAGTTCTGAAGCTATCTTTTGTAGAATCATAAATACGATTCTTCTTTCTTTGACTTTAACTCTTCAAGAATACGATTTGGATCGTAGCTCTTCTTTCGACTTACGATTTGGATCGTCTTTCTTACTGCTTTTTAAGTTCATTTTGGCAAATATTAACACTTTCACTCTTTTCTGCTTATTGTTCTAAATATTTGCATATGAACATCTCATTAGTAGAAAAATGAGGTCTAACATCACTAAGTTTAAGGGGGATAAAGTGATAAATTATGTGATTGGTCTGAACTCTAAGGCAGTGAGTACTCTATTGGCAGCTCACTTTCGCCTTTGGGCTAGTTTGCCTCCTACTACGGATGAGGAGCGTGAGTACATGACTTGTGTTTCCTATGCGAGTGCGGTTTGAAGCTTGATGTACGCTATAGTGTGCACTTGGTCGGATATTTCACAGGCCGTTAGCATGCTTAGCAGATATATGGCTAATCCGGGAAAAGCAAATTGCAGGCGGTGGAATGGATTATGAGGTACATACACAGTACCATAGATGTCGGGTTGGTTTTTCGCAGTGGTACAAATCATCAGTTAGGCAGTTATATAGATTCAGATTATGCTGGTGATTTAGATAATCGTCGGTCTAAACATGATATGTGTTTACGCTATTAGGTGGTATGATTAGCTGGAGGTCGATGTTATAGGATACAGTGGTTTTGTCGACTAGGAGGCAAAGTATATGCAAGTAACATAGGAACTAAAAGAAGTAGGACTGCCACAGAGCTGAGCTAGCCCGACTTGAAAATAAGAGCTTTTTCTCTCTTAAGCTTGGCTCAAGAGCCATACTATAGCTTCTTATTTAAAAGCTCGGCTGAAGTAGAGTTGAGCTAGAGCTGAACTAGTAATAAGCTTCATTAATAGTATATAATATTTTTATATGATAAACTATATTATATATAATTTAGAAAGTTTTTTTTTTCTTTTTTCCCCTTGTAATAAGATCCATCTAATGGTTACTTTATAATGGATATATATGTAATCAACATATAATCCTTATGATCCTCTATTAAAATTTGTGCTTTTTTTCTCCTTCTCTCTCTCTCTCTCTACTGCTCTCTGTGCAACCATTAAAGTTCTTTCTCACTCGTCTCAATGAACAATCACTAGCATGGCAATTGACCAATCAAACAACACCTGCGACCAACACTTATGCACTTAATCAATATTTAGCACATTAAATTTAAACACTTTTGCACTTTTCAAAATTTAAACATCTTTTTCTCTAATCGATATGTTAAATCAAAAAGGACTAACGGATTAAAAGATATGAGGGTTTTCATTTATAAATTTTATTAAATCTTTCATCTATTAAAAAAAAAAAGATATTGTCTAAAACAACATTAGGAAAAAATTTATAATAAAACTTATTTAGCTCGAAGCTTGGCTTGGCCCAACTCGAGCTCGATAGAGTTGAGCCAGAGCTCAAACTTTTTAGGCTCAAAGGGCATAGAATCAAGTTTCAGCTCGGCTTGTATAAGGTAGAGTTGAGCTAGAGCTGATCCAAGCTCGGCCTCTGCCCGGCTTGGTTGCAGCCCTAGAAAGAAGCATTGTGGCTTCAAGGCTTAGTTGGTGATTTGGGGTTCGCACGGGAAAGCGTTGATGTATTTTATGATAGCCAAAGCGTTATTTACTTAGCAAAGAATAACGTATATCATGCATGTACCAAGCACATTGATAAATGATATCACTTAGTACGAAAAGTAATCGAAGATGTCGATATATCTTTGAAGAAGGTGAGTACAAAGGATAATCCTGTGGATATGTTGATAAAGGTGATACCGGTGGTTAAGTTTAAACATTATTTGAATTTGATCAATGCTCAGCAGGATTGAGCGCCCTCGGGGCGCTGGTGGCAGCAATGATACGAGTTTAGCGCTGATAGGAAGAAAGAGTATATGATGAAGCTTAGATCCAGGTGGAGAATTGATAGCCAAGATTTACTTGAAATGGGGGCACCAGATGGTAACATATTATACTGGTCTGAGTTTAGGGTTGCAAACAAGTCGGGTCAACCTATTCAAAGATCAAGTTTGATAAATTTGGACATCCAGGCTCAGATCAAGCTCAAAACCAATTGGTAATAAGTGGGGAGGCCCAAAATGTTATAAGAGGACAGGCAAGGTTATGATTATCCCATGTGGAGATAAACTCAACACACCCGCGCAGGTGTTGGCCGGATTGAGCCAAACCACATGATGAAATGAATAGGGTGACGTGAAGTGGAGATCGAAAGGCCTACTTTGATACCACGATAAATTTGGACACCCAACCCAAAATCAATCGGCTATGAGTGGAAAGAGCCACAATCTTTTAAGACGAGAGACAAGGATATGATTGTCCGATGTGGGATTAAATCGAACAAGGTTTAGATTATTGACTCGTCGGGTCGGGTCAAGCTAGGGGTGTATTCGGTCCTGTTTGGTCGGTTTTGGACCAAAACCACAAACCAAATCGGTTCTAATCGGTTTCTAAGTGTTCAAACTAAACCGTTCAATTGTTGAACCAAACCAACCCGATTTGATTCGGTTTCGGTTTGGTTCGGTCGATTTCGGTTTTCCTATAAGTTCTACTTGCACATCAAAATTTTCCCAATTTCTCAACCTATTTTTTACACTTTTACTATTCTCATTTTTCATGCATTTTTGGCTATGGTGCAAGTACTTATTCGACGAAACTCGGAAGCAGTAACTGCTCCAAATAAAGCATTAAGGGCCTTGGAATTATAACCAAGATTATCATATTCCTGATCCGTCCATAAAGATCTTGGTTTGATAGTGGTATGTGGTATATTATCGACAACAGAGGTTGTAGTTGGTGGCGACCATCCGTCCTCAATAGAATACCATATGTGAGGATCCATTGAAATTAAAAATGCTATCATCCTTGCCTTCCAGTAAGGATAATTAGAGCCACCAAACAAATGGGGTCTAGCAGTAGACGCACATTCTCTAGGAAGATCGTGATATCCCAAATTTGACATAACACTTAATTTATTAAAATTTACCAAGTGACAAGGCTCTGATACCAATTGAAATTTGAGAGTTTATAATAGTGTATAAAATTAAACACTTTATTACTACTCACAATCACTACACAACAAAAATATGAACGCAAGTCGTTTTTAACGTGAAAAACCCATCACGGGTAAAAACTATGGGATCTATCTCAGATCCAAGAAAAAAATCCACTATGAATTAATAACCTTACAGTGCCTCTTTGGAATGATATGCCCTATTACTCCTATCACCAACAATGACAGCCTCTCATCATCATTCTATCCACAGTGAACAATTCCAACAACCTTCGTCTCTCACGAAGGTCCACTTGTCTTTCACAAGTCGTACACTCTCAAACAAGGATTAGAGAAAACACACTCATCATTGAGATTTAGGATTGAAATGAACAAAATGTAAGTAATCTCAAGGATAAAAATTTTGGACCAGAAACTTGAAAATAGAGGATTTTCGAATCAGTTATCAAACTCTCTGAACTTCCTAGAATTTATAGGATTTCGGGTCACGGACGTCTGTAAATCACTCACGGTCGTCCGTGATCACGGACGTCCGTGAGTATCTTACGGACGACCGTGGGTCTAAAAATGACAAATTAATTTATCATACAGATTTACTTGGCAAGACCAATTTTCTAAGGAGCAACACTGATTTTTTAAGTCATGATGATAACAAATTCTCACAATCTCCCCCTTTGTCACAATCATGACAAAAATCAATTTATAAAGACTCAAAAATTAAAAATTATAATATATTCATTTTTCATCTAAATCCTATACATCAATCTGGAATGAAAATGCTGAAATTACAACTCTATTTACTCCCCCTAACTATTTGCTAAGTAAAAAAAAATTGCCTAAACACTATTTTAGGATTTTATCTTTCACTTGTTGCTTTTCACCTGTTGAATGAAATATAAAATTTTAATAGCACAGGTGATGTGATATTTTTAATGTGATGTTTTACTCGCAAGTGCACGAATAGGTTTGTATATAATGGGTGCGGAGTACGAGATCGTTCCCACGAGGACTAATTTGAAATATCTAAAAGAGACAAGCAATTCTAGAAATCTATTAAGATTTAACAATATTCTACCAGTTTTATGATTGAAGCGGTTGATGAGATGGTAATTAATGACTATAAACTAAAATTCAATTGATAATTCAAAAGTAAAGGTGAAGATGATGATAAAAATGAAGATGCTAAATCCTCCCATCTTTGGTCCGTTCTTCCTATAATATAAATCTAAGGATTAAATTATGAGATATTTCATTGGTAATAAACATCTTTTATGAAAGATCAATGGTCAACACCCTAATAGGTTCCACGTTGCATCCCTGCAATCAGGGCTTAGATGATTTTCATATATAGATCTGGGATCAAGGGCATGGCTAGGCACACATGATCTCAGGTTCAAATAAAAATCATCCCCAAAGTGGGTGAAAATTCCAACAAGAATACCACTTATAAATCTGAAATCAAGGGCATGGCTAGGCACACTTTATTCAGATTAGGGAGTATTTAAGATAAAATTACCATTACAGAACCAAGATCCAGGGCATGACTAGGCACACTCGATCCCAGAACATAATCGTAATTAGATCCACACGATGAAAGAAAAAAGACCATAACAATGATTGGGTAAAATTACCGTCACAGATTTGAGATCCCGGGCATGGCTAGGCACACGCGATCCCGGTTAGTGGCGGGGATTTCATCCGTTCATGATAGCACAACAACCATAAAATAAAATCTCATATTTTAATCCTTAATTTATATTATTAAAAGTACATCCCTCGGATGGGAATCATTAGATCCCCATCCCTATAAATTTAGCCACCCATATTGTAATTAAATGACATAAATAAATAAAGACGAGAAAATAACATTAATTAAAATTATCTCAAACTTCAAAAGAAATTTCTTTGATCCAAAAGTATGATGATCTTCAGAAACGAAATTAATGCAGGAATAAACTTTGAACAAAATTTAAGAATGAGTACTGAAAAATTAAAGGGAACAAAGCTCTCAAAAGAATAATAAAATTTCCCTATTTCTATGTCTAACTATGAAAAATAATGGCTAAAAACTAAGAACTCTAAAACTAAAACTCTCTCCTAAAATTAATTCTATCTAATTAATTCCTACGTTATTCTTTAATTCTCTGAAGTGTTTGAGTCGCTTTAAATAAACCCTCCTCGCGGAAGTCTCCCAAGCCAATATTTTAGGGTCGATTAATCGACCAGGGAGGGTCGATGCATCGAGCCGCCAAAAAGTCCCAAAAATCTGCTTTACAGTGTCAGTTTCGTGTCAGACTCTGACTCATCCTCGATTAATCGACCTATAGGGTCGATGCATCGACCCCAAAAATCCGTGAAATTCAGCACTTTTTCTTGGTTCAGACACTACTTCGGTATTGCGGCTATAACTTTCTGTCCCGAACTCGGATTGAGGTGATTCGTGCGCCGTTGGAAAGCTGATGAAAATATCTACAACTTTTATGTTTTGACAATTTCGTAATTCATCCGTCTTGAAGGTCCAAATTTAGCCGCAAGTCGCACCAAGTTCTCGATTACCCAAAGTTGCAGTGTTTTGACATTATATTCAGAATTCTTGGACTGTTTTCTATACTTTGCTTGTATTTACCTGAAACACTTTAAATCTAATCATTCTCGTCAGATAGCCTTCATCAGACAGCTAAATATAGGTATTTAAGGGTGAAATATCATCATTTTTCAGTACTCATCAACAGGTATAATATAATTATAACGGCTTATGGTATCAAGTTTATCTCCCCCTTTTTGTCATAATGTGACAAAGGGGTCAGGTGAATTAAAAATAACAGAAAATACCTCAATTTAATCATAATTTAAGATAACTTTCTACATTCATTTAAACTTTGAAAAGATTTGTACATACTATGCAAGTATTACAAATTTCAACTATCTTCTTCATATTCACCATAAAGAAAATATAACAAAAAAATATTAACATCATTATCATATTAAACACTTCAGAGATCACATCACAGAAAATATAAAATCACTCAGGTGGTGGAAAATGTGTTCCCGGAGGCGGGAAGACACTGTTGAAGCGATGCATCATCGTTTCAAAATCGTCAATCATAGTTATTTGTAAAGAAGAAATCTGCTCCCCATATATATTAAAATCAGTTTCTATTCTATCAAATAGGTTTTGAATATCTGAATTCATGTATTGAATATCAGCATTCATCTTATCAAAATGATGGTCATAGTAATGACCCTCTGGAGCTTAAAATGGAGGAACTGGTGGAGGTACAGGAGCTTGGTGACCAATGTCTTCTTGAGCAGGGATGTCTGCATCATCCTCGTCAGAACTTTCATGAATGAATTCAATATCATCCAAATCTATTCTAATCCTTTTTCTAATTTTTTTAAGCTTACCTAGTAGTGTCATGGCCCGAGAAGTAGTCAGATTAGGCGGAAGAATCATTTGAGACTCTACAATCTTACTAATGATGATTGGAAAGGGACGAGATATTTTGAAAGAATCGTCCTTCATTCGACGAATGATAATTTCCAAAATAATAGTTGACACACACAAAGGATGATTTTTGTCTAAAAGAAACATTAGATATACCCAAAGCACCTGATCTTTATTTTCCGCTCTTGTTGTAAGAATGGCAAATAGGACATGACGAAGCCATTGAAATTTGACTTTTAGACAAGTGTAATGCAATGCAGTTCCAGTTAGTTGACCTGGATCATTGCAATCAAAGTCGTACACTGCGGAAGGATGAAACAGTGAATGAATCTGACTTTCATCCATAGGGTAGCTATATCTATCAAGATTTAAAGGTATACCCAAGATTTCATAAATAAGTAAAGGAGAAAATTTTATTTACTGACAAAAAACATACGACACAGCGTAACACTCCATTCGGCTCTCAACGATTTTCGAGTCTAGAAGATTGGCATAAAAACACCGAACTACATTGGTGTAAGTGGATCCAGATAGAGAAAGTAGAGAGAGCCAATCCTGAGAAGCAAACATGTCAAACAAATCATGATCTTTAAGAAACTTTTCAAGTACCACTCATTCAACTATTAGGTTTCGATTTACAAAAAGACGAAGAAAGCGATCTTCATGGCTTTGAGATGGAAATCTTAAAAGTGCAGGCGAAGGAGAAGATGAAGAACCTTTCGATTTCTTGGAGTTTTTTCGATTGAGCGCCATTTTTACGTAAAATCCAATTAGAAAACGAAAATTTTGTACAATGAAAGAGACGGTTAAAAAATTCGATTTTATATAAAATTTGTGCGGACGTTCGTAGCTCTTAGAGATCCGTGGAAACCAAAATTGACTGTTAAAAGAAAACATAAAATGTCTTGGTTTTCGGACCTACGGACGTCTGTTGTGACATGAACGGACTTCCGTGGGTGATTTGAATGCAGTTGGAATAACTGAAAATAAGGCCGTTTCGATATTTGAAAAGATGTTTGGCCTTCCGGATGTCTGTGATGGTTCAAGGGCGTTCGATCACAATTTGACAGTAAGCTAATCGAAACACAGACGTCCGTGAAGTAACCACGGTCGTCCGTGATACTTGATCAAAAATTTCGAAAACTTAAAAAAAAAAATTCAAAAAATTGTAAATGCCACACAATATAATTGCATGTGAATAAAAGAGTTTAAACATCCTGAAATGAATTCGGAAGAGTTAGAGTTGATCAAAATTAACAATATTCAATTTAAATCATAGGTAACACTTAAAATAAATGATAGTTAACAGAGGAATTTTTTTTATTTTTTATTTAAATACAAAGTCATTTGCAACAAAAAGAATTTACAATCATATTGATAAAGAAGAGTGACAAATTTTATATAAAAATTTCGCCGGATAAAAAATTTGTCACTCACACCTATTTAAGCTTTCTAAAAGACCCTTTTAACGAGCTTTAGAACATTGACTCCCAACTAGTTAGTTTAGGGCAATAGATCTTAAAACAATCTCAACGGTTTTACTTGCTCGAGTCAATTAGGCAACAAGGTAGAGCAAAAGCTTATATAAAAGTGCAAACCTAAACTTACTTGTTTTCTATTCAACTCATTTAATGAGGGTTAGACCAATGACTCCTAATTCAGTTGACTCAGGGCATTCAGTATAAAATATTCCAACGGGCTTATTAAACTCGAGTTGAAAAGGCAATATATAAGAGGTATTCAGAAGAAGTTTTGTTTAGGATATATTAATCATTTATCAACTTTTATTAAAGACACAAGTTTGTTGCAATGACTATTTAAAAAAAAAATTCTTTATATACTAACAATTTATAAAAGATTTACCATGATAAGACTGAATTAAAGCTAATTAAGAGTGGCTCAAGATTAGAGAAATGCAATCTCAGGAAATTTGATCAAATATTCACATTTGAAAATTTAGAATGTATCATATAAAATCCTGAAGTACAAAAAAATAATGATTTAAAAAAAATATATGTGCAAATTCAAGAGTAAAACATATATACAAATTTTGAAGAAATGATTAATCAATGAAGCATAAACCAATGGATTTGAGAAGAAATTCAAATCGAACAAAGTCCAACGATTTTATAAAAATATCAGCCAATTGTAATTGAGTGTCTATGTGCTCAAGGAGAATAATTTTATCTTCCACCAAATCACGTATGAAGTGGCATCGAATATCAATGTGTTTATTCCTAGAGTGTTGTACAGGATTTTCATAAATACAAATCGCACTGGTGTTATCACAAAACAAGGTTTTACTCCTTGAGAAATCCCATAGTCAGACAATATTTGCTTAATCTATAAGAGTTGAATACATTTATTTCCAGTAGAAATATATTCTGCTTCAGCAGTGGATAACGAAATCGAAGCCTGTTTCTTGCTGAGCTAAGACACAAGACAATTACCAATATAAAAACAACCACCGCTAGTGCTTTTACCATCATCAGAATTATTGGCCCAATCAGAGTATGAAAATCCGATGATATGAGATGTGGTATCGAAGGGATATCAAAGACCTAACTCTAATGTTCCGTTAACATAACGGATGACATGTTTAAGTACAGTTAGATGAGATTCCTTAGGAGCTGCTTGGAATTTAGGGCACATACCAACACTATAAGCAATATCCGGTCGACTAGCAGTTAGATAAAGAAGACTACCTATCATGCTTCTATATAGAGTTTTTCCAACAGATTTATCATTTACATCTTTTGACAATTTTACAGATGTATTCATTGGAGTGCGGGCTGGTTTACTTGATTCTGAACTAAATTTTTTTAACAATTTCTTTTGCATATTTGGATTGGATAATGAAAATGCTAGGAGAACACTGTTTAATTTGAAGACCTAAAAAACAATTTAATTCACAAAATAAACTCATTTCAAATTCGTTGCTCATTAGAGTTTGAAACTTATGTGCATTTAAATCAAGTGTGGATCCAAAGATAATATCATCAACGTAAATTTGAGCAACAATTAAATGAGATGATTCTTCATTTATAAATAAAGTTTTATCCATACTACCACGTTTAAAATCGTTATTGATTAAATATTTCGTAAGTCTATCATACCAAGCATGAGGTGCTTGTTTCAAACCATATAACGCTTTTTTAAGTCGAAAAACATCAAGAGGATGATGTGAATCTTCAAATTCTTTAGGTTGTTCCACTTACACTTTCTCAGTTAGAAAATCATTCAAAAAGGAACTCTTTACATCCATTTAATATAATTTAAACTTTAAATGACATGCCATTGCCAAAATTATACAAATGGACTCAAGTCTAGCCACAGATGCAAATGTTTCATGAAAGTCAATGCCTTCAACCTGTGTATACCCTTAAGCCACTAATCTTGCTTTGTTTCTAATGATTTTACCTTCTTTATTAGTTTTATTTTTGAAAATATATTTTGTACCAATGATTTTGATGTTTGAATGTCTAGAAACAAGTTTCCACACATCATTTCTTTTAAATTGAGTGAGCTCTTCTTGCATGGCAATTACCCAATGTTCATCAAGAAGAGCTTTTTTAACATTTTTTGGTTCAAAATTTGATGTGTAACAAACATGACATAGAAGATTTGAAAGATTTTTAAATTTTCTTTTAGTCATCAGTTTGATGGAAACATCACCAATGATTGCACTTGGAGGGTGACTTCTCATGTCACGAGCATAGGAGGGACTATGTTGAGACTCATTTTCAGAGATATTGTTGTATGTATTTTCTACATTCATATCTTCAGTGATATTCGATGTAGGGTGTACAGAATTTCTATTGTTAGATGAAATTTTTGTGTTATGAAGACTATATTTTTCATGATTAACAGGAATAATAAGAATTTTATCATCAATATCTCTATTTAAAACAGTAGAAGAATCTAATTTTTGATCTTCTACAATAACATTTACAAATTCAATGACAGTAAGAGTTCTTATGTTAAAAACCCTATATGCTCTACTGTTCAAAGAGTAACCAAGAAAATTTTCATTGTCAATTTTAGCATCAAATTTACTAAGAGATTCACGATCCCTTAAAATGTGACAAGTACTACCAAAGACATGAAAATAACTAACTTGAGGTTTTCTATTATTCCATATTTCATATGGAGTCTTAGTAGTGTTGGGTCTAAGGTACACACGATTTGCTATGTAACAAGCAGTATTAATGGCCTCAGCCCACAGATTTTTAGCCACATTGTTAGCATTTAACATAACCCTAGCCATTTCTTGAAGTACCCTATTTTTCCTCTCAATCACACCATTTTGTTCAGGTGTGTGAGGAGCAGAAAATTCATGCTTTATTCCATTTGATGCACAATATTTAGTAAAAGATGAATTTTCAAATTCTTTACCATGATCACTACGAATTCGAATAATAGAAAGATTTTTTTCAATTTGAGTTCTTTTAGAAATTATAATATATTCATCAAAAGCTTGAGAATTATCTCTAAGAAAAGCAACTCAAGTATATCTAGAAAAATCATCAACCAATACAAGCACATAGTTCTTACCTCCTAAACTACTTGTTCTCATGGGACCTACAAGATCAAAATGTATTAATTCAAGTATCCTAGAAGAAGTAGGAACATTTACTTTCTTGTGAGGAACACGGGGCTGTTTACCCATTTGACGTGCACTACAAATAGATCCATCTGGTTTACTTGATTTCGATAAACCTTTAACAAGTTGATCAGAGGCTAATTTGTAAAGATCATTTTTATTCATGTGGCCAAGCCTCTGATGCCAAATATTGATCTCATTTATTTTAGTGATAAGGTAATTATTTTTTAGATGATCACTAAAGGTGTAACAATTATCAGAAGATCTAATCCCTTCAAGAATAATTTGGCCATTTGAATCAACTACAGTGCACAATTTTTTTGTAAAACTAATATTCATCCCATCATCACATAAATGGCTAATACTAATGAGATTAGCCTTAAGTCCTTCAATATAAAGGACTTCATTTAATTTAGGACACCCAGGTGCTTCAACAGTTCCTTTTTCAGTAATTTTACATGAACTTTCATTTCCGAAAGTCGCATTTCCCTCCGAGCATGAACCTAGGTGAGAGAAAAATAATTTCTCACCAGTCATATGCCTAGAACAATCACTATCAAGCAATCACTTAGATGATTCACTAGCTTTTAGTGAAATATGAGCAACCTGCGCAGTCAAATCAGATTTTCTAATCCAAACACGTTTGCATTTAAGATTTGATTTATTTTGAATCACATGTTTGTTGATATTATTATTTAAACTACTCAACGAGATGATTTTATTTTTCTTCAAAGTTTGATAGTTAGGGACGTAGTGCAAAGAATATTCAAAGGCAAATGGGCAATACACATAAGTATGCCTTCCCACCCACAAGTATAGCAGATTGGAACTCTTCTACTAAAGGATCTATAATTGATAGATCTGAAGTTACTTGAATTTGGTTTAGAATTTGTAGAAAGTGATTTGGTTTCTTTAACAAGTTTTGGAGCATGAGTTATCTCAGGTTTAGGATATTTATTTACTGCATGATGATATCCAATACCTGATTTGTCTGTAGTTCTTTGATCAGAATTGAGTAACTTTTTTATTTTCTCATTTGTCTTGTAAATATTTGAATATTTTTCAGAAATGGAACCAAGTTCCCTTTTTAAATTTTCATTTATTAAAATGAGGGAATTTACTTTATTTTCCTGTTTTATAAATTTATAAGTGAAACAATTCACATTATCTTGAAGAGTAATATTTTCTTGAACATATGTTCTGACTTGAGATTGAAGTTTACCGATAATATTTTTTAACTCAGCCACTTCTTTGGTCAATTTAATTTTTCCTTTAGTTAGATGTATTGATTCTTAATAGAGTTCACTGTAAGCATTTGTCATATCCAATACATCACCATCAATTTTAGTATAAGAAGATAGTGATGTAATAGAGTCGGTTTCAATAAGGGATGGTGTTTGAGAATTATTAGATTCAATAATTTAGGCCACAAAAGCTCTAAACCCATATGAAACAGGTTCAGATTCATCAGAAGATGACTCATTTGACATATCAATCTCATGAGTGGCAATCAGGATTTTAGATTTTCCCTTATTATTTTTCTTATTAGGACATTTATTAGCATAATGCCCATAACCATAACACTTAAAGCATTGATTTGTGTCAATAGATTCCTTTTAAAGTTTCTTCTCAAAAGATTTAAATTTTTCAGAATTTTTAAATTTTTTAAAAGGTTGTTTCTTATTTTTATAAATTTTTAAAATTTTTTTAACAAACAAAGCAAGTTCATTTGATTGATCAGAATCATTGCTTGAATCAGACTCATCCTTAGATGATTTGAAAGCAACACTTTTAGTAACATGATTGTCATGAATTTCATATTCATAAGTTTGTAAAGACTCGACAAGTTCATCTAAGTTTAGATTGTCAACATCTTTAGATTCAACAATGGCATTGACTTTAGATCTGAACCTTTTAGGTAGTGACCTTAGAATTTTTTGCACAATTTTAATATTAGAAACAAGTTCTCCTAAATTAAACGAGCCATTTGCAATATCATTTAAGCGAATATAGAAATTAGAAAACTTTTCATCCTCATCCATGCGAAGATTTTCAAACTGAGATGTGAGCATTTGAAGTTTAGAAATCTTCACTTGAGGAGTTCATTCATAAGTGGTTTCGAGAATTTTTCATGCATTTTTGGCTATGGTGCAAGTACTTATTCGACGAAACTCGGAAGTAGTAACTGCTCCAAATAAAGCATTAAGGGCCTTGGAGTTATAACCAAGATTATCATATTCCTGATCCGTCCATAAAGATCTAGGTTTGATAGTGGTATGTGGTATATTATCGACAACAGAGGTTGTAGTTGGTGGCGACCATCCGTCCTCAATAGAATACCATATGTGAGGATCCATTGAACTTAAAAATGCTCCCATCCTTGCCTCCAGTAAGGATAATTAGAGCTACCAAACAAAATGGGTCTAGCAGTAGACGCACTTCTCTAGGAAGATCGTGATATCCCAAATTTGACATAACACTTAATTTGTTAAAATTTACCAAGTGACCAAGCTCTGATACCAATTGAAATTTGGGAGTTTATAATAGTGTATAAAATTAAACACTTTATTACTACTCACAATCACCACACAACAAAAATATGAACGCAAGTCGTTTTTAACGTGAAAAACCCATCACGGGTAAAAACCACGGGATCTATCTCAGATCCAAGAAAAAAATCCACTATGAATTAATAACCTTACAGTACCTCTTTGGAATGATATGCCCTATCACTCCTATCACCAACAATGACAGCCTCTCACCATCATTCTATCCACAGTGAACAATTCCAACAATCGTCGTCTCTCACGAAGGTCCACTTGTCTCTCACAAGCCGTACACTCTCAAACAAGGATTAGAGAAAACACACTCATCATTGAGATTTAGGATTGAAATGAACAAAATGTAAGTAATCTCAAGGATAAAAATTTTGGACCAGAAACTTGAAAATAGAGGATTTTCGAATCAGTTATCAAACTGTCTGAACTTCCTAGAATTTATAGGATTTCGGGTCACGGACGTCCGTAAACCACTCACGGACGTCTGTGAGTGTCTTACGGACGACCGTGGGTCTAAAAATGACTTTTAAAGGAGAGATTTTAGAAAATTTCCCTTATTTTTTTCCTTAATTGTGTGCAGATGGAAAATGTTGGTGTGCTTTAAGAGAGTTCGTTAAGCGGTGTGCATGCAGAAAAATTAGCGTGTGCATAGAAATAACTTTTTTTATATAAACCCGTGACCCATTGAATAGCCAAAATTTTTGCTGTCCGTGTCCTGATGAGCTCGGCTAATCTCTCTTATGTTCGGATTCATTCGTAAGTAGGTTTTCTCATTTCATGGTTAATTTAATCACTTGATCTAATTGGGGACAAAGCCGACGGTTGATGTCTGCTAGGAGAGTATGCATGGGTAGCATTATTTACACCAGTTAAACACGTAAAGAACACTTATTTTTCCTATAAAAAATTGTTGATTACCAGATGATGAAGATCTTTTTTCATCCCATTATTCAATATAGTAATCTTGAGATCATGATGTACTTATCCGACAATCAGATCTTGATTCACATGGTACACATCTCCAACAATGATCGTGATCATGGGGGTACCTATCAAATAGTCATTTTTGGAGATGTGTGCCACGTGGAATCAGTATGTGACCGTCTGACAGGTGCGCCATATATGTCAAGATATATTGTGTGGAAGATTAAAATAAAAAACAATTTCCATTATTTGATTCAAGACAACTAACGATTTTATTATGGTGAAAATGTGTATGCTGTTCACAGGTTTAAAGGGTATAAATAACGCTAAAATTCGTCTCCCAATACCAATGAAAGCACATGGGATAATGTGGGAAGTGACAAATGAGAGGTGCCTCATTAAATAACGGCATTTAGTTGAGTTGGTCATAGATGCACATGAGAGGGGAATGGTCAGATCTTACCATGGAGAATCGGATTTTCAATCGTACCCCATTTACTGCCCTTAGAAATATAAAAATCTTGACTGGATGTCATGCTATAAAAAGTGAAAACCAAAAAAATCAAGATTCTTTGATTTCCAAGGCCAACAAATGGGGTGACACTGGAAATCCTTTCTGCATGGAAGGACCTGATCATTTCCCGCATGGGAGCAGGTCTAAATCCATCTTCATGGCGTACTCTTACATTAATTTTGTAGCCCAAGATCTACACACCTCCCAAGGTTCCTTCCATGGATTGGTACATGTAGTGATGCACCTCCCCCATGGACGGCCCATGTATTTAATACAAACTATACTAGTATTTAAAATTGGGTACCTCTATTTGCCCCTACTAAATTAAGTACATTATAGGAAAAAAAATTATTATCATTGAAACTGTTTTTGTTACAAAATTATTATTATTATTATTATTGAAATTGTCGTTCGTACGATGGATCTTAAAATTATAGGTGTACCATCACATAATTAACTTTTACTTCAATCTGACACATATCTCAAAAAAAAACAAGAGTAACTAAAAAATCATGTGACACAAATAACTTGGTTTTCGAAACAGTTGTGCAGAAAACTAACCAAACAAACCCGTTTTCGAAACAGTTGTGCAGAAAACTGACCAAACAAACCCGACCGACCGAAATCTCGGTTCGATTTCGATTTTAGGGCTTATCGGTTAAGGAAAATTTGGGATATCGGGTTATTGGTTCACTTTCGATTTTAAAGTTATATAGCCTGAAATTGAACAAATAAGAAACTGATGAGGGGTTGTTAAGTGTCACATAAAAAGTAATTGCAATTAAAAAAATTTCTTTTAAAACTTAAACTTAAAAATAAAAAAATTAAGCATAATAAGGTTAAAAAAAAATCTCAATCTCATTCATTTCCACTTCCCATTGGGCACAATCTCATTGAGCCAAATCACATGGACAATTGAATTGGGTGACGTAGAGTGGAAAAAGGTCTACTTTGATACTATGATAAATCTGTGCATCCAACTCAAAACCAATTGGCAATGAGTGGAGGAGCCCAAGATATTATAAGGGACAGCCCGATTTTCTCGACACAAATTATTATTATTATTATTATTATTATTTCAACACGGACACTCGGGAAAATAAAACTGTCAAATCGTAGATCACAATCTGAAAACAGAATGTTTGGTACATTCACACATATGCGAAAATCAAAGCAGATAATACATAAGACATAATTAAAATCTCTTGTTCTAATATCCAACATGAACAATAAACTAAAATAAATCACTAGTGATAGCCAACCATCACCAAACAATGTTGTATCATACATGTATAATAGCACGAACGTACCAAGCATGTACTTATCAAAACCCACAATGTCCTAAATCTACGATTTCGGATATCTTACAAATCCTCAAGTCTTCAATCATCAAGTCTGGTCTCCAGATAAGTATTATACTTGTGACATATAGTCGGGGTGAGCTAACAGTCTAAGCTCAGTGGAGAAAACTGATACCAATATACATCTCATCAGTCATGCATTTATTCAAAGACAAAGATCAAAATATTTTCATATTAAAACTGTTGACGTTTTCATATTTAAAATAGAAATTGAATTCAAAGGCATTTTCTTATCATAACTGAAACCTATTTCAAAGGCATTTTCTTATCAAAAACATTTTCTTATCAAAAGCATTTTCTTATCAAAATCGAATTTCCATGACATTTAATATCGTACAAGATTTCTAATCATTTTCGTATCAAGGGCAATTTCGCATCAAAACAGACTACCTTTTCATACTGAAGCGGAAAAACTCTTTTTCATAATAAAATCAAAGCTAATATCAAAGTATTTTAGCACTAAAGGAAACTTTGCATCAAACAAGGGTGTCTTGTTTATATCAAAACATAAAGTAATTTATTGAATTCAATTCACTTACATGTCTTATCCATGATTTACTGAGTTCACTTGCCTTCACTTACGTATTTTATCTCTGATTTACTGAGTTCACTTACATTTACTTACGTGTCTTATTTTTTATTTACTGAGTTTACTTATATTCACTTACATGTCTTACACATTCTTGCATAGATTCACTTTCATGTCTTACACATTCTTACTTAGCTTCCATAGTCGATTCACGGACATCCCACCTTGTCGGTTCGATTCACGAATATCCCATCGTGTCGATCTTACACATTCTTATATGGCTTACATAGTGAGCTCGAAGTTTCGGATTCAATGTTCAGATTTCAAAGCACGATACCAAAAATGAATTACAAATAAATTGTCCTACCAGTTTAAATTATGGATATCCCGCCGCACCGGTTCAAATTATGGATATCCCGCTGTACCGGTTTAAATTACAGATATCTCAGCGTACCGGTTCAAATTACGGGAACCCGCTGTACTGGTCAAATTACGGTTTTTATATTCATATTTCATATTTCTAAATTCAGAAGGTTCAAATTACGAATAAACCGTCGTACCAATTCGATTCATGGGTTTAACCGCCGTGCCGTTCGATTCTGCCCTAGCGGCTCACGGTGTACTTATAATCCGTCCATAGCGATCCACTTAAATAACCAGACTTATTAATCGATTTACTTATTTGACGCTCGATATTTCATTCCAGATTTGATATTTCTAAAATTTCGGAACAAAACTTTTTCGATCCTCCAAGTGATTCCAAAGCAAAATATATTTTCGATAATTCAAAATGTTTCAAACAAATATATTTTTGATATTTCAAAAGGGTAGAAAGCGATATACATTTCGATATCTCAAAAGTTATAAGGCAAATACAAGAGTACATATGTCGATATTTTAAAAGATTTCAAAGCAAACATGCATATTATATTTCAACAAGTCTAAATACAATTCAAATACAGTCAATTTATCATATTACGAATGATCATATCAAAGCATTTATGAAAAATCAAATCGAAATGTAATTGTGTATGAAGTTTTTCCCCACCTTATCCTCGAAGTTGCGCGAAGCCAAGTAAAGTCCTATCGATGGCTTCTCGCCCTTAATCTATATCATAAATATACGATGATGCATCAATGATTAACTCTAATCACTAATAACTTAGACATATTTAAGTGTTTTCCCAAAATGAAGCAGAAACGAGCAAGTTCGTGCTAACTTAGAATTTGACACAACTTTCCTCCTAAATTTTGACCTTTAAAACTTTGGATTCACAAAATTATTGATTCACAAAAGTTGTATATCTTGTTGTCGTCTTTCCAACACCGCAAGAATCGTGTTAATAAAAAATCGGAGCAGAAAGTTAAGACCAAAATACCGAGGCAGTGTCGGCAAGCTTAGTTAAAATCGACCGATCGATTACCAAAACTGATCAATCGATTTCTCCCAAATTTTGGCACATTTCTATTATATACAAACCGATCGATCGATTTTGACAGTTTCAGAAACCCTTCGAGCTTCTTCTTCTTCAATTCAAAACACCCAAAACTCATTTTCCAACATCCTAATTACCCATAAATCATGACAAAACTAATTTTAACCAATTTAAATCGAATCTTACCCTTTAATATCGCGAGAGCAACACCTATGATGCGCAAAGATTGAAATCACCGGCGCTCGCGCCACACACAACCAAATGGGTTTGAAACTCACCTTCTTGAGATAGTTTCGAAAGGATCCAAACTTAAACTCCTCTCTTAATGCGCGATAAAACCCTTACGAGATTCACCGACTTTGAGACCTTGAAATATCCAAATCAAAAGAGGGGTTAAAGGGATAAAACCTTCGTTTCTTCATGGATCTTTGTCGTGTCGGAACTCAACGACTTCTCGCGACACACAAACCAATGCGAAGCCAACACCTCGAAGTTTACCTAAGCCGATCCGAGTTTCGGACGTCCACGAGCGATCTCTTCAAGCTCTTTCTCTCTCTCTCTAGAAACCCAAGACCCTAAGCAAATTGCAAACGGCTATTAGCTTCCAAAGGAAGCTTTGCTTTTTCTATTAGAAGGGGGGGTTGGTTCCCCATGAAACACATACATCCCATTTGGGTGTTAGCCTTATCCAAAGAATCAGATTCTGCATGAAACGGATACACCTAATTAAGGTGTTATCTATTATATAAGTAATCTTTTGGTTAGGTGTGGGGCCAGCACACCCAAACCACTTATTAATCGGACTCGGTGTTGAGCCAATACACCACCACGGTGTATAAGCTTTGGTCCAAAAATCTCATACGTAGTCCAAATCGACCCAAGATGATTTTATCGGAAAAATCTAAAACGGTGACGCGTTTCTCAACGGACACGCACCTAATCAGGACCTACGATTTTCAGATTTTTCGGGATGTTACATTTACCTAATGTGGGACTAAACTTCAACAATAACACCCCTAGTATTATAGTTAAAAGATTTCAATTCGAATAAATACACAAATTAAGAAGTGTTTATAAAGTGACCCAAAAATTATATTTAAGTTCGATCTGTGTCACATGGTTTGCATATTTTTTTCCTTCTTTGAGATATGTACCACTTGAAATAAAAATTATCTTTTAATGGTACACCCATAATTTGAAGATTAATTGTGTGTAAGATTCAAATGAAAAAAATCCCCGTTTTTTGTTCAAAGCAATCAATGTGCCCTAGCAAATTCCAATTAATAAATAGAGTTTTCCTTCCAAAATTTGTCACTTTAGAAGTGAAATGATGAACGCACAGAAAAAAAAAATAGCATTAAGGTTTGGACAAAATCTTAGGAAAATAGCGGATTTGGATTTATAAATCTCATGCATGTAGGAACTTATAAGATTTCTATTTTTCCACTGTTTGGACACCCTATTAAAGTACTTGGAAAACTTTGCAGAGGAAAGAGGAGGGTGCAATGGCTGCAGTTGTTGCTTGGCTAAGTTTTGTGATTTGTTGCAGGCTTGGAGCACCTTGTATGCAATGTGGCAAAGAGAGAGAGAGAGAGAGAGGGCCGTTTGAGACAGTGAGATGGAAGAGAACTCTCAATTCTTTTCTTCTTCTTGTTCTACATAAATTAAAACAAGGATACCTTCATTTACATTACAATCCAAGATTCTTCCTTCTCAACCCACATTTCACTTGCTTAGACTGTTTGCTACTTTGAATTGGATCATAGAGATCGATTTTTATTCTAATCTTCAACACAAAAGATCTGGAGCTGTCACTTTTCGACACGGCAGAGAACTACTTTTACATTTGGTAACACAGCTCCTCACCTCATTTGCTATGGAGGAGAGTTGTTTTAAGTTATAAAACTATTGTATGCCTACTCTATCTCAGATCTGCTCTGAGAGAGAGCAAGCAAAGAGCTGCTTTTGCTCTTATAAGAGCTAACCCAAACACTGCCTGAGAATCCTGGCTGAGTTGACAAAATTCTTATTTGGCAATCCTCTTTCAAAAAGCACTTTCTAAGAGAGAAAATGTCAAGTGAGAAACACATTTCACCCAAAGAAATGACCACCTCTAGCTGAAAATGATGCTCTATTGAGAAGTTGTCCAATGTTGCTTCCCACATAACTTCATTTTCAACATGCGATAAACTTTTTGTCGAAGCAATATTTGAGAAATAGCATGTAAACCACCTCTTCACAACACTTGAAAAGTAATTTTTGGAGAAGGTTTTCCAAATATGACCTTAGGCCCTGTTTGGCAAAATTGCATACCAAAAGCACTTTACATGGGAAGACATCTATTTGAATGGAAGAAAGTTGTTTGAAATATGATATACCTGTAACAGAAGAATGGGTTTGTTGTCTCTCAAATTGGTGTTGTAAGAAGCAACATTGGGCTGCTTCTCCAAAACACTATTTTCAGAAGTAGGAAATACCTATTTCAGCTTCTCCGCTTCTAGTATATACCTTCCACTGAAAATTGCTTTTTTGATACAACTTTTTCAAATAGGGCCTTAGTTTTATGCGAAAAGCTCAAAATCACCCAGGCTCTACGATTACAGGCATTGGCATTCATCTCAAAGTCAGAGGCCCATGATGATTACAGGCATTGGCATTCATCTCAAAGTCAGAGGCCCATGATGTGTACCATGCACCGGTACATTGGTCAATAGCTACTAACATATCTTTTGTGACCGTAGTTTATTATGTGACAGAGTAATAAAAGCCGCTCATGACATTTTTAAGTGCCCTCTTCGTTGCTCGATTTATAGGGACCCACATGAAATGTCTTAATTAAATTTTTTTAATAATAATGTTAATCGGCCGATCTGGCCGCTAACTCACCAAATGCAGTTTGCTTCCCAGATCCCAGGACAATAAAGAGGAGATGCTTGTCGTTCAAATTAAATAAATAAAAAATTATGACCGACAAGGCTGTCGAGTGGAAGCTCGAACACATAAGAGAGAACTTCCCTTTCATTCCAAGGAAGCTTCATGGTGGCTCAAGCTTCCTTTTTCATTGCTAATAAGTAGTAATATAATAATAGCGTCAGGTGGCTTTATTAATGCTCATTGAATCCTTGAGGCAGCTCGCCAAAAATAGTTGACTGCTTTGAAATGATACGATGAAGACCATTTTTTCTCTCCAATCTTTCATAAGAGGGATCTTGAGATTATGGGCGTATCATTAGGTGGCCAATTTTTTTTATTACATGTGGCATGCATCCCAAAAAATGACCATTTCATAATATGCTCATGATTCTTGTTTGATTGAGGCGAAAAACTATCTCCATTGTCTAATTCAAAACAATCAACTGTTTTTGACATAAGTACCCTCAAGATTCTTTGGGTGTTAATAAAGCTATTAAAGGGTAAAAAAGGATTATCCTTAAAAAGTTTTAGGGCATTATACTCTTTCCAAAAGTTTTAGAATAGACATGATTTATCAGGTTTCAAATAAGTGTTTTGGTCAACTTGTGAGAAAAATTAATACTTGAAATTGCAAAAATACCCTTCCATAAAATCTTAAGACGAGAATACTGGCATTCATGGCCAATTGGTTTAGAAATTTATGGATTTATGGCCGGTCATGAAAGATCTTCTCATGTATAACGGATTTAGGCTTGCAATCTTCTTTCTTCAAGATAACTTGAATGACCCCATCGTACCCTCTTCTTTAATGGGGGTCTGTTTTCTCTTGAAACCAGGAGCACCCATTAATGGAGGCATGTGGAAGAAGATTATGTTGGTATTACCAATTCTCTAAGGGATTAATGGAGGTCATGGTTGACCAATTATCTTTTCATGCTGGTGGAGACATGGGTCAAAATTTCCGACGAAACCGATACGTATCGGTTTCAAGATTGTTCGATAGGATAAATACAATATTTATCGTGCACAAAAAAAAAAAGGTAAATTATCGTCCGATACGGACAATGTATCTTCCATATCAGAATGATAATTTCAAATTATTTGCGATCATTTAAAATTATCGGACACCATGTATCGTCCGTATCAAATTATAATTTAAAATTATCGTCCAATAATTTTATATATAATTTAAGTGACGGATGTAAGTAACTTCAGAATGGAAAATAAAAAATAAAAAAAATTATACCAGACTAGTACATTCAATGTAATGGCGATACATTGAATGTATTGCCCGATACGCCGATATATATCATCCAGGAGACCTGGATGATACGTACTGGAAATCTGTTATTTTGATCTATGGGTAGAGATCCTCATTAATGGACATATTTCTTTGTTATGTTTCTATGGAGGTTTTTCTCTAATCTAAAGATCAGATAGGTCTATTTTCAACGAGTTGCACACAACACCATTAAAGAAAGAAGTAGATCAAAGAGAGGCCAAAGCCACAAGAGTGGTCATTAATGGCGTTGGGGGCAGCTCTTGTAAAGACTCTATATGGATGCCTTGTGGTTTTTGAGAGAAGAAAATGAGAGTACTCTTGTGGTTTCTAAGAGAACACCCTGACAACGATGTCGATGAGCAAAGATTTGGTCGCCCAGGTTTTCTTCTCTCTGATTTGGGACATTTGGGAGAGAGAAGGGCATTGTAGTAATCACCTATTTATATACACTCTGTTTTTTTAAACCTAGAAAATAGTGTCAATCTTATTTTGCTAAAAGTTTTCAAAGGAGTATAATACCCTGAAAAGAATTATAAGGGATCCAATTTTCCTTAATTTCCTTCTATTAAATTATGTGGGTGTTAATAAAGCTATCCTAACGGGCGCAAGAGAAAAAAATTCATTGCAGCTATCAGTGATGGAGACAAATATGTTGATAACCAAGAAGGTATTGCGGAGATATTTATCTCTCATTTCAAAAGACTATGCAAGCTGCCCCCGTACTCTCCCAGATTGGGAACATGTTCAGTTTTGTTGGGATTTGCCTTGAATCTTGTGGCCATGAGTGCACCTAGAAAATTTTTGGGTGCAATCTCGTGGCCACGAGTTTTTGCTCGAACTTCAAGGTTTGTTTTTCTGCTGAGGTTATTGAAGGGTATTTGCGTCATATGTATTTGAATGCTTATACATGTACTATATAAGCCTAATTAGTGATTATGATTTATGTGGGTTAGAGAAAAGAACACTCGTTATTCTGTACTGAATGAGGTGAGATCTGAGAGATTTGTAACCCCAGTTTTTCATAGATTAGTGAAAGGACACAGATCATTCGTGGACGTAGGCAAATTGTCGAACCACGTAAATCTTTTATTTGCGTTTTGCTTGTATGTGTTTATTTGATCGCCATTGATTTCTACAAATTAGTATCAGAGCGAGGGTTCGTTATTCTCTTCACAATGGGAACAAAATCTACAAGCAAGTTTGAAGTCGAGAAATTTGACAGAAAGGGTAACTTTAGATTGTGACAGAGAATGGTTAAAGATTTGCTCATGCAACAAGATCTCTACAGAACGTTGCATGGAAAATTGAAGAAGCTGACAAATGTAAAAGATGATGACTGGGAGGAATTAGAGTTGAAGGTGGTCAACATGATCCGTCTTTGCCTCGCGGATGAGGTCATATATAACATGATCGATGCAAAATCGATGCCCAAACTTTGGGAGAAACTTGAAAGACTGTACATGACGAAATTTATCAAGAACAAGTTGTTTCTAAAATAATAACTCTACACGCTTCAAATGAAGGAATGATCGAATCTGTTGGAACATCTCAATACCTTCAACGGGATTATATCTCAGTTACTTAGCATTGAAGTTAAGATGAAAGATGAGGATAAGGCTCTTCTTATTCTTGCATCTCGTCCTTCTTCATATAAGCATCTTGTTACAACATTATTCTACGGGAAGGATACTCTCAAAACAGAAGAGGTTACGGTGACGCTTTTGTCAAACGAGTTGAGGAAGAAATCGAGTATTGAATAACCACAGGTGGAGGGACTTGTGGCGCAGGAAATTTACCGTAGCTGAGGTAGATCAAGGGAAAAGGGTTTTAACAGCGAAAATAGATCCTGATCGAAAATAAGGGATGAAACACATGAACCTTTCTTTGTTATCATTGCAAGAAGGAGGGACATATGAACCAGAACTGCAAACTATTTATTCGTCAACCGAAAGAGATGAACATGGGAAAAGGAAAGGTGTAACATCTCCTAATTTTGGGGCGTTGAACAATGTCCTCGAAATGCGTGCCCGACTGGTTTTAAGTTTGACCAAGTGAAAGTCAAACAAAAAACTTAAAAAGGACTTATTAGGTGTGATGTAAATGTGTTGTAAGTGTTGGGGTTGGTGTTAATTTAAGGGTCACGTACATCTATCTGTGGTGTATGTGTTTTACACCAAAACTGAAAGAGGGGTTAAAAAGGTTTAATACCTAGGAGAAGTTATTTCTCCTTGTTGGTTGGTGTGAAGCTAAGAGAGAGAGAGAGAGAGAGAGAGAGAGGGAGAATAGGAAGAGTAAATGCAAGAAAGAAAGTGTGGATTCGAATTGGAGAACGGGCTTGAGCAATTAATGCCTGATTCGACGCGTAGAATTCATGGAAGCCGAAGTTGGAGCCCTAATCATTAACCCAATCATTCAATCAATCAAGAGATTAATTTAACGTGAGTTCTATTTAGTTGAGGTTGCTATAAACATGCTATTGTGTATTTAGTTGAGGTTTAAATAATGAAATAAAGATAGAAAAATGAAGACTGGAAGAAATGCCCGCAAAGGGCTGAGTTGCTTACCAAATAGATTGATCGATTTTGGCCTGAGGGATTTCTGGGCATAGCTGCCCGAAATCGATTGATCGATTTGAAAATCGATCAATCGATTTGTAGAAATTGATCAATCGATTTGTAGAAATCGATTAATCGATCAGAAATCGATTAATCGTCTGAGCACTTCTAGTGACTGGAAAATAGAGAGCTAGGAAAATCGATTGATCGATTTTAAAATCTATCAATCGAGTTTGGATTTTTGATTAATCAATTTGGGATCGATTAATCGATTTTGAGATTTTGATTGATCGATTTTGGGAATCGATCAATCTATTTGGACAATTTCTATGGACTTTTGATTTGGACCTTAAGGGTCTACGAAGATCTTGTACCTTCTTTAATGCATCCTTATTGATGCCTTACTTGTACTATAGTGTACTATAGGTGGTACGAGCAAATACATGCATGTTGAGTCGCGTGGACCTTGATGCTTGGTAATTCGAACACGTGAGGCAGGAAATACCTTGAACATGTATTTTAACTTCAAGAGCATGTATGTAGTGATATAAAAATAGGTACAAATGCATAGAAAATGTGAAACAGTAAATGTGTGTGTGAGTGACACAGAGTAAGTAAGTAAATATGTGGCATCCCCAGGAGATAAGAATGTGATAAAGGCATCTGTGTGATGTATTGATTTAGACATCCTAGGGATGTATGTGAAATAGTAAATCAAGAATGAATGAGAACTGATAAGGCCTAATCTATTATATTTAGCACAATCTCACGGTGAATAATTATATGTAGTGCACTCGGTACTTTCGTTATTCAAGGTTTGAACAAAATACCCCACCGACATGGCAGGATACCCACGACTGACGCGGCAGGATATCCGTGACCGGTATGGCGGCCAATCCATACACCAGTTGCACATCCCAGGGATATTGATATGAGAATTAGACCCCGTCGCCTATGAGAAAGGGACCTGGATAGTATTGATAAATGAAAACAGTGATAAAAAAACTATCTAGTTAGACAACGATGGAGGGTATTCCATCGGGCGCCCGACTATAGTAAGTTGGAGAATATTTAAGTTACAGATTTAAGTCTTTAGGCCGAATCAGTGGAAAGTTGAAAACAACGAAAACATGTGCAATAACAGTAACATTCAGTGCATTTATTTTTCAGTCATTTAAACTGCTATTTTTCCCAGTAAATTCATAATACATCATGTTGTTTAATGTCATAGAATATATGTGAGAGCTTGACTTATATGCTCATTGTATTGTTTCCCTATTGAGCTAGGATGTAGCTCACCCTTTAGACTATACGTCACAGGTCCTGTGCTTGCGGCGGCTGAGGCTTCGGGAGGCTTCGGAGGATTTGGATTACATGCCCGAGGAAGAGTTGAAGCCACCTCCTGAGGACTTCTTCTAGAGGACCCGTGTGTACTTTGAGAGTGATTTTGAGAGCTTTCTGTACGGCTTGGTATGTCAAGCCTTATTTTTGGGAAAAAATATAATTAAATGATATATTCTTTTGGCGAACCATTGGGGTGATCCTGCTTATCACCGATGGTTCAGGTCGATTCTTCTGTTTGTGCATTGGCATGAAAGTAGAACTACCTTTTGAGCTTTTGTTTTAGAATAACATATCGTTATTGCATGCTTGTTTCAGTTCGTATGTTTTCCTTTCATTAGTTGTTGCTTGGTTATACCAACGTTCCGTTTAGATTGATAGGGCATGACCTCGAGGGTCGTACTGATGGCATGGGTTTCGGGGTGCCAAAATCTGGGCTGTCACAGTTGGTATCAGAGCCGTTTCTTTTAGAAATTCTGACAATCTTTATTTTTGTCAGAGCATAGGGACTTCTGCTAATAAAACTTAGGTTTCACGTGTAAACCGTTATGTCTTCTAGGGGAAGAGCCCGACCCAGGGGCGGTCATAATAGAAATTTACGTAGTAGAGATGATTTCATCTCATCTACGAACAAAGTACCTATGGGAAGCAGAGGGGCTTCGGATAGTGGTAGCCAAGAGAGCCAAGATCATGAAGAGAGTCAAAAAAGAGACTGCCAGGAAAGAGACCAAAGGGAACAAGAAAGAAACAGAGAAAGAAATGAGGAGAGGGAAGAGCGTCAGAGGATGATGCATATCATGGAAATCATGGCGACTGCCATGGCGCAACAAGCAGTATCCTTAGCGACTCACAATGCCGGTGATCAGCATCAGCCACCTACACCTCCAGTAGGTCCTACACCGCTAGTGGCTTCTGCATTTACAGAGTTTAGGAGGATGCGTCCTCCTAACTTTTCAGGGCAAGCTGAGCCAATAGCTGCTGGGAATTGGCTGAGCGAGATGGAGAAAGTTTTCAGCGTGCTTACGTGCACGAAAGATGAAAGCGTCCGTTGGGCAGCTTACATACTAGATGGGGAGGTAGGACCTTGGTGGAAGTCCGTTTCTAGAACTAGGGCTCAGGAGACCCCAGGATTGCCCTGGACGTGGGATGAGTTTGTAGAAGAGTTTAACAAGCAGTATTTCCCCAAAGTAGTGAGAAATCAGATGGAGATACAATTTTTATAGCTCTTGCAAGGGAAAATGATGGTAAGGGAGTATGGAGTGGAGTTCATGAGACTTGTTCGCTTCGCTCCCGACTATATGGTTACAGATGTGATGAGAGCAAAGAGGTTTCAACATGGTTTGAGATCAGATATTAGAGGGGGAGTAGCACCATTTCAGTTGAAGACCTATGGAGAGGTCATGAGTAAAGCTCTGGTCATTGAGGAAGAAAATAATGATCGATACCGCCGGAGAGAACAGCATGGGAGAGGAAAAGCAAATCAAGGCAGGACTGGGAACTACGAGCTGGTGAATAAAAAGCCGAGATTTGTAGCTCCTATTCAGAGGCAACCGTTCTAAGCTGGGTATGTGAGACCGGCGTAGCAGACAAATTATCAGAGATTTCCAATGCTTGCGTCGGGGAGGCCGATAAGATATGAGAGCCCTACTACCACCACTGGAGCAGCAGTTACACAAGGTTTCTCACGAGCTACTTCTTCCACACCTTGGGAGACTTGTGTCGAGTGTAGCAAGTCTCACAAGACAGCGGATTACAGGCAAGGAACATGGGGTTGCTATAAATGTGGAAAGGTGAGCCACGTAATTAGAGATTGCCCTGAGGTGAATAAGGAGAAGATGACTTTTGCTTCAATGCCACGACCGATACAAGTGAGGAAGCCGGTCGTACAAGAAAGAGCATACATAGTTACTGCACAAGAAGCAGGGAACATACATGACAATATTCAAGGTGAGATTCCTTTTAAATAAAGAGTTGCAATTTCTTAAAATTTTAGATATAGAAGGTGCATTCTTCTAGAAATCGTGTAGACTCGTTCTTATGCATTAAATTTTGATAAGTAAATATGCACTATATTTGTATATATGGATGCTATAGGTACGTTACAAGTATACGAGAAAGGATGCGATGTAGCATGTGAAGCACAAGTGTTGATAGACCCAGGGTCTTCCCACTCCTTTGCTACTCTAAGGTTTACAAAAAGAATGAAGATTGTTTCAGAGACATTAGACTTTATTCTATCAGTATCTATTCCGACTGGAAAATTAGTTGACACAAAATTGGTTTGTAAGTCAGTGATAATTGGCATCGATGATGGAGAAGTGCATGAACTGGCAACACAAGTAATACTGTTACACATGTAAGGATTCGATGTGATCCTTAGCATGGACTGGTTGTCACAATACTGTGCGACTGTAGATTGCAAGAACAAGGTTGTCATCTTTAGACCTAACACAAGGAGATCGTTTCGATTTCGAGGAGAGAGATCGACGCATATGTCACTTATCTCTGTAGTTAGGGTCGAACGCTTGATCAGAAAATGGTGCAACGGTTATTTGACATTCTTGAAAGACTATAAAGAAGGGAAGAATGATATCTCAAAGATCACGGTCGCGTGTGAATTTGAAGATGTATTTCCAGAGGAATTACTCGGATTACCTCTAGATAGAGAAGTAGAGCTCGCCATCAACTTAGCACCGGGAATGGAGTCTGTTTCGAAAGCACCTTATAGAATGACTCATGCTGAGTTGAAGGAGTTGAAAGAGCTGTTACAAGAGCTCATGGACAAGGGATTTGTAAGACCGAGCGTGTCTCCATGGGGAGCACCGATCTTGTTTATAAAGAAAGATGGGTCAATGCGACTGTGCATTGAATATCGTCAGTTAAACAAACTCACCATAAAGAACCGATATCCTTTGCCTAGGATAGACAACTTATTTGATCAGCTGCAAGGAGCGAGGTATTTTTTCAAGATCGATCTGAGATCTAGATACCATCAGCTGAGAGTCAAGGCAGAGGACATTCAGATGACTGCTTTTAGGACACGGTACAGACACTACAAGTTTTTAGTAATGTCGTTTGGGTTAATGAATGCACCCGTGTCGTTTATGGATTTGATGAATCGGGTGTTTAAATCACACCTGGACTCCTACGTTGTGGTATTCATTGACGATATCCTAATATACTCTAAGTCAAAAGAGGAGCATGAAGAACACTTGAGAGTTGCTCTACAAACTTTGTGTGAACACTAATTATATGTCAAGCTCAGTAAGTGCGAGTTTTGGTTGGAGGAAGTTAGCTTTTTGGGACATGTCATATCAAAACATGGTGTCACGGTAGATCTGGCTAAGATCGAAGTAGTGGTAAACTGAGAGCAGCTAAAGACCGTGACCGACGTCCGTAGTTTCCTTGGACTAGCTGGCTATTATCGACATTTCGTTGAGGGGTTTTCAAAGATATCGGGACCCCTTACGAGACTTACATGGAAGGATGCAAAATTTGAGTGGAATGAAGCATGCGAGAAGAGTTTTCAAGAACTCAAGAAGAGACTCACTTCAGCTCCAGTGCTAGAGATTCCTTCAGGCAGTGGAGGATTCGCGGTATATAGTGATGCTTCACATAGTGGTTTGGGTTGCATGCTCAACCAATACAAGAAGGTGATAGCTTACGGGTCAAGACAGTTGAAAGAGCATGAAAAGAACTACCCGACACATGACTTGAAACTAGCAGTGAATATATTTGTGTTGAAGATCTGACGACATTATTTGTACAGTGGGACCTTTGAGATCTTTACCCACCACAAGATCCTCAGATACTTATTTACACAAAAAGAGCTGAATATGAGGCAGCGCAGATGGATGGAGTTCCTCAAGGACTATGACTGTTCTATACAGTACCATTCAGGCAAGGCTAATGTAGTAGCCGATGCCTTAAGTCGGAAGGGTTCAGCTCAGTTGGCTAGTTTAATTTTGGGTATGCACAAATGGAAATTGCTTGAAGACCTTTCACTGTATAATGCAAGTATTGAAGTGCAAGCTACAAGAGCCTTCTTGGCTAACATATCAGTGAGACCAGTGATATTTGAGCATATTCACAAGTTACAGATGAAAGACCCGGAGTTGACCATAATTCGTCAAGATGTGATTGAAGGCATCAAACCGAGTTCTCAGTGAAAGAAGATGATTCTTGATTGTTCAAGGACCGTCTTTACATTCTAGACAATGCCGATCTACGACAAACTATACTTGATGAGACTCACAAGTCAAATTATGCGATCTATCCTGACAGCATAAAAATGTATCCAGATTTGAGAAAGAATTACTGGTGGAGAGGTTTGAAGCAAGGCGTGGCTAAGTACGTGTCATGGTGTTTGACGTGTCAACAGGTGAAGGTCGATCATAGACATCCTGCTAGATTATTATAGCCTCTGCTTATACCAGAGTGAAAATGAGAGTCAATCTCTATGGACTTCATCGTTGGACTACCGCGTACAGCGAAGAGATACAATGCCATTTGGGTAGTCATAGACCGATTGACCAAGTCAGCCCACTTCTTGCCTTACAACACGATGTACACGATGGAAAGACTTGCGGAGTTATATATGAAAGACATCGTGCAATTACACGGGATTCCAAGCAGAATTGTGTCTGATCGCGATCAGTTATACACTTCCAAGTTTTAGAGGAAATTTCAAGAAGGCATGGTAACGCAATTGAATTTCAGTTCAGCATTTCATCCTCAAACTGATGGAAAAACAGAGCGGGTGAATTAAGTCATAGAAGACATGCTCAGAGTGTGTATGCTTGAAATGCAAGGATCATGGGACCAACACCTATCGTTGATTGAATTCGCATACAATAACAGTTTCCAAGCGAGCATTTACATGGCACCGTATGAAGCTTTTTATGGAAGGCGATATAGATCGCCTATCAATTGAGAAGAAATCGATGAAAAGTTTGTTTTCGAGTCGGAGTTACTTGAAGATAACATTACCATTGTTCGTATGATCAGAGAAAGACTTAGGTTGGCTCAGAGCAGACAGAAAAGCTACGTCGATATCAAGAGGACGAGTGTAGACTACAAGGTGGGTGAACATGTGTTTGTCAAGGTATCACCTATGAAAGGCGTTATGAGATTTGGAAAGAGAGGCAAGCTAAGTCTCCACTATCTTGGACCATTTAAAGCTTTGGGTCGAGTAGGGGAAGTTGCTTATCGCATTGGTTTGCCGCCGTTATTTTATCGAGTACAGAACATTTTCCACGTATCTATGCTCAGGAAGTACGTGAACGATCCTTCCCACATCTTGGGAGGTCAACCATTGAAATTGCACGAGGATATGAGCATGATCGAAGAATCGACAGAGATATTAGATAGAAAAGAGCAAGTACTGCGCACCAAGGTGATTCCTCTAGTGCTTGTTCGATGGAGGAATCATCCGGCCGAAGAGGCAACGTGGGAAAGGAAGATGGATGTGAGAGAACAGTATCTGGACTTGTTTGCGGCGAGTTGAGAGCTTAATTGTATTATCGCAAACATGTATGTAAATTTGAACTGACTAGGTAATCGAACGTGGGGCATTTTGCCAACTCATTCAATGGAAAGAGTGTGAATTGTAACCGTGCCGTGATGCGATGAAGAACGAGTGGCTTAACGTTCATTATGATAAGCAATGGCTAATGAAGACATGCTTCACAAAGCCAATGACTAGCTGGTCAAGAACTACCAAGAAAATAAAGGAAAAATAAAGCATAAATTTTTTGAAAATCTGTCAAAACCGATTAATCGATTTCCAAATCGATCAATTGATTTTGTTCGATTGAACGACTGGCACGCTCCAGTGAGGGAAAAACTTGAAAAATTATATGCATTAAATTTTGATTAATCGAGTAGAATTCAATTAATCGATTTTGGAAATAGATTAATTGATTTTAAAATCTATCAATCGATTTTGAAATCGATCAATCGATTTCACGCGGCTCAGGTTAAGTTACAAAAATAGATCAATCGATTTTTGCCTATATAAGCCAGTTTTGGGATTTTTTCTTCCCATTCGAAATTCAGTTTTGGATTTGTTTTTGGGCACAATTTTCTTCTTTCTCTTTACCAGCCATAACAGCTAGGGTTTAGGATTTTCAGATCGCTTTCGGATCAAAATTTTGAGCCAATCGGATCTAACGCCTCAGGTAAATCCTAGATTTGAATTTATTTTCAATTTGGACCATCACAGCCCTAGTTTTTTAAAATTTTGATTCAAAATGCCGCCTAGAACGCGATTGGCTATGAAGCAATCGACGTCCAAACTTCTGGTACGGCGTAAGAACGCCGCACCACCACGACCATCACCATCACCCCCATCATCACTAGTTTCTTCATCAGATTCTGAATCTGATTCGATGGACGCGTCTTCACGCGAAGCGTCGCCGATACCCCAACCACCACCCGAAAATTTGCCCCAACCAAATGAGTGGTGGGCGGCAAAGGAGTTCGAAGATGAGTACATCATCGACGAAGTTTTGTTTACCGACCCCGATGTTGAGGGCGAGACCCAATGGGCCCGACAATACCTTCAAAATGCGAGTCTCAGAAATCTTTTGAATCCTTTACACGGGTACTTTTATCCTCGACTCGTGCGCCTATTTTACCAAAACCTAAAGGCGGGTCGGGTTGACAACACCGTTACTACCGAGATCGACGGTCGTAGTTATGCGTTCACCCGCCGCCGTGTTCATGAATCTCTAGAATGTTACCTAGATTATGTGCCTGAGACCACCCTTTTTCCACCATTTGCCGAGGAAGTCCAATATGAGGAAATTATGGCTGAAATGACCAAGGGGAGTAAAGGATCGGGCAAATCCATAAGGAGGGTAGACTTACCCCATTACATGTGGATGCTTGATTCTATAATCAAGTGCAATTTATACCCCATGCGTCACGACACCGAGAGAGTAGAGTTGGTCCAACAGGCCCTATACGCGGCATATCGCGGCCGTTGGTTCGACGCTATAAAATTAGTCGTCGAGGGTATGGTGTACATCAAAGGGAAGATGATGAAGGGCCCTTTGAGACCCAAGGAGAAGATGCCTATGCTCGGCTTATATCGAGGATGTTAGAATGCTACTCTGACGCCCCAGAGTATGTTATTTCACCTGTTGAGAGGAAGGCTACGAACCACGTGAAGCATTACTCTATCGCTTTGTGGGGTTGTAGCTATAGGATGTTAAAGAAAGTGTTACCAGTAGAGGGACCAGCACCTGCTCATGCTGGAGATGCACCACCACCACCACCACATCAGGATCTGCCAGTAGAGGGAGCACACCCTTTTATGCCACCGGTGGAGGGAGAGCAGTCTCATGGCTCAGTGCCACCTAAGGGGCAACCCATAGTTCCACCTCCTACTACGTCACGATCACCTCCAGCTACTTCTACACCTACGTCATCCTACCGTCGGCAAGCCACTCGAGCCGCCCCTACTATCGACGACGTGTTGGCCCGGATGGAGGCCAACAATCAACAGATGAATCACCATTTGGATTTCCTGATGTACCATACTATGCGGTACATCTATCCCGCGGATTTCCAGTAGCGTCTCGTGGAGGAGCGGACTTGGATGCCCGACGCACCTGCTGAGGGTACTTCTGGTGCGGGCAAGTCTAGTTCGGGGCCACAACAGCTAGGCGAGGGCCCCCAGCAGCCAGACATAGCAGACCAGCATGAAGAGGGGGGCGCGTGAGCTTAAGATCATAACATTTCTTTTTGGTTGTGATTACTTTTAGAGTTTTGTTGTAATTATTTTTTAGGTTTAATTATTTTGAAAAATCTCATGTATGAAACTATCCTGGCATGGATGCCATTACTTTGGATTGTACTTACTTTTGGGTGCGGGAAACCACCGTATATACTGCATATCCATTTCAACTCATAAATTATTTTAGCTTATACTTGTTTTCCTCCATCGTTGCCAATGTACTTCGTCCCATGTATGTGATTACTATTCACTGAAACTATGTTTATCTGTGTGTGTGGGATTCCATACACGACACCTTCGGGTGCATTTTCGAGGACGAAAATTCTCAAGGTGGGTAGAATATAACATCCCCGAATTTTAGGGCGTTGAACAGTATCCTCGAGATGTTTGCTCGACTGGTCATAGGTTTGACCAAGTGAAAGTCTAACAGAAGACTTAAAAAGGACTTATTAGGTATGATGTAAATATATTGTAAGTGTTGGAGTTGGTGTTAGTTTAAGGGTCACGTACATCTATCTATGGTGTATGTGCTTTACACCAACACTAAAAGATGAGTTAAAAAGGTTTAATACCTAGGAGAAGTTATTTCTCCTTGTTGGTTGGTGTGAAGTTAAGAAGCGAGAGAGAGAGGGAGAATAGGAAGAATAAATGCAAGAAAGGTAGTGTGGATTCGAATTGGAGAACGGGCTTGAGCAATTAATGCCGATTCGACGCGTAGAATTCGTGGAAGCCGAAGTTGGAGCCCTAGTCGTTAACCCAACCATTCAATCAATCAAGAGATTGATTTAAGGTGAGTTCTATTTAGATTGCTATAAACAGGTTGTTATGAATTTAGTTGAGGTTTAAATAATGAAATAAAAATAGAAAAATGGAAAGGAATGAAGACTGGAAAATAGAGAGTTGGGAAAAATTGATTGATCGATTTTAAAATTGATCAATCGAGTTTGGAGTTTCGATTAATCGATTTGGGATCGATTAGTCGATTTTGAGATTTCGATTGATCAATTTTGGGAATTGATCAATCGATTTGGACAATTTCTGTGGACTTTTGATTTGGACCTTGAGGGTCTAGGAAGGTCTTGTACCTTCTTTAATACATCCTTATTGATGCCTTACTTGTGCTATGGTGTACCATAGGTGGTACGAGCAAATATAAGCATGTTGAGTCGTGTGGACCTTGATGCTTGGTGATTCGAAGACGTGAGGTAGGGAACACCTTGAACATGTATTTTAACTTCAAGAGCATGTATGTAGTGATATAGAAATGGATACAAATGCATAGAAAATATGAAGCAGTAAATGTGTGTGTGAGTGACACAGAGTAAGTAAATATGTGGCATCCCTAGAGGATAAGAATGTGATAAAGGCATCTGTGTGATGTATTGATTTAGACATCCCAGGGATGCATGTGAAATAGTAAATCAAGAAGGAAGGAGAACTGATAAGGCCTAATCTATTATATTTAGCACAATTTTACGGTGAATAACTATATGTAGTGCACTCGGGACTTTCGTTATTTAAGGTTTGAACAAAATACCCCACCGACGTGGCAGGATACTCACGACTGACGCGGCAGGATATCCGTGACCGGTACGGCGGCCAATCCGTACACCAGTTGCACATCTCAGGGATGTCGATATGAGAATTAGACCCCGTCGCCTATGAGAAAGGGACCTGGGTAGTATTGATAAATGAAAATAGTGATAAGAAAACTGTCTAGTTAGACGACGATAGAGGGTATTCCATCGGGCGCCCGACTCTATAGTAAGTTGGGAAATATTTAAGTTACAGATTTAAGTCTTTAGACCGAATCAGTGGAAAGTTGAGAATAATGAGAACATGTGCAATAACAGTAATACTCAGTGCATTAATTTTTCAGTCATTTAAACTATTGTTTTCCCCAGTAAATTCATAATACATCATGATGTTTAATGTCATAGAATATATGTGAGAGCTTGACTTATATATTCATTGTGTTGTTTCCCTATTGAGCTAGGATGTAGCTCACCCTTTAGACTATACGTCACAGGTCCTGTGCTTGCGGTGGCTAAGGCTTCGGGAGACGTAGGTCTGGGGATTCGGATTACGTGTCTGGGGAAGAGTTGGAGCCACCTCCTGAGGACTTCTTCTAGAGGACCCGTGCATACTTTGAGAGTGATTTTGAGAGCTTTCATCAAGCCTTATTTTTGAGGAAAAATATAATTAAATGATATATTCTTTTGATCTGCTTATCACCGATGGCTCGGGTCGATTCTTCTGTTCGTGCGTTGGCATGGAAGTAGAACTGTCTTTTGAGCTTTTGTTTTAGAATAGCATATCATTATTGCATGCTTGTTTCAGTTCGCATATTTTCCTTTCATTAGTTGTTGCTTGGTTATACCAATGTTCCGTGCATATTGATGGGGCACGACCTCGAGGGTCGTGTTGATGGCACGAGTTTCGAGGTGCCAAAATTTGGACTATCACAAAAGGCCTCCATATCAGATCAGTCAAATATTTCAGAAAATAATGCGGACAAAGATGATGGTGACGTGCTATCCGTCACCACAAGTACGAATATATTTTCTGATGCATGGATTTTAGATTTAGGTTGTTCTTGGCGTATGTGTCATAATAAAGAATGGATTGATACATACAAACTCTTCAATGGTGGATCTGTGTTGATGAGAAATAATGCTTCATGTAAAACTATTGGAATCGAAACCGTCGAAATTAAGATGTCTGATGGTCTGGTTCGAACTCTTAATGATGTAAGACATGTACCAGATCGTAAGAAAAATATAATTTCTTTGGGTGCATTAGATTCCAATGGTTGTAAATACATTATAGAAGGTGGAGCATTAAAGGTTATTAAAGAGTCATGATTGTTATGAAAGGTAAAATTATTGAAAACCTATACAAATTGCTAAGGAATATCATTATAGGTGGAGCATCTGTATCTACTACAGAAGATAGTAGTACGGATGACACAGATCTGTGACATATGCGCTCTAAGCATACGAGTGAAAAGGAATGATGAAACTTCACAAGTGGAATTTGTTGAAGAGCGTTAAGAACTGTAAGCTTGGGTTCTGCAAATATTATTTATATGAAAAGCAGTGCAAAGTCAGATTTAGCACTGGAGTCCATAATAGTAAAACGGTGTTTGACTACATACATTCATTGACCACTTCTCAAGGAGGTTTGGATTTATTTCGTGAAACACAAGTCAGAAGTGTTCACAAAATTCAAAGAGTGGAAAGCAAAACTTGAAAAATAGACTGGAAAACAGTTTAAGTGTCTTAGGTCAGATAACGAGTTAGAGTACAAGTCTACAAATTTTCTAAAATATTACAAAGATGAGGGCATTGTTCTCCACTTCAGTAATCTAGGGACTCCACAATAGAACGGAGTCGCTGGATGAATGAACAAAACTCTCTTGGAATGAGTAAGAAGCATGAGATTAAATGCGGGCCTAGAAAAAAGGTTTCTGGGCGAATGCAGTGAACATGACTTATTTCATCATAAATCGGTCACCTTCTACGACGATCAATTTTAGAACACCAAAAGAAGTTTGGATGGGAAAGGAGTGAAACGATTCAAACTATGAGATCCATTAGCAAAGAAGACGGAGTCAACAGAGATGTGATCTTTGGTGAGGCCTACATTCAAAATGTGAGTAAACAAGGTGAAGGGGAAATAAGAGAAAATATTCTCAACGGACTTAGCACAATTGAGGTGGAGGTTGATGAATCAGAAACTCAGGAAGTAAATAATTTGTTATAACTTTCACATGAAGAATTACCCAACATAGAGCACCACCATGAATATCAAGTGTCACAAGGCATTCCAAAGGAAATGACCAAAAGAGATAAAAGGCCACCAATCTGGTATGACTTTGAAGATATGGTTTCTTTGCACTATTTACTGAAAATTGAGATTCATCTTGTTTTTAAGAGGCGATAAAATCAGAGGAAAGAGATGTGTGTGACATCTATGATGGAAGAGATGGAGTGTCTTTAGGAAAATAAGACTTGGGAGTCAGTGGAGCTTCCTAAGGGAAAGAAAGCCGTTGGGTGCAAGTGGGTATTCAGAAAAAAAAAACATCATCGAAATGGAAAAAGAATCAGTATAAAGCTCGGTTAGTAGCCAAGATTGATTAAGAAAATGTTTCGAGGAAAAAGTTCAAACATTGCTTGGACTTGAATAATCTTACTAAATGTTGAAGATTATGTTGTACTCTTAAAGAGTGCGGAGCCTTGCATTCTAGGTGAAAAAATACGGAAGGAAAGAAGGAAAGAAAGAACAACGAGAAGACACTACGTTGACATTTTCGAAGTGACTTGTGAGGATTCAAGTCATGGTGGAGATTATTGGGATTTGCCTTAAATTTTATGGTCACGAGTGCACCAGGAAAACTTCCGGGTGCAAACTTGTAGCCACGAGTTTTGGCTCGAACTTCGAGGTTTATTTTTTCTGCTAGGTTATTGAAGGGTATTTGCTTCATATATATTTAAGTGCTTATACCTATACTATATAAACCTAATTAGTGATTAAGGTTTATGTGGGTTAGAGAAAAGAAGACCACTCTTTATTTTGTATTGAGTGAGGTGAGATCTGAGAGATTTCTAACCCCCATTTTTCACAGATCAGTGAAAGAACTCAGATCATTTGTGGACGTAGTAGGCATATTGCCGAACCACGTAAATCTTGTATTTACGTTTTGCTTGTGTGTGTGTTTGTATGATTGACATTGATTTCTACACGTTTAATACAATCTCCCAATTGGACAGACCCACTGATGATGGTTTAAGAGGCTGACTTCTACTGACAGAGTTCTTAGATACAAATTCTAAAAAAGATAAGGGAACACCTGTCCCCTCTTTTTTGTAGTGGAGAAAACCAAATGGAGACCCTCTGAAAATCAGTTTTGATGGAGCTTGGAAAAAGGAAGACAAAAGCGCATGGATTGGATTCATTATTCAGGATAAAACGAGTTCGACTATCGTTTCATCAGCAAAAAACATTCAATATGCGTTGAACTCAGATCACGATAAAGCTTTAGCTCTCCTCTATGTTGCTTAGTTAAGCAACAATGGTTACAAACATGTTATTTTTTAAGGAGATTCATGCTGCGTATGGTATAACTCTCTGTTAGCCCCTGCCACAACAGAGTTCACCTGTTTTAGTTGGTTCTCATTCTCTTTTCTAACTCACTACAAATGAGGATTTACCTACTCTAGCAGCCACCTCTATGCTCTCTACTAACTCCCTACCAGAGCAAATAAAATCAGCTCTGGCAAGGAGTAAGTAGAGAGGAGAGTAGAACTACTGAAAAGGTAAATCTTGCATAAAATCTTGTTATGCAAGAAGTTATCAAGGAGAAGGGGTACCTGCTATAGCAGGTGAACATAGTAGAGGCTGGCAGAGAGCTATGCCATACGCAACCTCAATGTGCATAGTCTTAGCTATCAACTCTCTAAATTCCTATTCTTTGGAATTGGGACTTGTCTATATCAACTTTCTAAATTCTTATCCTTTGGAATTGGGACCTGTCTATGACGACATTCGAGAAGAATTAAACAAACTAAATTCTGTTCTATTAATCATGTGAAGTGTAGAATCAATTAAGCTACTGAGACATTGGCCAAAATTAGCTTACTTCAAGATTGTGATGAAATTTGGTGGAATTCTGTACCACCTCAACTTCACGATGAAATTACTTTAGATTTAATGCAATGATCTTGCCCTTTCTTACAAAAAAAATATCACCTCTCACTCTTATAAAAAAACTCGTTAGGGCGCCACGAGTAAAAAGAGCGAGCTTGTGTGAACCAGGTGAAAACTTGAAAAGGCGCCTGGGATAAAAATAAAAAACTCATAGACGTAGTGAAAACCAGAAAGGGCGTACGGGTACATATAGGGTGATAGTGGGCACGATAAAAACTATCTTGGGCGATGTGAGTAAAAATGCTTAAAGAAAAAAAGAAAGAAAAGGAAAAAAAAGAGAAAGAAAAAGAAAAGATAAATCAGTTACTTCTTCGGTTACACATTTCCGGGCTATCTGGTCTTCAAATCCGGCCGCTTGAGTTAGCTTAAGTCGGGTTCTGATCAGATAGAGTTTCAGGTTTCACCGTCAAATATATGATCCGAGGCAAGGGTAAAAGGTTAACTCAATCCGAAGGGATGGACATTCCAGCCTTAGTAAAATTTGGATTCTCTCTAAACCCAACCGCATGAGTCGGGTTCGACTATTCTCAAAATAGGACCCAATTGCCTCCTCTCGCGATTAAGGCATCAATAAAAAATATTTAAAAAAAAAAAAAAAAACCATCAACAACAACAACAAAAAATCTTATTTTATATAAACCTTTACACTTGAAAAAAAAATATCACAAAAAGTAAAAAAGAGAAAAAGAAAAACACGAAAGGTTTCAATTTTGTGCTTTGTAGAAACCTTGTAAATACTCTCAGCCATGACACTTGAAAACCAAAAAAGAGATAAAAGGAAATGCATTCAAAATCCAAAAAAAATTATGTTAGGGTGTTTTCGATACCCTTTTTTCTTTGTATTTGATCTGTTCGTAAAGTATGTGCAGGTCAAGTCTATAAGACACGCATCCGAAAAAGGAGCACGTTTTTCACGAGCATTACGGCCACTTCAATCAAGAGAGCCCTTATGACACTCTCAAGAAGCGCTCCGACGAGGTTTCTCAAATTCCAAAGTCGCAGCTCGTACTTTCTCAAAGCTCTCCTGCTCATGCAAAAAGCAAAAATATTAAAAAAGGAGAAGAAAAAAAAGAGAGGAAAAGAAAAACAAAAAAGGTAAGTGACACACTCCCAAAAAGCGGTTCAATATCAATATTCAACCCACTCGGGAGATTGTGCTAAAATAAAATTCGGGTCGATGAGCATGCTTAAAAAAAAATCTCAAACAAAAAATACATTAAAAAAAAATGTGGCTTATTATGGTGGCACATTCTCCCAAAAAGCATTGCGACATCAATATTCGCTCTGTTCGGGTAGTTGTGCTAAATTAACTTCGGCATCAATGGGTTCGCTCAAAGATCTCGAACCCTACCTCGCGTAGGGGCACCAGTGATCGATCAAATGGGGCAATCAATGCCTCATGATATTGGACACAAATAGTGGATCTTCGTGTCTTTGCTTTACGCCAATCTTTAAGTATGGATCAATCACCCACCTGCTCGCGGGGCTATTTTATTAAGAATGAAACTCAAACATCGAACATAATAACATCATCTCATTTATGCCTAATAATGTCTCTAAGCGCTTGGAGACCGATGATCTCGAGGAGCCGAAGTTTTCCCAAGCGTTAGGGCTTCCATTACTTTCCTTCCCGAGTGACGCACGTTATCCCAAGTGTTGGGCTTATGTCACTCTTACTATTTTTCTTTCTTTTTAATGTTTGAGGTTTGTTTTGAATATAACGGATTTGTTAGCGTGCCTTGGGTCTCTTCGGATATCTCTTTCATTGGCATACGATCGTTACTGATCGGATACCAAAGTGGGGCATATGTAGACACCCAAATTTGACCTAAGACCCGATCGACCCAAATTTGGAACGACGCACTCCTAAGCTTCCGAAAGCACCTCCCAAACCCTTCAAACTTAATCTAACCTTTAGAACCATTCCCAAACCCTTAGAAAGCAACCCTAGCCTTCCCGAATCATTAGAAAGCCTAAAACGGACCCATAAAATCAGTTTCAAACTAATCAAAATAGCTTATGAAAAGAGGAGCATTAAAGTTTATACAGATAATTTTTCAACCTAAGGCTTATATCATTGGAAAGTAGAGGTTCTCAGCTTTTCAACAAGCCAAGAATCGCCTAATTTGAAGTTGTACATCAAAAGATATGACAATTTGAAAAACGCGAATTTGTTCAAGAAATTATAAAATCGGGTCCTAATTTCTCAAAACTCAAAAAGCCCATTTTTAAAAAATGGTGGATTTGAAAATTGGGGGTTTGACTTGTGGACCATCCCAAAGCTTGGAGTTTGTTTCTTTAAGACCCATATGCCCTTCTCAACCTTAGGTATCACCCTTTCGCCATTTAAGTTATCACTCCATCATCCACTATTAAAACCCAACTCTCTTTTCTCCATGCTCTTAAAACTCCAAAAACCTTAGATTTAGGATTACCTAATTTATAAATCCATTAGTGACCTAACCACTCTCTAATTCACCCTTTCTCTATAAATAGAGAGCCACCCCCCCTTGTTTAAGGACTTTTGAAATCAAGAGAAGAAACTCTACATAAATCTCCTATTTTCAAGCAAAAACCCATCCAAACCTTAGAACTTTAGTTCTTCCCTTGCCATTACTTTTCCATCTCCATCATTCCCAAGCTTTAGAACCATGGCTAACTATCTCATACCATCATCTCAAACCCTCTAGTTCCCAAGCCCTAGCTAGGTAAAAAAATTCATCTCTAACCCATTTGTTATCGGAAGCTCGTTAGTGCCGCATCCACGGGAAGATCTGACCACAGTGCTACAATGGCTTGAGAGCTCCAGCTCTCCCCTTTATTCATCTCCCTTCTTTATTTGCTTTTCCTCTATCTTAGGATTTGGGTCATTAAGCCGCCGAAATTTCGGTGTTTGCAGAGAGCCCAATAGAATCAGTGTGCCTTCGAACAAGTGGAAGTGCCGCTCATTTTCGTATTTATTTTTAGCCATAATAGAGACCTCTTACAAGCGAGTCAATTGGGTGCCTAATACCGTCCCGATTGATAACTGAAGCCCCTACCCAAGAGGTCCTTTGGCGTAGACCAGATCAGAGTTAAATTGAGCACTTCGGTGCACACGATTTTGATTTTGAGTATCTCGGGACACCAAAAGCTCCGGGTGGCAACTCTATTTTTTTAAGCGCATCGTTGCGACGGATCGATAAGATCCATGGTTGCACAAGCGTTAAGAACTGTAAGTATTATTTATACAAAAAGCCGTGCAGGGTCAAACTTAGCACTGGAGTCCATAACAACAAAGTGGTCTTAGACTATGTACATTCATTGACGACTTCTCAAGGAAGGTTTGGATTTATTTCGTGAAATATAAGTTATAAGTGTTCATAAAATTCAAAGATGGAAAGCAGAAGTTGAGAAATAGACTGAAAAACAATTGAAGTGTCTCGGGTTAGATAACGGATTAGAGAACAAGTCTATAAAATTTTAGAATATTGCACAGATTTCTCTTGGAAAGAGCAAGGAGCATGAGATTAAATGCGGGCCTAGAAAAATGTTTCTAGGCGAATGTAGTGAACATGATTTATTTCATCATAAATTGGTCACCTTCTACGACGATCGATTTCAGAACACCAGAAGAAGTTTGGATGGGAAAGGAGTGAAACGATTCAAACTATGAGATCCATCAACAGATAAGACGGAGTCAGCAGAGATGTGGTCTTTGGTGAGGCCTACATTCAAAATGTGAGTAAACAAGGTAAAGGGGAAATCAGAGAAAATATTCTTAACGGACTTAGTATAATTGAGGTGGAGGTTGATGATTCAAAATCTCAGAAAGTAGATAATTTGCTATAGCTTTCACATGAAGAATTACTCAACATAGAGCACCACCATTAACATCAAGTCTCACAAGGCATTCCAAAGGAAAGGACCAAGAGAGATAAAAGGCCACCAATCAGGTATGACTTTGAAGATATGATTTTTTTTGCACTATTTATTGGAAATTGAGATCCATCTTGTTTTTAAGAGGCGATAAAATCATAGGAAAAAGATGTGTGTGACATCTATGATGGAAGAGATGGAGTCTATTTAGGAAAATAAGACTTGGGAGTAAGTGGAACTTCCTAAGGGAAAGAAAGTCGTTGGATGCAAGTGAGTATTCAGAAAGAAAGAAACATCATCAGAATGGGAAAAGAATCAGTATAAAACTCGGTTAGTAGCCAAGATTAATAAAGAAAATGTTTCAAGGAAGAAGTTCAAACATTGCTTGGACTTAAATAATCTTACTAAATGTTGAATATTATATTGTACTCTTGAAGAGTGCGGAGCCTTACATTCTAGGTGAAAAAATATAGAAGGAAAGATGGAAAGAAAAAACAATGAGAAGACACTACGTTGATATATTCGAAGTGACTTGTGAGGCTTCAAGTCAAGGTGGAGATTCTTGGGATTTGCCTTGAATCTTGTGGCCACGAGTGCAGCGGGAAAACTTTCGGGTGCAAACTCGTGGCCATGCATTTTTGCTTAAACTTCGAGGTTTATTTTTTCTGCTGGGATTATTGAAGGGTATTTGCTTCATATGTATTTGAGTGCTTATACCTATACTATATAAACTTAATTAGTGATTAGGGTTTATGTGGGTTAGAGAAAAAAAGAACACTTTTTATTTTGTATTGAGTGAGGTGAGATCTGAGAGATTTCTAACCCCCATTTTTCACAGATTAGTGAAAGGACTTAGATCATCCGTGGATGTAGGCATATTGTTGAACCACATAAATCTTGATTTGTGTTTTGCTTGTGTGTGTGTTTGTTTGATTTGCATTGATTTTTATAAGTTTAATACAATCTCTCAATTGGACATACCCAATGATGATGGTTCAAGAGGCTGACTTCTACCTGACAGAGTTCTTAGATACAAATTCTAAAAAAGATACGGGAACACCTGTCCCCTCTTTTTTCCAGTGGAGAAAACCAAATGGAGACCCTCTCAAAATCAGTTTTGATGGAGCTTGGAAAAAGGAAGACAAAAGCGCATGGATTGGATTCATTATTCAGGATAAAACGGGTTCGACTATCGTTTCATCAACAAAAAACATTCAATATGTACTGAATTCGGATCACGATAAAGCTTTAGCTCTCCTCTATGTTACTCAGTTCAACAACAATTGTTACAAACATGTGAAGGAGATTCAGGGGTATAACTCTCTGTTGGCCCCTGTCACAACAGAGTTCACCTATTTTAGTTGGTTCTCATTCTCTTTTCTAACTCACTGCAAAGGAGGATTTACCTGCTCTAGCAGCTACCTCTATGCTCTCTGCTAACTCCCTACCAAGAGCAAATAAAATTAGCTTTGGCAAGGCATAAGTAGAGAGGATGGTAGAATTGCTGAAAAGGTAAATCTTGCATAAAATCTTATTATGCAAGAAGTTATCAAGGAGAAGGGGTACCTGCTATAGCAGGTGAGCTCTGCTATGGCAGGGGCTAGCAGAGAGCTATCAACTCTCTAAATTCTTATTCTTTGGAATTGGGACCTGTCTATGACGACAATCGAGAAGAATTAAACAAACTAAATTTTGTTCTATTAATCATGTGAAGCGTAGAATCAATTCTGCTACTGATACATTAGCTAAAATTGGCTTACTTCAAGGTTGTGATGAAATCTGGTGGAATTCTGTACCACGTCAACTTCATGATGAAATTACTTTAGATTTAATGCAATGATCTTGCTCGTTCAGCCGTTCTTATAAAAAAATTATCACCTCTCACTCTCATAAAAAAAATAAAATAAAATCAACTTTTACTCGTAATATAGACAAAATATGAATAATATTATTGTAAAAAAAAAAAAAAGTGCCAAAGTTTCAGGCCTTTGCTAGGTTAAGCTTGCCAATGGGTTGGGATTTAGTCCAAGCCCAAACTGCCCTAGCCTAGTTCACGCAGCAAATGGGCTTAAAATTAAAATAATCCGGCCGACCAAAATCCGACAATAACATGGCCTGCTGCAGCCAAGTCTGACTAAATGAAGGGAAATTGTTGAGCTAGCCCAAATTGCGGTCGGCCGGAATCCGGTTGGAGTCGAGTTTAGGCTTAAATAAAAAGCTTGAACCCGAAAGGACCCGGCCCAATCCTAGCCTGATTTTCTATTGGGCCAATTTCGGGCCTAATTTTTAAGGTTGGAAATAATTAGGCCAATGAAAAGATCGGTCCGAAATCTGGACCGGCCCAGCCCAGCCCAGCCCAGCCCAGCCCAGCCCAGCCCATTGACAGTACCAGCTGGGCTAACGCTTAGAATTCAGTTAGCCCAGAAGCCCTTGCTCGCTTATCAGCCATCCGCACAGTGCGCATTACACTCCCCAAACTCCCCATTTCCCGAACACTTCCATGTCGTAACGAAAAACATCTTCTGAAAACTTCAGTTCTGGAATTGCAGAACTCCAAGCGAACTTCTTCTTCTAACCCTAGAAATCCGATATTCCTCATATCGGATCACCGAAACGTATTCCCATTCTTTTGGTGATGCGTATCGGTTAGGGTTTTAGCAGGAGCCATGCCCGCTGAAGTTCAGAATGCATTCCGGATTAGGGTTTCTATGTAGATTCGGAAAAGCCGCGGCGACACAATCGGGTCGAAAATTTGCGAACTTGAATAATGCTTTGTCGGTTCTACTCCGATTTTCGATCGGTAATGGCCGAAATCTCAGTGACCGGTACTGGATTAGGCCGAGCTATTTCGTTGCAGGAACGCGGAGTTTCTGTGGGTACGCCGTAGAGCAGTTTTCAGATGATGAGTACGAGTGTGATTTCGAGAATCATAAGGTTCTTATTTTGTTTTTTTGTGCAACTTAGTCGTTTATATTTATCGAATTTGATCTGTTGATGCTGTTTTTATGGAACAATTGAAGAAAAGAGCGAGCTTTTGAAATAATTGAAATGTTGTTTAATTTGTTGAATTGTAAAATCCTACATGGGTATGACTTTAAGTAATATATTTTTTGGTTGAAGAGAGCGGTACATAAAATTTGATTTTTATTGGCAATTCAAATCAAGGTATCAGTATCGGGTATTGGTCCAACAGTATCGCCAATACTGAATCGGTCATTTTTTTTTTATAGAAAAAGTAACCAAAAAATAAAATAAAAAAGTATTGGTCAGTATGGGCCGATACTGCCATTACTCAATATCAGCCAATACTGACCCATATCGGCTTAATACCGATATGATATCACCCCGATAACTGTATCATGGTGGTATCGATTTTGGTACGTATCGCCTATATGTATCGGTATCGGCCGAGTTTTGATACCATGATTCAAAGAAACTGAGGAGGGTTGTTAGCTGATTCTATTAATGATTCCTCCTTTCTTTTATGATCGATCATTGTATTTTTATGAGGTGCCATAAATATGTGGCCGTAATCATTACATATGAAGGCAAGCTTTTGCATCAAATTTATTCTGGTTCACAAGTCATTGATTAGTGAAGCTAAAAATGGATCTCTACTTCTGATGTAACTTCCCTTAAGTTAAATCACTAGTGCAACTATTTTAATGATTGAGAATTTTGATGCGTGATGATGGAGAAGAGTTAACATGTGGAATGTGGAAACTGTCGTTTGTTTTGTTAAATTGTGTAATTTTTTTTGATAGGTAATGATACAAAATTAGAATAACTAAACGCGAAGCATTACAAGTTGACTTGAGTGGGATACTCAAGCCAGACATAATATCAATTAATGGGAAACAATTCCCGGTAGTCATAGTTGGGATATGACAATTATTTGGGAAGGGGTTAGTTCGGGAAGAATATAAAAATAAATAAAAGATATAAAAATATTCCATAATATACTTCTAGTTAGAAGTAATGGTCTGAATAAATAAAATAAGCTATAGTGTTCAATGGAAGGCACATCTATCCATGTAATAAAAATGCATATGCATGATTCATCTCAGTTAAATTTGATAAATTCGGCACACCCTTAATTCAGAGTTTTTTATTTGGGCACTTTTGCGACTACTGGTACTAAGCATGGATCTCAGAAGTCATAACTCTTTCTTTAGTAAGAAAGTCGGCTTCCGCACTCTCTTCTCTCAGACCGCGGTTGGAAATGATTTGAATTTGTTTGAAGAAATCCCAAATGGTCTCCATGTAGTGGAGTAGCTTCCAAGGTGCCTTTGCAACCAGGCCGCCACACTCTTGGAGTTTCCCTTGATAATTGTTATGACTTATGATTATCTTTTTTTTTTTTGATAAAAGAAACCAGTATATTAAAGAGGAAAATCAGCTAATACAAGATTTGCGATTGAAGGAGGGATGCCCTCATCCTCAATCCACACAGAACAACTGTCAATTTCAAGATCCATCTTAGCTAATGCATCAGCCACAAGATTAGCGTGGTGCTTTACATGAGAAAAATTAATTGACACAAAACACGAGAATAAACCTTTGATCTCCCGAATTACCATACCATTGATTGAGAGATTTTCTTCACTGCTAGTGATAACATTGATAACTTGTACCGAATCACTCTCCAAAATTATTGATTGAATCCCCATATCCAAAGCAAACCTGAGACCCTTCAATGTTGCAAACAGTTCAGCCGCCAAAGCGCCATAATCACCATGATCTCCAGCCGATAACGCCCCAATAATCAGGCCCAAAGAATCTCTAATAACTGCTCCAAAACCTAAGCGTTTAGTTGCATCCTTCCAGGCTCCATCAACATTGAGTTTAAAAGTGTTACTTGGCGGAGGCCTCCACTGCATAGCTGGAATTGGCGCTGCACTCCCTGCACTAGTATTTGCTGCCGTGAGCTCCATGGTGAGATTTGATGCCAAATTCGCTGAATGATATGGGTCTAACCTCGTTCCTTCGTGAATGTGGCTATTTTTGGCTAACCATATGGACCAAGATGGTGAAAATGAATGCGAGCTCCCAAAGGGCTGATGATCCAAACTCTGGCAGCCCAATCACAGTTTCTGATGGCATGTAAGGTATCTTCTTTGCAGTTTCCACAGATTTGACAGAGGTCATCACCAATCACTTTCCTTTTTTTGAGGGCGGAATGAGTAGGTTAGATATTGTGACAAACTTTCCAAATATAAACTTTGATTTTATTTGGAATGTTGCAGTCTCAAATTGATTTCCAGATTTTGCTATCATGGTCTATACTCGATGATCCCTTATTATGGCTTTGCTAGAGATCAGTATGATTATCTAGGCCGCAAACTAATTGCATCCCTTCCAGAACGACACATATTCAGCTTTTGAGCTATCACAATATCCAAAGGCAACAGAAAAAACAGATGCGTTGAAAGCCCTCTCTGAGTCTAATAATTCCGCCACCCACTGCTGGGTGTATTTGCGACTGTTATGCTTACAGGAGAATTGCTGTTCCAAGGATTGATTCCTGGTAAAGTAGAATACAGAAATTTCTGTGTGGATACAATGTTCAGGAAGTATTTCTTGAGACCTAGAAATAGTTGTAGAATTTGTTCTGTTTGGATAAAGAACAGATTCTATAATGTAGATTGTGCAGGATTGACATAAATGCCCCTGATATGGTATTTATGATGTAATCTCACTCAGGGTAGCTGCTTTGGTGACTCCCCTTACCCATAAGGAAAAGTCCATACATAGAAGCACAAAACCAGCTATAGATGTATCCAGAAGAAACATAAAAATAAACATGTCCAAAGCAGTTGTCTGAAAAATCAACTCTCCATAAAAAAACCCGTCATAAAAAAAACCCACAGAGACCAGCTACACCAAGCCATTGCAACTGCTATCTCCATGGATATCGCTAACTTGTCAATCCATCCCGGGTCACAATCGTCCTGCAAATATGAATTCCAAGTCAACGTATTTGAGCCACTCATGAATCATGATGCCACTTATCAATCATTTGGATCCTTCTGTTTAGAATAGCATTCCCAATTGGTAATTAGTATTTTGGCTGTTACCTAATTGTAACACCCATACAATTAAACTAACTGACCTAAACAAAAATAGTATCTGCAACCAGGCATCCCACCAGTTTTCATTTGCTTCTATCGCCCCTCTCTGCATTCCTTCTTAGCCCAGTGCTAGCTACAACTTACAACCTTCTGCCACCTTTCGTAGTCTCTTTTCAATTTGTAAGATGTTGTATCCAAGACCAGTCTTCTTATTAAACTAGATAATTAGGGTCTCGTAACCTTGTTATCGAGAACTGTTCTCGGCTTTCTCCCACTCGCCATGAGGTCATAGCATATATCTACCCATATCTTGTGAGGTCTGGTGGGCCATTGGGCCTTGACTTCGATCTCATAAGAGGCAGCACCATTTTTTGTTTGGCTTGCCATTCGACATTATAAGATACCCATAACAAATCCAACTTATCACATACATATAATGGTCCGTAGGGAACCCACAGTCAAACTGATAACTAATTAGGAAGCGAAAGAAAGAAGCCATTCCAAAAAAAAGGTCTGTAAGAAACCCACAGAGAATTAATCAAATGCAAACCCACTGTCATTAGAGTCACAATGGACACTTCCAGTGAATTAACCGAATGCAAACCCGGTCGTTAGAGCCACATTACTTACGAAAAACAAATCATTGTCTATAACCAATCCGCAGTTAATAGAGGAAAAAACTAACATATGCAAACCCACAATCAATAGAGCGATAGTCATTAGCAAAAAAAGAAATTCAATCGTTGTTTGTAGGCAACATACTTGAGTCGAGTCACAGTGTGACTTGACCGTCCAGCAGCCACGGCCCGCTGGATGCTCGAGTCACGCCGTGACTTGAGTCATGATCATTTTCCTGTATATATATGTGGAAACCCACAGTGATTATAGCAAAAGAAATAAAAATGGCTGATTTGAGATTGCTTGCAATATAGTAGTGGTGATTGGCCTAGTGGAGGTTATCAGCGACAGCTTGTGACGACATATCATATTTTCTGACAGCCACAGTGGCTGAATCAATCTGTAGTGTGAATACCGAAAGGTTTCTCGGTAGTGTTTAGAAAAGGTAGGGAGAAGAGAGGGTTTGAAAGACAAGAGAGAGATAGACCTCAGGGGCATTTCGGTCATTAGTAATTCATGGTTGGTAGAATGAAAAACAAATGTTGAAAATGATATTGAAATGGATTGCAATACGTCTCACCGTACGCCAATTATGTAGTAACAATGCATGACTATGGTCTCGGTTGAAACCCATATATGCATGAGTTGCATTTTCCCCTTCTTTGTTGGTCTCAGACTCTGCACCTTTTTTTTTGGTCATCTTTTCTAATAAGATCTATTTCTTCGCCAGAACAACAAACCCTTAAAATACTTATTTGAATTTGTAATGAGAAACCTTGGCCCTTATTCTAGATTTTAAATTTAATCAGTTGCTTTTCGTTCTAAAGTAACATCTTCAATGGTAGGCCTCTTCCTCTGTTGCTAACATTGATGAGTGGAGATGGAAACTTAGCTTGCTTTTACGTAGCGAAGAAGACCGAGAGATAGTTTCTAGAGATAAAAGAGATCGGCGTGACTATGAACAAATTTCTAACCTTGCCAAAAGGATGGGGCTTTACAGGTATCAAATTGTTGTATGCGTTTTTTTTTAATAATATTTTGATCATCATCTTGCTACTGAAATGACTTTTTTTTTCAAATGTATAGTGAATTATATGGGAAAGTGGTTGTTGCAAGCAAGGTTCCACTGCCAAATTACCGTCCGGATCTCGACGAGAAGCGTCCTCAGAGGGAGGTAATAGTTTTTGGGATTGAACATTGTCATAATAATAATAATAATATTTATATTAATATTAATGTTTGTTGCATTGTTGGATCTGTTTGAAGGTTTTTTGAAATTTGAGCTTTGTTTTAACAGGTTGTGATCCCACTTAGCTTGCAAAGGAGAGTTGAAGGTCTGCTTCAGGAACACGTTGATAGGAAGCAGTTGAATTCTGATACGGTTGGTGATAATATTGGAGATACTGCCGTCACCAATCAGATTGAATATGTTAAACCGGATGATGACCGAGATTCTTTTCTCGATCGATCAGTCATGGAAAAGGTTCTGCAGAGAAGGAGTTCACAAATGCGTAACTTCCAGAGAGCCTGGGAGGTGAATTAGCTGCAATATTTTGTTGTTGTAAAAAATTGTTGTCTGATTCAAGGATTTAAAAGGAATCCAATACAATGCTACCATGATAATGCCTCACCCTGCATATATTTGCACATGGAATTCCCCGATTTGAATCTATACTTCTGTCACTGTTTTTTGGCTAAGCTTCTACATCTGTCACTCATATATATATATATATATATAGATAGATAGATAGATAGATAGATAGATATTCACGCACACACACAATTGGCTGTCTATGAGTCTATCTATCTATCTATCTATGTGTGTGCGCGCGTGAATATCTGTCTATCTATCTATCTATCTATAGATAGATGTATAGACATATACACACACAGAGAGATATATATGTGTGTGTGTGTGTGTGTGTGTGTGTGTGTGTGTGTGTGTGTGTGTGTATACATACTTTGCTTTGGTATTTATGCTGGCAAGGCATATTTCAATACCTTTATATATATATATATATATATATATATAGGAAAAGGGTTCTGTCCTCCAGTGGAGGACGGTGAGCGTCTTCCAAGATCCTACATGGAGCTCCATGTGGCACTCGTAACACCATTTTGAGGCCACATGGAGCATAGGTTCTTTGCTTAGATCAGCTTTGATTTTTTTTTTTTTTTTGAAAACTCATCTTCACCGTGTATTATTTTAGTAGTAAAATTTGGACCGTTGAAATTAGTCCAAGTTTGACTTGTGATTTAAAATTTTTTTTTTTTTTTTTTTTTAAAAAAAATTGATCTAAATAGCACACCTGTGCTCCACATGACATCCAAAATGTGTTTTGAGTGCTACGTGGAGCTCCACGTGTATCTTGGAGGACGGTCGCCGTCCTCCATTGAAGGACCTAACTGGCTCCCATATATATATATATATGTATGTATGTATGTATATACAATAAGCACTATATATAGTCAGTTATGAGCACGAGTGGGAGGGAAGACCAAAAAAGACTTGGATGGAAGTAGCGAGAAGAGACAGAGGCTTGTTGAGTAATAGAGAGTTTAGCACCAAAATGAAATTAGTGGAGAAATAGGAATCCCAAAGCCACCCACAAATAGATGGGTCAAGGCAATAATCATGATGATATAATCAGTTTTGGGAGGGAAAATCACACCTTTAATAGAAGCTGAGAAAAACAAAAGGAAAGCAAGAGAAATGGAAAATGAATTAAATAAAAGTTGATAAAAATATGACCTTTGTCTTCTTCTTTGATCATTTGAATTGATTGCTGCCCTCATAACCATTTCATATTTTTTTGTTTATATTATTTTGACTTAGCTTAATTGTGAGAGAGAAGTCTTATCTTTTTTATGACCAAAATGCTCTTATTCTTTTTTGTATGTTAGGTTTTATGTAACTCGAGTTATAACAGGCATCAAAATTTCTAAAAATTTCTCAAAAACAGATATTTACACCAAGGGTATGAGTCCTGATATATATATATATATATATATATATATATATATATATATATATATATATATATATATAGGGAGGGAGGGAGTTCGAACGCATGGATGATCCATGCATTTGAATCATGTGGGGTCCATGGGTCACCAATCCAAGACAACTTGCTCAAGGAAGATCCGGTCCATTTAAAAATATGCAATTGCTTGTATATCCACTGTCCAAAATGTGGTCAAAGGTCTCAAATTTCAACGCACTAGATTTGCTAGATGGTAGGTAAACTTTGACCATGGTTTTGGAGGCAAAAAATATAATTTCAAGTCATTAAGACTATTTCGTGTAATTAGGGCCAAATCAAGCAAATATCAAACAATTAAGATCACTTCAAAGTTATCATGACGATATCAAACATCAAAATCACATCAAGCAATCAGAATCATATTCATATTTACAATTTTAAGGTAAACGCTGGTACCTTCAAATAGATGGGGTTAGTTTGTTTTCATTTTAGATTCTAACTCCCAGGTAACATTCTCGACATTTTGGTTTCTCCAAAGTACTTTCACCAGTGGAATCGTTTTGGAACGCAACTGCTGTTGGTATGCGTTTTCTAGGCTCCATTTCGGGTCCCGGAAAGTGGCCCAAATTGGTCATAGGTGGACTCTGTCTGTGAAGGTGGCGGAAAGTAATAAAGCAATAAAAGAAAAGGTATTTTCTAAATGCACTTGCAGAAAATTGTTAGTTGCAGCCTGAGTTAGATATATCTGTTGTGATCGCCATCTATAGATATTTATTGATGCTGTAGAACGCCATCGATTGATCGCGAGGATAAGCGGGGATTTGTGGGTTGGACTCTTATGCTAAACATCAGCCTGCCGGCTTTAACAGCTAAGATTGCCTAAGGTTTAACTAGTTTGGTTTTCTAATCCTAAATGGGTCTAACTAAGAAGGGGTGTTGTGGTCCGTTATGCTTGGGAGGATTTACCCCGTTCTTGGGTATTATCCATTGGCTTCCTTGGGCAAATCGGTTTAGGCAATGGCAGTTTTGTAAATATGGAGAAGGGTTATGGACCTAATTGGCACTAGGCTAAGAATTTTGACAGAGGTTTCTTAAGGGTAGGATCTAAGGTTACCTTTTCTTCCCTGCGTACTCCTTCGAGAAGGGCCAACCCCACCGTCCTCGATTACCCTTAAGATTTCTAGAGAAGAGTTTGCAGTTCTAAGAGCTAGAGACTTAAGAGTGCAACTCTACTCCTTTTTTTCGAAATCTCAGAGTGAACCTTGAGTTTTCCAAAAGGAATAAGCAAAAAAATATCGTGTTTTGAATGGGAGGGGAAGGGTCTTATTTATAGTACTCGGCCAATTATACGCTGGTGGTCCAACGCATAATTCCGAATTATACGCAGGGAATCCAGAGTATAATCCGAAATATATGTAGGGAACACAACGCATAATGAATTATACGCTGTGGTTCCAGCGTATAATTTTGGGCGGCCACTGGTTGGCTCGGTTAAGTGACCGGATGATCGGATCAGTCTTGAAGGTAGAATCCAAGTAGGACTTTCAACAATTATATGCTATAGATACAACTTATAATCCAAAAGTCAGAGCGGTTGAGACAGAGAAGCGCAGTCCAAGTTGGATTGATTATATGTCGGGATTCCAGCGTATAATTGAATTATACGTTGGGATTCCAGAGTATAATCGGTTCAAGAGAAGGAGAGTCCTGGTGGAAATCTGAGTGATTATACGCATAGAGTGATGCGTATAATCGATTATACGCCTGGATCCAAGCGTATAATCCGCGAAACCACCAGAATCGGGTTGGGTCTGAATTATGCGCTAAGAGTCGAACGTATAATTCAATTATACGTTGGGGCGCCAACATATAATTCCCAAGCTAACGGGTTTTAGGATTTTTGGTGAGGGTTGGCCTTTTCAGAAATCATGGGCAAGGTCGACAAAATATTTTGTATACTCTAAGGGGGCGAAAACGGGGTGTCTACAGACTCTTCGGCGCTTTCTTGTGAAACAAGAGTGCGTCGAAGAAGTAGACACCCGTTCCAATGTGCCCTCTCGTTTCCTAAAGAAATCACGAGTGTGAACCGGAGCTGACATGAACTGCTCGGCTTTCTTATCTGTTTGCACAAATTAAGTAAAGAGGATTTAGAGGCCCTTTTGGTAGCAATCGAGAGGTGTTTCCACAGCCATGGGTGCATGTTGCGACCATATGGGAGGATTATACCCAAACGAAGTACGAGTGGCGCAAACGAATGCCAAGATATAAGGTAAATGATGATGTAATAGGGTGGCGAAGGTTTCGCAGATCATGTCAGACTGGGTGTGCCATTGCTCACACCAACGACGCGTCAGGGGTCCCTTCCAGTAGTGATTCTTCAAAGTTGAGCATACTCGGTGTTCGGTTTCCCAAGGGAAAGAAGGGATTGGGGTGGTGAGATATAAAAGTATAGAAATATATAAAGTTTTGGAAAACTGGGTTTAACTTAAGATCAATTCGGTAAAAACTTTGGAAAATGTGACTCTCGAGACGTCGCTGAGCAGATCCATCAGAACGAGATTTGGAGACCCGACCTTTGTTTGGTTGTCAAGACGGTGCTTGATATGCCGAATACTCCTTCTAACCTTCTCACGTACACTGATGATTGTCTCTTATGGGAGGACTACAGTAGTTCCGTGAATCAGGAGAGTCGGGTTTTGAAAACGCTTGATACTTAATATTAGTTAACTATATTTTTATAGAAAATTAGAGTTAGTGGAATAATACTTACTTGGCCCGTTGCTGGCGAAGTCGTCTTCTGAACGGGGTAGTCAAGCTTGTATTATTTATTTTTTTATTTTTATTTTAGTTTTATGTATTATTATTATGTTATGTTTTGTGATTTTGTCTTATTATGTTTTTTGTTTGTTTTGGGGATAGAAGTTTGTTTTTTTGAAATCACGGTGGGACATTGGATGATAGATTTTTTTTTTGTATACGGTGGGGTTTAATAATTTTCACGGTAGGACATGAATAAAAGTAATTTTTATTTTTGTGTTTGGTTTATTATGTATATATTTTTGGCTTGGGTCACACGGTGGGATAATGGGAAAGATGATAATGATTGATTTTTTTCTGTTTTTTTTTTTGTTATATTTTTTTGTGTTATATATATTTTGTGTTTTGTATTATGCAGTGGGATTTTTGCAAGCCATTTGTTTTATTTTGTTTCGGCTTTTGTATTTGTTTGGTTTGGTTTGGTTTTGTTATTACTTATTTATTTATTTTTGTTGTCTTTTTTTGTTTATCCTGTTTTGTTTATTTATTATTATTTTTTTTGTGTGGTCACGGTGGGACTTAGAGTAATATTTTTGTTATTTTTTGTATATCTTCATATTTGCATTGGGGGTCACACGGTGGGACTTTGAAAAAGTAATTTTTATTATTTGTGTATTTTTTGTTTGTACGGTGGGGTTTGAAGGCAATTTTTTTGTTTTGTTGTTTTGTATATATTTGCGGGATTTTATTATTATTTATTTTTGTTGTTTTATTTTATTTTTATTTATTTATTTTTTCGTTTTCATTTTCGAATTATACACTGGATCCGTTGTGCATAATTAGAGTTGTTAGTGATGCAGGAGTTAGAGTTATGCGCTTAAATTACCGTGAAGTGAATTATACGGTATTGTGATAATGTATAATTACCCAGATTCGAATTTGAAGTTTTAATTGGAGTTTTACTAGGTTTTGGTGCCTTTTCTTTTATATAATGGTTTTGAACGGATTTCTTTATATTCTTGAGTGAATTTATCTTTTCTTAAGTCTTTTATTCTTTTATGGTGCTTTGTCTCCCTAATTTCTCTTATTTGTTTTAGTTTCTTATAATCTTCTCTATGCTTTTTGTGATTTTCTCAGTCCAATTTCTTTTTTTTCTTTTGGCTCTTTTGGTTCTTTTTGGGGTTTTTCTTTATAATTTGCTGCTTTTGCAAGCCATTTATTATTATCCCTCGTTTTCTTTTATCTCTTCTGTTCTCGCAGGCCATTGAGAAATGTGGTCCGCCAAGGCAATAAGTACTCTCTTTTTAAATAACTTCCACACTAAGAAAACTATTCTTATAAGCCTCTCATACCAAACTTGCATACAACAAATGTTTTTAGAGACCCACTTATTTTTGAGGTGAAAGGTGTAGCGTTTTACCCTCCCCATGAGGCGAGGCAGAGGCCACAAGGCTTGAGATTTAAGCTTCCCATCATAGATGAAGATTAGGAAACCATGAAAAAGAGGAGGGGTGCCGTGGAGCAACCACAATTTGGGAGATATGGGAAGGAACAGGTTTATGTGAGGAAAATGTTTAAGAAGAAGACTCAAATTTAAGAAGAGGATCCCTCCCAGACTGCAGATGAACATTGAGAAGAGCCTTTATCCCAGGCCCTGATCATGATCTTTCTCCGAAGACGTACACTTCTGTTGAACTTGTTCTTCTCATTTCCCAACGCAAAGGTATTAGACATCCTATCCAAAAGTTTGTTTCATATAAAGGTTTGTCTACTTTCCTTTATTCATTTATCTCATCCCTTGTTGCTACTAATATTCCTACTACTATTTCAAGTGCTTTTTCTTAGCCGCAATGGAAAGAGGCTATGATTCAGGAAATCAATGCCTTAAAGCAGAACCAGACATGCAATGTTGTTGACTTGCCAGAAGACAAGAAAATTGTTGGCTTCAAATGGGTGTAAACTGTATAGTACAGGCCAGATGGTACTATAGAAAGATATGAGGCAAGGTTGGTTGCAAAGGGGTTTACCCAAACTCAAGGGTGAACTATTAGGAGACATTTGCTCTTTGTGGCGAAGTCTAATACGATTCAGGTTCTTTTGTCCTTGGTTGCCTATAAATGGTGGCCTTTATCTATGTTGGATGTGAAGAATGCCTTCCTCCATGGTGATATGAAAGAGGAAGCCACTATGATCACAGTTGTTTGTGAAAGGGGTGCATACTATGCTATCTTGGTATACGTGGACGATAATATCATCACATGAGATGACGGTGAGGAGATATTACATGTACAAGACCACCTTCGTAGGGCCTTGGAAATCAAGGATTTGGGTCCCCTAAAATACTTTCTTGGTATTGAGGTGACAAGATCAAAGAAGGGAATTGCATTGTCGTAAAATAAGTATACGCTTGGTCTTCTTCAGGAGACAGGAATGTTAGGGTGCAAGTTCGCAGTGAATCCTGTTGAGCAAAATCATATATTAAAGGGAGATGAGGATAAACTTCTCAAAGATGTTAGAGCTTATAAAAAAATTAGTTGGCAAAACTAATTTATTTTACCATGACATGTTCAAATATAGCTTATGCTGTGAGCGTGGTGAGCCAATATATGCCCTTACCAAGGAATACCCATCTTGATGCAGTGTGTGTACATAATCCTCAGGTATTTGAAAGGGAGTCCTGGGAGAGGACTCTTATACATAAATCATGGTCGTATGGATATTGAGATCTTCACAAATGCAGATTGGGTTGGATCTCTGGATAATAGGAGATCCACTACAAAATTGTACCTTCCTGGGAGGAAATCTAGTTACACGGATATCAACGAAACACCGTATGAGAGGGAATCTAGTTACATGAAGATCAAAGCAACATAGAGTATCAAACTCTAGTGCAGAGGGGAAGTACAAAGTCATGTTCCAAGGGGCGCGTGAGGGTATGTCGTTGAAACATGTCCTATCAGGTCTGTGAGTCTTTCACCTTGCCCATGACACTTTATGGTGATAATGAGGCTGCTCATCACATTGCGGAGAACCCTGTCTATCATGCGAGAATAAAACATATAGAGGTCAATTGTCATTTCATTCGATCAAGAGTTGAATCCAAGGAGATTGCCATTCCACAAACTTGTTCCGAAGACTATTTGACCGATATTCTTAGTATGGAGTTGGAGGGAAGAAATTACATGACATCACCTCCAAGCTGGGCATGATTGGCATCTATGCTCCAACTTGAGGGAGAGTGTTGATATGTTTATGAGAATTATCTCTAAGTTCGTGTGTGTGAGTTCTTTATTCTTTGGTTTACTCTTTACATGTACGTGAATGTGTTAATACTAATGGATGTGTCATCAATAGTTTGTAAGTAAGATATCTATTAATAAGAGAAGGGTTTGAGGTGTGTTGAACTCAACCCTATTGTTTCTCTTTCATCTTCTTCTTCTTCCTCCTCTCCTAACCTTAAGCCTAATCTCATTACCATGAAATTAACTACCACTTCAGCATTGTGTTTGTGGCTCTGCTAGAGGCTCCATTTGGGACCACCATGTGGCAGCGTGTTTCAACTTGCGCTAACATCATACATCTCCAATGGGACGCAGAGCACACTGACTGTGGTCTTTGAGGAACTAATCGAGCGAAAGACGGTTGCCTTTGGTTGGTTGCTAGACGGTTTAGGCTGACCTAGCGTGTCAGGCGGTAGGTGTAGGGATGCAGGTTCGGTGTACCGAACCGAACCAAAACCAAAATTTTCGATTTTCGGTTCGGTACACTACAGACCGAAATCAAACTGAACTATGAATCGGTTCGGTTCGGTGTACCGATTTGCAAGAATACCCAAACCGAAACCGAACCGAAACCCATTTTTTCGGTATTCGGTTCGGTCCAGTTCGGTTCGGTCGGTTTAGGTTCAGCCCGATCCCTCATTCCATGTCTCGGTTTGGTTTAGGTTCTAGAGAGAGAGAGATTTGTAAGAATACGCAAATAATAACAAATTTTTTAAAAGAAATACAAATATGGTACTAGGGAGAGAGAGATTCCCTCTCAGCCTCCTCTTGCCGGAGTTCTCCGTGGCGCTGGTGCCCATCAGCCTCCTCTCTCCCTCAGCATCGTCTAAAATATAGAAAGCCCTTTTAGGGCAACAGTCATGCGTATTATTTATATAAGGTAGGGAGTTGGTGTATTGTTAAGCAAAAACACAAAGGATGGTACTTCTCAACGCCGGTTCGGTTTGCATTTGGTTTGGTACAACTGGTTCGGGTCGGTTTCGGCCGGTTCGGGCCAATTTTGGCCCCTTAATGGGTTGGTTTACTCAACCTATCTAATCGGTTCTCGGTTTCCAGCCACCCAAACCAAAAACCGAACCGATTTCACTTCGGTTTGGTTCGGTTCGGTTTAAGTCGGTTTTTGGGGCGGTTCGGGCCGGTTCGAGAGGGGCGGTTCGGGCCTGTTCGGGAGGGCCGGTTTTCGGTTCGGTTTCGGTGTTCGGTTTAGGGTTTGCATCCCTAGGTAGGTGCCGCACAAGGTGCATGCCTCAGAGAGTGATCCTGTGACAGTATGTGAAAGCCTTTTAAAACTTGTTATTTTTTACAGCCCTCTTAATTTTTTTAAAATGGCATATGCAATACATGAACGTGCAAAATAGTGTAACGCGTACTGTGACGAGGGCACTCGGCGTGGCCATCCGGGTCAGCCGTAGGGCCATTTTTCCTCTCTGCGTTGTGAACATCACTGGTGCGTCGAGGCCATGAGGGCGGCACCGAGTGTGTTGGGCATGGGCCATGAGGGCGTCACGACATGTTGGGATGAAGGGTGAAGACATGGACGTGACACGGTCGCGACATGGCCAGCTGGGCTAGCATTGCGGGGCGTTGCGGTGCGAATAGTAAAGTATGTCGAACCAAGGGGTTTGAGGTCCTCCCGCCATTTCACCTGAAATCCTTATATAGGGGGACATGAGTTGGGGTCTCCCGACCCTACACGTGCACTAGCCTCGTGGGCTTATGTGCGTGCATCCGAGCCACGCTTGTTGCGTGGTCGTCCTAGCTACGTCGTGTACTAGGGCCATCGCGTTGGTGGTTTCCAACCACCTTCGAGGTGCGGGTTCTAGCCCAAAGGGGGCTCGGTATATGCTCGTCGCTGCCTATCGCTATATCAATCATCGTTGCCTGTTGCCTTAAAAATCATCATTGCCGGCTCTAACCTGCTGCGTTGCTTCTCAGGGCGAAGTCCGAACGTAGAGGTTGAGGTGAAGCTTGAGTAGGACAAGCCTTTCACCCTTCGTAGCATCTAGGAATCCGCATCGCGTGACTCATTTAGGAGAAGTAGGCTGACTTAGCGCAGCGGGCGCTAAGTGCCACACGGGTTGACACTATTGGACAAGTGACCCCGTGACATTTGAATGTCACGGGCTGACACTGCTGGACGAGTGACCCCGTGACAGTACGCCTCACATGGCGAAGCGTACACCTCATGTGATTTGTGCTATATCCCTATGCTTCGAGGCGATTTCTTTGCGCCTCGCCTCAAGGCGCACGTTGATGCATAAGCCTCAAACGCCTCTGAAAACACTGGTTTCAGCATTATTAACTTGACTAAAGATAGAAACACTGGTTTAAGCATTATTAACTTGACTAGAGATGGACCTAAAGGGATATTTTTGTCTCAGTGGCAAATATTGCCGACTGAAAAAAAGCGTGCGGTGCCTTGTGGGCAAAGGAAGTTAGGTCTCAAGAAAATAGCAAGACAGAAAATTCACGAAACTATGTACTTTTTTATAAATTAGTACAGTTTACACTTACAGGCAGCTGTACCTCTTTTCCTCGTAGGCAACTCATCATGATTAAATGTCAAAGAAATTGATTTAATTTCTGGGGCATTGTTCGTCTCTTAAATGTAAAAGGAGATGGGGTGAAAACTTCACCCCCTCTTTGATTGGGGCAGCTACAAGGACTTAGTGAAATTTATGGTAAGAGACCCCTGAATTGCTCATTTCCAACAAACACAGTCTTCAAGTTAGTAGACTTTACAATAAATAGCAGGGGTGTTTTTATCCAAAATGATTTTTTTTTTGAGAAATCGTAGACTCCCTTCCCGGTTTTAATATAGTTCTCTCTCTCTCTCTCTCTATATATATATATATATGTGTGTGTGTGTGTGTGTGTGTGTGCGCGTATATTGTTAGCTGCTTTAGTTTTCTTTCTTGCTTTGAAGTATTATCTAGTCTTCCCTTTGACTGTTTTTTTTGTGTGCAAAAATCTTTCTTGCCTGTCCTTCACTGTATTTTATCTTTTAGCTTTAATTCTTCTACCTTAATCGTTAACTCTGTTTAACTTTGGCTGGTATTTTCAATCTCATAACATATTTGGTGACATCCATAATTTGCAGGAATCACCTGCGGGTGTGAAGATGCTTTCCTTCAGGCAATCTCTCCCTTCTTACAAAGAGAAGGAGAGGATTCTCTCTGCGATTGCACGGAATCAGGTGCTACTTTTGTGCTAAGAACTTTCCCTAGCAGGATGTTTTCACCTAAATAATTTGAATAACATTCTTTCTTTGATTAAAAGAAAACTTTTTGTGAAGGAGTCTTGTTTAGAAAAAAGTGATTTTGATTGAATAATGATGTCTTAGAGTGTCTCCCTCTATGTCATAATGAAATCTTATGCAGAATAGATCGTTTTTTTTTTCATGAGTTTGGTGTCTGGGAGTTCCGCTTTTCTAGGAGTTTGGAAACTAATGGTTCAGCAGATCGGTTAGCGCAGATGGGGCTGCATTGAAAAAAACCATGATCAGAATCGTGGCCCTTGAAAGATAGGATTGCAGCTTCTGATGTCTGTATTTTTTGGCCGTCTTGGCTGCTCTGCATATTTTCCGTTGGGTTTGGGACATTTTGTTTTGTTTTGTATGCCTTTTCTTTTCTTTGTATATTATTTTTATTTACTGATACTTATGATTTATCGAAGAAATGATTTTTGTGTCTGGGAACTGAACATGCTCGTACAACTTTCTGCTTATTAGCTATTTTTTTGAAAGCTGTTATATTCTGCCCTGGAGCAAAATGAGCATGAATTATGATGCTAATTTAAAATATTTTATCTCAAGAGTACCATAAAATGTGCCGGGAGACCTCAGGTCATGGATCTAATTCTCGGCCGAAATTTCAAAATTTCGGCCGAGATGACTCGGATTCGGCCCCCTCCGAGACGAAAATTTGATAATTTTCTGATGGGGGCCAAAAAATTGAAATTATCGCCCAAATTACCAAATTATCGGCCAATAATTTGGTTTTTCAAAATCTCGGCCGATAATTTCAAATTCAAATTATTGGCTGAGAATGCAGCTGTGCATGTTTGATTTTTTTTTTTCCCGGCTTTAAAAACACAGATCTGGTTTTTAAAATAGAAAAAATAGAAAAAATAAAAATTCTGGCTTCAAAAACCCAGATCTGGTTTCTTACCTCATCTTTTGGCTATCTTCTCCGGCAAACGTCCTCCTCGGGACTGAACGAAGAAAGGGGAAGATGAGAGAAGAAAGGGGAAGATGTGCTTTATTTCCCATTTCCCATTTAATGCTTTTAAAATTTTGAGATTTTGATCCATGCTGTGGATTCCCAAGATGAGAGATTACGAATCGGGAGGGATGCAAGTTGCAGTGGTCTCCAGCTAAACTTCCCCTGTTTCTTTAACATTTCCCCTCGAACAAATACACGTGAGCGATTGGTCTTTTCTCTTTTGCTATGCCAATGGGCTTGGCCAGGCCGGGCCCACTTGTGTAATTCAATTCAATGCACTGAATCCACCCACCATAACCCCTCTCTCCCTTTCTCTCTGGGACTACAACCCGGAGGAAGAGTCGGACATCCCTCCTGACGAGTTCTACCCATAGATTTGGGATCTTGAACTCGGTATAGTTTCTTTTGTTTATTTTGAGTTAGATATAGTGTGGATTATGCTCTGGCCTGGTACATTGAGAATTGTAGATACGTTTTGGGGAACCACTATTGGGAACATGGATCAAAATATCGTCCGATACCGATACGTATCGGTATCGGACGTGAACGATACGGTACATTAAATGTACCGTATCGCTCATTTGTATTGCAAATACCGGACGATACATTCAATGTATCGTCCGGTACACTACTGTTCCGGTACTTATCGTCCGGTACGTACCGGTTTTTTGACTGGACAATACGTACTGGTTTTCCGGCATTTTAACCCATGATTGGGAATCATTGTTTAGGTGATGGTAGACCATCACCGATGGTTCTTCTTGGTTCCTTTTTGTCTATGGTTGTGTAGAATTGGAAGTCTTTTCTTTTCATATGTTAGATATTAGTTCGTTTATGATATCTGCTCTGAATTCTGTACTCGTGTGGATGTACCGGTGTCATGGCAAGCCGACGTTTCCAGTACTCTGGGAACGGGAAAGTTGGGTCGTCACATTTGTTGTTGGAACTATATATATATATGTGATATTTAATTGCGTAGAATAACCAATGCATAGATTCTTATTAGATTGTTTGTTATCACACTTTTAATTTCAGTTCACTGTTATCATAAGCCTATCCGTCAGCTTCTGTCATTTTGTTGGATTCATTATGTTCACGCTATATTCCTGCTTTGCATTCATGCATCATATAGAGATTGGACCTAGTTGATAACTTCTAAAAGTTTAACGAGTTTTTGTGGGGCTTGACAGTCTACAATAATTTCTTATATTGCATATCTAAGGAGATATTTAGAAGGGAGACAACCAAAATCCCGTCAAACGAACAATATAACATCTCTGGGTGTACTATCTCCCTACAGATCTTGGCATTTGAGGACTTTTCATGGGTCACCCCCCTCGTACGGGGCTGAAAACTCCATTTTCGAGAATGATGAAATGAGAAGCTCTGAAATTCAGTCGGACTCTGAATTATTTTTGAGATAATTTTCTCAAAAATTATCTTAGAACTCGATTTGTTTAATGACTTGAGAACAATAAGGAGTAGAGAATGTGTACTTATTTTTAATATATTTAAGTTCATAACTTGACAAAGCTACTTGAAACTTAGATTCATAGGCGTAAGTACAACAAGAGTACTACTACAAGTCATTAATAACATAAAAATACTGAAAAATAACATTAAAACCAACTAAACAACTACATTTAAATGCCCCCCTGCTCCACATGCCAAGTCTCCTCATCCCTATTTCAATCTTCAACTCTTGTTGGCATGCCAATTTTTATGTCGTTTGGAACTTTTGAACCTAAGGGAATGTCAAAGGTGTTGTAAAAGTAAAGCCATTTGCTTTTCTTTCCTTCACACACTAACCGCGACAATAGAACTCCTTTGTACAGATTTTGACCAACCACAACATTCAGAAGACCTAAATGCAAATGCAAATTCTAACTTTCCTTCATGGAAGGTAATCCTCACAGGTCCAAGGATCCAAAATGTGTGGAGACACAGGTTGATCCATTCATGAAAGTGACATATCAACCTTGGACTCCATCATATCTCTTCTGATGGGCCAAGCATTGGTGGATCCCATGAAGTATTGGTAGAGTTATAGATAGCGACCCGTAACCTAAAGCTACACTCACAACACTCTGATGCATGATCATCTTTTCGAGACTACCTCTTGATATTATCCAGAAATTTCTCATTTCTTCTTAGATTCGGCCTTCCCGCAATTAATAATTTAAACACTTATCCAGATGGTGAAGTCAGTATGGATAAAGTACAATACTTGATCCATCCAACCATCCAGATAATGGTATTATGGAAGCCATAAATTGATGTTTATCACGTGACTTGGGCTCCAAGACTAGGTCAGAAGTCAATATGGTTAAATATAGCTGTACGGTCAAACATCCATGCAATATAAATGAGGCAACAGATACCCAAATGCCCCCTTATTGAAGAAAGGAATTCTTGTGTCTAGAGGAGCTAGCTTAGGTTAGAAAGATGCCAAGTCTGCAATAAAAATGACATAAAAGTGCCTCTATGAAAGAAAGCATTTCACGTGTCTAGAGGGTCTAGCTTAGATTAAATGGTAAAAATAATCTAGCAGTATATCTAAAAAATCCAAACATAATTAAGGAGAATTAGAATAGTTGCCCTGATCATAGCATATAAGTTGGTGATCTCCTAGGCAACCAATTAGGGGGGAAAGTCCCTAGGGTTGTTTGGGACTCTAGGCATTTCAAGTTCCTTGATTGGAACCAAAGGGACGAGATATAAGACAATTCAGCTACATATGATCAAAAGATGTTGTAATAGGGATAGTATCTTAATTAGCGCAGGAGTGGCACAGTCATTGGTTCCATGGGGTTATACCCGTGGGCTCTTTAATATATTTCTCTAGGGTTATCTTTTTTATTTTAATCAATGTTGTTATTCTCTTCTTTAAAAGTGGTGTGCCTATTTGGGTTCGCCCATTTATTAGTAACTGGAGGGGAAGCTGTGACACCCATGTTGGTAGGTGGAGAGTGAGTGGAAAGGCTTAATTAAAGGACCAAACTTTATAACCTTAGGAAGAACCACTCTCCACCATATTGGTATCTCGCATAGGAGAGAGAGACACTTACACCATCCCTCAAGTTGGGAACATTTTGAGAAACATTGCATCCATGTTATATACAGTATTGCACATTGAGGATTGTAACACGTGCAACCCTTAGCAAGTCTGGAATTCCCACACACATACATTCCACAACACTGTCAATTAAATCATCCATACCGGAATCTAGATTACGATCAAAACGTATACAAGTAGACATGTGTGGTGGGATAGGTTATTTTATTTTATTTTTATTTTATAATATTGGTAGAAGTTTGATGGGTAGACTAGATAAGCATATCTAGCTTAAAAATATGAATAGTCGATTCCCCAACAAGAATAAAGATGATATTAAATTATTTAAACACAATCAATATAGATTAAGATAGAGTGATCTTGTACCTTCATTTTGATAAGAAGAGAGTAACCTCAATCAAGTGTCAGTTGGTCCTTTCAATCATAGTCACCAAGTCGGGATTCGAGAATTATTCAGCGAGGTTAAAAACTCGTAATTTGGGAAAAATCGGCAAAATTCGGGAAAATATCGATAAAATTTGGGATTCGGGAATTGTTCGATGAGGAAAATTTTTGGGAAAAATCGGCACCATAGGACGGTGGTAGCCTCTTAGGGACAACTTCTTCTCATTCCACCTTTTTCGTTTGGGATCAAGGCAAGTGTGCAATGGATCTTGAGATCACGGGTCTTCCATTAGACGGTCAGATTTGATTTCACGTGGCGCACATCTCGGAAAGTTATCTAAGAACCACAGTTGATGTACGCCAATGATCGTGTTCACTTTTTGGGATGTGTGCCATGTGGAATCCAAATCTAACCGTCTAATGGTACGCCCATGATCTCAAGATTCACCTTGTAGAGGATGACGGAGAAAAATAATCTCCATATTCTGATTCAAAGGAGTCAACAATTTAAGCACATGAAACCCAAGTTGAGAAGGAAGAATATTGGGTTGTAAATAAAAGTACCCAAATAAAACTTTCTTTTCATTAAGTTATGTCGGGTGCCAAAAATCCCGCCAGATTTGTGAATCAGTTTTATCTCGCATTTTATTCGATTGTGTTGCGAATTATTCACGTATTTATCATAAAATTCATGATATATTAAATATGTCGCGATAAATTAATTTTAACTTTTAAATAATTTTTACTTAACGTTATATAAAAATCTTCCGAATTTACCACCATATATTAAATATTATCCATAATATTTTTGTACATTATTTGTAATTAATTATCATTCTCTTATTTGCTTTTTATATATCTTTAAGTTTATTATTATTATTTTTTTAAAATTAAAAATTCAGAAAATTCATGAGGCTTATGCCTCATCCTGTGATAGGGCTGAGCTTTACACCTAGCCTTCCTCCTTTAATAACACTGTAGACAATTTATAGAATTGACAGTTAAAGTGCGACAGATCAACTCTTAATAACAAACAAAACGAAGTATGCAGATGGGATGTTGATTGGTGCTCTAGATGACAATGTTATATTCTAATATTCATTCTTTTGACTGAGATATCAAGTAGCAACAGGTTGAGGTGTGTTATCTTTAGTAGCAGGAATCTTCTACCCCGTGTGTATCTCGCGCGCTAGAATCTCGCTTCTGTTTGTGATCCTAAAATAGTTTAATTTTAAGCTTTGGTTGACGCTCCTGCTCCCAACCTACTGCACTTATGTCGATGCTTCTAGTAAATAAGGGATGATCAACAAGGTACGTATCGTCCAGCTCCAAAACCGGTATGTATGTCCGTTACATACCGGTTTTGGATGATACATTTCCAATATATATGTAATGCCCCAGTATGATACATTCAAAGTATCGTACCGGTGACCTCCGAAACGGGTATGTATCGGCTGATACGTAATGGTTTCGAGTGGGATTTTGAACCATGGGTATGACCCTGTAGTTTCACAACCTCCATCAATCATTTGTTTCATCTTCAAAGTCTTTAAAAACAGTGGTTAGGGAAGAGGGAGACTTCAATTTAGGGGTTTAGTGGGAAACTGATATTAAATTGAATACATGATGAGAAGATTAGGAACAAACAGTATAGAAGGAAATGATAGGGAAGATGGAACTTAGTCAATACACTTCCATATATGTTGGTAAGAGTCCCATCAACATGTCTGTCTCCAATCTTCAAGTCTTATCGAATGAGAAGATGTTTACCAGATGTATGATCTGTGACCCCTGAATCCATGATCCCATGAATATGGTGAAAACTGAGTCTGGTCTGTCATTGACTCCCGTCATAACTACTAACTGCCACATGTCCCACACATGTTGTTAAGAAGAACCACCTATGGACATATTTGTGCAATTTGTTACAAAATTTTGCTGTCTCAAAAGAAAAAGCTGTTAGGCTCAGTTGATCAATCATGGGAGATAGTGACTCTGAATTTCTGGTGAAGTACAATAATACATCTTTTTCTCTGTGAAATTACTTAAAGATCCTCCAAAGCATAGAACAACGCTCTTTTCATGTAGCAGGCTTTAAACGCAATGGAAGGGTAAAGCCAGAACTGCATTAGTAAGAGCCATATTTTGATTCAGCATAGGCAGACTCAAGAATCACGAGCTGCTTAGAGCCTTTTTAGTAGCATGGGAAGTGTGAAGTTACTTAATTCGCTCATCCACCGTGCAAATGGCGAACTGGTTCATAGCGAACATGTTATAGTCCCACATCGGATAGAGACTTGTCCTGTGCCTGGTGTCACGGGGTAACTTTTTTTCGACGCCCGTGCGGCACCTCGCTGCCGCTATAGCGAGGCCAGCCTAACTCAGATACCAGTTTGTCACAAAACATAACCTAACATTGGTTATCACGCTCGTGCAACATCTCGCTGCCGCGCACAGCGAGACCTCATATCCAACCATCACTCTGATACCACTCGCCTAGAGGACGGGAACTCCCGCATCGTGGTTGCCTTCACTCGAGGCGAACCCACTGAATGCATCGTGTCTACTTGCGACACACATGCCAGCACCTCAGTGCCACTTGGCTTGTCCAGCTTCACCCTGTGCAGTGCACTAGTTCCTCGCTTTTGACAAAGGCATGCCTCTCTTCATGCCATTCAAGCCAACCAACGTATGTGGTCCACGCGACCAGCACACTAGGAGTAGCATGCAGCTCTTCATGCTCTCCAAACCAAGCATTGGGTGTGGTACGCACGACCAACACACCTCCGCTCCAGGCCCTCAGCTAGTGTGCGCCACTGCGTCCCACATAGCCCTTGAGTGCCCCAGTGAGGCCACCGACTCATGTGCACCGCGACGCCGGCACGGGGCCACATGGTAGCCTCACCCCAGGTGACACATGGCATCGCCGCAGCGCCGCATTGCTGCAGCGATGTTCTAGGCCCACCCCTAACCTAGAAAGCACATGCGCTCGTCCCGCAACGCAAGGCCCCATGTGTGGGAGAATAGCTCCACAGCTCCCTTCCCCCTATATATGGTCCAAAGACCAACTTAGGCAAAGTAGCAGAAAGCCCTCAAACCTATTGGTTTGTCATACCACCATGGCACACGATCTCCTGCCCGTGGCATACACCTGCAAAGGTGGTGTCTCGCCATTAAACATGGCACATGATCCTTCCGACCGCGGGCACCAAGGCCATCCTCCAAGCCCACATGGCTTGAGGTCACGATCGCTGTCCTCATGCGACCTTGTCGCGTCTGCAAGATCGCGATTACGCCACGAGGCCCTCATGGCCTCATGTCGCACTACATGTCGCGTCCGTGTCGCGACCATGTCGCAAGGCCCTCATGGCCTCATGTCGCGTGCCCTCATGGCACCACATGGCGTACCCTCATGGCACCGCATCACGTCTAAGTCGTGACTTGTGTCTCGTGCCTACTCGACACCATATCGGGTCTGTCATTGCACTCGGATGCCGCATGCCCTCTTAGCACCACATCGCTTGCCATACAAGCTAGATGTCGCTTGTCCTCTTGACACCACATCGAGTGCCACCATGGAACCGCCTCATGTGCCTTAGCACTTGGACGCATGCGTCTTCTGGCACCACGTCCGCTGCGTCCAACGCGGAAAGCACCGCGACCACGCCTTATGGCACCAAGACGTACAGCTCATACGCGTGAGCACCGTGACACGGCCTTTTATGGCACCAAGACGTCGCGTGCTCCCTTGACACCACGTCGCGTGCTCCACCGCGGAGCACCGCATTCTAAGCCCTTCACGCGTCTAGCCACCATACTATACTGCAGCTTAGTTCGGGTCACTGTCGCATCATGCATCAGGGACTCATGCACGCATCGCAGGGCCACGTGCCTCTGTGCCCACGCGTGCTACACGGCTAGCTTACAAGGTCCGCTTTCCTTCTTGCTAGCTAAGTGCCCAGTTCCAAGGTCGTCATGCCTTCATACTGGCGCACAGATTAATGAGGCCGTCACACTGGGCTATGAGGTGCGACCGGCCCTTGCATGTAACGATTCGTTTTGGGTGGGGATGGCGATACGTAACGCCCATGCCAAGAACAAAACCGGGGCGCGGTCCTAAGCCTAGAATTGGACAATATCATTGGCATGAGGGTCCGGGTCATCACAAAATGGTATCAGAGACGGGTTTCGATCCTGTGACCTGTGGGTTATGGGTCCACCACGCTTCCGACTCAATTTTGTTCCTGACATAGGCGTTACGTATCGCCGTCCCCATCGAAACGCGTCGTTACATGTAAGGACCGGTCATAACTCCTAGCCCAGGCTCAGGACAAGTCTCTATCCGATGTGGAACTATCATAATCCCCCCACCTCATAGAAGATCCGTCCTCAGCTCTGATATCATTTTGTGACGACCCGGACCCACATGCCAACAATATTGTTCGGTTCTGGGCTTTGGTCCCCACCCCGGTTTTGTTCCTGGCATAGGCGTTACGTATTGCCGTCCACAGTGGCGGACCCATGATTTTCCTCTATGGGGGGCATAACATTAATTAATATTTAAAACAAAAGAATATAAATATATAAAATATATTTCGAATTCGCTTACAAAACATGTCTCATTAAAATCATTGGCAGCTAAAACTCATTACGCGCTTACTTGAATATTAAATAAAAAAGACAAGTGTCCAGCTCCGGTCCTGAGGTTTTGGTGGCCTATGTCGAGATTCTGAAATGGGGCCTACTTGTATTAACAAAAAAAATTCCATAATAGCTCCTAAGGCTAGTCCCAAGGATGTGTGCCACGAGGAATCAAGATCTGACCGTTTGATAGGTGCAACCGGATCAGGTTAAATTCGGCCTGATTTTTTGAGAAACTTATCGGGCCGGGCTAAACCCGAATATAAACGGGTTCGGGTTCGGGTTTTGATGTATGAAATAAACGGGCCGTAATTGATATTAAAGCTAACGGGCCATTAAGCCCGGCCCGAACCAGGCCCGTCACAATTATTGTTTTAAGGGTAAAAACAGTAATTTTCCTAAATGCTACCCTTTATGACCACACGAGAGTTAGGGTTTCTTTTTCCCAAATCTCAATCTTTATCTCCTCCACTCTCTAGTCTCGACGGTGCTCGTACTCCTTTCGCCGACTGCCCACAGCCTGCAGCCCCGCTTCTCTCTCTCCCCAATCCCCAACTTCTCTTTCTAGTCTCTCCCCAGTCCAGCAGTCCCCAACTCTCTCTCTCTCTCTCCCAACCTCCAAGCTCCCATTCCCAGTTGCTGAGCAGCCAAATAAGCCCCCCTCTCTCTCTGCCTTCCCCTCTCTCCAAGAGCTCCCAACTCCCAAATCCCATTGCAGCCCTTCCCCTGCTCCCACCGTAGCCCTCTCTCTCTCTCAGTCCTAACCTCTCTCTCTCTCTCTACCCAGTTGCAGTAATGGAGTGTTTGGCGATCTAGCTGAAACCCTTTGTGCAATGGATGGGGGAACCCTTTTGCTGAAACTCTCCCATCTAGGTACGTGTGTACCCCTTGAACCAATGGATGGGGATTGGGGAAGCTTTGTGGGAAACCAAATGAAAGCCGGCCGGAATAGGCCCGTCCGGCCCGAGTTCTAGCCCAATTAGTACCGGGCCGGGTTTATTCAGGTCAGGCTTGGGCTTAAATACTTCACAATCGGTCGGGCCGGGCTGGGCCTGGATAGGATATCGGGCCGGGTTCGGACCTCACTTTTACTCTAAAACTTAAACGGGCCTATAAAAAATCCGGCCCGTTGATAGCCCTAACCATGATCTCAAGATCTATTGTGTCGAAAAACGATCTGTATCGTCTAATTCATGGTAGTCAACTATTTTTATGGTGGAAATGTGTGTGTTCTTCACAGGAAGACGGTGCAAATAACGGCAACGTTTCTTAGAATGCCTGACATTAGTTTGATTTTCAAATATTATATATGGATTAAAGTTTTTATTTCCATATATAGCTAACTAAATCACTTTAGTGGTTGAATTAGCAATTTGTGACCCATAGGTTCTAGGTTAAAACCTTCTTTTGTATAAGGTTCTACTTTTGATTAATTTTACTAGAGCTTATACACCCTACCTGAGTGTGTTTAAACACACAATAGCAGAATCTCTTGTGAGAGAAATCTCTCCATAAATTCTTCCCCAGAAAAACTTATTAGTCCTAAAATAAGGGGGAGAGAAATCTCTCCTAAAATTAGTCCGAAAATAAATGCGACGGGGTTATTTCCTCCTATTTTTCTGTGAATAAAACACGTTTAAACCCGTTGACTGTCATGAATCAAACGATGAAGATCAATTTTCGTCCTATCTTCCACACAATAGATCTTCCGATCATGGTGCCCCAATCAGACGATCAGATCGTTTTATCGGTAACCTAATTTTATTTTATTTTTCTTTAAATTTTTTTTTTGTTTTTGTTTTAAGCAAGGTAACAAAATCGGTATCGGGTATCGGTCCTTGGAGGACTGATACGAATCGGCTTATTTTATATATATATATATAGGTATTGGCCGATACCGGATACGTATCGGCGCCGATACGTATTGGTATTGGCCAATGTTTGATACCTTGGTTTTAAGTCACCGTGGGCATCTGCCCATGCTAAGCCTTAACTGGGTCCGCCATTGGCCATCCCCATCCAAAACGCGTTGTTACATGTAAGGGATGGTTGCAGCTCATAGCCCAGGCTCATGGCAAGTCGCTATCCGATGTGGGACTATCACAGAACCAGTTCACTATCTGGTTCGGTCGAATTTGATAGGCGATCTGGGCGAATTTTGCCTTACAGTACAAAAATACTTGCTAGTGTGAAGAATCAAACCCACGACCTAACAATTTTGGACGCAACTATTTGTATAAAAAGTTATATGTTAATAAATATATTTCTACTTTTTTATTAACTTACCAAAAAAAATACAAGTGAACATTTAAAACTCATCCTACCCCTAGCAAATCTGGTTTGCATGAGAATAAAGAATTCCGAATTACGAATTTGAATTTGAATTTGAATCGAGTGAATTGTGAATTACGCAGCTTAGCTTCTGCATGAAACCTGCAACGTAATAATCAATCTGCATGCCTTCTTCAGGTTTGGCCAAATGCTTGTTACATGTGCGCTCTAAGACTATATCCAGTCCACAATCAACCCAGGATATTGCAACTAAGTTGCAATGATTATATTGAATCTTGGCTAGAGTTTGTTTATTCAGATGTTGTGTGTTAATAATCCAAATTTCACTGACATTCTCCTGTTGATTGGTACTCCAATTCCTGTTAAGACAGGTAATAGTGATTTCCGGAGAAACTGGATGCGGCAAAACTACTCAACTTCCTCAGTATGTATTAGAATCTGAGATAGAATCTGGTCGAGGAGCATTCTGTAGCATCATCTGTACACAGCCTCGGAGAATATCTGCTATGGCTGTTTCAGAGAGAGTTTCTACAGAAAGAGGAGAGCCTCTGGGTGAATCAGTAAGCTCTATTGCACTCCTTGCTCACTTGTAGTTATTTATTTATGCGATTAACCTTATTTCTTTATCAGTATTCATTCTAGCTGCCATACAACATAAGTTTTTTTGGTAGGTTGGTTACAAAGTTCGATTAGAGGGAATGAAAGGGAAAAATACGCACCTTCTTTTCTGCACAAGTGGCATTTTGCTTAGAAGGTTGCTGGGGGATCATAATCTGAATGGTGTAACCCATGTTTTTGTTGATGAAATCCATGAGCGAGGCATGAATGAAGGTACATGTCTAGACAAATTCTCTTGTTTTATGCAGTCTCTGAAAGTAGTGAGTCATATAGTATTTACTGATGCTGCTTTGTAATACAGATTTCTTGTTGATTGTGTTAAAGGATCTTCTTCCACGCCGTCGGGATCTTAGATTGATTTTAATGAGTGCAACTCTGAATGCTGAGTTATTTTCTAACTTTTTTGGAGGGGCACCAACAATTCACATTCCGGTAAGCTAATACTACCAAAGTATTAAGAAAGGAATTCTTTTAAGCAGAAAGGATAACTTTAAGTTTTATATTTCAGAGCGGGAACACAATGATTAAGAATCCATGTTATTTTTATGGACCTGACTCTCATGTCCATCATTTAAACACCAAAATGGTGTTTAAATGATCTTACACCATAAGGGTTAAAGATGGGGTAATCCACACCGTCCAAGTGACAGATCATACGTTGAAAGGCAATAGCCCCAAAAAATCGAATGTTTCGAGAGATTTGAACCATCCGATCTGTTGGCTATAATATCAACTGTTGTTTTAAGTTTTAATGGCTGAAAATAAAGTTCATTGATCCGATGGTTCACATCCACTTATAGGAATGTTTCTTTGGGCTGAGGTATGTTCCAGTGATGGATTGCCACTTGGACAATTTATATTGGTCAAGATGTCCGCCACTTGGCATAATGGTAAATCACACACTGGGCGTGAGATGAAAGTATAAATTTAATTACTGATAAAAAAATAAATTTAATGGTGTTAGATCACTGGTGTTTAAATGTGGGTGAGGAGTCATTATCCCTATTTATGTTTGGTACTATCATTTGGGAGTTGGGACTTGAAAAGCCACTAAATACATTGTGCTTATATCTTTGGCTTTAATCATCAGATTGTGTAGCTCTTCTTTTCTTTGCACCTTATAGGTTCCAGTGATGGATTGCCACTTGGACAATTTATATTGGTCAAGATGTCCGCCACATGGCATAATGATAAATCACACTTGGTGTGAGATAAAAGTATAAATTTAATTACCGATACAATAAATAAATTTAATGGTGTTAGATCATTTAAACACCATTCTGGTGTTTAAATGTCGGTCAGGAGCCATTATCCCTATTTTTATTTGGTACTATTATTTGGGAGTTGGAACTTGAAAAGCCACTAAATACATTGTGCTTATATCTTTGGCTTTAATCATAAGATTGCCTGCTCGGAGCCCAAAGGAGAGCAAGCCGAAGAAGAGCCCTGGAACCCATCAGTCACTCATCCTATCCCAAGAATCCCTGATCGCTGCCATACTCGCTTGCCCTTAAAAATCCTCGAATGAACCCAAAATAAGATGTTGTCTTTAACCATCCTCATCACCAAACTAGCAGATTTACTCTTCCTCAAATGAATATGGATTTTTTTGCTTCATCTTTCTCTGGTGATACCCATGTATATGGGAGCCAACGATCAAAATAGCGGTTTCGTGCATGACCGAAACCGTAAATTTGAACCGAAATTTTGGCCGAAAATTTTCCCTCCATACATATTTTGACTGAAATTTCGGTTCAAATTTTCGTTTCGGTGGGGACCGAAATCGATACATTTCGGCCGATAATTTGAATTATCGGCCGAAATTTTGAACCATGATGAGAGCACAAATTATTGGCCGAAATTTTGAACCATGATGAGAGCTAATGGTTTGTGATGATAATTTGTGTTCATTGTACTAATTAGTATAGAAAAGTTCCATTACGATGGTTTTTGAAGCCAATCATAAAAAGATATTTGCCAAGTGAAGCTGGGAACATAATTTGTCAAAGCTATCAGGTTGTGAGTACAAAGAAAAAAGCTAGTGGGTTGCGATCCAAGATGTTCAATTTGTACGTGGAAGAGTTATACAACACAAACGCTCTCTACACAAAGGCCATTTTATTGCTTTCATTTTATTTGGGGCCTCATTATTTATTATTGAGTTATTTATTAGCTACAATATTCGATATGACAAGAATGTAATATTGATAAAGATAGTGTAAACAACAAATTTGCGTAGAATATAAATCCAACACAAATCAATCATAATAAATTTCCCCTCGCTAGGAGAGGGTTTATTTGAAAATGACGGACTTTATACTTCCGGGTATTACAATCAATTCCCCGTTATTTACATCAAAATTGAATACTTCTAATTAAAATCTACTAAAGAAAAATAAAGTAATTACATCTCTGAAATAAACAAGATAAATCCTAATGTCTATATCTTCATTAATATCTGTCTCCAAGACACGAAAATGAATGCGCAGTATGCTTTCGTCGTCAGAGACTCTGGCGATGTTAAATAAAGGACGTCGGAGACGAGAGCCCCTCCTCCGGAAGTTAGATCCATCCGATCGATAAGCATGGTCAAATATAGGCATGATGAATTTGTAGATGAGTCTCATAATAAATTCATGCTCACTTGTCTGAAAGACGAATTCAAACACTAGATCCATTTTCTGATGTCTGGTCATCCAAAGAATTAATACTTTTGGTTATGGGGTATCTAATCACGGGTCGGACATCATCAAATTCCTTAGGATTTGATCATCATAGGTTATTTTGCAATGATTTCACCATTAGATCATCTAATGATCTTATAATACAATCATTTAAACATAAAGTTAATGAATTCACCGTTGGATTTGACCAAAACAATGAAATTTAATCAATCCATGATAAATCCACTGCTGGATCTTATTACGGTCGCATATTATGATCGTTTGACTAAAAGTCAACTAGTTCAACGTTGGATTTGACTAGAATCAGAATATTTGGTCAACATATAACAAATCCACAGTTGGATCTCATAATGATATCATATTATGATTGTTTGACCAAAAGTCAACGAGTCCACCGTTAGATTTGACCAAAATCACAAGATCTGGTCAACATGCAATAAATTCACTGTTGGATCTCGTCACGATCTCGTATTATGATTGTTTGACTCAAAGTCAATGAGTTTACAGTTGGATTTGACAAAAATCATAAGATCTAGTCAACATGCAATAAATCCACCGTTGGATTTCGTTACAATCTTGTATCATGTTCGTTTGACTAAAAGTCAACGAGTCTAAGTTGGATTGAACAAAATCACAAGTTCTAGTGAACATGCAATAAATTCATCGTTGGATCTCGTTACGATCTTGTATTGTGATCATTTGATCAAAAGTCAATGAGTTCACCATTGGATTTGACCAAATTACAAGTTCTAGTCAGCATGCAATAAATCCACGGTTGGATCTCATTACAATCTTGTATCATGATCGTTTGACTAAAAGTCAACGAGTCCACCGTTGGATTTGACCAAAATCAGAAGATTTGATCAATACGTAATAAATCCACTGTTGGATCTCGTTACAATATCGTATTATGATTGTTTGGCCAAAGTCAAACGATTCACCGTAAAAGAATTTCTGATCTCGATGTTGAGATCCAAACCCTTCATTTGAGGGAGTGATGACCTGAACCGCGAGAGAAACTTTAATTTCGAGACGTGATTCAGATCCGATAAATTTGATGGTTATGAGTCATTGTAGATGAATATTTCGGGGGTCGGAGTCCGAAATCATTATTTGGGTTCATGATTGCAACCTGTACGAGTATCGAATTTGTGGTTGCAATCTAAGCGTACTAAGAGTTATGCGAGGGGTTGTTCCCACATAGCTTAATTATTTCTAAGCACGTAAAAAATTGGGTGCGTGTCGTAACGTGTAATCCCAAATTGCAACCCTAAATCATACTTAAGTAAGAGCTGTAATTCTTATCCCAAGCGGGCCACATTTAGGTAAGGGCTGTAGCTCTTATCCTAAGTGTATCAATCTGGACTTGTTCCTCTCGTAAACTTTAAATAAATAAAAGAGGGAACGAAAAGAATCTCGGAGATACCTTATGGTCTTTTGTAAGAGAATCAAAGTCGGAGATGCTTTCGGCAGGGCTCTCGCGTAAGAATTTTCGAATTTGTGTAATGAGAACGGATCTATTATTTATAGGTTTATGGTAGCGGTTATGGATCTGTTATTTATAGGTTTATAGTTATAATCCTACGGTTTCCAGTTTTACAAAAACCAAGGGTTGTGAAGGCTTCTCCAGATGTTTTGCCTACACCAGTGGTTATTTGCTTAAGTGGCGAAAATAGAGGGCCCATGTTTGAAGGTTACGACCTAGGTAGGCACGACCTACTCAGGTACGACCTAGGCACGCACGACCTACGCATGCACGACCTACGCATGCACGACCTGTAAGAAAAGACACATTTTTGTGTCTTCTATTTTCTCTTATCCTTTATTCATCTCTTCCGGAAGAAAAAACACATTTTCTGTGTCTTCTATTTTCTCCAATAATTTATTATAACAATATTTATGTATCCAGAGATAAGATATCCATAGAACCTGCAACACAAATTTATTACATAATATTTAAAAGGGACACAAATAATGTGCAACACAGATCTACATCTATATATTTATTCAAGAAAAGACAGTTTTTGGGTCTACAGGTAGATACAGACTTCTTTTTTCTTTTTTGATAATTGACGAGGATACAACCAATGTAGTCAAATCGCATATGCGACCCTATGCCTTGCATACGGCCATCACATATGCGATTATGCCATGGCAGAAATTTTTGTTTTTTTTTTCAAAAAAACTCAAAAAATCTCTAAAGTTCCCCATATTGATCAGTAATATGTTGTGTTTATTTTGTGCTCTATTAATTTTGTAGTATCTAAAATGCGAAATAAAAGTAAATAATATAAGTATACAACCCATAAGTTAGAAGGGAAAGTACTAATTTCATTGATGTTAAACAAAATAGAACACTAAAAATTTAAAAAAGAGACCAAAAAGAAACAAATCATACATTTGATGGATGTGGTATGGATTAGGAAGAGGAACCCCCCATTTATATACTTTGGGGAGCATTAAAAAGTAAAAAAATAAATAATAAAAGCTCCAAGAGTGTGTGATCGCATACACATGTATGCAATCGCACATAGTCAGGATTGCATATTCCATCATGGCATATGCGAAAATGTCTTCCAGGATCGCATATGCGAGTGGATGCAACATGGAGAATGCTAGATACAGATTTTATATCTGGAAATAAAGTCTCCAACTTCATATGACGTGGATACATACATTACTCATTTTGAACGTTGAAGTCTCCAGGTGTTGCGCTTTTCTGGAAGTTATGATCAATATCATATCCAAGTAAATGTAACCATTGTTTTCTCTAGCTTGATAATTTCATCCTATTGTTGCTTCACATATTATTTTATAGGAAGGGTTCTTTCTCGTAGCTGAGTAGTGGATGTTGGAAATTTTATGCTTTGGCCATTTTTTCAAATATCGAAACTTATGCGAGATTCTTCTTGTGCATTTGTAATACTGAAGACTGTAATATTTGTTGGTCCTATTTTACCATGTGTTTCCCCTGGGTCTTTGACAAAATTAATATTAATTGTTTTCTGGTAGCTATGTTTAGGTTGGGAGTAATGATTTTATGAACAAAATTTTGCTAGTACACACTGTATGGTTTATAATTACATAACTTGTTTAATAATTTTTTAATTTAAAATTTTGTATGTTCATCTATTCTAGGGCTTTACTTACCCCGTCAGAGCACACTTTCTGGAGGATATATTGGAAACAACCGGGTATAAGTTGACTTCTTTCAACCAAATCGATGATTATGGCCAAGAGAAGTTGTGGAAAACACAAAGGCAGCTATTGCCACGGAAGAGAAAAAATAATATTACAGCACTAGTTGAGGTACACCATTGGTTTGGAAAGTATTTGGTCAAGGCATTGCATAAAACCGAAAAGTATTCCATACCTCCACACTTCTGTGCAGGATGCTCTTAATAAATCAACCTTTGAAAAGTATAGTTCCAGGGCTCGGGATTCCTTGTCTTCTTGGACGCCCGATTGCATAGGATTTAATCTTATTGAGGCTGTTTTATGCCATATATGTCGGAAGGAAAGACCAGGTGCTGTGTTAGTATTTATGACAGGCTGGGATGATATTAGTTGTTTAAGGGATCAGATTAAGGCTCATCCGCTCTTAGGAGATCCCAACAGGGTTCTATTGCTTACGTGTCATGGCTCAATGGCAACATCTGAACAGGTGAGCTCAATTTTTGTTTGTGGAGGTTTCAGTATCTACAGTTCCATCTCAAGTCTATTTGGATGGTTTTTGCCATGGGTCAAAATCTCAGACGATACCGATACGTATTGGTATTGCTTGCAACCGACATGATACATTAGGTGTGTATCGGCGTACATACCCAATGTATGTCATATTTACTCATTGTATCTCCGATACATTCAATGTATTGGCTATACTGATACATTTCGTCTCGGTATTGATGGTGGACGATACATATCAGAAAACCGAGATTTTGATCCATGTTTTTTGCTCATGACACCCATTGTTTTCTCCTCAATATCACAGTAAGGGGGGATGAAAGCCTATATGAGTTGTAGCTTAATGCTTATTGTATTTATCATGGAATTCACAGTTGATTAATTCAATACCTTTTCTTTATAATCTTCTCACAGAGTTGCAGGTTCAAAACTGTTTACCTTTTATATTGTCATTTCAATTATTCGTCATCTTGCAATTGTAATGGCTGCAGAAACTCATATTTGAGAGGCCACCTCCTAACACACGGAAAATAGTTCTTGCTACAAATATGGCAGAGGCGAGCATTACAATCAATGATATTGTTTTTGTGGTTGATTGTGGAAAAGCAAAAGAGACCACATATGATGCTTTGAACAATACACCATGTTTGCTACCATCCTGGATTTCACAAGCTTCAGCTCGCCAAGTAAGATAGTAGTTCTTGCTAGCTTAATTTTCTTTTTAATTTATTTTCTATTTGTTGTTCTTGATCTACCTGCCTCCCATTTTCTTTATGCACTGTTGAGCATTAGAAGGGACTTATTACTTTTTTATTGTGATCTCTGATTGGGGAACCAAATTAGATATGTTTCCTTGCTTCCCTTTCTTTTGGCTGCCTTGCATGTCTGTGTTTTTAAAAGAGGGGTGGTATGGGTCCCAAACTGACGTGGATTTTTTGAATCATGCGTATTAAATGACAGCTACCGAACTGGTAACTTTTTCCTTTGATTTTTCAATAAACTAACCAATAAGTAGAGAGAGAATGATGCCATGTTAGGGTTTCTTGAACCCAAAAAGAGAACTCTTGTTTCCCTAAATAAAATAAAATTCAATCATAAAAACTAAAAGTTTTGCTTTCTAGCAGCAATGATGTGAAAGGATCCTATTTAGGGAAAAATAAGAGCCCCAAGTCCTAAATTTTTTTCTAAATTAATAAGAGAAATATTAAATAATGAAAGTCAAGGTTTTATGGTAAAATCCTAATCGCCGAATAAGTTTCTAGGCTCCACCTACCATACATGATTTGAAATGGTCATGTGGTATTGCTTGTAATTCCCTGGTGGCCTTCCCTTGCTGAAAATCTGAGTTTTCCTTCTTTACTTCCTTTTAAAGGGGCCCTATTTCAGCCAACTTCTACCTCTGAATAAATCACGTGAAAGACATTTTTCTAAAAAAACAAGCCAATGGCAGATTTACAATCTCGGTTCCCCTGTTTTAATATCCAATCACAACTCTTGATGTTTATGTGTTGTGTGTAATGGCTAAAAGGTATGGCTTCCCCTAGCAGGTTTCCCAAGGCGGATTCTCGTACCCCCATCGTTCTACGTGCAGGCAATTGGATCTGTGATGGGGAATTTTGGTCCGCCTTACTGGATCATAGCCGAATCAAGCAAAGGAAATCTACAAGGAAAAAGTGGAACAATACATGGACTTTTAAACGACATGTAAAGAAAAGTTCGTCGCTAAACGACGGACGTCAGTGACCCCTTGCACGGACGTCCGTGACCACATGACGGACATCCGTGAAAATAAGTGCTCACTGTTTTTGTGAACACCGTAGGCGGCGGACGTCCGTGGACACTTGACAGATATCCGTGAGATACAGTCGAGATTTGACAGAATAACGGAATTTGTGGCGAAAATCTGTCATTTTGAATTTTATTTGTTTTAGGACTCTCCTATTTATAGTTTTATGTTTTTAGGGTTTTCTTAGCCTATATAAAGGCTTGTAAAGACATTATTAAGAAGATGATTGATTAAAATGAAAAAGAGAGCTTGCTTTTGTGCAAACCCTAGAAGACTTGTGATGAGTTTTCAACCCGAGGGAGTGATTCCTTCAAACTTGAGGAGTGGATCTTCATTTCTCGTACGACTTGGTGCGAAGCTGACGTACAGCCTTGGTGTGAGGCCTCAAAATCGTTGGTGTGAAGCCGACAAGTCTCTCTAGAGTGAATCCAGAGATCTTCTATCTGCTTCTTTTATTTTATTTTTGTTTTAATCGAAGATTGAAGAACCCTAATCAACCCTTCTGCGCCGGATTTATGCTATTTTAGGGTTAGCGTGTCAATCGTCCCGCATCAATCTGCCGTCGGTGCAAGAACGTCAACTTCAAAAGGAGATTCCAATGCCATCGTCATGGATGCACTGCGCACAGATCCCAAGGGATTCTGCTGAGAACCTCGGGGTACGAGGGTTCCTGCCTCGGGAACAGAGAACAACTAGTGGTCAGCGAAAGACAGATGGAGGATATCATGCAAGGTTGGAATATTGCAGGGAGGCGATATAAAGGCATTTCGGGATATGTGAATGGGCGTAAGCAGCTTCGTCAGCAACTGCCCATTAAAGAGAACTCAGGAGGTGGGCTTCGTCAGGGGATTTCCTTCGCTGATGTCATTAACGGCGTCAAACACGATAATGTGATTAATGACCTCAGAGAGGTGGGGGCCATCTAGGAAGGGAGAGAAATTGTCGGATGAGCTTTCCTACCCTTCCCACACATTACCCTTGACTTTTCTAGTGATGCATTTAAGTCTGAAGCCACTATTTATTCTAAAAGATGGGTCATCATCTATAATTAAAGGAAATCTCCTTTTTTTTAATTAAACCATCGGATACAAATGCATTGGCAACCGGAGCTGTACCCACCTTACATGTTTTTCGGAAACAAAATTTCTGTTGCGTTTCCCAAGGGAGAATGAGGCGGCATATCTTTGCAATATTGGTAAATTCATGATCGGAGAAGTCGAGGTGGAATGCTATAAATGGCATGGTGATGCAGGAGATAGGTTGGTGAAAAAACAGAGAAGGGCCTCTCTTTGAAAATTTTTGGCCTGCCACTAAACGCCTGGACCACAGAGGTCCTTAGTGGGATCAACCGAAAGTTTGGTATCTTCTGTGGCATCGACGTTTGAATGACGAACTGGTTAGAGATCAGATTCACCCAGATCTTCGTTCAGGCGGCATGGTGGGTGATATCCCTAGATGGTGTGATGTCCGGATCAACGACATCGGTTGCAAGATCTTCATCGATGTTGAACATGTTGAAAGGGAGTTCGTAGCGGGGAATCCTAACCATGAATCTAAGTGCTTCGGGGGATTCGAGAAAGCTAGAGGAGATAAGGGTCGATAAAGTCTCCAACGTTGGGAAGTCCCCGCGGGTGGGCTCGCCGACCGACAGGTCGGCTGGTTTTCCCTCGGTGAGGCATCATGCTCGCAGGAGGGCTGAGGAGGAGATCAAAGAAGGTCTAGTGGAAGACTGGTCGGAAGTCTTCGAGCCAGACTTCAATGGGGGTGGCGTTGCGGCGATGCCGCTAACTGAGGTGGTGGTGGTCAACTTCAGTCAAATTGTCCCAACGACTACTTGGAGATCAGATCTATAGTGGACCTTACTACGACCTCTACCTGTGATGCAAATTCAAATTTGAATTTCAAACCTCTCGAAGATAATGGTCTCTAGCAGAAAGAGACGCGTGTCTGGATAAGGCGCTCAGATCTAATGGTTGAGGAGGTGACCTGTGACGAGGTTGGAATCATGGTTTGATAAAAGGCGTTTGGGTCTTGGGTTGGATTGCCAGGGACAACTGTACTAATTCAGCTTTTGAATTGGTAGTGGGGTCCGTGGTAGGTGTTACCACTCAAAAATGCGTGGCCAGTACGAAGGTTATGCTGGTTTTCTGCCCACGGTTTATGAAGGCGGTTTTACGCCAATGGATTTTGATAATGGTTTTTGGCTCTCTCGGCTAGGGTTTTGTTGGAGGAACAACATTGTGACATGTGGATGAGATGAATACTAGATCACTCGGGCTGCTAACCAGGCCCTACTTCAGGCATCCTTGTCAGACGGTGTGGCTAGATGGGCCATGAGTTTAGCCTTATCGGGCCTGGTCCATGTTTCTAAATCTTGGCTCTTGCTTTTGGAGCCTCCTTCTAACCCGGTCCTCAATTATAGTCACGTGACTTTCTTACCCCAAGGCTTGGTGGTCATCCATGCGAATCCCTTTAGGTGCTCTTTATCTTTTATGGGGATAGGCACACGCGTGCCTACCTTTCTTTTGGAATGCTTTTCTCCTAGAGATATCCTTCTCTTCTAAATTCCCTGGAGCCCTTGGCCGAGACCTCGTCTACGGAAGTGGTTCCGGGGGGTGCCTCGCTTGGTCATGAGATTCGTCCGATCAGCTCCGTTAGGCTCAATAATCAGAATCGTTGGGTTAACTGGGACTCTCAGAATGCTTCTTCCGATTGCTCTGGGTGCTCTTCCTCCATGGAGGATGGAGATGATTCGGATAGTGGAGCCTCTACCGAGATCAATAGCCTTATTTCTTTCGGTGAGGAACTTGGGATGACCTTTAATGGTCCACCTCACGAGCTTCAGAACGTTTTCTCCGCTATCTGTAACGATAGATGTAAACTCCACACCCCAAACCGAAAGAAGAATTTGTCGCGTGAATTAGCTCACTTAGAATGGGGTATATCCGACGGGAAAGGCTCGGCCTCTGTGTCGGTTTGATTGTTGGTCATCTTTGGGCGGGTTTTTTGTCTTGTTTGCTGATGATGATTTTCTCTTGAATGTAAGGGGCATTTGTGAACTTAGTAGGCGTGCCTCAGTGAAGAGAGATATTTCCCATCATAATCCCGAGGTCATTACCATCCAAGAAACTAAATGGGGGGACAATAAATAGCCTCTTTTGGGTAACTGATGGGATTGGGTAAGTATTGATTCTGAAGGGGCTTTTGGAGGTATTGTTGTTGCGTGGAATTCCCTGTTATTCGATAAAGTGGACCATGAAATTGGTTCTTTTTCGGCCTCGGTGGTGTGGAACTAAGATAATAGGAAATGCTGGACCTTTATGGGGGTCTACGGGCCGAACGATGATGTGAGAAGAGAGGACTTCTGGTTTAAGTTGGCTGCTATGGGAGCTAGGTGGAACGAGCTTTGGTGCGTTGGAGGGGATTTCAACGCCATCAGATTCGCCCACGAAATGCGGGGAGGCCCGCCAGACAGGTATAGTATGAGAATTTTTTCCCAGTTTATCCCGGAGGAAGTGCTGATTGAACTTCTCGTGGCGGGAGCTAAATTCACCTGGTCGAGTCTTCAAGATCCCCTTTCCTTCAGTAGGTTGGATCGATTCCTTGTCTCTGTGGAATGGCTGGACTTGTTTCCGGATGCTATGCTGCAAGATTTCGCCAGATCTTTGTCTGACCATAGACCGATCATGATCAGCTCTGGGCCTAGTGAGAGAGGGCCTGCCCCTTATAGTTTTGAAAATATGTGGTTGCTGGATGCAAGATTCAAAGAGAACATTCCTGTCGGCTTTACTGCTGGTGGGGAGAATGCAATCCTGTTGGCTTTACTGCTTTCATCTTAATTTCGAAGCTTAGGACGTCAAATCAAAATCAAGGAGTGGAACCAGATGGAGTTTGGGAGCAGTCACAAAGTCAAGGAGGATCTGCTGCATCAACTTTGCCAGCTCGATTCCATTGAAGAAGAAAGAGCTCTTACTGAACCTGAATGTAATGAAAGACTTAAACTGAGAGGATCTGAAGGAAAAGTGCTTGGCTGAGGAGATTATGTGAAACAGAAGGCCAAAGTTCATTGGCTTAAGGAAGGTGATAACAACACAAATTATTTCCATACGGTCGCTAACTCGAGAACGAAGTCGAAACTCATGGGGAGCATTCTGGTTGACGACATCCAGTACGAAGAGAAAGAGCTCGTCATTTCTGAGGTGGTTTGATTCTACGATTCCCTTTACTCCGACGAAGGATGGCACAGACCAACTCTCGATGGCTTAGCCTTCAATTTGATATTGCCAACTGATCGGATTTCGCTCGAAAGCTGTTTTGAAGAGTAGGAAATCAAATGCGCCATTTGGTCAAGTGGGAGAAATAAATCCCCGGGCCAAGACGGCTTCATGGTGGAATTCTTTAGAGTGTTTTGGGACATGGTTAAGTCGGATCTGGCTGCTTTATTCCTGGACTTTCATGCTAAGGGCAATGTTGGAAAGAGTCTTAACTCGGCTTTCATCACCCTTATATCTAAGAAAGATGTTTGAGCCTTCAAGCCGATCTGCCTCGTCAATTACCTCTATAAGATCTTAGCTAAAGTCCTCTCTAACAGACTTAAGCCATTCATGCATAAAATTATTTCTCAGCAGCAAGAGGCTTTTGTCACGGGCCGGCTCCTTACAAACATTGTGGTGGTGGCGGAAGAGGTTGTTCATTCAGCACATATTAGTGGCAGCCGCCTTTGGTGTGGAAGATCGATATGGAAAAAGCATACGATAGGGTGGATTGGGGAAGCCTGTTGTACGTGATGAAGAGGTTTGGATTCAGGGATTTATGGATGGGGTGGATCAAGCGTGTATTTCTTCGATGTGATTCTCGGTGATAATTAACTGCTCCCCAAACGGTTATTTCAAAAGCTCTCGTGGCCTTAGACAAGAGAGGGGTTTTGGGAGCCCTCTTTTTTAACATGCTGGGAGAGGTTTTGGGAGCCCTTTTATCCAAAGAGAGGGGTTTTATTGGCAGCATCCCTATCAGCAGTCATGGCAAGCCGATAACGCACATCCAATATGCCGACGACACCGTCATTCTTTGTAGAGCTGTTCCGGAGGAGATCAAGTTGATCAAGGACATTCTCGCCATCTACGAAGTTGTCGCGGGGCAATGGGTAAATTTGGGGAAATCTGCTATTGCTGATTTGCATATAGGGTCGCCTGAGTTAAGTGAGCTTGCTGCTGATATTGGTTTTGCAGTTGAGTCTTTCCCAATTAAGTACTTGGGTTGCCCCTGGGTATTAGAACTCCTAACGCTCAAGCTTGGGATCCGGTAATTCACAGATTTCAAGGCAGATTGGCGTGGTGGAAAGAGAAGCTTCTTAACAGTGGGGGCAGATTGTGTCTCGTTAAATCGGTTTTGGCAAGCCTGCCCGTCTTCTATATGTCCATGTATCCCTGTCCCAAAGCAGTCATTTAAAAAATACCACCTGATAAACTGGAAAATTTGCCAATTTCCCAGTCAGTTGGGAGGATTGGGTATCAGGATTTTAGAAATGTTCAACAAGGCGTTAATGGGGAAGTTGCTATGGGGGCTGGGGACGAGAACAAGAATGAGATCGGCAGTCTATGGTTGACTGTGCTAGCAGAAAAATACGGCTTTTCGGAGCTTCAGTGGGGCATTAATGCATTTATATCTAATCCCAGAAGAGTTTCGAATTGGTGGAAGGGGATTTGTTCCATTGCCTCCGATTTACAGAACTACATTCACTATAGTTGGGGACATGGAAACCAAATCAGTTTCTGGGAGGACGTGTGGCTAGGCTTCCGGACTCTCCGAAGTACTTTCCCCCTCCGTCACGGCATTGGATCCCAAGATGTCAGAACCGTAGCTCAAGTGTACCAGGAAGTTAATGGATCCCTCATCTGGTCTATCCCCACTAGAAGAAATCTCAGAGAGGGTGAAACTCGGCAGTTTGTAGATTTGATGGCTCTCCTTAACTCGGCCACTCATAACAGAAGCAGCAGGATCTCAGGATCTGGTTTCCCAATGCCAAAGGGGTGTTCTCGGTTAAATCTTTTTATCGAGTCCTCGTCAACAGACCGCTAGTATATCAGATCTGGACCCCTCTCTGGCCTAATCTGCCTAAGGTAAAAAATTTCTGTTGGTGCCTCGCTTGGGGCTGGATCCTTACGGCAGACCAACTGATGAAGAGGGGTAGAGATATGCCGAACAGATGCGTCCTCTGTTTTCAAAAAGATGAAACAGCGACTCCTATTTTTCTCTTTTGGGGCATCCTTCAAAATCTTTCGGGGTGGCGTGGATGTTCCCAGACAGCATTCCAGCGATGATAGCTAGTTAGAATGGGTTCAGATTTGAAGACTTCAGGGATCCGTTCTGGAGAGTCTGTCTTTTTGCAGTGTACTGGGGTCTTTGGAAAGAAAGAAACGATAGGGTGTTCCGGAAAAGGCGCCGGCCAGTGGGCATGATTATGAAACCTATCAAAAACCTGATGCTAGATTGGGTCAGATTGGACAAAGAGGGCAGGGAGGACATCGAAAGCAAGTGGCTTGAGATGTACAATGTCACTTAGCTCCTCTCTTGGAGAGTTTTTTTGTTTTTGATTTTTGTTCTCTTTGTTCTGTCTTCTTTTTGTTCCTCCGGCTGAGCACCTCGCTTTGCCTTCTGTTTTTGCTGTTTGGCTTTTTAATACAATTTCGATTTACAGAGAAAAAATAAAAATCTTGATGTTTCTCTAGCTGATATTTCAATTTTTTGAGGTCATGCGATACGTTATCACGTGACTCATTTAATCATTTGTTGGGCTTCTTTAACAGCCTACTAGCAAAACAATCCTGTTAGCAGTCCTGTTATTGGTATTCATAACCTTCGCGTAATGCCTCTTTTGACAGGCCTTGTAGCGTCTTCTTGGTAGTCTCTGTGAAGCCCTTTTATCTCTTTGAGACTCTTTGATTTTTCTTTCTTTAACAGCTCTTTCTCAGCCATCTTCTGGACCGATAAACAGTCCTTGGTTGATCTCCTTTCAGTGGTTATCAGACCCCTACGCTTCCTGTTTCGGCATCTCAGAATTCTGCCATCTTTTTTATCTGATCTGCAATTAGTAATTTCTGGGCTGCAGAATAATTCTTTTACAGCTCCATAGGGACTTGTTCTGCAACTGCCATAACTTATTTTTATCATGCCTCTTTCTTTATGTGCTGGGTAAGGCTGATAAACTGCTTCTACAAAGCCTTCCTATGAGTGCCACTAATTTGCATCAGAGGGCCTCCCGGGGCTTCGGTTCACTCTGTTAATTGTTGGTTAATAATTCTTTTAATGGAAAAAAAATTGTTCAAAACAGCAAGGAGCTAGCAAAAACAGAAAATAGGTTGAACATCAATGCATAGCCATGCCAATTGGATGGAGGGGCCATAAACTAAATCAGATCTAAGAGCCTTTTCTCGGGCAAGCGAGTGTGTGGTTGAATGTACTTTACAAAGAACATGGAATAGAGTGTTTGGCTGAACATAATTCACTACAAACATTGGGCAGAAAAATCGGTGGACTTGCTAAAATGTTCAAAGCTATTACAAACTTGCCAACAAGTCTTAACAGAGCCCTGTTCCTCTTTCGTTCTCTCGCTGGTAGGATCTTGTTTTGGGTTAGGGGCACTGACTCTCAAATTTCTCCTGTTCAATTTTATTGTACTGTCCTATAGTTGTTTTGATACATTCATACTCTTTTCCGTATGACCAAATCATATTAAGTTCTGACTTTTGGGCCTAACCAAATTTTTTTTGGATAGAGGTATGGCACCCGAGACTTCCAGTTAAAATAGCTCAAGTCTCTTAGCCGAGTGAATTCTTGAAAAATCCTTGCATCTTTTGATTTACTTATACTGGAATTGCGTACTTCATTTTTTAAACTTGTTTACCTCAGTGTGAATGGTCATGTTATGTTCTTGTTGTCTTTGACTTGGGTGGCAGAGAAGGGGTAGAGCTGGCCGTGTGCAGCCAGGAGAGTGCTATCATCTGTATCCCAGATGTGTATATGATGCTTTTGCAGAATATCAGCTCCCAGAACTTCTGAGAACTCCTTTGAACTCTCTTTGTTTGCAAATAAAAAGTTTGAAACTTGGGACTATAGGCGAATTCTTGTCAGCTGCTTTGCAGCCACCAGAACCACTGGCTGTAAGTATTCTATATTCTTTCATTTGATTGCTGCAAAGTTGCACTATTATTTGTAACTGAGTTTTCCCTATACTTGTGATAAAATTGTGGCAAGACTATCTCTAACTTCTAATATTTCCGCATTTGTGATTCACAGTCATTATTATGGCTGTGAGTTTTATAGCACTATATATAAATGACGCATCTTGCAAGCTCATGCCAACATATATCTTTTGTCCGGGCTCAATGCACATGTCAAATGGAGTTATGGACTAAATTATACGAACCCCCTTAGGAATACTTGCTTTCTAATTGCCTGAATTACAAAGAGTGGGTAATATATACAAGGATTTTGCAAATTTTCAAATGATTAATTTCAAATTTTCTTAGCTCATGGTGAAAAGATGGGTTGGCTGATTCTGGTTACATAATTTTCTTATTTACCATGTAAAGGAAAGGGAAAAGAGTGATGGTATCTCATATCTCCATTTAAAACTTCAATATAATGGTTGAAATCATAAAATTGTTGAACTAATCACAAAATTTCAAACAAATGAAAAGTTTACGTAATTACAATAAAACATGTTATTAATTAGCGATGACATACTAATGGATAGATGTGAAATTCAATTGAAGGAAAGGGAGGCAGTGTGTTGCCTAAACAAAAGAGGCCTGAAAGCCCCAATCTTAGCTAAAGACGCTGAACGTCATTAGCATTTCTTAATAAATGGGAACTGCGAACACAGAAAGAGGCCTGTGAACACAAGAGGCCTGTGAACACAGAAAGCTGTAAGGGCAGGAAGAATCGTGGCAGATTGAAGGTGGGCATCAGATCAAAATGGGGGCTGTTTTATACCAGAGTGAGGAAGGGGAAGCGTAAAGGAAAGGAGCAAAGTGGAGGCTCACAAGGGGAAATACATAGGGGAACCCTATGAGGTCTGGTTTGAGCCGGAGGTTTTACCAGAGGGTCTTTCTGCATAACTTGTATTTAATGAAGTTCTTAAGCTGGAATGTGCGAGGTTTAGGTGCAACGGAGAAAAGGGCGCTGGTTAAATCGGCTATCTCCACGCAAAGGCCGGATGTTATTGGGCTGCAAGCAAGGGTCAAAATACCGATTTTCCGGTACGTATTGTCCGGACTTCTCGGACGATACGTACCGGGTATCGTCCGATACATTGAAAAAATCGTTTTTTTTTTTTAAAATGCCAAAAAAATCCCAAAAAATCCCAAAAAATCTGAAAAAATTATATTTATTTATTTTGTATTTATTTCAACTATTTTTACTTTTATTTTTTATATATTTGATGCATTATTTAGATGAATATATAAGTAAGATGCCTATTTTGTAACTTAACCCAAGTCACATGCCTAATTTTTAACTTATTTTTGTCTTAAGATCACATTTTTGACTTAATGTAATAGATCTTCTAACATTATATTCGATCAGCTGATCACATGCCTATTTTATTAACAATATTTCATAATTTGATCGACGCAGACACGCATAAAGTAAATTACAATATATATTGACAAAAATAAATTATATATTGTCAAAAATAATAGCTATGTTGATAAAAATAAGTTTAATTGTACATAAAAAACTTACTTTAGAGCCACATTGAATTTCGTGGTGGTTCTTGGCCCTCATGATCATCGTCATCATCGGTGCGCGAGCTTTCCGGCCTTTGCCTATAATGTTGCCCATATTGATACCCATGATTATATGTGCCCTCTTGAAACTGAGGCTGTAGCAACGAATATGGCTCAGTGTAGTACGTAAAGGCCGGTCCTCCAAAAATCTGACCAACGAAGTCATATGGCACCGGGTAAGCTTGTTGTGGCTGGTAGTATGGGTTACTAGTTCTTTGAATCTTGATTTTGCAAACCGAATCCCTCAAGCTAGAAGTCATATAACCCATATCCGTATCATCTTGTGGTGGTGGTGGTGGTGGTGTTTGATATGATCCCGACGCTCCTCTTCCTTCAACCCTCCCATTCTCGAATGTAGGAGTGTCGAATCAGAAATCTGCTGGCCGAGTTATCGTCCCATGCCGCCATATCTCTATAAGGATCGTGAGGTACCAGCTTCCTCCCTCCACCACTAGTGCCAACATCCCTCCACCATCATGCCCTCCATCATCCTCACCACTCCCATCATCACTATCATTTCATCATCGATCCAACCTTTGAATGACGATTCAATCTTCTTTCCGCCTCGTGGTTGGGAAGCTTCTTCGCCTTACTCTTTCAAAGATTGTCCACCATTGATTGCTCTCACTATCCAAGATCGGCTCTTCTCTCTTTGATCCATTCATTCAAAGGGTCATCCTCCTCGAATATATAATCCAACCGGATGGGATCAAAATAATCACCGTCTGAAGATAGAATATGATAGATGAATTAGTATAATATGTAAGTAAGACTTCATATAATTGAGGATCTAAGACTTCATGTAATTGCTTACCGGTTGGTCCTCTCAGTATATTTTCCGACCCTTAATCGCATGTTAGTGGCAGAGACTAACTTTTCCAATCGGTCCATAGTTAGTCTATTCCTTGTCTTAGTATGAATGAGAGAGAAAGTGCTCCATAGCTTGACGAGGAACACGTTGCGACAATACCCTCATTGCTACCCGCCTCAATATCGGACCATCACCTCCATAATGCATCCACCAATCGTTTGTCGTGTTTAATTTGGGATTGCCTAACGGGTCCAAATGACCCATGTCTCTCAAAACATGTCAAACTATAATGATGATATACAGTAAGGCACATATCAATTAATAGATGATAATATCACATGACATTTGACTTATTAATTATAAGGTATGATACTATGATCACTCACATCTCTTATGGCTTGGCCTTGGTCCGCCAACTCAGGGAGCATTCTTTGGGTTACATTGAGCAAACCGGTATACACTTCATCGTTGTCGCCAACTCAAGCGTCACAGATATCGGAAGGTCGGATTCAAGTAGTGTGCTACACATCAAATATGAGCAATTTCATCAAGATATGAAAATAATGAATAAATAAATAAAATCACTACATAATTGTGCAACATGTTATACCCGCCGCATGCAATCTTGGTGAAATTGTGCATCCCACCTCTTGTCGATAATCGCCCAGTATCGTTTATATTTTGTAGGGCATTTGGTTTTTATAGCCAATTTTGCCTTATCCATTGACTCATAAACGTACCCCATTGTTGGTTTGTCATCACCATCAACCAATCTCAACACTTGCACCAACGGGGTAGTGACGGCGATCAGGTGGTCGACATCTGCCCAAAACTGCGTGCTGTAGATAAGGTCAGCAACTTTAGTGCAAGTTAGTCTCTTCGCTCGTGGGAGTCCTATTTCATGTTGATTCCATTCTTCCGACGACACCATGCTTTTCAGCTCACGCCTATATCTACCCAAACTCTGTAGGGCTAAGAACTGTGTTGCAAAACGTGTAATCGCAGGCCTGAGCAACTCATTGTTCGTGAAGACTCTCATTGTCACCGTTGTACAAGTAGGAAGTAATCGTTCTTCCCTTTTGAATAGTTGCTGTGCCTTGCTTCTCTTCCTAAATCCTCAAGAATGAGGTCCACGAATGTGCACACGGGTCGACAGGTGGCGCTCTTCGCCATTAGTTTTAATCCGTGACTTTGTAGTTTGCCGCATTGTCGTTACACTCCTGACAACCCACGCTCTCCAACCTCATTAACTACCATATCCATTAGTTTAAAGAGGTAGTCGCTCTTTTACGTGTCAGAAGCATCAATCGATTTCAAAATATCATTCCGCATCATTTGTAAACCAAAAAGTTTATCAAGCTCTTCTTTGTGGGACCACCATCCATCGCATAATTGTGCAACCTCTCTCATCCCATACATCCTCAAAGCTCGTACATAGGCTTATCTCATCGTACTCATCTGTTAGTAAGGGCCCGGATATCTCATATGGAGAAGGCTTTTAACTCTGGACCAACTTCGCACTTGTATCAATCATGCTTTTGAAGTACACATGATGCCGCTATTTGGCTCTGAATGTGGTTGTATATAAAAACTTGCAATGAATTTTCCAAGCTTCTTCCCCATTTTGCAAGTGACATTGCACTCAATTTGGTTTGTTTGGAGCTTGATGCGATACATGAATGGATCCATCGTAGTTGACCTCTAGTAGGCCTATAATCCCTCCCAGATGTCGCCCTCACGCAACCCTGACTGCTCAACATCCTCATCAACATCAACAACATGTGGCCTATGACTAGATCCACCACCCAGAAAGTGTGCATGGATGGACCCTCAACTGGACCGAAACCGATAATCGGCTTCTTCGTGATCTCGTATTGTTGTGCTTCCTAGCACTCTCTCATAGCTCTCGCTATCTCGCTCATCCTCATCCTCATCCTCATCATCCTCAGTGCATCTGATGTAAACTGTGGATCTGGCCTCCTGATTCTCTCATACATTTCCTTATCACGATCGGCTTCAGCTTTTTTCTTTCCCTTTGCCGCTTGTAAACTAGCTCTGATATTTTCTTTTACCTCTCTGGGTACACTAGGACACCCTCTTGTCTCTCCCTTTACATGAGCTAGATGCTCCTTTAATCGTGTGATACCTCCTCCCAGCAGTTTTTTTCCACAAAGATTACATTGAATAGTCTATTACCATCTATTCTTTGTATCATATTGCCACATTTGGATCATCGACGTACCATATTTATTTATTTCACCTGCATGAATGAGCAAACGATTGCATTAAAGTAACATCTAATTTACACTTGAAAATAAAATTTATTTTTTAATTATTGCTATTTTAAAAATATCAGATTATATTTTATCAAATTTATTTGATATTATTATAATTTTTGAATATTATTTGATATTATTATAATTTATGAATGTTTATTTGATATTATTTTAATTTATGAATATTTATTTGATATTATTATAATATATAAATATTTATTTGATATTATTTTAATTTATGAATATTTATTTGATATTATTATAATTTATTAATGTTTATTTGATATTATTATAATTTTTTAATGTTTATTTCATATTATTTTAATTTTTGAATATTTATTTGATATTATTTGAATTTATGAATATTTATTTGATATTATTTTAATTTATTAATGTTTATTTGATATTATTTTAATTTATGAATATTTATTTCATATTAATTTAATTTATGAATATTTATTTGATATTATTTTAATTTTTAAATATTTATTTGAAATTTATTCCATATTATTCTAAAATTTTATGGGACATATCCCATAATATAAATTATTTTAATTATATGTGACAGTCACATATAATCAATATGGGTCATATATAATCAATATGGGTCACATATAATTAAATTTATTATTAACATTAATGTGACCCATATTAATTTTAATAATAAATATAATTATATGTGACCCATATTGACCTTATTATTTTATTAATTATATGTGACCCATATGATATGTGACCCATATTATATGTGACCCATATTGACCTTATTATTTTATTAATTATATGTGACCCATATGATATGTGACCCATATGATATGTGACCCATATTATATGTGGCCCATATTGATTACATGTGACCCTTAATTATAATTATTTATATTATTTTTTACCTATCAATTTAAATATTTTAAATGGGGTCACATATAATTATTTTTGACCCATCATATTATTTTTGACCAATTATTTATATTACTTTTAATTAATTTAAATATTTTAAATAATTATTTATATTATTTTTAAATTATTTTAAATAATATTAATTATTTTAAATAATATTAATTATTTTAAATAATTTAAATAATTAATATTATAGGTAAATGAAATTAGTGTAGATCTACCTTATTTGCAGATCTGCATTTAGTGTAGATCTACACTAAATAAGTGTAGATCTACACTTATTTAGTGTAGATCTACACTTATTTAGTGTAGATCTACCCTAAATAAGTGTAGATCTACACTTAATTAGTGTAGATCTACACTTAATTAGTGTAGATCTACCTTATTTAAGGGTAGATCTACACTAATTTAGTGTAGATCTACCCTTATTTAGGGTAGATCTACCCTAAATAAGGGTAGATCTACACTAATTAAGTGTAGATTTACACTTAATTAGTGTAGATCTACCTTTATTTAGTGTAGATCTACACTAATTTAGTGTAGATCTACACTAATTAAGTGTAGATCTACCTTATTTAAGGGTAGATCTACACTTAATTAGTGTAGATCTACCTTATTTAAGGGTAGATCTACCCTTATTTAGTGTAGATCTACCCTAAATAAGGGTAGATCTACACTAAATTAGTGTAGATCTACACTTATTTAGTGTAGATCTACACTTAGTGTAGATCTACCTTATTTAAGGGTAGATCTACACTAAATTAGTGTAGATCTACCTTATTTTAGGAAATAAAATGAAATAAAATGAAATACACGTACCTTCCACGTCGATCACGTGATATTTTGTGCATTTGGCCATTTATGGGGTAAATAATCAAAAAATAGAGGAGAAAGAAGAGAGGAAGAAGAGAGGAGGAAGAAGAGAGGAATAGGGGAAGGAGAAGGGGTAGTACCCGACTTTTAAGTCGGGTCTACGGTGGGTCCCACATAAAATTCAAATTATCGGATGATAATTTGAAATTATCGTTCGTATCGGACGATAATTTGATTTTTATTATTTTTCCCCAGTTTTATACTAATTATCGGACGATAATTTCAATTTATCGTCCGATAATTTGAAATTATCGTCCGATACGGACGATATTTTGTCCGTATCGGACGATAATTTACTGTTTTTACTGATGGTACGATACATAGGGTATGTATCGTACCGGTGAGGTCCAAAACCGATACGTATCGTCCGATACGTATCGGTATCGGACGATATTTTGACCCATGGCTGCAAGAGACTAAATGGGGGGATACTGAGGTGTATACTATGAAAATGGTGCTTCCGAGTGCTGATTGGGATTGGGAGTGGATCGCGATGGAAGCCGATGGGACGCGAGGTGGAATCCTTCTCACCTGGAACGCGGAGTATTACAAGCTAATCGACTCTGAGATGGGCAACTTCTCGGTCACGGCGCAGATTCAATATCGCGGCAATGGTGAGAAGTGGGTCGCCATGATAACCCTACCAGGAAGGATTTCTTTTTCGAAATAACTGCGATGCTAAGTAGATGGGATTTGCCGGTGTGCATCGGAGGGGATTTCAACAAGGGGCATACTGATGCCACGACCACCAATATGTTTTTGGAGTTTATAACCCAAGGGGCGCTGTTCGATATGGGAATGATGGGGGGGAGGTTCACCTGGTCTAATGGGCAGGACGACCTGACTCTATGCAGGCTTGACAAATTCATGTGCCAAACGGAGTTCTTGGAGGTGGTATAGAACCCTTCGGTCTTTGTCTGCTCCAACTCTATTTCGGACCATAGACCAATTATCCTATCCACGGGGGAGCATAGGAGGGACGGGTTGAGACCGAGCCCTTTTTCGGTTTTGTAACTCTTGGCTGCAGATTGAAAATTTCAGGCAACTCATTCAAACATGGTAGGAGCAAGATACTACCACCCCACGTTCGTGTTTAATGCCAAACTCAAGAATATGAAAACGAAGATCAAGGATTGGAACAGGCAGATTTTCGGCAGGAATAAGGAGAACAGGGAAAGAATTATTGCTGAAATTGCTGAGATTGACAGAGCTGAAGAGGAGGCTGCGCTAACTGAATCGGAGAGAGAAATCAGATTGGCACTTAAAATCGAGTTTAACCAGAGTGTCATGCTTGACGAAATGGAATGACGCCAAAGTCTAGGTCGCACTTGTAAGGGCAAGGGACGGGAACAATAGATTTTTCCATATGGCCGCTAATGGAAGAAGGAGAAGGAATTTTATATCTTCAATTTCTATCAACCAGGACAGATTTGAGGATCCTCTTATCATCCCTGACAGAATTACTGATTTCTTCAAGCAGTAGTTTAGTAATAACGAGACCGTCAGGCCACGTATGGATGGAATTTTGTTCAATTCCATTACGGAAGGAGAGGCCAAGGTTTTGGAAAGAGCTTTCAAAGATGATGAGGTGAAAACAGCTATAAATAGTTCGGTGTTTAATAAGTCGCCGGGACCGGATGGTTTCACCATGGAGTTTTTCAGAAGCTGCTGGTCTACCATTAGAGGGGATTTCATGGCCATGATGTCTGAATTTCATGATACCGGACAAATGAGTAAGTGTATGAATTTGACGTTCCTTTCGCTGATTCCAAAGCAGGAGGGGCGACCGATATTACCGATTACTGCCATATCAGTCTTTTCGGTAGCGCGTACAAGATTATCTCTAAAGTCCTCGCCAACCGTCTAAAGCTTGTGATCGATCATCTGATCTCCAATGTTCAAGGGGCTTTCATGCCGGGCAGGCAACTTATGGAGATTGTTGTCGCTGCATCTAAGACCTTGCACTCAGCTAAGACAAGGAAAGAGAAAGGTTGGGTCTTCAAGATTGACATGGAAAAGGCTTATGACAGGGTGTAGTGGGATTTTCTAGACTATGTTTTACAAAGGATGGTATTTACGGAAAAATGGAGAAAGTGGATGAGAGGATGCTATGCGTCGGCCCGTTTCTCGATCCTCATCAATGGTACACCTTATGGCTATTTCAGAAGCAAGCAGGGCCTGAGGCAGGGGGATCCAATCTCACCTCTGCTATTTAACTGCATTGGGGAGGCACTGCACAAATTGTTCAAGAAGGCGGAGGATATTAACCTGATAAAAGGGGTTTCTATGGCGGACACGGGTCCGATTGTCTCTCATCTTCAATATGTTGACGATACGATTGTTTTCTGCAATGGAAATAATGGTGATAGGGAAATTAAGGCGACTAAGGCCGTGCTCACGATCTTTGAGGCGATCTCGGGGCAGTGAATCAACATGCATAAATCTACCATTTCTGGTATAAACATACCGTTGGAGGTCACGGACCGGCTGGCGTTGGAGATCGGGTGCACCACGGCGCGGTTACCCATCTCTTATTTAGGAATCCCGCTGAGATTCGGGAGAAGGAGAGCACACCTATGGGACAATGTTGTTCACAGATTTCAGGTTAAACTCGCGACTGGAAAAGCAAACTGCTAAGCTATGGTAGAAGGCTCACACTAATCAAATCAACTTTTGCTTCGATCCTGGTTTTTATGACGTCTTTTTTGTGGGTGCCAACGAAGATCATCAGCAGACTTGAAAAGATTGTTAGAGATTTCCTTTGGGAAGGAGCTGGAGATCGGAAAAAGATACACCTCGTTAGATGGGACGATTGCTGTTTGCCGAAAGACCAAAGGCGGTCTTGGGATCAAAAATATGAGGATTGTTAATAAAGCCCTTCTGGTAGAGTGCGTATGGCGGATGGGGGAGGAGGGAGAAAGAAACAAGCTTTGGTGTCAGATTGCGGCTGCTAAGTACGGAGGTCCAGAGGAGGACACTTCCAACCCCAACCACAGATTGGGATGGTGGAAGGCGGTAAAAAGTTGTACCCAAGACGTCCTTGAGGGGACTAAATTTTCGTTGGGTGACGGTCGCCGAATCAGGTTATGGAAAGACATGTGGGTGGGGACCAACCTTTGTATAGAAGGTTCCCTACTATTTTCGGTCTCGTGATTGATAAGGAAGTGGTGGTATGCAGTGCTGCCCACACTTTGGGAAGCTTCGGTGATTGGTATATCCAGCTGAGGCGCAGATTATGAGAATGGGAGAAGCAAAAACACTCAAATCTGATGGCTCTTCTGGGGGGAATGACTACATCCTGGTTGAGAAGATGTAAGGGAGTGGAAATACTCTGCTAAAGGTAAATTCACGGTAAAGTCTTTCTGCAACAGCGTCAATGCAAGAAATAGAGAAAGTCAAGAGGGAGCCTTGTAGACTGGTTTCTGGAAGTTAAAAATGCCTCCTAAAATCAAGGTGTTTGCTTGGTTAATCGCTAAAAGAAAAATTCTTACGAGGGGCCAACTTATTAGAAGAAATATCCCGGTCACCAATAAATGTATGCTCTGCATGAGGGGGGCGTAGTCGATTGATCATATTCTGATTCATTGCTCTTTCGCAAGAGCAATCTGGAGTAAGATTTTTCTGATTTTCGATATTGAGTGGATCATGCCGAGGTGGCCTGGTCAACTTATGGAAATGTGGAGAGAGAGCTCGCTAGATGATCCAAGAAAGGAGCTTTGGCCACTTATGGTTTACGCGGGTTTTTGGACGATCTGGCTGGAAAGAAATTGCAGGATTTTCACTTGCAAAGCTAGGCCGTTTTCGCTGATTATTAGAGAGATCAGAGACATGTTGATTAACTGGATTGCGTGTAAGATTCCGGGGTACTTGAATGGGTCAAACTACTTGCTGAGGGCCTGGGAGGATGGCTGCGGGTAGGGGTCTGCTCTTGCTGATTTGGGATCTGGTTTCTCTCTGGCTGCGGGTCCTGGAGGCTGGTGCTCTGGGGGGTATCGCTGTCACTGTGAGTTTTTTATTTTGGTTTTTCTGCTTTTTGGCTGTGTTTTTGGGTGGTAGCTTACTACCTGTGGATCTTGCTTTCTGTCTCTTTTGAATATATTTTTGTTACCGTCTCAAAAAAAAAGAAATGAGAATTGAAAACACTCAAACTGGAAAAAAATGGGTGCTCTAGTTTTGAGAGCCGGTGACTGGGTATGCTTGGGCTGTCGTAACGTTAACATCAAACGCAGAAGCATCTGCCATCGTTACGGTTGCTCCTCGTTGAGGTCCTTGGGCATCGAAGTTAAAAGGGACGACGACAATATCCCTAGGAGGGGCTCCAAGAACCAGTTGATTTTTAATGGCACCCAAATGAAAGACTTGTTGCAGGGTTGGTCTATTGCAGGCAGGAGATTCTGTAGGCCCTCGGATCTCCTTCATCCTCCTAAAGAGGGGCCTCTTTCCAGACGTCGTACTGGTGTTTCTTTTGCTGATGCTGTCATGGTGGGCCCATGACCACTCAGATCCGGAGGTGGTGTTGCTCCCGAGATGGCTGCCGTTGGGACCCATGAGGCGTCTGTGGACCCCCTCCCTCGGTTAAGGAGGATGCCTTCAATGCTATCTTTCTCGACAGCCATAACTCTATGGCCCTGCAACAAAACCTACGAGATTACTGGGTGGTTCTTAATACATTCAAAGACTCTATTATCCCGTTACAAATCTACAAGTGGTTGCAAAAAAGGTGGACTCTACTAGACAGACCGACCATTTCAGCCATTACAAACACAAAATTCCTACTACGCTGTCCCTCGTTGTCTATTACGAAAGACTTGTGCTCGTCAAAATTGTAGCTGGTCACCGGAGGCCAACGAAGTCCAAACCCGTCATTGGATCGGTGGAGTTTGGATATGTATTTTCGGGCTTCCCCTCCACGTCTGGACCACGGAGGTCTTCCGATTGGTTGGCGGAAGATGCAGCAATTTTATCCTTGTCGATAGAAGTTCGGATGATCTGTGGGAGATCCGATTCGCTAGAATCCTGGTAGCCGGTGATCATTGGGAGACTATCCCTAGATTGTGTGATATCTGCCTCAATGGCCAGAAACTCCGGATCTTCATAGAAGTGGAGTTGGAGAGGGTGGTCCTCCCTCAACAACCGCATGATATAGCTGAGAGGCCCGGGGCTCCCTACAAAAACATGCTCGATGGTTCCTCTGAAAAACGCGCGCCAGAGATCCACCTATTCTTGGACGGGATAGATCTGGGCTCCGGGAGGGGGCCTCCATCTACCTAGAAGTGGTGCTCGGCCTCTAACCCGGCTAACAATCGGGGGTCGTCCTCGACGGCCGGGGATCCTTCCCGACAATGCGTCTCCATCGGTGGCCATATTTTGTTTGATTTTATGGCTGTGGTGCTTGAAGAAGGGGAGATTGAGGAAGAGGAGATTGTTAATCGGGTTGTCAGAGATGAGAGCCAACGATTCCGATCAGAAAACACGAACCTCTCGAAGATTGTTCCTCCTCCACCGGAGCCCCTCCTCCCTCGGCCAACGATCCGTACACCGCCGGTGAGTTTGTGGAGGGACGATCTCTCACCACCCAAGGATCCGACGACAATGATGAGATATAACTCACAGACTTGCTGTTCAAATTTTGAATCCTCTGCCAAAGATGACCTGGCCCGCCCCATTGCATAGGTTTGAGACGAGTGGCTCTCTATGCTGTTGGGACCTGAAGATGACTGAGGCGACACATGTTGTTTGTAGCCAGATGGCGTCATCCAATTGAGGGACAATTTAGTCTTTCCTACAGCTAAGAAGCCTCTAGACTTTTTGGATGCACTAGAAACGACTCCAAAGCCGGGTAACTTAAAGGCGATTGTGAATTTTAAGGCTGGTTTGGTCTTTTTATCCCTGGACCACGCTCACTTGGTGGCACGTGTCGTCCCACCTTGGACCACTGGGCCCAGTGGGGCTATTCTTAGAGGTGTCCGACTTGTGGACCTTTTTCATGTACCGACTCAGTTGGAAGGGCACCCCATTTCGATCCGACTGAACTTCCACTCCTTCTGTGGGGGTGGGGGGGACAAAGGATTGTTTCTATTTCTGTGAAGACCAATCGGTCGGTAGAATTTGGCTCTTGTGTTCTCCCTGCTTCCCAGGGATGGGTACACAAGCTACCACAGCTTCTCTCCCTTCTGTACCCTTCCCTGCCGAGGGGTTCTCGTCTTACTCGGACACGTCCTCCTCTTGGGACCCACTTGCCGAGGCTGATGCTCCCTTGCCGTCTAACTCTTCTGGTAGCGACCTTCTTATCCAATCCCTAAGGCGCAACGAAAGAGGGGAATGGGTGGAATGTTTGCCTTGTTATTACCCTGCATCTGAGCTTAATGCAGAACTCTCTGTCCTCGCAGTCGATGCGGTGCGGCTTTGGATGCGATTAACGAAATCATCACTTTTGGCAAGGATCATGGCATGACTTTTTCGGGCTCCGATATCGAGATAAGGAATATCTTCCGTTCCATTATGAAGGGACGTTTCCGATCCTCTGCATCCCCGAGGAAAAAATCAAAATCCAGGGCGCTATCGAGATTGGAGTAGGGTATGTCCAATGGGAGAGGGTCGGGAATCCGTTGAGGTTACCAGTTTTTCTCTGGGCTGGTCAGTCCTAGTCGACATGAAGATTATTTCCTGGAATGTGAGGGGCATCTGTAACCCCAAGAAGCGAGCATCGGTAAAACAGATTTTATTTGCTTCGAATCCGATGATCATTACCCATCAAGAAACTAAGTGGGGATCATGCGATTAGTCCAAAGTTGCTTAGGTTTTGGGTGGCAACAGATGGGACTGGATTGGCGTGGATTTAGTGGGGGCATCGGGTGGGATTCTCCTTGCGTGGAATTCGCTCATTTTTCACGAGGAAGATGAAGAAACCGGGCGATTTTATGCCTTGGTTAAATTGGTGAATAAAGATAATGGCAAGAGATGGGTCTTTACTGAGGTCTATGGCCCTACCATTGCTGTCCAAAAAGAGGATTTCTGGTTTGAATTGGCTGCGATTGCGAATCGCTGGGCTGTGCCGTAGTGTGTAGGTGGGGATTTCAACGCGGTCAGATCTGCTTACAAGACTTCTGGGGGTACTCCGGACAGATTCGACATGGTTAACCTCAACTCTTTTATTCAGGATTGGGCCCTTGTTGATTTGCCGCTGTTGGGGGCCCATTTCACCTAGTCAAATCTTCAGAGTGTGGCGTTTTTTAGCCGCCTGGATCGAGTTCTTGTCTCTTATGAGTGGCTCAATATCTTCCCTCATACATCCCTGACGGGTCTTGCCAGGGCCCTTTCAGATCATAGACCGTTGCTAATGGACTGTGGCCCGACAGGCAGAGGTCCTACTCTTTTCAAGTTCAAAATCAGTGGCTGCTTAATGTCGACTTTAGAGCCCGGGTCCCGAACTAGTGGCAAGAATATAACCCTGCAGTTCGGCTGAGTTCCGATTGACTTCTAAGCTGAGATACCTTAAGAACCGAATCAAAATCTGGAACAACAATGTGTTTGGTTTATCCTATGCGTGGAAGCAGACAATCCTGGAGAGGCTCAAGGAGCTGGACCTGCTGGAAGAAAGTAAAGATCTTTCTGATACTGAGAAGGAAGAAAGATTTAACCTCAAGATAAGGCTGAGTGAGGAGTTTTCAAGAAGAGCTAAGTTGGAAACAAAAGTCCAAGGTCCACTGGTTGAAGGCTAGGGATAATAACACCAAATTTTTCCACACGATGGCCAACGCTAGATCCATGAAAAAGCTGCTGACCACAATTGTGGCCAACGGGGAAGAGATTTCAGACCCCGATCATATCAAACTTCAGACCGTGGATTTCTATCAAACGTTGTACCAAGATGAAGGGCGGTCCAGGCCTCATCTTGATGGCCTTTCTTTTCCTACCATCAGCCTGGTGGATTGCACTTCCTTGGAGAAACCGTTTTCCGAAGCTGAAATTTGGAATGCCATTAAGTCTTGCGGCAAAAACAAATCCCTGGGCCCCGACGGCTTCAACATGGAATTTTATGTTAGCTTCTGGGCCATTCTTAAATCCGATATTTTGGAGTTCTCTAAAGAATTCCACACTCGGGCGGCCGTAATTAAAACTCTCAATTCCACATTTCTTGCCCTTATCCTCAAGAAAGAAGGTGCCATTGATTTATGCGACTTTCGTCCCATCAGCTTGATTAATTTCCTCTACAAAATTTTTGGCTGAGGTGCTCGTCAACCGCCTTAAACTTGTAGTGGGAGCTATCACTTCGGAAACTCAAGGAGCTTTTATCTAGGGCCGTCAACTCATGGACATGGCGGTCATTGCTCATGAGGTGGTGCATTCAGCCCACTGCAACCACTTGCCTGCCTTCGTGTGGAAGATCGATATGGAGAAGGCTTACGACCAAGTTAACTGGGACTGCTTGGACTGCGTGTTGCTTCGTTTCGGTTCTAGTGAGATATGGAGGAAATGGATGAAAGCCTGTATCATCACCCCTTAGTTTTCTGTGATTGTCAACGGTACCCCAACAGGGTACTTTAAAAGCTCCCGTGGTCTAAGACAGGGAGACTTCAAGCATTGGAGTCTGCCCAAGAGTTCATTAAAAGATGGCTACCGGCTTGAAATCGGCTCTAGTGCTTAGAGCCGGGAACTGGATTTGCTCGATTTGCGAGAACGTTAATTTTAGACGCAGGTCGCTTTTGCTGTGTGGCTACCAGAGCCGAAGGGGTGCTGGTAAAAACTTCTGACGATTGTTTACCCAATGGACGTAACAATCGCCAGACGTTTCTAATAGGGAGCCAGCTAAGAGACCTAAACAATGGATGGTCGATTGCAGGCAGAAGATTCAAACGGGCTGCCGGTGCATATTCCATTGCGGGGCTCCGACGCCATGGGGTATCTTTTACCGAAGTCGCGGGGAGAGGTGAGACAAACCGGGGGGGAGGGGGAGTTGGAAGTGTCGGTCGACAATGTTAAACCGATAGGTTCTTCTTAGAATCCCCCGGTGGAAGGGGCAGCTACCAGCGACCGGCTGGTCTTCAACTCCCCTCAGTTTTGCTCGCTCGCCAAGAATCTACAAGAGTTCTGGGTGGTGCTGTTTACAATCAAAGACACTCTTACACTATTTCGTATACATAAGTGGATACAATGTTCATGGGAATACACAAAAAACTTGTTTCGTCTATTACAAGCACAGTCACAAAAATCATCGAATTATTGAATAATTCGCGATTTTTGTGTAAAACGAACAAAACACGAATTATTTGCGAAATTTTGAAAAAATCACCGAAATTCGCGAATTTCGCAAAAGTCGCAGACATCGCCGAAGTCGGCTAAGTTTCTAAATACTAAAAAACTACTTGCAACTAAAAAAGTTGAAAGCTTTTTATATATTATATATATCTAAGGTCAAAAGTTAAAAAGGTAAAGTAACTGGAACTCTAAAAGGAGTCTGGGACGGCTTTCTTTGCTAGTCTCTCCTCTCTCTATTCTCAAACCCTTCGTCTCCCTCTCAAACCCTTCGTCTTTCTCTGCCAGTCTGCACTCTGCTCCTCATAACCGAAGTTTGGACTTTGGAGTTTGAAGAATCTGGAGTCTGGGATGGCTGGAGTGCTAGTACGGCTGGAGAATCTCAAGTCTTATCTCTCTCAACTCTCAAACGTACCCTTCGTCTCATGTAAGCTCTCTTCTTCTTAGAGTATTTTTCCCCCAACTTGCTATGATTTTTCTCTGATTGCATCTTCTTGTAAGTTTTATTGCATATTTTTATAAGTTTTTATTTTTTTCCTCTGATCTTTTTTCCCCAACTTGCTAGATTTTTCCCCCAATTTGGTATGATTATTGGAGTATTTTTCCCCCAAGTTGCTCTGATTTTTTCCCCAACTTGCTGAATTTTTCTTTGATTATTACTCCAATTTTGGGGTTTTTTCTCTGATTCATTTTGTTGTTTTTGCCACTTTTTTGAAATAAATAAAATAAATAGAAAAAGTTTCTGCTAAGTGCTATGTATGATTGTGTACATGCATTGGTTTTATTAGTTTGCCATTTTAGTTTGTCATTGAAATATATATCTAAATCATAAAATTATATATATATATATATATTATTTTTAATTATATTTTTATAATTTTTATATTTTGTTATTTTCCCAAACTTTGTCGGATTTTAACTTTGACAAATTATTACCGAACCCCGATTTTGTGACTATGATTACAAGAACTAAGTTTCTACTCGGCTTCACGTCGGAGGAGGGTGCCCAAGCCCAAGTTCTCTGTTGAACAAAATCCTTCAGGATTGACGGAGTACCGGTTGAGTGTGGAGCCTGAAAGCCAATAGTAGGAGATATGCATTTATAAAGGTGGAGGGGGGGAGGGGGGGGGGGGGGGGAGGGCGTGTGGATCAGATTGTTCGGGTTGCTGATCCATGCCAGAACACCCGAAGTCGTTATGGGAATCGAAAATCACTGCGGCAGGTTCATCCTCGCTGACTGGAGCTCCGTCGACCTCTGGGATACCTGTTCCGCCCGAATTTTGGTCGTCGACAGCTGAGAACTCATCTCCCGATGCTGCGAGATCAGCCTCTGCGGACAGAAACATAGGATCTTCGTAGAAATGGAGCTTATGGAGAGGGTGCTCGTCCCGCAATAGTTGAGCGATGAAACCGTGGGGCCCCGGAACACCGGGGTAGACATTCAGTGGTCCTGCAGAAGAAATCTCACCGGAGATCGAACCAATTGAGAATGGGGTGAAACGGACCGACCGACCGACCATCGCCACGATGCTCGGAGGGGTGCTCGACCGCGAATCGCCGCTCCATGGGTGGTCATCCGCGATGCCGGGGGGGATTGGGGCCTTGGGTTCGCGTCGGGGAACTCATTTCTCAAAGGCGGCGATTGAGGAAGGTGAAGTCGTTGAAGGTCTTCCAAATCTATGTGACGAACTCTGTGCACCGGATGGTGAGGAAGAGATTCTTGATCGACAAAACCAGAAGATGGATCTTACACTGTCGATGACACCGACGGACGAGATTAAATCGTACTCCAACGATGACAACGACCTGGTTCTAATCGAAGAAGTAGGTGAGCCGACGTGGATGCCGATAGCAAAGGACGAGGGTCTGTACCGTACCTGAGATCCGATGGGGATTGACACTGCGAGTTTCCCTTTCAAGGAGAAACCCAGAGACAACATAAAGAAGCTTAGGGTTTTTCAGTGAAAGAGAAAAGGTTTTAAAGGACGTCGTACTGTGAGCGCCCCTGGGATGTCGATATGTCAAGCTCCTAGGATGCCGACATGTCAAGCTATATTAGAAGCTTCCCGAATCTAGATGGTTTCGCTGTGCGGGGGGGGGGGGGGGGGGACTTTACCTGAGAATCGAGTTTGAGAGAGGGTTGGCCCCTATTTTATGACGCTACACGTGTAAGGCACGTGCAGGAGTATATACTGCGGGTGCAACCTGATAGGTGGGAGACAAGCGGGATAGCCCATGCAAAGGGTGTACAACTGGCAGCGGATGCCAATGGGGCCTTTAGTAGTCCAAGCCTGTGGGTTTATTTAATTCAACCGGGTCCGGGCCTAGGCCTACTTCGACTCTGGTTCGTCTTTGGGTGGGTCCGGCTATGTTGGGTCAGCTGCCACTAGTCTATGGGGGCCCGGAGTATGATAAATGGGTCCAAAAGGAGGTCGAGGCCCCTCAGGGTGCTCAGGAGTTATCCCAATTAGACCCATACTCTTTTGAGTCCTCGACAGAAATCCCGAAGTTTCCAATAGAAGACAATGCTTCTCCTTCCCTCGAATCGCTAGATCCGACAATGGCCAAGTACTTGTGCCCTGAGTCTTCTTCCCCGACACTCCTGGCGGAGGAGCTTCCGAGAGTTTCGGGTGGTCTCTGTGACTACGGCAACTCGGCTGAAATTGATCGTCTAATTCGGGATGGCTGAGACCTCGGTATGCCTTTCAAGGGGCCAGATGAAACATTACGGGAGGTGTTTCGATCCAGTCTGGTTAGTTGCCATGACAACAAGAAGTGTCGGGCCGGATCGCGAGTGCTTGCTCGGCTTCAGTGGGGTATGTCGGACGGGAGGAGTGCTGGGGGGCCTAACACCCTCTTTCTGGCGGGGGGCGGGTGGAGCGCTGTTTGATTATGAAGATGCTTTCATGGAATGTGAGGGGTATTTGTGACAGGATAAAACGTGCCGGTGTCAGGCGGTTGATTGCCTCATTAAAGCCGATAGTTATTACGCTCCAAGAAAGCAAATGGGGCAACTGTGACAGGGGCAAAGTTGTGTTCGTGCTTGGAGGAAATTGCTGGAATTGGATCGATGTCGATTCCGTGGGGGCGTCGGGTGGCATCCTTGTGGCTTAGAATACCGGGCTGTTTGACAAAGTAGAGGATGAAATGGGGTTGTTCTCGGCCTTGGTAGTTCTGCGGAACAAAGATACTGGGAAAATGTGGTTGTTTTCTGGTATCTATGGTCCTTTGGATGACAGACAATGGAGTGAGTTTTGGTTTGAGTTCGCTGCTGTCGCAACTAGGTGGGACTATCCGCTGTGCCTGGGGGTGATTTCAATGCCATAAGATGGGGGTATGAAAAGCAAGGGGGGGGGGATTTAGCTGTGATGAGAGATTTCAACTCATTCATTTCTGAATGGGGGCTGTTGGACGTTCCTTTAACTAGTGCAAGATTCACGTGGCCTAATCTTCAAGAAAATTCATCCTTAAGCCGGTTAGACAGGTTTCTTTGCAATATGGAGTGGCTGGAGATTTTTCCGGATGCTAGACTAGAGTGTTTAGGCAGGGCTGTATCTGATCACCGCCCGTTAGTGCTCACGTCCTATTCTCGGGGGAAGGGACCGATGCCGTTTCGATTTGAAAATATGTGGTTGCTGGACCAACAATTTCAGGCGACAGCGCCCGTCTGGTGGAGAAAACCTGCACCGTCAGGAATTGCGGCTTTCAGATTCATCTCCAAACTGCAACGGATTAAGACACGCATCAAGGAGTGGAACAGGGAGGTGTATGGGTTGGTTCATCTCAAGAAAGTTGCCCTGCTTACGCGTCTGAAGGAACTAGACAACCTGGAGGAAACTAGAGCCCTTTCAGACGCAGAAAGAGAAGAAAGGGCGCAAAAAAAGCAGGAATACAGCTACACATGCATGGCAGAGGAGGTAACCTCGAGACAAAAGGCTAAGGTGAAGTGGCTTAAAGAGGGGGACCTCAACACCAAATATTTCCATGCGGTCGCCAACGCGCGAAACAAAACTAATTATTTGGGCAGCGTGCGGGTGGAGGGAGTGATTTATGACTGGGTTATGATTAGATCCGGGATCGGGTCGTTGAATTCTATTCTAAGTTGTGTTCAGACGAAGGGCTGGTGCGCCCAGAGCTGGACGGGTGGCCATTTCAAACAATCTCTCCCGAAGATCACATGGGTGTGGAGCTTTCGTTTAATGAAGAGGAGGTGTGGAGGGCCATTAAGGGTGGGGGCAAGAACAACTCGCTGGGGCCCGACAGGTTTACCATGGAGTTCTACCGTTCCTTCTGGTCTGTTCTTAGGGAAGATATGATGGAAGTATTTCATGAGTTCCTTGCCACAGGTTTTATTGGGCGAAGCCTCAATTCCTCTTTCATCACGCTCATTCCCAAAAGAGAAGGGGCGGAGGACCTTGCTGATTTTCACCTGATCAGTCTCATTAATTGTCTATACAAGATTATATCTAAGGTGTTGGCCAACAGACTTAAGCCGTTAATGGGTAAAATCATCTCAACCAGTCAGGGTGCGTTCGTGCAGGGGAGGCAGTTAGTGGATCAGGTGGCAGTGGCCCATGAAGTCATCCATTCCACCGGTCAATCAAATAAAATAAAATCTAAATCTCACATTTCCTCCTACGATCTACGCATGCATGCGAAGGGTTTCAGAATTTACCTTCTTAATGCGCACGTATCTTAAAACCGATGATTGTCTGCGTCGAGATTATCGGCGCGGAAACGATCTACCGATTGATCGTTCGACTTCCTTTGCTTGGGTCAAAATGAAGTCGAAATCGAAGCCCCGTCAGTCGAAGTTTGCGGAGTAGGAGGAGAGTTCGAAAAGCCAGGAGGATTGTGATCTACCGGGGTGGATTTTCTAAGGAGAAGGGTGAGTTCAAACAGATTGGAGGGCAGTGATCTCACCCAAGGAAGGAAAGTAGGAAGGGGGAAGAAGAAGACTCTTTTCCCTCTCTGTTCCTCTCGACTCTCTAGCGAAAATTACAGAGCTTGGTTAAACCTGCGTGGGTTTTGGCTCTTTATATTAAGTGGTGTCCAATGTGGTGTGGAGCTGGTATAACCCAATCGGTTTATGGGCTTTTGTTTAAGGTCCAAAAATGAAAATCAGAGATTCCCTCCACAACTTGATCCTTAGACCTGTTTACACAAGTTCTCAACCGTTGTGCCATTACGCGGCTAGTGTAATGGTTCGCGAAATCATCTATGTAGACCTTTAACAGTCGGGTACATACATTTATATATTATTGTTTGGGTTATTGGGTCCGGGTTAGGGTAGGGTCTAGGGTGCACATGATCGTTCTTGGTCACGTGTACGCCACTCTCCTCATTCTGATTTATTCATTAAAATTAGTTAACTAAGCCCTTGCTATAATATGGTGCTTGAAAATGGGTGGATTCGAACCTGGTCCGATCCAGGGTTCGAGTCGTGTGCAACACACACACAATGCATAAGGGTTCGAGTTTCAAGCTAGTGTTCAAATTAGGAAATTGGTTTTCAAAATTTATGCATCGAGTGCGTTTACCCAATCAAGGTGGATGAGCCAGAGGCTCCATCACAGCCATCAACATCTTGACCAAAGTCACATCGGTCAAGGCGGCCGTATCCTCGTCGAAGGTCAATGATTCAACACTAGAAAATCAGGGTTGTTACATCCTTCCCACCTTAAAGAATTTTTGTCCTCGAAAATTTAGGTATCTTACGCGAAAGGTATTAATGCTTAGGAGTCAGGAACGAGATTAGTTATGCTCCTCTCAAGAGTCAACGATCCATCATTGATTAAAATTTGGGTCATCACATCCTCTCAAACGATTTCATCTGATTAATTGGGATATATGTCAACTTCCTGTAAGTTGCGGAGGATTGGGTATTTGTAATTTGAGGTGGACCAACATAGCGCTCCTTGGCAAATGGTTTTGGAGAGCGGGGAGCGTGGAGGAAAGGGATATTTGGGCAATCCAATAGTAACTGGGGCAGTAGCACTTCGGTTAACAGAGACTTTTCGACGTGGTGGAAGAACATCTGTGGCACATGGTCCTCTACTCTAGAGGGCTTCGTTTCAGTTGGGGTTGTGGCACCCAGATTCGGTTATGGGAGGACAACTGGGTCGATGGTGGGCCTCTCAAAATGTCGTTCCCGGATATCTATTGCTTGCCATTGACCCTGAGGGGCTGGTCGATGAATTTGTCTCGGAGGCCCCGGAGGTAGATTGTGGGAAGTCAATACGCGTAGAAACCTGAGGGGCGAGGAGGTGGCCTCTTTCTTGTAGTTGCTCCAATTGCTCTACGAATTGCGCCAGAATTGTTACAATTAGGACCGGCGGGTATGGGCCCCTAGCAAAAACGACAACTTCAGCGTCAAATCTTATTACTGGTTGCTTTCACGTCGCCTGCTAATCAGATTTCAAGGAGTTGGGTTGTGAGAGGCGACCATCCCGCTCAAGGTAAGATTCATCGTGTGGACGCTATTCAAAGACAAAGTGCTGATGGTGGAATCAACTCATTCGGAGGGGGGAAAGATATTCCTAATCACTGTGTGATGTGCACCCACGGGGGGTGGCATGCGAGATTTGAAGTATAGTTCTAAATCTGTTTGGTATGAATTGGGTCCCTCCCGCTATGCCGTACCTCCACTATTTGGTGTGGTATTCGGTTAGATTGGAAGGCCAGCTAGAGAACCCTTGGAGGGTGATGTTCTTTGTTGTCATTTGGTGTATATGGCGTGAGAGGAATACGAGGGTATTTGAGCATAAAAGTAGGCCGGTGGGGATGATTATGAAATCAGCCAAAAACCTGGTGGGGCTTTGGGAATCTAGTGGCAGCGGGGTGTTTAGAGACGACTCGTCCCCCTGGGACCTGGGTTAATTTGGGGCTGGAGAGGGGGGGGGGTTTCCAGTCTTTTATTTCGGCTTTTTTGTTGCTGTTTTGGTTTTTTTTTTGTTGTTTCTGTTTTTGGTCGTCCTGTGATTGTATTCCCCCATTCAGCGCCTTGCTGGTTTTCAATGCAATTTCAAATTATTGATAAAAAAAGACAGGGAGATGCCCTCTCTTTGTTGCTCTTTTAATCTAGTTGGCGACACTTTGGGAGCTCTCATTTCTAAATATCGGGATTTGAACCGGATCTCAGGTATACCGGTGGACACTGACAGATGTGCTTTCACACATCTTCAATATGTTGATGATACCATTTTCTTTGGCAAAGCTAATCAGGGTGAAATTTAGGCTTTTGCTAACATCCTCGTGATTTACGAAGCTGTATCTGGTCAAAGGGTCAACCTGCTGAAATTCACGATTTCTGATATCCACACTAACATTTCGAAAGCTGAGTTCCTGGCAAACACGGTCTCCTGCACGCTTTCTGCCCTCCCTACTACTATCTGGGTCTTCCTTTGAGTACGGGCAAGCCTATTGGGACGATGTTATTCAACGTTTCCAAAGGAAGCTTGCCTCATGGAAGGGTAAATTCCTTAGTACTTGGGGTCGCCTTCAACTGTTAAACTCGGTCCTAGCTAACCTTTCTATCTTTTTTATGTCTACCTTCAAATGTCCTATGTCGGTCATCCGTACGCTCGAGAAAATTCAGCGAGACTTCTTGTGGGAAGGCATATGTTTGGAGAAGAAATACCACTTGGTCGCGTTGGAAGTGTGCTAGCTTCCGAAACGTGTTGGGGGGGCTTGGTATTTGAAAGCTTCGTCACACCAATATAGCGTTGCTTGGTAAATGGCTATGGCGGGCAAGGTCTAATTCGGAACATAACAGATTATGGGTCTCCATTCTTCTTCAAAAATATGGGGGAATGCTGGGAGCTTGGGGGATCAATGTTTCTCATACTAGGCACGTTTCGGCGTGGTGGAAGGATATTTGCTCTATTTGGTTGGTCTTTATGCGGTGGGTTCACTTCAGTTGGGGTGATGGAACTCGGATCTCCTTTTGGGAAGACCCTTGAATTCTTCTCCATCCGCTAAAATTTGCGTTCTCGACGATCTTCAACGTTACAGCCGCTCCAGAGGGCTCGATTGCTGACTTTCTCTCGGTGAATGGGAATAGTGTGGTTTGGGACATCACCACACGGAGGGTGCTGCGAGACGATGAGGTGGTGCCATTTATGAACCTGCTGCCTTTGCTGTATGGCTGCCACAGAAACCACCAATGCCGCGGTTTGAGATTGTGGCTGACAACTTCAAAGGGAGAGTTTCCGGTCAAATCCTTTTACCGCGCTATCACGGATATACTGCTGATTAGAGCCAGTTGGGCCTTCATCTGGAAAGCTTTGATCCCTCCAAAGGTTAAATCCGCCCTCCAAAGGTTAGAGGGCGAATTTTGGCGATGGGTCAGCTGATCAAGTGTGGCAAAGGCATCCCAAACAGTTGTCCTATGTGTCTCTCCGATGAAGAATCCATCCCCCACCTTCTTATCCATTGTTGTGTTGCATCGAAAGCTTGGGGCATCCTCTTAAAATCTTTCGATCTCAGTTGGGCTTTCCCGAAAAGTTTGACCGAGTTTCTTTTCTCGTTGAACGGATTGAAGTGGGAAGGCCCCCAAGGTGCCTTCTGGAGGGTGGGAGTTTATGATGTTTTATGGAACATTTGGCTCGAAAGGAATGCCCGGGTTTTCCATCGCAAAAGACGTCCGATTGGATCCTTAATGAACCTTGTTAAGGACACGATGTGCCACTGGATTGTGCTAGATAAATGTGGGGGGAGGGTAGTGGGGAGCTGTTTTTGTGAGCTTTTGGTTTTTTGTTGTGGAGGCCCTTTTGGTCTCTCGGTGTCTTGGGGGGTGGCTGTGTTTGCTTTCCCGCCCTATGCGCCTTCTTGTTTTTCTATTTTTCTCCTTGTCTCTTTCCAGCTCCTCACTATTTTTTTAAATATAATTTCTATTACCCATTAAAAAAAAAAAATCAAACTATATCTATCTAAATTTTGTCCATTATACTGGCAAGTTTTGCGGCTTTCGTGTGGGCCATTTCTTCATATCTTCCTCCTTCCCGATGACTCACCAGGAAGGAAATCATCAACGTCCTTTGGGAGGAACTAAGAGTTGGGTTGCCAACCTTTTCTACTTTAACCTTGTGGTAGATCCTCTTCGGATGTTGTGAGGGGCATTTCTTATGTTAGCAACTCATTCAAAATAATCTCATCGGAGGAACGATGCCCTTTGGAGAACATGCACTCATCTGTTAACAACCCATTCAACATCACCTCATTTGAGGAGCAAAGCCCTTTGGAGAACTTGCAATCATATTCTAAAAATCTAATTTTGGCGATTGATTTGAAAAGTACGAATTTGCAGTACTGGGGTAAGTTCCTCAAGTCATGGACGGGATTGAAAGTCTCTCGGGCTGATATAGGCGAAGTAAGATGTTTCATCAGGGAGTCTTGTAGACTTGTTTAGACTTTCGCCATTTTGGTGATGGATTATCTCCAGTTCGCCACATCCTTCTCAATTTTTCATGCCATTGACAAATGTATTTTATGAACCTAAAATATGAAAACATCTAATCCAGGTTAAACTTCTTTGCATGTTAGTGATCATGGATCAAAATCTCATTTTTTCGATACGTATCGTCCAACCTCAAAACCGATACGTATCGGTTCCGGACAATACTTTCCGATTTTTCCGCCCAAAAAAAAAAAAAAAAAAATCAAAACTGATAATTTGAAATTATCGAACGATACATTGAACGATACGGACGATACAAACGGTACATTGAACGATACGGACGATACGAACGATACATTGAACGATAATTTGACTGTTTTTTAAGGGGGGCGATAAAAACCCAAAGTATCGTATTGGTGAGGTCCAAAACCGATACGTATCAGTATCGGACGATATTTTGACCCATGTTAGTGATAGTTCAAAAGGTCCTATCCAATCTCGGTTTGCTAATCATACCATGTAGTATGAAAATGTCTAATCCAGGTCAAACTTCATTGCATGTTAGTGATAGTTCAAAAGATTCTATCCAATCTCGGTTTGCTAATCATACCGTGTATGAATCTCCTCTAAACCTGCAACACAAAGTCAACTTTCTAATCGCAGCTCCTCATTCAATCAACCTCCCTTTCAAATTTTGAACAAATAAGCTTCTAGGATCTTCTCTTCTCATGTGTTGACCACATTCCAGAGTAGATAGCTTTTCTTTCCTTAATTGTTGTTCTCTTTGGTTAGACTCCCTTTAACGAATTACTCCCCTCAGAAGTTGGTGCTGTGATTGGCCATTTTAATGTTGTCTTAACCTTGGATGAAAATTTTGGTGGTGTCCTAATCCGCTGTCCATGTATGAGTTAATGAATTTTATCATGTCTTTGGGCATCCTAGATATTGGTTTCTTCGGTCCTAAATTCAATTTATGTAGTCACCAAGGACTTACCGAATTTGGGACTGGATTAATCTTTGCCTTGGTTAGCTTGTACTAGCATTCCCAGTGTTATTTATGAACTTGTATAATGTCTTGAGGTTTTGGTGGCCTATGTCGAGATTCTGAATGGGGCCTATTTATATTAACAAAAAAAAAATCGTAATAGCTCCTAGGGCCAGTCCTAAGGATGTGTGCCATGTGGAATCAAGATCTAGCCGTCTGATAGATGCGCCATGATCTCATGATCTATTGTGTGGAAGATTGGGACGAAAAATGATCAACATCGTCTAGTTCAGGGCAGTCAACGATTTTTTATGGTGGAAATGCGTGTGTTCTTCATAGGAAAACTGGGTGCAAAGAATGCCCACCCTTTCTAGAATGCATGACATTATTTTGATTTTTAAAAATTATATATGGGTTAAAGTTTTTATTTCTCTACATATCTTATTAAACCACTCTAGTGGTTGAATTAGTGGTTTGTGTGATGTAGGAGGAACGCATGCTAGCCCTAAAGTAGCGTAAAATCCCGCCCTGTAGGATTTAAGGTTCTCGATCTTCAAATAAAATAAAAATAAAATAAGAATAGAGGTATAAGATCTTCGGAATCGCTCCAACGAGGTTATTGGCTTTACACCAACAAAGATGAAGAATCACTCTTCAAAGAAGAAAACTCATCGCACGTTTTCAAAACGAAAGAATCGCTCTATCAAAGTTTGCACAAGCAAAATTCTCATTAACTCAAAATTATTTCTCATAAGAGATTACAATGCTTTATATAGACTTTTGAAACCCTAATTAGGGCTAATCATAATAAAATACGACTCCTAACAAAAGAGGAAACTAAAATTTGAAAATTTAACAAAAGACGTATCCTGACTAAATCCAACACGAAATTCGCTCAGGTGAATTTCAATTTGCCTGGGCAAGGAGCCTTTACCATAAATTGCTTCTGGTCGCTTGGGCAACTTCAAATTCGCCTGGACGAGACGTCGCTTGTTGCTCCTGTCCACATGGGTCTTCATTGATCTTTAAATGGGATTTAAAAACCCATTTATGGTTCCACTTGCTTATTGACCTTCTCTTCTCGATCTCGCCACGATTCCAAATTGAAGATTTAAATTCCGCATCATTCCTCATACTTTAAACAAGTTCGGCCTCTAACTTTGATCGAAATTAATCTTCTGTACGGAGGTCAATAACATTATTTTGGGAATCTTGATCAAACTTGGCTTGGTCAAATAAATCGGATTTGGCTCGGGCGAGATTAGACTTGATTTGGCTACGTCTATCTGAATCTGCACTAGTACATGATCAATATGATCATGGGACATGTGAGTTATGGGATCTGTATGGTTCATCGCGGTTTGTAGAACTTCAATCGGTATGGGTGTTATCACGGGTTCGGGTAGAGGATCGGTAAAAGCTTTGGTTGATATGGGTTCAGTTAGGGTAACTGTGGTTACGGGCTTGGGATTAAGAGTAAAGGGAGACGATGGTATAGGGTTTACGGGAACACGATAAATAACCCTCGACTGCGGCGGCTTAATCTTTCTCGATCCACCGAACTTTTTGCATAAGGCTTCTTCCATCTTATCAAATTTTTTGTCAAACTTCTTTTCTATCCTGGCCAACCGATTGAGTGTATCACGAAGACTTGTGAGAATATCGGCTTTACACATGATGGAGCCAACTCCACGTTGCGACAGTTGAAACCTGTCTTTGATACCAATTTGATGCAGGAGGAATGCACGCTAACCCAAAAGTAGCATAAAATCCCGCACGATAGGATTTAGGGTTCTCTTTCGTCAAATAAAATAAAAATAAAAGTAGAATGGAGGTAGAAGATCTTCGGAATCCAAAGAGGTTGTCGGCTTCACCCCAACAAAGATGAATCACTCTTCAAAGGCGAAAACTTATCGCAAATTTTCAAAACAAAAGAATCTCTCTTTCAAAGTTTGCACAAGTAAAATTCTCATTAACTCAAAAAATTATTTCTCATAAGAGATTACGATGCTTTTATGGACTTTTGAAACCCTAATTAGGGCTAATCATATTAAAATAAGACTCCTAACTAAAGAGGAAACTAAACTTCGAAAATTTAACAAAAGACTCATCCTAGACTAAGTCAAACACAAAATTCGCTCAGGCGAATTTCAATTTTCTTGGGCGAGGAGCCTTTGCCATAAATCGCTTCTAGTCGCTTGGGCGACTTCAAATATGTCTGGGCGAGACATGGCTTGTTGCTTCTGTTCACATGGGTCTTCATGAATCTTAAAATGGGATTTAAAACCCCATTTAAGGTTCCATTTGTTTGTTGACCTTCTCTTCTTCTCGAGCTGGCCTCGACTCCAACATGCAGACCTAAATTCTGCATCATTCCCGTACTTGAAAATGTTCGACCTCGAACTTTGATCGAAATGATTCTTCTGTACAGAGGTCAATAACATTATTTTGGGAATCTTGATCGGACTTGGCTTGGTCAAATAAATCGGATTTGGCTCGGGCGAGATTTGTTTGATTTCGATGCGTCACTTTGAATCTGCATGGGTACACGATCAATATGATCTCGGGACCTGTGGGCTTATGGGATCTTTTATTGTGGGTAGTAGATCTTCAATCGGTGTAGGTGTTATCACGTTCGGGTAGAGGATCAATACTAACTTTGGTTTATATGGGTTAGGGTAACTATGATCATGTTCGGTTAGGGTAATTATGGTTACGGGCTTGGGATTAAGATTAAAGGGAGACGATGGTATAGGGTTTACAGGAACACGATCAATAACCCTCGACTCCGAAGGCTTAATCTTTCTTGATCCACCAAACTTTTCGTATAAGGTTTCTTTCATCCCACCAAAATTTTTGTCAAACTTCCATATCACAATGACTTATGAGAATCCCGGCTTTACGAATAATGGAACCAACTCCATATTGCGAGAGTTGAAACTTGTCTCTGCTACCGATTTGATGCAAGAGGAACACACGCTAACCCTAAAGTAGCATGAAATCCCTCACGATAGGATTTAGGGTTCTCGATCTTCAAATAAAATAAAAATAAAAGAAGAATAGAGGTAGAAGATTTTCGGAATTGCTCCAAAGAGGTTGTCGGCTTCACATCAACAAAGATGAAGAATCACTCTTCAAAGAAGAAAACTCATTGCAAGTTTTCAAAATGAAAGAATCTCTCCTTCAAAGTTTGCACAAGCAAAATTCTCATTAACTCAAAAAACTATTTCTTATAAGGGATTACAATGCTTTATATAGGCTTTTGAAACCCTAATTAGGGCTAATCAAGAGTCCTAACTAAAGAGGAAACTAAACTTTGAAAATTTAACAAAAGACGCATCCTTAGACTAAATCCAACACAAAATTCCCTCAGGTGAGAATTTCAATTTGCCTGGGCGAGTTGCCATAAATCGCTTATGGTCGCTTGGGCGACTTCAAATTCGTCTAGGCGAGATGTGGCTTGTTGCTCCTGTTCACATGGGTCTTCATGGATCTTTAAACGGGGTTTAAAACCCCATTATGGGTTCAATTGTTTGTTGACCTTCTCTTCTTCTCGATCTGGCCATGATTCCAACATTCGGATCTAAATTTCGCATCATTGTGACACAGGTTCTAGGTTCAAACTTTCTTTTGTATAAGGTTCTACCTTTAATTAATTTTACCAAAGAGTGTGTTTAAACACACAATAGTAGAGCCTCTTGTGAGAGAAATCTCTCCATAAATTCGTCTGCAAATATGGTAGCAGGGAAATCTCTTACTACAAAAAGGAAAATTGTAAACAACAGGCAGGTTTTGTGCAGGCGGTTGACGTGGCGTGACGTGACTGGCTGCCTTGAGCTGCATTGCTTGGGCCCCATTGCCCTAGCAGCCAATTGTGTCGCCCCCCATCAGCCGCCTGCAGCAAGAGTAATCTCTCCATAAATTCGTCCGCAAATATGGTAGCAGGGAACATGGATCAAAATATCGTCTGATACCGATACGTATCAGTATCGGAGGTGGATGACACGCTACGTTAAATGTACCGTATGTTACTGTTCCGGTACGTATCGTCCGATACGTACTGGTTTTCGGCTTGGACGATACGTACCGGTTTTCCGGCATTTTGATCCATGGCAGGGAAATCTCTTACTCCGAAAAAGAAAATTGCAAGCAATAGGCAAGTTTTGTGCAGGCAGTTGACGTGGTGTGGCGTGATTGGCTGCCCTAACCTACAGGCAAACACGCATTTACAGCGTTAAAACCGTTGACTGCCATGAATTAGACGATGGAGATCGTTTTTCATCCTATTCTTCCACACAATAGATCTTTAGATCATGGTGCACCTATCAGACGATCAGATCTTCAGATCGTTTTATTGATAATGTAATTTTTTTTTTCTTTTAAACACACATGTAAGCCGGTGGCCTAAGCGGGTCAGGGGCCCGTGTCTGCCGCCCCACTAGATCATTTTCTCTTGTCCTAAACTTCATACCTAAACCTTTCCTTTTCTTAAACTTTTGGGTTGACTGACCTGACTTTTCTGCATGTGGTTGAGGAGAGTTGCACCCTCATAACTGTGGGCTCTCTTTTGGCCATGTCTTGTGAAGCCTAGGAAATTAAAGGAGACTTTGAAGAAGTGGAGCAAAGATACAATTGGAAATACGAAGGAGAGAATGGATTGGCTAAAGCTGAAATTGATAGTCAAATCATGGTTCAAGATTTCGGATGAAACCGATACGTATCGGTTTTGGCAGGGACCGGTTCGATACATTGCAATGTATCGACTCCTCAATGTATTGGCCAAATTATTGGCCGATACATTGAAATTATCGTTTGTATCGGATGATAATTTCAAATTATCGTCCGTATCATCCGATAATTTGAAAGTACTGTCCGATAATTTTGATTTTTTCATTTTTTTTCTTAAAAAACTTGGTATGCATCATCAGATACATTGAACATTGTATCGGCGATAAGTTCAATGTATCGGACGATAAAAACGATACGTATCAGTTTGAGGGCAGACCGATACGTACCAGATTTCTGAGATTTTGACCCATGGTCCAAATAGTGGTTGGTCGCTCACTCTACATAATGAAACTACCATATTCTCTTTAAGATGAGGGGTCTTTAATTCCTTATGTTGAAAAAAATGCCACATTAAATGGCTCAAGGAGGTTGATAAAAACTCAACCTCCTTACTATGATGAGTAAATGGGTGGTTGTAGTATCGAGATCATCAAACATATAGAGAACTTAAAACTAAGACCTGGCCATGCAGAAAAAAACATATTCACAGACACGATACTCACTAAAATCATATGGGAACACAAAGGAAAGGTAATTGGATGTATTCCGATTGAAAGCCCCGCAAAAACTTTCACTGATTAGCAACAATGATCCGACAAACACTAGAAACCGAGACAGGACACGGTATTTGTGAGAAACAACATTTTCAAAACTTCTTGATGTGAATTAAAACCAAAAACTGATTACAACAGCATGTGCCACAAATCTGGTCCAAACATATGCCAGCTACACCCCTTTTTCAATCCCGCAAAGCTCAGAATAAAAAAAACTGTGATAACCTAGATTTATAGAAAATCGTTCAAAACATGCACAAAACTTACTCAAACCATCTAGAGGTCTTCACCAAAAATGATCAGTAGAGGATTCCGACCCCTGCTCTTCTTTTTCCGATATGAGGTCAAACTTTGATCAATGCTGATGTTAGCAATGGGAGATGACTTCAGGAATAGTTAAGGTCTAGAAGGTGTCCGCCCTAATGCCAAATTAGTTTATATGAAGATGAATATGTAAGATTAGGGTTAGGTCAAGTTAGTTGTTGCTAGAAAGAGATGGATAAATTTGGGTTGTAAGTTGTATTCCCTTAGACTTCTAGGGCACTCTCTGATATTCAATACATAAGACACGTGTGATGTCATCTTTTGCAAATTGCCACCATTATTAATAGAATCCCATTGTGAAGCCATATGACCTAGGGATTTTACCTACAGTCAAGGCATACAGAGTGCTTTTAATCTTCTCTTCACTACAGACCTTTCTAACAATCTAACTAGCTACTATGTTGGTTGATATAGACTAAAATGGGAAGGCAATCAAAAGTAGCTTTTTCAAGAAGTCGACTATGAATTGATCTTGTTACGTCCCGTTATGTTTTCAGTTAATGCATTTCCCTCTCCATCTAGCTTTTGTTTTGTGGTGAAAGAAGCAGTCTTTTATCTCTGTTGTTCAACCATTTCCACTTTAGTTTTTTGCATCCAACAAATTGCATTTTGATGAACGCCGACGTTACAAGTATATGAACATAAAACAGCAAGTTCCACATTATTTACAATATCTGAGAGGCTTGGTATGTGATGTAAACTAGGTATAAGAAAATTATGTGATAAATTTTCATTATTACCAATATTTCAACTCTCCGCGATAGTTTATGTAATTGGTAGTATTTATGCTCTCTCTCTCTCTCATTATTTGTAAAAACAAAACTGACATCTATCATAATGCAGGTCCAAAATGCAGTTGATTTTCTAAAGATGATTGGAGCATTAGATGAGAACGAAAACTTGACCAATCTTGGTTAGTTTGCTCTTGTCCCTTGCATGTTGAAATCCTTTCCTCTTTTTTTTTTATGTTTTATCATGGGCTTGATTTTACTGATGTCCATTTTTTTTTTGTCTTCTTCAGGGAAATATTTGTCAATGCTTCCAGTGGATCCAAAGCTAGGGAAGATGCTTATCATGGGTGCTGTCTTCCGCTGTCTTGATCCTATTCTTACTGTAGTGTCGGGACTCAGTGTCAGGGACCCTTTTCTGTTACCTCAAGATAAGAAGGATGTAAGCTCATCTCTTTCCTATATATAGAGAGCTAGTTCTTGGTTTTTTTGTAGCCATGTATTTATACCTTATTTTTGTATCTGGATCACAATTACTGCTCTGCCATATTGTTTAAATATAGTTCCGATTTTACTGATTCAGCTCCAAGTCCAAGTTAATATAGTTTCCTTGTCTAACTCTACCATTCTTAGCTTATATTGTACTCTTAAGGATTTGAGGAATTCAAAGTTATTAATTCAACTTAATTTGATACTTGTCATTAATTTTGACAATTTTTTTTATTATTAACGCTTTAAATTAGTTATTTGCATGACCCTGTTGTTTTTATACCTGTCATGGATGCGGGTGATACAAGTTTTGAGATTCATTTTCTCTTTGGATTTCTTTTTTCCTTTGGCGATCAAGAAAGCAGATGCAATTCATCATCATAGCCTTATCTCATCTAAGAAAACAGATGCAACTGCCTTTTGGGTATTAAAAGCTGATATCATAGTAATAAGAAAAGGGGGACTAACAATCTCCTAATTAACGGTGTGCACCAAATAAATCGCCAAATAATCGGCTGATTCGGCAAGTCACCGATTAATCAGCAATTTTTGTTATTTGTTACTTGATTTCCCTGAAGTTTATGCATATGCATTTATATGGTTGCATAAATTCTGCAATTATATCTGTGCCATTCATCGAACACCTTAGAGCTTATTTTGTTTATTAAAAACATTATTTCTAACTTGAAATGTATTATAATATATCTTGATGTATTTTATTCTTTATTATTACCATTGTTTATGTTTTCCCAAAATATACTGAATTCATATATATATATATATATATATATATATATATATATATATATATAAAATAACAAAAACACCAATAACAATTCCTGATGGTACTATATCTCTCATTCAGCTGGCAGGGACAGCAAAATCAAGATTCTCTGCTAAGGACTACAGTGATCATATGGCTCTAGTCCGGGCATACGAAGGATGGAAAGATGCGGACAGGGAAGGATCGGCCTATGAGTTTTGCTGGAGGAATTTCCTTTCAGCCCAGACTCTTCAGGCTATCCACTCTCTTCGGAAGCAATTTAACTTTATTTTGAAAGATGCTGGTTTATTAGATGCAGATGCCAGCACCTGTAATAGTCTGAGCCACAACCAATCTCTTGTTCGAGCTATCATCTGCTCTGGCCTCTTTCCTGGTATAGCCTCTGTTGTGGTAAGGGATTCAACTCATATCAATGCATTTTATAGCAATGCTGAAGCCAACTCTATCGTAAAATTGCTTATTTTCTTGCAGCATAGAGAGAAGTCTATGTCCTTCAAGACAATGGACGATGGCCAGGTTCTACTGTATGCGGTGCGTATATATGAGTATTCCTAACTAAAGTAAGGCCAGAAAGTTTTAGGGGTGGGATGGCTAAAAATCTCGTCCGAAACCGGTACATACCGGATGATACGTATCGGTTTCAGAGGTCACCGTTACGATACTTTGAATGTATCGAACCGGTGCATATACATATATGTTGGTATGTATCGGACGATATATACCAGTGTATCATCTGGAACTGATACATATCAGACTAGACGTATTGATTTTGGAGCTGGACGATACGTATTGGAAAACCGGTATTTTAATCCTTGCCGGGGTGAAATTCTTTCTACCTAACAGGGACACTTCACTTTAAAAATATGCTATGCTGAGACATGCCAATGTGGCTACTTGGACAATATCTTATTCATCTGTGATCTTTTGCTTTTGGGTACTTTCTCTTGTAAAATTTTATGTAATTTTTGTATATTTTTAATTAATATCTTTGAATATTGCTTTACAAGTGTGCGGACATTTCACTGTCAGGTTTGTTGGTGTCATCGTGTTGCACACATTTTTCTATTTTCAAACACCGTCATACCATGTCACACAGCTTAAAACGAGTCTTTGATTGTAGCTCCGCTTCATTCATGTGTGTCATATATTTGCATGTTCATGTTATTGGGGCTGCACATATGCATCCTTAAATCTATGAAATATACAGGTATCCACATGCATGCATGCATCTGCAAACAAAGTCATGTTGATATTTACATGTAATTTTGTTAATATATTTGTGGAGATAAACTTTTCATGAACGCATAATCAAGGTATCGGTCCATCTTGGACCGATACGTATCAGCCAATACGGATACAGTATCGCCAATACCGAATCAGTCGATATTTTTTTCTTAAAGTAACAAAAATAGGAAAAGGATTTGTATCGGACGATACTGAGACAGGATCGAGCGATACTGACCTGTACTGGTCCGATACCGATACCACCCCGATAACTACAATACCTGTATCGGGGTGGTATCGGTATTGGTTCTTGACGAAACCGATACGCATCGGTATCAGTTTTGATACCATGCACATAATTACTTGTGCGCATGCCCTTGCACATTTGGATATCATTGAAGATATCGATTTCTAGGGACATCCGTTCATAAATACATTGTCAGATCAATAAGTAAATGCATTTATAAACTTGCTTGCATATCCATCTCTAAGCCTAAGTTGTATGTGGATTTGTATACATATCTTGACGTACGCTCCTCCAAACATATATACATACATATCGATATTTGTTTCAATGCTGCGTGTAATCATAATGGGTTTTACCTTCAAAAGAAAATAATCATAATGGGTTTCTACACCCATTGTTATAATGCTTGCTCTTTATTTTAGATCTATTTCTGTAATACTAATTTAGTTCTCAGTTGTCTTTTTCTAAATTCTCCTCAGTATTCCTACTATAATTCAATTGTTTCCTGATGTAACTGTGATTCAGAACTCGGTAAATGCACGTTATCAAATAATAACCTACCCATGGCTCGTCTTTGGTGAAAAAGTCAAAGTCAATACAGTTCTCATACGTGATTCTACTGGTGTATCTGATTCTATACTTATCCTTTTTGGTGGTGCTCTTGTTCGCGGAGCTTCGGTAATTTCTAGTGCAAATATGCTCATCTGTCTTGGTTATCAATTCAGTTAAATTGGTTATTAATTAACTGGAACTGCTTTTTTTTTTTTTTTTTTTTTTTCAGGCTGGGCACTTGAAAATGTTGGATGGCTACATTGACTTCTTCATGGATCCTAGTTTGGAAGAATGCTATTGGAATCTGAAAGAAGAACTTGACAAGCTTCTCCAAAAGAAGGTAAGTCCGATGCATATCGCCCATACTCTATATCAAAGTGACAAAATACGGGTACGGTTTAATACAGTGAGCAAGGAAGTCGGAAAAATTGGTGAAATACGGGAAATATGGAAAGGTAAGAAAACTGTAAAATATGGAAGACGAAAAAAACGAAAATTGGGAAAAACTGAGGTAATGTTAAGTTTAAAAAAATAAAATTAGAACAGTTTTTTAAAAGTAGGGTAAAATATGGGGAAAAACATTTAATACATGAAAAATGTGTTTAATACGTGAAAGACGCATATTATATGAAAACATGGGTTTTATTAAAAAATACGGGTATTATACGTGTTTAGTATATGGTGGCAAAAAAATGCGTGTTATATAATTACACGCATACCTTAAAAAAAAAGCCTTATTTTGTCACAATGCTCTATATAATATACACTTCAAATGATAGTGTTATATAATAAGAACTTAAAATATTGAAAATAATTACAAAAAATATGTAAAAAAATATGCGAATTATGCCAGTAAAGAGTCAGATGAGCATCTCCTCACATTGCTGGGTGGCTAATCAGACTTGGAGGTTCTTCTTAGGCCTCTTTGGTGTCAATTGGTGCTTTCCATTCTCTTGTATTGATCTGATTGCCTCATGGGGATAGTGGCCTTTAAGCATGGAGGCAGAACTTATGGAGATTGATACGGATTGTCATTATGTGGTGTTTACAGAAACAAAGCCATAGTAGTCTTCCTTGGCAATGAAAACATGATTGGTTCCCCTTTGCTCAATTAAGGAGTATGTCATTTGAAAGAAATAGTAGTCTTCCGTGGCAATGAAAAGTTGATTGATTCCTTGCTTTGCTCCATTCTCGAGCATGTCATTAGTTTGTCTATAAATCACCCCATCTTGCATCAAAGAATGCCTGACGTTGCAACAAGCATAGTAAAAAATCGCCCATTTTTTGAATAATTCGCAAATTTAAGGTTCTACGAATTATTCACGATTTTTTTGAAAAATTCATGTGATCACAATAATTCCCAAAAATTTCAAAACTTTGTGATTTTTATTTTTGTTCAATATCTTTAAATTTTTTTTATAGTTTTAAATCTTATTTTTTATTTTTATTTCTCTCCCATTTTTCCTCCGAATAGTTCCCCAAACTTGCCGGATTTTGCCAAATTAAAACCTTGCCGAGTTATTGCCAAACCCCGACTTGGTGACTATGGTTGCAAGGAACAATTGGGAGGACTTGTGGGAAAAGGCTGATTATATGCACACAGCTTTAGCCCTGTAGACTGTCTTTTCACTTTTTGTTTTCAGTTTTTCCTGACGCTGGTTGTAGGTCTCCAATGTGACTTAGATTGATCTTGAAACTTTATTTATTTTCCCTGTTTAATTGTTGAGCTGGTATAGGGTAACTAACCCATTCCCAATCTAGATTGTGAACCCGTAACCTTTTTGGACACGTGGCACTATTTTTCATTGTGTTCCATGTGATGCAAAGACCACAATCTAAAGATCTGTGGTGCTGAAAATTGCATCAAAAGCATTTCTATCGTGTGATTCAAAGTAGTTAAACACCTTTAAAGTGATTGGTTACCATTTAAGATTTTAGCTATTCATTTTAAAGGTGTTTTACCGCTTTGAATCACACAATGGAGATGTTTTCTCAGTACAATGTGAAAGAACACTGGGTGCTTGCTGCACATGATTTTTTTCATTTCATTTTATTTTATTATTATTATTTTGAAGCTCTCTTCTAATGTACAACATTGTATCATATAAGACGAATATATTAACCTTGTTAAGCTAGAGGTCACAATGTTGAGGTCATGGTTCAAACTTGTAACCCATAATTTTTTTTTATTTTTAACTGAAGGTTTCATGACTGTTTTACTAGAATTAATCTCATGCAATCGCAGCTTCAAGATCCGAGCGTCGACATTCACAAGGTAGGCAAATACCTTATGCTTGCTGTACAGGAGCTGATATCAGCAGACCAATGTGAAGGAAGGTTTGTATTTGGCCGCGAAAGCAGCAAGGCTAGGATTACGAGTGCCAACAATAACGACAGTAGGATGAAGGATGGCACAAACCCTAAAAGCTTGCTTCAGACGTTGTTGATGAGGGCAGGCCATAGTCCTCCAAAATACAAAACAAAACATCTCAAAACCAATGAGTTTAGGGCACTGGTGGAATTTAAAGGGATGCAATTTGTTGGGAAGCCGAAGAAGAACAAGCAGCTTGCTGAGAGGGATGCTGCTATAGAGGCACTAGGGTGGCTTACACACACTTCTGACAACTATAGGGACGAGGATGACAATAGCCAACCTGACATTACGGACAACATGCTGAAGTTGCTCGGAAAGCGGAGGCGGTCGAAGCGCCATAATGGTTGATGAAATGTGGCACTGTTTGAATTGAAGATGAATCCTCTGTGTGAGGTGTCATTACTCGGCGAAAACATGTGTCGCGTTGGTGACAGTTGGTGTAATTTTTCTCAAGGCGCCAGGCATTGCCATGTGCCGGAGTTTGGGTTGATCAGATCCACATTTTGCGTAAATGACTGTTGAAGGGAATGCTGAGATATCAAGAGAGATGGTATATCCTTTGTTATCAGGTTAAGGAAATAAGGAATTATGGAGAAATGTAAAAGGGTTTGTTGGTCAATACAAAAGGTTAGACCGTGGGAGATAAGTTATGGAATAAATTTATCATAATTAAAGCTGAATATAGCAAAGTTTTTGTCTTTGATATTGCCTATGTTTTTGGGAAGCAACCATATCGGCTACCGATCAAGAAAAAGAGAGTTATAACCATACCGGCTACTGATCAGAAAAGACATCAACCGTATCTTCGTAAGAATATCAGCCAGCATATGTAAAAGTTGGGCGTCTGGTGAGGGGGTTTGGTTCTCAACTGTTAAAATAAATAAATCGGGTCAATCCAGCGACTGAAAAAGTACTGATTAAAAAAAAAATCAATGTCTTGGAGCATCCTGCATCGTCCAATTTGTGATCAGACATGTTGTCAGGCCTCATCTTTTCCCACAAAATATAGGAATGATCAGGCCTATCCAGAATCCCTGATGGACTTCGGCAGCTGTGCTTCAAAATTTTGTATTGGTAAGAGCACTTGATACGTTTTTTGTAAACAAAATGAATAAATATCTTTTGAAGTCCTTTTCACAATACTATCATGATTGATATTTTCAAAGAATCAAGATGCCTGTAGTTTCGCTTTCAATTCTATTTTCTTATACTGCTTTATATATATATATACACTGCTGGACAGGTTGCATATGAGGTCGACTGCTATGACCGCCTTTAAATAGATTAGCCCCTGAGCATCCACTCGTAGGCCCTTATTTCATTAGTAATAATGGAATAAAAAATGGCTTTTATAATGTACAACTGTATTTTATAAGATTAATTGATATCGTTTTTAGATTCGTGAACATAGCGAAATCTAAGACCCGGACGCATTGATTCATTATTGACAAAAAAAAAAGGGTGAACCATGATGGTTCAAAATTTTGGCCGAAATCTGAAGATTTCGGTGAAATGTTCAGTTTCGGTCCCCACCAAAACTGAAATAAAAACATAAGATTTTGGAGTATTGGGGGAAGATTTCGGCCGAAATTTTGGTTCAAAATTTCAGTTTCGGTCCCCACTGAAACCGAAACGAAATCCGAGTTTTTGATCCTTGGGGTGAACTACCCCAAACTTAAAAATAAATTGAAATACAATATTTCCCCCAAAATAGCTCAGGAGGCCTATGGGTTTGCTCCAGATGTTCATATCATCCTAAGCCCACTTATAGATTTAAATACAACCTAATGAAGTTAGGGTCTATTCTGGTGATCTAACATGGTTGGAGTGGCCACGAAGACGATGGGGGTTGCATCATCTACTCGATCCTACCATAGCACAGCTCAATTTGGTCAACACCACCCCCAAAAAATCGGTTTTAACGGCAGGTGTACTGTCGCTACCGCTACTTGGTTTGGTCTATTAATTATTGACTTCGAACCCAGGTCATGTGTTACTTAGCATGTGGGTTGCACTCCACCTCTAGGTGTTTAATAATAAAAAAATCAGAACTCATTGCCCTTAAAAGTGACAGGTCAAAGTTGTTGGGTTGTTGTGCCAAAATGTTGTATTAAATTTTGTACCTTCCATCAAATATTCAATAGTGGAAAACATATATTTCAAATTTTTTTTAGATGACACCTTCTCGAACTACCAGAGCATATTTATACAAGAAAAAATGTTGACAAATTCAATATATATATATATATATATATATATATATATATATATATAATGTTTATGTATAAAATTTGTATATAACACGGTCTAGCAATCAACATTTGAGACTTACAGTACCCAAAACAAAAAAATGACTTTAAACTCATAGTAGGTGGTATCAAAAGATCGCATTGCTGGTGCTAATTAGCAGGCCAATGGCAAAGTCCTATCAAAGCTATTTCTAACCGTATGCCCCTTGCCCACCTTCTTCTTTGCACCTGTGTCCCGTTCTGGACCCTTGCCACTGCCAAAAGGCAGCGCTGTCAGCCCAGTGACTAAAGCAGCGGCTCCGTCCTTTGCTGCACCACCCTGCACTAGTATCCGTGCAATCCCAGAGTAATGCAACGATTCCGCAATTTGAAATGCCGTGATCCCCTTGTTGGTCCGCGCTTCCACGTCGGCACCCTTCTTCAGCAGCACCTCAACCACCTCCACTTGGCCCGATTCTGTAGCACAGTGTAATGCCGTGTACCCATCCTCGTCCCTCCCATCCACGTCGACCCCTTTATCGAGTAGCGCCCGCACCACATCGACCCACCCTTTGAAGCTGGCTCGGTGTAAAGCCGTCCAACCGTGCTGGTCCCGGCCATGGATTGATGCACCACTCTCTAGTAGCCTGTTGATCGTGCGTAGCTCACCCTTACGAGCCGCACTGCATAGATTGTCTCCGAGACGTAGCACATCGAAGAGTCGGTTGTGTCCGCACTCGGCTGCAACTTCGTAAGGTGTCTTGCCAACCCGGTTTCGTATATCCTTGTTGGCTCCCTTCTGTAACAAGAGCCTGACCATTTGCTCGTCCCCTGATCCGGCTGCCACATGTAGTGCTGTATCTCCATCGGCTGCATTACGTACATTGATGCTCGTGCCGCTAGCTAGCAAAAGCCGCACACAGTCCCTGCGCCGCTCCTCGGCAGCTATGTGTAATGCAGCACGCCCGTCGCTAGTGAGTGCATCAGGGTCCGCTCCCTTGAGTAACAACAGTCTTACAATGTCGAGGTGCCCGCCACCTGCTGCCAAGTGTATCGGGCCCCATGCTGAGGATGCGGAGCGCTCGGTGCTAGCCTGGCGTGATAGCAAGATCTCTACTATCAAGGTCTCCCCGTTCCCTGCAGCAGCCTCAAGTGGAGTTCGCCCGGCTCGACTCCGAGCCTCCACATTTGATTCAAATTCCAATAGTAGCTGGACAAGGTCGGCTCGGCTCTGGGCTATGGCCAGGTGGAGTAATGTCTGACCTTGCGCATCAATGGAGTTCGCAGCGTGCCATGCTGCGTCGCTCCGCTCCAGTACTTCCCTCACTTCGTCCATCGAGCCGTTCGACACAAGCTGAGCCAAGATCGGCGAGCCGACAAATATTATCTTCAGTCCACTATCAATGAAAACTTGCTTTTTCTTTGTTGTAAACCAATCATTAGGAACTGAACCGAAGGTGGAAGAAGGGTCTTTAACAGAAGCCCCAGGGACAACAACACTGTGGAGGAGGAAGGAATCGTCGGAGTGAGGGAATGAGTCGGGTAGACTCAACGATGGTGCCATGATATAGGTGATATCTATGGTGAGTGTGGAGAGAGGAGAGATGATACCGGATTGCGGGCGGATAACGTATCGGGTTTTGTTCACGGGCTGTAAACGGAACGCGACCGGCATTGTGTACATGACGTTGCGTAGAGTGAGCTCTCCGTAGCATCGCTGGCCCGATTCGATTCGGATCGTCACTATGTTCGACGGTTCTAAGCTTATGAGCCTATCCATTTATTCTCCTTTATTCTTGGTGATGTCTAGACCTTCAGATTCCACTCTTCTTGTTGAATTAGGCACTTGGTTTCTCTTATGGCTTTTGATCTTCTATCTACTGTTGATTGTTGATGATGAGATGTGGCCACTTGTCCTATTTATCCTTGTTGCTGATACTTGATGCACAAAAAAGGGGGAGATGGATTCTCTCTCTTCTTCAATTTTTGCTATGGAAGGGTTGATAGGAACTTGTTCCTTCTTTCAATCTCTTCTTCAAGTACTTGTAATTCTCTTCTTGATCCTTGTTTCTTGATTGGTTTTGAGCAATTAGCAAAACCCATGAACAACATGGACGGACTAAGAAGTTGAAGGGAAAGGTAGGTTTGGTCTTTTTTAAGGACTGGATTTGGCCGGCTCTAACAGGAAAGTGCCACGTGGTGGTGTTAAAATCTATGCTGACTTGTTCTATTAGGCGTCTCGACTGAAAATTACATAAAGTTCTTGGTTGTATAAGTCAAGCAACATTGGGCTTTGTAGAGTAGTTTTTGCAAGTCGTTTTCCATGTCTTATAAAGTAAGGTGCCTTTTTTTTCAATCCAATATTTTTCCTTTTCAACCCGGATTTTATATGGTTAAACCGTTGACTGCTTTAAATCAGATGATAGAGATCTTTTTTGTCCTAATCTTTGACACGATAGATCGTAAGATTATATGGTCCTACCATCAGATGGTCAGGTTTTGATTCCACATGATAGATTTGAAAAAGGATCTGAGAACCACATTTAATGTATGCCCATGATCATGTTTATTTTTTGAGATGTGTGTTACATTGAATCAAAATCTGATCGTCTAGTGCTAGGCACATTATATCAAGATCTATTACATCGAAGATTAGGACGAAAAATGGCATCCATCATCTAATTCATAGCAGTCAACAATTTAAGTACATGAAACCCAAGTTGAGAAGGAAGGTCTTGGATTGTAAATAACGGTAACTACAAAATATTGAGCTCAAGTAACGTGAATCAAAAAATATTTGGCTTTTTAGAGTAGTTTTTGAAGTCCTTTTCTATGACTTATAAAATATATAGTTTAAATTATCTATAAAATAGTTCTTTATTAATTATTATGTAAGCTATTGTTTGTAAATGCGTTTCATTGGAGTCTAAAAGAGGATAAACTAAGATGCTCTTCGACTTTGAGAAATTACGAGAATGCCATAGAATTCCACTATTTTATTTGTGAAATATGTTCTTATTTTGTATCTTTATTAAATACTCATTAATTTCAAGTTCAATGAATTCTAGCATTTTTCCATGTTCAAATATCCAGATTTCTCTTACAATTATGCCAACGGTCAAAAATCTGTTTTTTACATTGAGCGCCTTTTTTTTTTTACCATATATGGATATATAGTTGTAAAAAATATAAAAATAACCTCCTGTAATATAAAGTACAAAAAATTTAAAAAAAACTTCCACATAATTTGTTATGTAAAGTAGAAATGGTTTATTATAACATGATTATAGAAGTAACTATATTCTTAAGCTCTTCCGGAACTTAATCTATAAAATACGTAAAAATAAATAAAAAATAAAAAATTGGTTGGGCATTTAAGCTCCTCATTTCAAATCATATATGAATATTTTCTCATTCAACTTGAACCTGTCATGTTAACCCTGGTCTGACCTGTAAACTTCTAAACCCTTAAATTGAACCTGAACCTGACCTCTGTGTGTGCAAACACGTACCATGTTAGGTTCGGGTCGGGTTTGAGGCGAACTTGACCTGTTTAGCTACTGAGCCGAGATTTATACCCCGACCTGACTCTACTGGTTGAAAATTTTACGCGTCTGAAAAATGTTCGAAGTCGACCCAAGCGGTTTGCATCCCTACTAGGTGCGATCGTGCAAAAAATAAAATAAAATAAAATAAATAAGAAAAGAAAAACTAAGAGTTATAAAATCAATTGGAATTATACCATTTTCTTTAGACTAATGGGGGGCAGGAGGCATAATCGAGCATGGAATGCATATTTAGTCACTATATCTAGGGATTGGCAATTGGCAGATTTGAACTTTGCCCAAGCACGGCCCAAACTCGTAGCAGGCCTATGATCCCAAGCCCAAGATCGGCCCGCAAAAAACTATCAAAGCCCAAGCTTGGCCTAGCGCGGCCCTTCTATTCATAAATTAGTTATTAATATACAAAAATTAGCTCTATATTGGTAAAAATTGAAAAGACTGATATAGAGCCTCTAATTTATTTTAGTAGATAAGCTGGGCTCTAAGCCTCTAACATGTGACCTTGAGTATTACAAGTGGAAATCAATATACATATCATATAGGAGAGTCCAATGGGCTTAGACGGTTAAGCCCAAGTCTGGTATGTTTAAGTTTTCAGCTTAAAGTGTTAGCCCAAGCCAAGCCGTCCCTGGATTTACGTCAAGCCCGAACCCCTCCTTAAATTAGCTAGGCAGGCCGGGCCTAACGGGCTGTGCAGAGCTTCTGGCCATTAGGACCAAATCAGTCTAATACAGAATATGGAGGTTGATATGGATGGAAGTTTGATAGGATTAGGTGGCTAATTAAAAGGCTGTTTTCAATTGATAACCTCATAATGCCCCGGAGGAGCGTAGAGTCTTTACCATCACATCAATCCGCTCAAAAGCTGGCTTCTACTGATTTGAGGGTCCTCAGAAATCAGTGGAAGTCAGCTTTAGATAGGATACAATTGCTGAACGGCTATTCATCTTAAGATATGGGTGATAGGGAGTCAATTCCATTCTGATTTGAAAATTTCTCTCGCCGAGAACAAGAAACATTAAACGTATTATTATTATTTTTTTAATTTTTAATTTTATTGTTTGCACTTTGCAGCATTCTGCATCAATAAGGTTATTGGGCAAGTACATAAAAAGTATTCTCCTGTCTCTACCATGCCACTTGGAGCCACTTAGTTTGTCTGCTATCTGCCATGTGGTGTGTATCCATTTGCCATGGACCTATTCAAAATTTTATTTGCCCAATGTTTAGAAACTATGCTTACGCGGTCCACATCTGGGTATTTGGAAAATTACCAAAATATACCCTTCTATCTTGGAAATAGTATTTAAGGCCTAGCTCAAGTGTTCCTTGGTCTTTCTCAAAAAAAGCTCAAATTCATGAAAATTCAGAATCTTGCATATTCTTAGCAGATTTAGATTCCTAACTTTTTTTAGATGCATTCTTAAGTTGCTCAGATTCCTCATCTTTCCTATAAACGGTTATAATCCTTTGTTCTTAAGTTCCTCTAAGAAAATGCTCAAAATCAGTTCAATAGGTGATTGTGCTACGACCGTAAAACATTATCTAATCATCGATTTATGTATCGTACTCGGATTTCTCTCAAATTTTACGAGCAACCAATCAAGATTGGGCTGAACATATTTGACGGAGTCTTTTTCCGATTTTAATTTAATGGCCATTGCTTTGAAAATGAGCTATTAATACTCAATCGAAACATTAATCAATTAATCGTCATACAAAGAACATTAAAGCATAAAATATCACGTACGACACTTTTTATATATATAAAATAAAATACACAAATTACATCTCGATTAAGCAAGACAAAATTGGCTTAATTTAAAATATGTATAACCTAAACTATACTACAAATAAAACATAAACATATACATATCGATTAGGCCGTAAAAAATAAAATTGCCCAACATTTAAAATTACCTCATACAATTAGTAATTGGTAGCATCATCATCGTCCTCCCCCGAAGAGTAAGACGATGTCGCAGTACGTCGCGAGGAGCTCATGCCCGCATCCAAGTTGTCGAATATATCCCGATGATGAAGAGGAAGCTGATAAATGGAGTCTCAGTCGCCAGAGTCGGGGGAGGACGAGTCAGATCGGATGTAGACGGGACGACGCCAATAACCCGACGATGGCCGTGCGACTGGGAGAGCGAGGGTTGCATGGGCCCGTCTTTGTCCGCTGCAACCCAGAAGTGGAGGGGGCCCAGCATGTCTACGAACCGACGGGGGGACAACAGCTCGAACGGGTGGTGTTGTACAGCACAACTCACAACAAAAATAACATCCCATACATGTAACAGATCATATTACAAAACTTTCATTAAAATCTATACCAAATAATCATACAAAAGGCATAGCCAGCAAGTGCTGAACTATGGAGAGAAAAAGGAAAAAGAAACTACCTAGAACCTAACCTTAGCCTACTGAAATTTACAGCTTAATCGAGAAGATGAAGTCTGAAAAAGTCTAAGTCTAAAGTCCGTCCAAAAGGTCCTTAAACCTAAGCTAGGCTTAGGCTTATATAGCAGTCGACTGTGTGTGAATTAGGGTTAGGACAACCCTAATTTCATCTTTTCAATTGCGGCCCATTCTTATCCCTTGGATGCCTCGGGGCGTGTGCACGGAGATTGGAGTGCATGCCCTAGTTACTGGAAGTTCCCAGATTACCCCTACGTAAGTGGGGAGAAGTTAAGAACCCGATCCTCGCTGAGTAGAGAAGAATTGTAGATCTTTCCGCGTGGTAGAATTGGCGTCGCGAGGTTGAACTGACTTGAAGCTCATGCAGCAGCGGGGTTGACATTCTGGTCATCGCGGGATACTAATGGCTGTCACGAGATTGCTCTTTCAACTTTGAATGGCATGGGAATTGCTCGCGCGGTTCGCCCCTTAGTGAATCTCGCGACGGATCCTCGTGAAGAAATAGTATTCATGAGCTTATGGATCGCGCGAGCATTTCCTTGGAGGTTTGTATCCCGCGACCACTGCGCGCGGGAGTGCCTAGAGCTCTCTCACTTCAGTGAATCGCGCGACAATTGAAGACTCCTTTCTTGAGCTGCGTGAGCGCTTAAGACTTAGCCTCGCGAGGACCTCGTGAAGTCTGCTTTTCAATTCTTTCTAGTACCAAACCGCACGAGAACGACCCGAAGACTGCGCGACCAGTTTGTGTGCTGTCTTCAGAAGCCCGTGACAACTGCGCGAAGGCATTATCTCTGGTTCAATTGAACCCTGCGATATCTGCGTGAGGCATTCTTCTTGGTTTGTTTCTGCTTTGATGTGCCTGTGCTGCAGCCAACTCTCTGTCCGAGTTCATCCTTCATTCTGTTGAGGTAGTTCTAGGGCAACAGTGAGCTTCTTGGCATGGTTAGGGGTTTATTTACAGCTGCTGCTTATTACCTACAGAATAGACTTAAAACACATTTATTAAATGATTAAGGGTCTAACAGAGATTAAGTTAAGGGGTGAAAAGTGGTACTTTTCAGGTCTTAACAAGGCCCCACCTTAACTCATTCTTATTCAACCAATCTAGCTTCGATTGAGAAGAGATTGACATCATTTAAAAGTTTTTGAGAAAATTTTTCCAATAACTTATAGTATATTTGGAATGAAACATGATTGAAAGTGATATATGTGAAATTCCGTCGATCTACAGAATCTATTGGGTATTCGATTAATTATGATTACACAATATCACACCAACAATCACCACAACACAAAGAAATACGTGGAAACCCAATCTCTGAGAAAAAATCACGGGACCTAAGTCCACAAACCAAATCCACTATGAAAATGAAAGATTACAATGAGTTCGAATAATATATCGACAAATGTGCATGCCCTATCAAACCCTAATGCAAATCTACATCCCTTTTGCGGGTCACCTCCATAGCTTCTGATTCGGATGTTTTTATTTTCCGTTGATGACCACACAACGAACCATCTTGAATCCCATAAGGTTATCAATCACACACCCTATTCTCAAGGGATGACCAACACTCAAAACACTTGAGCAAAATAAGTTAAATGAGGGTGAAGAAGGATAGAACTCTTTATGTAAAAATCTTTTTGCATACATTCCAATAGATTCAAAGTGTGAAGAAGATGATGATCTAGGGTTTTGGCTCAAGGAGGAAGAAGTGATTTGCTTGCTTACTTAAATCCTAGTTTTTTCAAAATAAGCTTTTATATTAAAACATCAAAAACCCTAAAACCTGAGAAAAAGACAAAACACCCCTTTTTCTAAAAGACAAGCTAACTTGTCTAAATGTTGTCCCGATACTCACAGTGCGTTGTGGTGGCAGTGCGCTGTGACATGTATCACAACATGCTGTGGCAGGAATCACAGCGCGCTGTGTAGGTAGGGACAACACAGCATAGGCAAATGACAAACTGGTTTTAGAAGGTTTTCAACACAATTTTAAGGGCAGGTCAGAGGTAATGATTGATAACCTTGATCCAATAAGATAGATTACCTCCATCTTAACACACATATCTTAAGGAGATCGACAAGGAGTTTGGAGTAGAGTATGGCAAACAGGTTCTTACAATCTCCCCCTTTGTCACATTCTACGACAAAAATGTGTTTATCTCAAGATAATTTACACTGGGTCAATTAAGCCCCACTAACCTATACTTTGATTTATATGAGAGAAAAGAAATATGCAATAATACACGAACTCAAGATCTCCCCCTAAATCTATGCCTATCCTAAGCCAAGATGAGTCTTAATCCATCACCTGTAAATCAGATAAAAAGAACACCATGTATCCAAAAAGAAACATCATCATATTACATGTAAACTAATTCTTTCCCCCTTTTTGTCAGAATGGACAAAAGGAGACAACAACACCTATCATAACGGCACGACATGGCCCCCAAAATCAATAAGTAAAGAAGATAACACATCACATGCACCAAGAATCCAACCTACGGAAAATAATTACACCAGAAATGATGGAACCATCAATTAGGTCTAACACATGCTGAGATATCCAACACAAAAATATCTAACACATGCTGAAATGATGGAACCATCATGCGGGACCACCGGTACCATTTCCACTGCCAATATCATCCGATTCCTCTGAAGCGCGCCACTCGTCAAACCTCTCGGACAAAGTGATCATGTGAGAATCAACCAAGGCCACCTCCTCATGCACACCTTCAATAGCAAGATCAACATCGTCAAATCGTAGTGAAAATGACTCGAGATGCATGAGGACCAAAATTTGAAATTCAAGAGTAGAGAGAGGACGGTCTCGAGTCGGAGCCGATGACGATGCACTCGCAGCAGAAGGTGGTCTAGAAGGATCATTGTGATTTTTCTAAGTAGTCTCAAGGGTGGTAAGGTAGGTCTTAAGGAAATCGGTACCTTGAAGAACAATGGGAGAATGAGCCGGCACGTTGATATATGTATTAATGATTTTGAAAATAATGATGGGAAACGGAAGGGCCGGTTGGTCACGCGGTTTAAGGCGCCGAGCCCAAATCAACCGCCAAATGGCGGTGCATGCACAAACAAGACGATCGGTGTCGATGAGCCACATGAGATACACTTTCGGAAGACAAACCTCATTAAGGTTCCCAATCTTCAGCCAGAGGGGGCCGAAAATCAGGATACATAGAATGTAGAAATGGCGCTTGAGAAACTTAGCTGGAATAGCCGTTTGAGGATTCACCCCAGGAGAAAGACGCACATAGTCTACAAGATCCTGCCAAATTAAATTAGACGAGTCGTCGGTGGACATTGAATCACGAGGATAAAGAATTTCATTTAGATTAAGAGGAATCCCAAGGATCTTGGATATGGCAGTAGGGGTGGTAGAGATTTTCATGCTAGCAACAAATGACACAAGGCGTTTCTCTTCCTCAAAGGAGACACTCGAGGCAGCATCGTAGTTGGCATAGAAGTACGGAACTAACTCCTTACACGCCGAACCGCGAATGGAGAAAAGAGGCTCACAAAACCCCGAGTGAAGATCTTACCAAAAAGAGTATTCCTCGAGACAACTGAAATCGAAATGCCGCTCCATCGCGAACGACCGAGTTTGAAGGAAGGAGAACTTTGTCTCCGCCTCTTCTGAATGAAAGAGAGGCAATGCCGCTGCACCAAAAGAGGAAGCACCTGTCTTCTGTTTCTTGGTTGGAGCCATGGGAGACACAAGGAAGCCACAAGAAGGTGAAGGGAAGGAAAACGAGAGAGAGGGGAGACCAGAAGACAAATGAACGAAGGAAGGGAGGAAGCACAAATTTAAAGACTAAAAAGAGGCCTGCGGCGCGCTGTGAACCATATGACAGCGCGCTGTAATAAGGAATGGAACTGCTCTTGGCGAAAAGTCATTCAAAAATGGCCCCGAAAAATGAAACTGATGACCGTAACGCGCTGCCAGGCAGGCCACACCAAGTCAGTAAACGAAACGTCTCGGGCACACAAAGCAAACAAATATGATGGCGCGCTATGGACAGACTACGGCGCGTTGTCACGCGTCTGGCGAAGGCGTCGTGAATCAAGGCACAATGATACAAATCAAGGGTTCGCAGCGATCGAAAAAGAGATTAGGTCTGAGAAAAATACTACCACGGCGTGCTGTTAGAGAGACACAGCGCGCTGCCAAGGCGAACTACAAAAAAATTAGAACATACACCAAAACAATGGCGGTGCGTTGCACAATGCTGCGGCACGCCGTCAGAAGGAAAACATATGGAGGCTACGTCTTTATGTCGGATCCTGACGTCTTTGCCAAAGAACACACAAAATGAAAACCAGTCATCAAAACCTAAGTGGCGCGCTGTTGGATGCCTGTGGCACGCCCCCAAAATAGGAAAAACTTTAGAAAGGATTTACATCCACATCGCACTATGTCAGATCCACAATGCGCTGTCAATGTAGACAACAGTGAAAAAATACAAACCCAAACACAGTGGCAGCGCGCTGTGACATAGCCACGATGCGTTGTCAACATTTTTTTTTTTGGACACGAAGATGCCCTTTATATATATATATATATATATATATATATATATATATATATATATATATATATATATAATAAACACTGACCGAAGTAGAGATAGATGTGATGCCACTATTACACCACCTATCTACAAAAAAGGAGCATCAACAGTTAGAACAGACCTATATCAAAAAATGGAATCACATACTATAAATATCTCATGAGGAACCAACAAACTCCCATTGTCACACTTGCAAGTTTAGCCATAGACAAGCACTAAGAAGTGAGAACCCTACTGAAGCATTGCTCAAAGGTAGATTAAGGATGAAAAATAAAAACCGTCATACATGTTGCCCTTGCCTATCCTGCGATAGAGACCCGATTGTAGGCACAATGCTTACGTGAGTAAGACGCTTCGCAAGGCCGTCCAACTGACTCGCAGTGGGTAACTCTCACAATGTAAAAATGAACACTCATGGAGTAACCTCTTTAATTGTCCTTTCGCCTGACATTCTTTGTCCAGAAAAAAAATTGAAGGACACACACTTGAGGCAAGGAAAAAGATTCACAAGACACACTTCCTTATAAATTTAATTCGTCCAGACCAATGGAAGCTATCGCACAAAACCTATGGAGTGATACGCCAACTTACACTAATGACGTACGTATTGTGACCACCACCACAGTAAGGGGAGCTTCACATATCCACATGAGATACAAAGGCCAAGCGGTCATTCGAAATGCATACCAATAAATAAACTGAACAAAAATAGACAGTGAGAGTACGAGACTTCATGAGACAAAAATAGAGCAAAAACACACAACCATGAGCAGCAAGGAGACCAAACACATCGATAACAAGGTTCTGACAACAAAGAAAACTCACAAGGCGTGAAAGATAATGTAACAAAAGCATAACATCAATCACAAATTTCATCAAAAACAATTAAGAATACAAGTAGCATCAAGAAGAAAGATAAGTAAAACAATATAGAGAAACTAAAAGCAAACACGAGGAGAATGGAAAGAAAATACAACTACCAATAAAAGCAACATTACACCTTGAGAAATCCCATAGTCAGACAACATTTGTTTCATCCATAGGAGTTGAGTACACCCATTTCCAGCAGAAATATATTCTGCTTTAGCAGTGGACAAGGAAACCGAAGCTTTTTTCTTGCTGAGCCAAGACACAAGACAATTACCGATATAAAAGCAACCACCACTAGTATTTTTACGATCATTAAAATTACCAGCCCAATCAGAGTCGAAAAACTCGATGATTTGCGATGTGGTATCGAAGGGATACCAGAGACCTAACTCTAATGTTCCGTTAACATAACGGATGACACGCTTAAGAACAGTTAGACAAGATTCCTTAGGGGCTGCTTGAAATCTAGCGCACATACCAACACTATAAGTAATATCCGATCGACTAGCAGTTAGATAGAGAAGACTACCTATCATGCTTCTATATAGAGTTTCTCCAACAGATTTACCATTTACATCTTTTGACAATTTCACAGATGTACTTATTGGAGTGTGGGCTGGTTTACTTGATTCTAAACCAAATTTTTTAACAAGTTCTTTTACATATTTGGATTGATTAATGAAAATGCCAGAGGAACATTGTTTAATTTGAAGACCTAAAAAATAGTTTAATTCACAAAATAAACTCATTTCAAATTCATTGCTCATTAGAGTTTGAAACTTATGCGCATTTAAGTCAAGTGTGGATCCAAAAATAATATCATCAACGTAAATTTGAGCAACAATTAAATGAGATGATTCTTCTTTAAAAAATAAAGTTTTATCCACACTTCCACGTTTAAAACCGTTATTGATTAAATATTTTGTAAGTCTATCATACCAAGCACGAGGTGCTTATTTCAAACCATATAACGCCTTTTTAAGTCGAAAAACATCAACAGGATGATGTGGATCTTGAAAACCTTTAGGTTGTTCCACATACACTTCCTCAGTTAGAAAATCATTCAAAAAGACACTCTTTACATCCATTTGATATAATTTAAACTTTAAATGACATGTCATTGCCAATATTATACGAATGGACTCAAGTCTAGCCACAGGTGCAAATATTTCATGAAAGTCAATACCTTCAACCTGTGTGTAGCCTTGAGCCACCAATCTTGCTTTGTTTCTAATGATTTTACCTTCTTCATTAGTTTTATTTTTGAAAATCCATTTCGTACCAATGATTCTAATGTTTGGAGGTCTAGAAACAATTTCTCACACATTATTTCTTTTAAATTGTGTGAGCTCTTCTTGCATGGAAATAACCCAATGCTCATCTAGAAGAGCTTCTTTAACATTTTTTGGTTCAAGATTTGATGTGTAACATACATGACATAGAAGATTTGAAAGATTTTTTAATTTTCTCCTAGTCATTAGTTTGGTGGAGACATCACCAATGATTGCACTTGGAGGGTGACTTCTCATATCACGAGCATAGGAAGATCTATGTCGAGACTCATTTTCAGAGATATTGTTGTGTGAATTTTCAACAATCATATCTTCAGGGATATTGGATGTAATGTGTGTAGAATTGTCATTGTTAGATGAAACATTAGTGTTATTAAGTCTATTTTTTTCATGATTAACAGGAACAATAAGACTTTCATCATCAATATCTCTATTTAAAACAGTAGAAGAATCTGATTTTTGATCTTCTACAACAACATTCACTGATTCAATAACAGTTAGAGTTCTTAGGTTAAAAACCCTATAAGCCCTACTGTTCAAAGAGTAATCAAGAAAATTTCCATTGCCAGTTTTAGCATCAAATTTACTAAGATATTCACAATCCCTTAAAATGTGACAAGCACTACCAAAGACACGAAATAACTAACTTAAGGTTTTTTATCATTCCATATTTCATATGGAGTCTTAGTAGTGTAGGGTCTAAGGTACACACGATTTGATATATAACAAGTAGTACTAATGGTCTCAGCCCACAAATTTTTAGCCATATTGTTAGCATTTAACATAACCCTAGCGATTTCTTGAAGTACCATATTTTTCCTCTCAACCACACCATTTTGTTGAGGTGTATGAGGAGCAGAAAATTCATGCTTTATTCCATTTGATGCACAATATTTAGTAACAAATGAATGTTCAAATTCTTTATCATGATCACTACAAATTCGAACAATAGAAAGATTTTTCTCAATTTGAGTTCTTTTAAAAATTATAATAAATTCATCAAAAGCTTTAGATTTATCTCTAAGAAAAGTAACCCAAGTATACCTAGAAAAATCATCAACCAATACAAGCACATATTTCTTACCTCCTAAACTGCTAGTTCTCATAGGGCCTATGAGGTCAAAATGTATTAATTCAAGTATCCTAGAAGAAGTAAGAACATTAACTTTCTTGTGGGGAACACGGGTGGGTCTGTTTACCTATTTGGCATGCATTACAAATAGATCCATCTGGTTTACTTAATTTCGGTAAACCTTTAACAAGTTGATCAGAGGCTAATTTATAAAGATCATTCTTATTCATGTGGCCAAGCCTCTGATGCCAGATATTGATCTCATTTGTGTTAGAGATAAGGTAATTATTTTTTAGAGGATTACTAAAGGTGTAACAGTTATCAGAAGATCTAATCCCTTCAAGAACAATTTGACCATTAGAATCAACTACAGTGCACAAATTTTTCGTAAAACTAATATTCATCTGATCATCACATAAATGACTAATACTAATGAGATTAGCCTTAAGTCCTTCAACATAAAGGACTTCATTTAATTTAGGACATCTAGGTGCTTCAACTGTTCCTTTCCCAGTAATTTTATATGAATTTCCATTTCCGAAGGTCATATTTCCCTCCGAGCATGGACTTAAGTGAGAGAAAAATGATTTCTCACCAGTCATATGCCTGAAACAACCACTATCAAGGAACCACTTAGATGATTCATTAGCTTTTAGTGAAATATGAGCAACCTGTACAATCAAATCAGATTTTCGAATCCAAACACATTTGTATTTAAGATTTGATTTATTTTGAATCACATGTTTGTTGTTATTTTTATATGAACTATTCAACGAGATGAATTTATTTTGCTTCAAAGTTTGAAAGGGATGTAGTATGAAGAGTATTCAAAGGCAATTGGGCAATACACATAAGTATGCCCTTCCCAGCCAGAAGTATAGCAGATTGGAGCTCTTCTACTAAAAGATCTTGAAATGATAGATCTGGATTTACTTGAAGTTGGTTTAAAATTCGAAGAAAGTGATTTGATTTCTTTAACAAATTTTGGGGCATGAGTTATCTCAAGTTTAGGATTGTTATTTACTGAATGATGATATCCAATACCTGATTTGTCAGTAGTTCTTTGACTAGAATTTAGTAACTTTTCTATTTTCTCATTTGCCATGTAAAAATTTGAATATTTTACAAAAATGGAATCAAGTTCCCTTTTTAAATTTTCATTTATTAAAGTGAGGGAATTTACTTTATTTTCCTGTTCCATAAATTTAGAAGTGAAACAATTTATATTTTTTTGAAGAGTAATATTTTCTTGAACATGTCATCTGACTTGAGATTGAAGATTACTGACAATGTTTTTTAACTCGGCCACTACCTTGGTCAATTTAATTTTTTCTTTGGTTAGATGAATTGGCTCTTGATAAAGTTCATCGTAAGCATGAGTCATATCCAATACATCACCATCAATATTAGTATCAGAAGATAGTGATGTAATAGAGTCTGTGTCAATAAGGGATGGTGCATGAGATTGGGAATTATTAGATTCAAAAATTGAGGCCACAAAAGCTCTAAATCCATATGAGGCAAATTCAGATTCATCAGAAGATGACTCATTTGATCTATCAATCTCATGAGTGGCAGCCAAGACTATAGATTTTTCCTTATCATTTTTCTTATTAGGGCATTTATTAGCATAATGCCCATAACCATGGCACTTAAAGAATTGATTAGTGTCAGTAGATTTCTTTTTCGGTTTCTTCTCAGAAGATTAAATTTTTTTAGAATTATCAAATTTTTTAAAAGGTTGTTTCTTATTTTTATAAAAAATTTTAAATTTTTTAACAAACAAAGCAAGTTCATCTGATTGATTAGAATCACTACTTGAATCAGACTCATCCTTAGATGATTTGAAAGCAACACTTTTAGTAACATGATTGTCTTGAATTTCATATTTATAAGTTTGTAAAGACCCGACAAGTTCATCTAAGTTTAGATTGTCAACATCTTTAGATTCAACAATGACATTGACTTTAGATCTGAATCGTTTAGGTAGAGACCTGAGAATTTTTCGCATAATTTTTGTATTAGAAACAGGTTCTCCTAAATTAAATGAGCCATTCACAATATCATTTAA